>OX344851.2:15358663-16608663 GCA_947037095.2 Nycteola revayana | reverse complement strand
ATTCAAAGGAATCATTTATCTACTCTTATATAAAGAAAAAAAAAACCGGTAACAGAATCAGCATGACATCCAGTGCTCAAGAAAAAGCCTAACAAGAGATTAAGCTTACTCTAGACTTTAATATTGTAGTCAAAGCTGCTAACGAGACAGGCTGTAGGGAATAAAGAAAGACGTCATTATGTTTGAAACATAACACAGGTTTAGCATATATCAAACTACATAGTTTTATATGACATTTCTTTAGTTTTTGCTTCTACCTGCGAATAAATTTCGTGTTCACGAAGTTCATATAAACACAATTCAAAAAAATCAAAGCATGTTCCTATTATGCGTCCATTTCTTTTCCTGTCACCAGTTCAAGCCGTGCCAAATCAGAGAAGAACTGACAAGAAACTCAGAGGAATTCTTTTTTAAATAATCAATTCATCATTACTTTAACAATATTTTTAAGCAGCAGTGTCATACGCAATCCTTTCAGCAGTTTGATATGTGTGATAGATCAGTCTGTAACAGTTGTCTTTTATATATACAGAAGACAATTTTATTCAATTGCCACCAATCCGCGCCAAACAACAAACTCTTCACCAAACTCAGGAAGTTTGAGCAAATATTCAAAAGACAAAAATATCACAAGATAACAAATTCAAACAAATCCCGTCCCGCTCAAACTATTTGAGTTATCAAAGAAGACAAGATACTGAATAAAATACAGTAATCGTTGAAAGAAGGAAAACTGTGGAACCAACGCAAATCTTATTTGCAATTTCACCAACTGAGTTGTAGTTTTTGCCTTAAAGTATCTGCCACCTTCAGGACAAAAACAAGAAGTTAAACAAATTCTGTTTCGAGAAAATACTGTTTGTGGGTCGCGTTTAACAAAACACCAAGTAACATTTTTTCGTAGTATTTCGTTTATACACTTCTACAATTTAAATACGGTTTCGTTTTACTGCTGGGATAATGCATACAACGTCCTCTGTTGTCAACGCAAGACGAGGGCAATAAGCCATTATGCTATTGTAGTTAATACAGTGACGGTCTGAGGTTTCCACAATTAATCATGTGTAAATAAAAAAACATTTTTTTTAGCCCATACTGTCCCTCTTCTAGTCAAAGGCCGTCCACAAATCTTTTCATATATTCATTTCCCGCGCCACCTCGAACTGGTCATCTAGATGCGCGTCAGAGGTCATCTCGCCACCTCTTTCTGGGACGTCATCGGTGACGCCATCCATCGATTGGCACCCATTGGGTGGAGAGTCTTGCCCAGCGGTTACTGTGAGTTTTTTTTTTTCTGTGACTCTTTGCAAAACTGCAAGCTCGTTTAAGTGAAACAAATCAGTTACCACTGTACATCTCTCTAGACAACGGGCAGCAAATCTTTTCTAGAAACATTTTTGTGAAATTAATGTACCTCATAATCAATAAAGAGATTATTTTAATCTTCAATATTCTTTATTCCTTTCAAAGTGTATATATTTAAAATAGAAATATTAATTTTGCAAAGAAAGTTTCCTCCGAGAAGACTGTAAGGATAAATTTACATTGGCAATTAGATTGTATGAACGAGCCTGTTAGGGGCATACGTTCAGAGTCTTTTTAATCTGTAATTTGGAAGAATTTTAAAAAAGTATATGAATAGATGGATTTTACAACGATAAAAATCACAGTATTTTTAACATTAAATTTCAATCTTATTATTATACAAACCAAGAAGCTAGAGTACAATGTTATTATTACATATTCAAAACAACATTAACCAAGAAATTCAACAAAAGCCTTACCATAAAATATTGACCAGAGCTACTGGAAGCGACAGCTAAAATTATTCCAAATTAACTTAATAACCGAAGACTGTGTTAAACGGTTCGTATATAATGTTCAATTTCGACTGACTTCCTTCTGTTATTGTCATAATAATTCGATTATAGTACTCCTTTTTAGTCCATAATTAGTAGGAGGCATTATAAGTTGAGAGACCTGCTCAATTTTGGTTCATATTTGGCTGAATTTATCAGAATTTTTAAGAAATCGTTGTATATTGCGGTCAAATATAATTTGGTTCTAAACCGAATTATATTTGACGTGTTACCAAATATCAAAAGATATTAAAATTTAAGCTAGTGCTTATGTTCCTTAACATTGTTTTAAAATGTCATACCTTAGAGACCTGAAACTTGTCAATTTAATAAATCATAATTTAAACAAAAACACGAATTCTTGTAATTATTTAAGCATATTAAACATCTGAAACAATTCTGTAAATTTTTACGAAGTTGATAAATTATGAGGAGGTCCGTGTTCAGCAATGAACGTAAGTGGGCCAATAAAGAAGACAAATAAGAATAAATCGAATTTGAAATTTTCAGTGAATTGCATATTTTGTCCACAGGTTTTTTTTATGTCACAATAAATTTCAAACACCTTCTTTTGGACGGGCATAACCATGAGGCTTTTGCCTCTGCAGGGTATAGGCGAGGAAGGTTCCAGCTTTATTCAATTGTATAAAACCTACAAACTAAGCAACTTGCGCAACAGGCGTTATTGTGGGGCTTTGATAACAATTGCTGGCCGAGGGGATAGTGGAATGTTGATTTTTATATTTTTAGGAGCTGTTTGGTTAATGATTACTCAAAGACAAAAGAAAATAATAAACAAGAAAATCGAAGAAATAACTGTACATATATTAAAATTATGAACAACATCCAAGTTAAAAAGTTACACCATATGAACATATTCAAAGAATAAGTAAGTAGTTAAGTAACCACATCAAGTAATAAAGGAACAAAGTAGGAAAGATTTTCTCGTTCAAGAGTCCTATAGTCTCTGTAAGCTTATTAAATATTGTGAAGACAAACGTCGTATTGCGACATGCGTTCTTGTTCTTGAAAACTGTGGCACTGAAGAACCTATTCAGTGCCACAGTTTTTAAGAACAAGATATAATACAAAATAATACATCAGACTGCAGCAGTGATTGTGGTTGCGGTAGTAACTTCTGAGACATGGTGTTTTGGGTTCGATTCCCACCCGGGACAATCATTTGTGTGAACCCCATATATTTGTATTCTGGGTTCGATTTCTAGCCAGGATAATTATTTGTGTGAACCACAGATATTGTTTGTTATGTTATGTTGTTATTTCTGTACGTGAATTGAGTATATGTAAAGTTCCCTATTTGCAAGCGTGAATCGAGTGTTTTTTTTTTCCTCGCGATACAGGGAACAATTTCCCTTAAAATGCGGGAGTTATCTTAAAAATAAAAAAGGGAGTAAAGAAATCATAATAATCATAACTTCGCTTAAGGCTCTACAGGCCCCCTTGGTGGAGGCTTTACTATAAAAACGTGAATCTCTGTATGTTTTCTTTGTTTTCAATTAAAAGTCTGCCGCCGCAATTAGATTTCGCCATCATCAGAGGGTATAAACTGTTAAATATTTTATCGTAAATTTCATGCCATCCTGAAACATTTTTTTTCAAACTGAACCTTTTATTAAAACTATGATCCAATGAAATAATATCCCTTGATTTTATGATTATGTTGTAACGTGCTTTTTGAAGCATGGAAGGTCCCTCAACGGACGAGCCTAGCATTAAAATTATAACACTAAACTACAGCTAAACGAAATATGATGAAAAATATTTATGTAACTAATTATCTATGAATACTGCACAGCAGGTAAGCATTGCCATTCAATGGGGCAATGCTGCCAGCATTCTTGGAACCTTGCTAAGTGGTTTTAAATTAAATTAACTAATTTTAGTTGTATATTAATTATTAGTAATTTAGACGGTCACCGTAGCCTAGTTGGTAGTGCTCCTGCCTACGAAGCTGGTGGTCCTGGGTTCGAATCCCGGTAAGTGCAAATATTTGTGTGATGAGCACGAATATTTGTTTCTGAGTCATGGATGTTTTCTATGTATTTAAGTATTTATCTGTCTATATAAGTATGTATATCGTCGCCTGGTACCCATAGTACAAGCTTTGCTTAGTTTGGGGCTAGGATGATCTGTGTGACATTGTCCCTAGATATTATTGTCCCTAGATATTATATTATTGTATGCATTTATTGCTGTGTGGTGTCCGGGTTAGAAAAGACCAACCTATGTCTTACAATATGACTTATGATTGATTATGGGTGTCGTAAGATATGACTTTTACGATCATATAAAGGATACTCACCATCTTATTGCGACACTATTCACCTGTCAACTGAGGTAATTATGGCAATGTCCCTCAACGAACCTAGATTCTCGTGGTCTGCTAAAAGACCAATGTTCAACAGAGGATGTATACAGGCTGATGCATCAGTACCGTCAACCGGGGTTAATTTAACATTCAGGGTAACTTTGACAGTAATGGTGAAACGAAATTTGAAGGGAGACAAAACTCCCAAATGGCATGAGGAAATGTGATTCAGAAACGAAAGCTGCTGAATTTAGTAAGAAGATTCTACTACTTTTTTTTCCGGATGCACATACTTAGGTAGCCACGAGGATTTTGCTACTTCACCGGGCATAAAGGCGAGCAGCGCTCCAGCCTTAATAAATGGTTTAAAAACTACAAACTAAACTACATGCGTAAGAGGGCACCCCTATGGGGCTTGGTCCTCGGCTCAGGGCGGTCGCTGGCGATAAGACTGAGGGATTTTGACTTTTAGTATTTTAGGGGAGTTTTGTGCAACTGTCGCTCTACTTTACGGATCCTCCTACCATCAAATATCATCATCATTTACACTGCCATAAATATTTTATTCACAAATGTAAAATGATGTGAGAAAATAATTATGTTGCCATTCAGGTAATTTCTACCGAAGGTTAATATTATAGCTGAAAATCCGTGCAAAGCAACGAAGTCCCAGTAATTTAATAAAATAGTTGCCTTTAAGCAATATTAGTTTACCCCGTTCTCTAGCAGGTGGCAGTACTGGCCTTAATGAGGTAATTAACAAAGCGGTCAGTTTACTAGCCGGTGATATTACATATTTCTCTTCAGTAGCTTTTAGCAAGGTGACTCCGTTGAGTTTCAGTTTAACCTCGGCACTCCACTTTAGCTTGAAAGCTGACTATGAAACAAGCTATGACAAAATGAAATTTATAGATTTTAAGGTTCAAGTTGCAGGCAGACTAGACTGGCAGACAGACTATTAGCTAATCCGCAATCGATTTTAGTTGCTATATTTTGTATTTAATTATATGAATCATATTTCATTGTGTATAATTTACAAGTACAAGTGTATGTAAATACCTAAGTGCTGAATAGATACCGTTTAATTCGTTTAAATTCAGGAGTCCAAAATTTGCGGCGACTCTTTCCTACCAGTACGTACGTATGTTTACAATCTATTTATACAAATAAACTAAATTGAATTGTCTGTTTGAAATGAAAAACTAACTAATTTTGATTCGTGTTCATAAGGTAGGTACTAATAACAAAAGCACAATTAACAAAATAAGTGTCTTTGTATCAAAAAAGGATAGCGGTAGATTTAATTTTATATGGTACTAACCCGCCCGCAGTTTTGCTCGCATTACTCCCGTTCCTGTAGAAACTTCATAATTAAATATTGTATGCCTCTTACAATATATTTAGGCCTGCGTCATAAATGGACTATCTAACACTGAAAGAATTCTTGAGATTCAGTTCCTGAGACTAGCGCTTTCAAGCAAATAAACAAACTCTTCAGCTTGATATTTTATATTTTGTTTGTTTGTTTGTTTGTCCATGTATCCTCATCTTACACAACGGTAGTGCCAATTAAGACGAGACTTACATTGTCCGATAGCTTATAAAATCTTTATTTTACGTGGACAATTCCACGGAGAGCAACTATTTTATAGATAGTGAACATACATAGTTTTAATTCTTGAGTAAGGAATTCACAGCATTTGTCGCTAGGGTTGGCACTTTTTTTTGTTTTATATAGGACTTTTTACAAAAAAATGCTAAATATACTTTTTGGAAATTTAGGAAAAAAAATAGTACACATTTATTTTAAAAACCTTTTTGAATAATAATAAGAGTCTGAGCATGGTAGATCCATATTTAAAAAAATCAAAATTTTATTATTTTTATATGCCGCGCTAAATGCGGTCTAAATTTTTAAATGGGGTGAATTTGGTTTACCAAAAAAATATATAGTACTTTTTGTACTATATATTTTTTTATAACATAAAGTACATTTGACTGAAATATAGTACGATACTATATAATATCATACGGGTGGGAACCCTATTTGTCGCATACAAAAGAGACAGATAAGCTCATTTAGATCGCGACAGGTTGACATGACAAACTGATTATGAGGTTAGACAATGATTAATCAAACACTACATTAAGTACACGCCACTTAATGAATGTACAACACACATGTACCTATACACATACAAACTCAATACAATTATTATGTGTGTATTAAGAAAATATTTGTACCTCGCGATTTAAGCTACGTTGAAATTGCTTGGAATGTAATGTTTTATGGCAAATAGTTTAACATATATATGCCAAAAAGCGGCCGTAACCCGTGGCTAGGGCTTCGGACTTGTGATCTTGTGGTCGCCGGTTCGATCCCCATCCATTGCACTACCGACGTGATCCCGTAACACAAGCATGAGCACGAGGGGTTACTAGTAGACTGCAAAAATTCAGGTAGTAAACTTAAAAAAAAAAGTTATTATTATAATGTTACAATTATTTTGAATTTACCATTATAACATTAAATATAAATTAATAAACATAAGGTTGTATAATAATATAAGTAATAAGGTTGAATCAGTACACGCCCTCATCATCTTCATCATCATCAGCCTGTACACCGTCCATAGCTGAACATAGGTCTCACCCAAAGAAGGTTTTATCGTAGTCATCAGGCTTGTCAGGTGAGTTAGCACCGCAGTTGTAATTATAATATGTTGTAATACACAGGGAAACGTTGCTGCATATTCCCTTGTATAGATACGTATGCTATGGATGATGTTATAACAATTATAACCAACGAATTATTATTATAGTTCTTTCTGAGGCACAAAGTCAACCAAAACACCCCGGAAAGAAATCCTAGATTTATTTTCCAACGTGGGAATCACACTGCTACGCCACAACCCCGCAAAGGTAGTCAAACTAAGATAAATTTATTTCAAAAGCGTATTTCTTTTAAATTTACATTTCTATCTAAGCTTCTCAGTTCTCGTAATAGTCCAAATTGAATCGTAAACTTGTTACTTCTTGTTGTTTTGGATCCTTAGCCGAATCATCTCCTTTTTAAATTCATAAACATTCATAGACCATTGCGGATACTTTTGTCGGCAATAAAAAAGTTAATTCGACGTCTCGAAATATAACGTAGCTTATAAATCTATTTCCTTTTACTAGTATTGAGGCAAGAGTATTATGTTTTATTTTCAGTACTTGTGATCTTGTGGTCGCCGGTTCGATCCCCACCCATTGCACTACCAACGTGAACCCACTCTTAACTAGTAACACTAGTAGTCTGCAAAAACTCAGCATACTTTTCTTTTTCTTTATGTAGATCTTTAAAACTATGCAACGGATTTTTATGCTGATAATAGAAAGAGAAATTCAAGAGGAAAGTTTATTATGTATAAAACATCAGAATTGCAGGAGGCGGGTTGCTTGGGTACCACACTTGGCATACAAGTACTTTGCCGTAGCTTGTGAAATTGAAATATTATTTTATACTAGCCACCCGCGCGCGTTTTCCCACGCGTAACTCCCGTACCGTCAACCGGGGTTAATTTGACATTCAGGGTAACTTTGACAGTGATGGTGAAACGGGATTTGAAGGGAGACAAAACGCTAAAATGGTATGAGGAAGAGATCCTCCTACCATCAAATACCAGTACATTTACACTGCCAATGTTACCCTGAATGTCAAAGAAACCCCGGTTGACCGTACCCGTGGGAATTTCATAATTAAATATAGCATATGTCACTCACGGTTATTGTAGCTTTCCAATGGTGAAATAGTCTTCTTTATTTAACTTCATCGCGCGGGACACTTACTCAATGTATAAAGCTCGTATTGAATTTCAACATAAACCTGAATACGAGATTCAAAATCTACCGATGTGCAAGTGAGGTAGAATAAAAGATACTAGATAGAAAGTAATAACACATCTATAGTGCACTACTACCGATCAACCTCAACACAAAGTGCCAAATAAATCAGAGCTGATAATCCAACTCATTCACAACCTCCGTAGTTGCAAACTTAACTACTTCACAACCGCTATCAATACACGTCCAAGCATTAATTACAGCGAGCAGGTGCATTGTAGAACACTTCTTAATAAATAACTGCACCTATCAATCTAGCCTGCTACTTTAGTACCCCAACTTTGGCTGACGTTAAAACTTGACTGAGAAAGGCCTCGACTTTTATGAACCACGTTCTGGGGAGTTTAAAAGCTGTTGGTGGATGAGTAATTATTTTATTGGGAGATATTAGCATTGCTATTTGCATGTTAGTACGGTAAGTTAAACATTGCTGCGGGAACCGTAAATCAAATCAAATCAATCAAATCAAATTATTTATTTGCCAGAATATGGTACATAAGGTTTAACAATAATAATGATTTCCACATATTCTGCCATATATGGCGTGCAAATACGAACATGTTTATAGAATAAAAGGACAGGTCAATGTTTCGTTTTCCTTCTATCTGCCTCTGTTCCAAACTTTAATTATCTATCTCAATCTGTCTGTGTTATGTTGGTAGACCAAATAAATAAATTACTTTTCCAAATTTCATTACGATCCGTTTGGCAGTTTACCTTGATACAATATGTAGTAACAATCAATCAATTCAAACATCTATCCATCCATCGATCCAAACTTTTCCAATTATAATATAAGTAAAAATAATCGTAAGATTTGTCGTTAAAATTCAATGGCAAAACCAGATGAGGATGACGAAAAAGACATTTATAAAAAACTTTTCTAAGACTTTGTATTATTTAGAAGAAATTACCGACAAAAAATGTTAAATTATCTTCATTACCCAAAAATTGACCGGAAGATAGTGCCTAAAACATTAATTAGCCAATGTACGATTTCTGAGCATATTATGAAGTTTAATAAAAATAGTACTAACATTCCTCTAAGCTCAAAAAGAAATAAATAAATACTGTCGTCTCTTTCACACAAAGCCTGAGGATAAACAAATAAAAATGAAAGAAAACAGCAGTCAGTTACCAGGAAAATATGAAACAAAACAAAAAACAACACAGTCCTCAGAAACTCTTACGTGAAACACACTTGGAAAATGTTTTATTCTATTCCAAATAAAACTAACCTCTATTTTACTTACAACTTGACTAAATGGAAAAAGGTTTGCTTTATTTAAAGTTAAAGAGGTAGCTTCTACGTCTTTTTCTTGTCTGTCTAGATAATTGTTGACTAAACTTTCGGTGTGTCGTTGAATTTGTTTATTTAAATATCATACCGTACCCTAATGTAGATTGAGAGACTTGTAAAAGAATTTATTTTGTTCGGTTTTGGCTTTGTGTTAATCATTATTCACGAACACAAAGTACAGCGAGCCTCAGAACAAATTGATATGTTGTTCACACGAATTGAAAAATGAATTGATGTCCCGGATGGGAATATATCCAGCGTACCACTAATTTTTATATACTATCTGCGCCCCGCGGTTTCACACGTGTTACTCTTCTCCAGTAGGTTCAAGCGTGATGTTTTGTAGCATATATGTTAATCCAGCGTATAACCTATCCCGGTGCAAAATTTCAGCCAATTCCGTTCAGTAGTTTTGGCGTAAAAGAGAAACAAACATCCATCCATCCATCCATCCATACTTACTTTCGCGTTTATAATATCGGTAGGATAGTGTTTACCACAATTCTTGACAATCAGACTGAGATATGTTAGGTATGAAGAAAATAAGTAAAAATAACCACGACGGCCCGGCTAGTAGTTGGCTGTGTTCTAGGTTCGATTTCCAACCGTGACAATTATTTATGTGAACTACGGATAGTCGTTATTCTTCTGGTTGTGCAATGTGACTGTGAATTCAGTGTTTTTTTTTTAATGGGACTAATCCCACCCACACTCCAACCTCTGCAACTCCTGTAAGACAGGATCAACAGTGGCACATACTGGAAATGGCAATGAGCACCGAGGCTCACCAAGTCCCGGAAAAAGTTAAACTGCCTTGGGACCCGCAACGAATTGAATCAGAAAGACAATATGAGGAGTGAGAAAGACTTAAGTTTCCACTCCATTTAGAATTGAGTGTTTGTAAAGTCTCCCGCGACACAAGAATTAAATTTCCTAGTGCGGAAATTATCTTTAAAAAATGTACAGTCAGCATCATTTGTACAAGACTATCATGTTTCTCACACACATTTTCATTCAAACCCCTTTTTCGTATCTTGTCTTTAATAACTGTGTGAATTACACAACTTGCTACCATTCCATGACACAACATCCTTCACAAAGCTGTTCGCTTGTGTTTTAAACTAATTATATACGTCTTCATACAAAAGATAATACCAAAGTTTGTTTCCTTGTGAAGTCATATTTTTCTTCGCTTGTTTTGTTTTCATTCCTGATTCAAAAAAGTGGGGGAGTTTGATTTTGTATTCTGACGTCAGAGAGCGTGTGATAGATTTATGGCATATTTTATACGAGTTTTTTATGTGAGTGTATTTAGTGTATTATATCATATGAAAGTATTCTGTTGTACTTTATTTTTGTACGATTCCTTTTTGTATTTGTTATTTTTTGTTCAGTAATGAGTTTTGTATTGTTGAAATAAATTATTTTTTATTCATCGCACTTAAAGGTAATTCTTCACTACATAGTATAAAACAAAGTCGCTTGCCGCTGTATATCCGTCCCTATGTATGCTAAGGTCTTTAAAACTATGCAACAGATCTTGATGCGGTTTTTTTAATAGATAGAGTGATTCTAGAGGAAGGTTTATATATATAATACATCAGCATTGCACCCGTGCGAAGCCGGGGCGGGTCACTAGTACTTTATAAAACTTTCTAGGTAACTAACAGTAGGAGGCAACAGAATATCTTACAAATCTACCGACTTCATAGTCCTCCGTCCATCCTGTGACATTAATGTTATGACAAGCACATACGTTATATCTAAAATCTCTGTGTGTTTGTACTACAGACAGTCGAGGTTATATATATAACATATACATACATAATAAATTGAAATTTCAATTGAAATTTCCTTACTACACATCACACATACACATAAACTCATTTCATCAACAAAAGCAACCAAACATTACCTTCGATACTAAATTACTCGTTACCTGTAAATACCGTCTACCAAACCAATATCTCTAAGATCAACAAACGGAATGGCTTCTACATAAATAACGTTACGTTACTAAGATACATTACGGCTTAATTAAAACTCATGTCATTTGTACAACCACAGCAAATGAAGTGCGTAGATACGAAGATATTTGAATAATATAATATATTATTCAAATAGGTACCTATAGTGTGACAACGAATACATTTCGCTAGAGTTGCAAATAATTGTAACTATAATAGCAACATGGAGAGGGCTATGCTAGGGGTTTCTCTACGATATCGTATCAGAAGTGAGGGGATACGTAGAAGAACGCGGGTTACCGACATAGCCCTACGGATTAGTTCGTTGAAGTAGCAATGGGCAGGCCATATAGCACGGAGAACAGATGGCCGTTGGGGCCGAAAAGTTCTCGAATGGAGACCGCGGATCGGCAAGCGTAGCGTAGTACGTCCACCTACTAGATGGACGGATGATTCGTTCAGGCGGTGGGATCACGGTGGATGCAGGCCGCTTCTAACCGCAACAACTGGACACAATGGGGGAGGCCTATGTCCAGCAGTGGACGTCCTACGGCTGACATGATGATAATGATAATAGCAACTGCTTAATAATAAGTTTATTTTGACAACCTCCGTGGCGTAGCGGCATAAGTCTCACTTTGAGTGTCGGAGGGCGTGGGTTCGATCCCAATACCGGTAAAAAAATCGTTGTCTGGTCGGTTAAGAGACCTACCCTCCGTGCCTCGGAAAGCACGTTAAGCCGTTGGTCCCGATTATTATAACATCATCTATAATAATCGTACGTCAAGGAACGGGCAACATAATACTGCGGTCATCAACCCGCCTGCCAAGCGAGGTGACTATGGCAAATCCCCGGGCCCATGTTCAGCAGTGGACGATGTACGGGATGGTGATAATGATGAATGATATGTTATTACTGCAAATATTGAAACATAACTTACGGCCGTATTTTCCACATTATATTGCTATTGTTATATATTTTAGCGAACACACAAACATGACAATTAAGAAAGCATGTGTGTGATTCATCACGATATATTCGTGATGAATTACTCAGATGCTTTCATTTTATTCACGAATATTAAAATTTCAAAGGAATGACCAATGTCTATTCGTAATTCCAATAAGATTATTAAATCTAATTAAAAGTTTAAACTGAATGTTAATGTAATTTTACACTAATTAGAACACCCTTAGAACGCCATTCAAAAAGTTTCTAATTAAGTATTTGTCATTAACCTACCCATTATCTTGTAAAAGCTGTTAAACAGTGAATCTATGTAGCTATTTAATTTGCATACAAAACTAGCAACACAGCTTCAAGAAAATCTTATTAAACACAAGAAAATTACTCGCGCACTACTATATCTTAACGAACTCCACATTTTAATTAATAGTTGTATACACCTTAAAGAGACAACAATAAAACAAAGAAAGAAAAATGGTCGAAAATATAATAAAACTGATTTTGTACCATAAATATATGCCACTCATGAAATGTAAATAAATGTGTGAAATAAAAATGTCGTAATATTATAATACAGATTTATCTAATGCATGTTGTATAAGACTTTTATTATGAAAGAAAGCAAAATCATTTATTGAACACACAACAGTAAAAAATATTAAATAATAATAACAAAAGTAGGATGTAAAAGGATGAATTCAATAATAACAATAATATAATAAGGGTATACACGGACGCCATTCACATAAAACCACAAACATTAAAAAAAGTTAAAGAAAAAGTACATAAAAAGTCAGAGTGATATAATAATTATCTTGTGATTTTTACGATTATTATTAAAAAAACTACTGGTAGTAAAGGAGAGCCACTGCCTTCTTCCCATCTTTTAACCATCAGTGCGGTCAAAAGCTATTAAAAATCACTTCTTTCTTTAGCTACATCACCGTTACACAATCAGCGAGTAGTCCCCTCTCTAATCTAACAAGCACTTTGCTCTAGCAAAGTGTAACACATAATAATATGTATCCGAACTTGTGGTACAGCAAGTAGCAAAAATACATAACCAGTTGCAAAACCAGAATTTCTTATTTTCACATAATAATACAATATTTTTAATATGCTACATCATCAGCCCGTTCAACGTTCACTGCTGAACATGGCCGCTTGGCAGGCGGGTTGGTGACCGCAATATTATGTTGTAACACACAGGTAAACGCTGCTGCCCGTTTCCTGGTATACGATCGTTATAGATGATGTTATAACAATCGGGACCAACTGCTTATGGTGCTTTCCGAGGCACGCAGTGTAGTCCTTCAACCGTCTAGACCCGGAAAGATATCTTAGAATTTACGCAAAGATTTCTTGTCTGGCGTGAGGTTCAAACCCATTTCTCCGAGATTTTAAGCCAAATACCGCTACGCTACGGATGTTATAATGCTTATATCATTTTTTATGTTGTATACATGTAGAACTAGACATAAAAAAGTATGAATAGAGTTTCATCAAACGGGAGCCGATAATATAAACATAAATGTGAATACCCTATTGCTTCTGACTGTACTAATAAAATCGTAATGAACTCAGTAAAATTAACTCCTGCTTTATCTTACGACGGGAGTGCTTACTATTGGATTTCATGAACAGGATAAGGAATTTCCACATTCAGCTTTGTATGTCACGTTAGTTAAGGTATGTCTATTGTTTAGAATATTTGTTGGAGCAAGTTAGTAATAGTGACATTGAGAGTTATTTGATTGAGTACGTAATTGTTTCGGTTGATGATTCTAGGCCTAGAGCAACAGTGGCGAACATTTGGGACGGATTGCTTGTGCGTACCCGGCCCCCGCCAACGGAGATCGAAGAAGTGTCCGGGGGGTTTTAGTGGTGTAGGGTGCTCTCCTCGTTGGGCCGGATTGCTCATGCGTCACTGGCATGGACTACAGGCACTGGATCATCGGATTGGGGCAGAGGACCAACACGGTGAAGGAGTGTCCAGAAGGTTTTAGTGGTGTAGGGTCCTCTCCTCTTGGTATGAGTTTAGCATACTACGCTATGGAGAGGGCGAGTCCCAAATATTCCACCGCCAGCGCTCGAATACGCTGCAACGGCGGTGGGATTGCGTAAATGCAAGTCCGGCAGGACAACAAAAAAAAAAAGGAGTGGCGAAAATTTATGCATTTATTTTACTCATTTTATCAGCCCGTTTGTGTCCACTGCTGACGTGGGCCTCCTCTTTAACATATTTCGGCAAGCTAGGAGTTGCCAGCGTTGAGGGATATTGCCGTAATCACCACGCTTGACAGGCGGATTGAGGATCGTAGTAACATGGGAGTATCTTTGAGTTGACAGATGCTGCTGCCCATCTATTAGTTTTAAGTCTCTTAGTCGCCTATTACGTCACCCATTTTTGGTGGTCTATTCTGAGCCGGAAAACACACGGTTTATCATATTTATGCCATCAAATAATTTCGACTTCGTAGTATAATTGCATAGCCATAGAAAATACTACTAACAGACTTTTCGCACACTACTAGCATTCTTGTTAACTGCTCGTGCTAAGTTAAAAATGCTTGCGTTACGAGTAGGTTCCCGTCGGTAGTGCAATGAGTGAGGATAGAACCGGCAACCAAATGATCGCCAGTCCGACACCCTACCTATTGGGCTACAGCGCCAAGTCGTGCGCAAAAAAGCAATACAATTTTAAAATAATATTTCTCCCGAAAAGTATATTTTCATTAAAATGTTTACTAATAATTATTGTTTACACGATTTCAAGAGAAATGCATTACAAAAAATAATAAAAAAAATAATCAAATCCAGTTTGACATTTCCCGGAAATTACGACCTTATAACGTGGACATACTCCGAAGCAAAATAAAAGTTTATGGTAGGCAAAAATTACATTATTTTTACAAAGGATTACAACCCCATTATTCAAATGAAAGTACCTAATCCTGTTATTATGCCACCATTTTTTACTTCTATAGCATTTATTTTGTTCAAAGAACCTCACGTATGTATATATGTATGTATAAATGTATGTTGACGTGTGCAAATGTGTTAGGAATTTATATGAAGGTTCAAGGAGAGGTTTGAAATGCCTAGACTAGGGGATATATTTATAGTTATAAATTGAAAACTTTGAAGAAACATCTACAATTATATTTACGTTTATATGGTTTTTTAAAACCTATCGCAGGCACCAGTCTCACAAAACAGGTTGAATATTCAAATCATTGAAATGTACATTTTTTTTATTAACCTATATTATCCCACTGCTGGGCAAAGGACTCCCCCATACCCTTCCACTCTTCCTTTTGTGCGGCTTTCTCCGCAAATGTAAATACCTATTAGAAAAATTCAAACAAATTCTGCATAATATAATATTGTAATCTATTGTGTGAAGAGAAAAAATTAGAACTTATACGAATTAAATGAATCGACTTATTAGTAGTTATCAAATTAAAAAGGTTTGCAAAATGCCGTGACATGAAGATTGAAATGACAAGACTCGGAGATCAAATGTGTGAAGAAGATAGTTGTATTTAAAGACACAAGACAAAGCATACCTAATGCTTTGTCTGTTATCAAAAATATGTTCTTAAATTCTTTCGTATTACAAGTCTTTATATCTCAAGTGAAAGAGCTAGAAGGAAATAAAAATAAATGCCGCCTGTGGGATTACTTAAGCTTTGCGACCAACAATCCTATTGTCATTTGACATATCCTAACTGTCCAACGAGTGTTTTGTATTCTTAACATTACGAGTGGATCATACAAAAGAGGCAATGAACATCGTACAACTAACAATATACGTAATTCCAAGCTTAAAATAGTAACAGTAATTCCTTTTGTAACGCGCTAACTGTATCCCACCACATAAATCGATTAAAACGTTTCTACTGCAGACTTCAACAAAGCAGTTTTCATTCTATCACAAGTACCCAACAACTAAATACTTTTGCCCACAAAGTTAGTATTTATCGCAACCGCTATCCGCGGGAGGTAGGTTGAATTCCGCCGGTTTATCCGTGGAATTAATACGTACAGGTCGAACCCAACTATTTGGCGTCACAAAGCTTTCTGTGAATTCCGGGTGAATATTTCTACCCAACGCAACGGTCACGGCTTGCGTTAGATTTCAGAACGGAACTATTGCGGCGCGAAGTTTCCGGACGAAACTGGCATATGTCAGATTTGAAAAAAGAACGCTATGCAAAAAGATGGTGGACGGAATTTTACTTTATTCGCGCTCTCTTGAATGCTGAAATGTGTCAAAATGTTGATGCAAAAATTTGGTTATTATTAACCAAGGTAATGATCCTTTGGTGATGACAACGGGCCATCTTTTAACGCATTTCTTTCATAATTGCTAGTGATTTTTTTTGTTGCACATATTGTTTTTAATATAATTCATAGAACAATTCTTTTGACTAATGGCAAATCGTAAGTGTTAGTGCAATAATGCGTAACTTATCATCATTAGCCTAAACTTTCCTACTGCAGGGCAAAGGCCTCCCTACCCTCATTCTATAAATCCCTGCAACGGGCCACCCGGAGCCAGTCCCTTTCGTTAATATCCTTAAATCTTTTGCATTTCTATCTTCATGTTTCGATCTATAACTCCCTTGAAAACAAAAAAGTAGAATTTAATTTTAATAATATCAATATAACCAATGAAACTTTTTATTACATGAATAAAATACATAATATACAACTAAAAGAAGCTTATTTAAAATAAAACTAACTTATAAAAAACTACTATTCTAAATCTATTCTACTTGTCAAGGTTCCCAGAATGCTGGCAGCATTACCCCCTTGAATGGCAATGCTTACCTGCTGTGCAAAGTAAAAACCAGCACTCGGAGAACGTGCTGCACTAAAGAGGGCCGCTGCGAGGTATTTATAAATTAATTTGGCTCCCGGTCCCCACGGGGCCACCATTGAAACCAAATTCTCATAATTTAATATCTAACTTTTGATACAATAAATAGCCATTGAAACCAAAGTTCATTCGATATCGAATTTCAGGCTAAATTCTATAATTATTGGTAATATTCAACCAATAAACCTACTGAAATCGTTAAATGAGGTGAATTTACACATCCAGTTATAACGGAAATTGTATAGATATTATCATGTTTATTAATTCAGTATTTTACATGCAATCCCCCGCGGTTTTGCCCGCGTTCCTAGTTTATATAAGAGTTTATTTATCATATTGATGATAAACCAAATCATTATTCATATATAATATACAAGACACAGCGCCACGTCCATGCCATCCAAGTGGCTGAAATGAAAATGCTTCAAAATGAATGGTGGATGAGTGGAGTGACAAGACTCGATAAAATACGAAACGAGTACGTTCGCGGTAGCCTCGGCATTCGTGAAATAGGCCATAGCCGATAAGCTGCAAGATAGTAGGCTGAGATGGTATGGCCATGTCAAAAGACTACACTCCAACTGTGGCGATGAATCTTAACATCCTTGGGTCTAGAAAACGAGGAAGACCGAAAATGAGATGAAAATATATAATCGCGAAAGACATGAAAAACTGCAACGTCTCTGAAAACGACACGTCAAATAGAGCAAAGTGGAAGCACAAGATTGGAAAAGCAGACCCCACCATCAGATGGGAATAATCAATGCAGCGGAGAGAGAGAATGAGAGAGATTATTCATCTATACTAATATATAAAGCTGAAAAGTATGTTTGTATGCACGAACGCGCTAATCTCAGGAACTACTATTTCAATTTGAAAAAATATTTTAGTGTTAAATAGTCCATTTATTGAGGAAAGCTGTAGGCTTTTATTATTTTATTATGGGGTTTCCAAGGGAACGAGAGTTACGCGGGTGAAACCGCGAGGGATGTTAGTACTGATATATAAAGCTGGAGAGTTTGTTTGCTTGAACGGGCTAATCTCAGCAACTACTGGTCCGATATGACAAAAAAAATATAGTGTTATAAAGTCCATTTATCGATCAAATTCTTACGGAAATAGGAATTATGCGAGTGTAACCGCGCACGGAAAGCTGGTGAATCTATAAAAATAAGATCAGAAAAAACCCTTGGGAGTAAGACCATGTTCAGCAGTAAACATTAAACGGGCAGATGGTGGTTATCATGAGTATATTTACCCAATCGTTGCTGAACCTTAATTCTAAAACGTTTATAATTAAAACGATGTTCTCTAAAGCATATGTAACTACCTCCGCTCCGCGGTTTAACATGTTATGTAGCCTATATGTTAATCCAGCGTATAACCTATCCCGGTGCCAAATTTCAACCAATTCCAGTAGATTTGACGTGAAAGAGTAACAAACATCCACCCATCCATCCATCCATGCTTACAAACTTTCGCGTTTATATTATTATAATAATAGGATATAAAGTCCAACAGCCATTATTTAAATAGAAAAAAAAAATGCAAACTCGTTTTACAAATTGAAAGGTTGTAAAACATACGTATATCATGGCATGTAGGTTTTTAATTAACATAAACCCTTCAAGTAGGTTTTTCCACATTGTTCCTACACATGTGAATATATGTAATGAATGAATAATTAAATATTTTTTATTCCGTAACTCTTGCCTCAATTTTCTGTTGATTTTTTCATGAAGAACGTTCTTAATTAAAAGAGTCAATTAATTTTCAAGATATGTTTAAGTGCTTAAAGCGGTTACTGTATTTAATTAATACTAGCCACCCACCCTGACTTCGTACGGGTGTACTTTTATAGCCTATATTACTCAGGAATAATGTAGCATTCTAATAGTGAATATCGAAAGAATTATCGAAATCCGTTCAGTTGTTTTTGAATTTATTCGAAATAAACATTTAAAATTAATTTCCGTTTTATATTATTAGTATAGACTAGCTTGCAACGCGTGGTTTCATCACTGGAACTGCATATGTCAGATACTTTTTAATTTTGGAATCTTTTTTGTCTCAGTAATTTATTATCTAATATGGACACTTGCAACTTTTTTTTTCTTTCTTGACTTGGTCGGGCACTGCCCTGCCCCTAGGTGTAGATTATTTTAAATGAGTTGCATATGTAACTATTATTGCGTATAGATATTTATTTACCAATTTGGTAAAATTAATTTAAATTGAATCTGTTGTTCACTTGCTATTAGTGTATCTGTTGTACACTAATTATAATATCATTTATCTCATTCCCAAACGTTTACTGGAAGAGAATTCATAATTAAATTAAGCTCGCCTTTGTACATGTTGTGTCCAATTTATATAATCTATATCATGTAACTTTATGTGTGCAATAAAGTATAAATACGTATACAAACAGACCAGAACAATTCTTTATTTTTGTATTATATTCTACTAGCTGCGCCCCATGGTTTTACCCGCGTCACTCTGCTCCAGTGGATCGGAGCGTAATATTTTGTAGCCTATGTGTTAATCCAGCTTATAAACTATCCGCGTGCAAACTTTCAGCCATATCCGTTCAGTAGTTTTTGCGTGAAAGAGTAACAAATATACATACATCCACACATGAAAGCTTTCGCATTTTTTTTTAAACGTTTACTTTCAGAGTTTTGCAGTCTACTAGTATTCTTGTTAACCCCTCATGCTAAACTAAAATGCTTGTGTTACGAGTGGGTTCACGTGGGTAGTGCAATGGGTGGGGTTCGAACCGGTGACCTCAAGATCACAAGTCCGGCCGCTTTTAATATTGTTAGTAGTATTTAATATTTATAATATTAGTAGGATTATCATACTTTTTCCGTTTCATATTTATATGAAGTAAATATTCTTGTACAATAAAACATTTCTGCCAATCATTTTACGAAACATCACGCCCCACCTTCCCCCATTAATCTTTGACACAGAAATTCAATATAATTAATAACTCAATCTATCAAAATGTTTCATACAATTGAATCAACAACACAAGGAACCCTGAATCACCCGATATTGGGTTCCTGATCTATCTACATTGACAAGGGTTGGACCTTCTCCGCCTGATCTATTGAGTTCAAATAAAAAGTGATAACTTGTGCGTTTGGAGGGAAATATTTTTATTATTTGTAATGAAAATTGTAAGTTACTTTATGTGATTAAAAATGGGATTGTGAATTATCTTTACTTCTTTATGATATACAATATATTTTTTATAGATAGAATAGCGGCCCGCCCCGGTTTCGCATGGATGGCCTTTTATAACCTACTAGCTTTTTATACCCACGTTACTCTTCTCCAGTGGGTCGGAGCGTGATGTTTTGTAGCCTATATGTCAATCCAGCGTTTAACCTATCCCGGTGCAAAATTTCAGTCAATTCCGTTCAGCAGTTATGGCGTGAAAGAGTAACAAACATCCATCCATCCATACTTACAAACTTTCCCGTTTATTATATTAGTAGGATGTTTCAGGGATATTGTAGCATTCTAATGGTGAAAAAAACGTTCATTAGTTTTTGAGTTTATTCGAAACAAACATGAAAAAATACAAACTTTTTATCTTTATAATATTAGTAGATATAGATAGATAAACACATTCTTGTTCACTTTCACAAAGAATAACATGCAGAAAGAGACTTAACACTAAACTTAAAATTAAGTACATGTTACGATATCTATACCTATTCTAATATTATAAAGAGGAAAGATTCAATTGTTAGTTTGTATTGGATAGGCTACGAAACTACTTGACCGATTTAAAAAAATCTTTAACCGTTGGGAAGTATTTTTAGAGCCATACTATCCCTCGATGACATAGGCTTTATTTAATTATGAATTTCCCACGGGAACGGATATATTTTAATACTTTTAGATATGAGAAGTAAAACCTACAGATATCATCATCATCATCAGCCCGTTTAACGTCCACTGCTGAACATGAGCCTCCTCCCGGGGGAGGGTGTTTGCCATAGTTACCACGCTTGGCAGGCGGATTGGCGACCGCAGTATTATGCTGTACCACACAAGGAAACGCTGCTGCCCGTTCCTTGATATACGATTATTATAGATGATGTTATAACAATCGGGACCAACGGCTTAACATGCTTTCCGCGGCACGGAGGGTAGTCCTTCAACCAACCAGACGCGGAAAGAAATCTTAGTATTTACACAAAGATTTCCAGTCCAGCGTGGGGATCGAACCCACGACCTCCGAGATTTAAAGCGAACCAAATACCGCTACGCTACAGAGGTAGAGGTTGTTGATATACAATTTATGTAATAACGTCTTAGGTGTTTCCTTGTTATACTCAGCCTCAAGAGCAGTAACATCGATGTAAAAAGACACAATAAACTTAACATTATCGTAGCTTACATCTTACTTACCTACTTTCACATAAAACATTAATGTAGCTTTATAAAAATAGTAATAATCACAGGCGAAGCGATCTACGGCGCGCACGTGCCCCGACATAATCAACCCGTCTCAAGTGAGCGCAGACCGCTGTGGTGGCGCGACGCAAGCCATGAGCTGAAGCGGGCTATGGAAACATCCCTAAATAAACCACTGCAGTCCAAGATCTCAGGGCTACCAGACGTCACGTATTTACTCAATCGTACATTTCCGTCGTCAGAAAATACGTGACGTCTGGTGGCCCTGGGATCTTAATCTATTGGGGAAGTACACAATGAAGCGGGTTGTGTAAACTTCCTTAAATACACGATAGGGGCAGTAAACTGAAAGAGGACTAGTAAGTATTAGTACTAGATTTTTATTTTATAGATATTTTTTTGAACAATAATTATAATTCCATCCAAACTTCAATTTTTCAATCAGAAAGAGTATCCATATCAAGGCTTATTAACTATTTATTTTGTGTACTATGTTTTAAGTCCCCACAATTCTGTCAGTAACGCCTCAAGGATGGGATGTGTATTCTTCTATGATAACAGCCTCGATATCACAGTATACTTGCTTTCTTTACCTCTGACAAGTTGCCTCCAACATCTTACAAATTGCGCCATACATTTCGCCGCGAGCGTCAGGCCCAGTCATCTCAATCCGTGTTTGTAGGACGCGCCCCTCCCCACGATTCTGTCAGTAATCAGTATAACAGACTGTTATCAGCTACACTGCAAGTCCCACAGAAGGCGTATTTTAGCGCAGGTTACTTTAGTTTAAATTTTAGCAAAAACCTTGTGCCAAAGCCCGTCCTAAAAAAAAGTTACGCTTCGAAAGCAACATTTATCTATGCATCTGCAATAATATATTTTTATATTATAAATAACACACAATAATCCTGTTAGTCTATTTAACAAGGTCCCGAGAATAGTACTTAAAGAAAAAAATATTAGATTTTTCTAACTTCGTATTATTCTTTCTTGTTAAAAGGCTTTGCGTGATATTGATGTCATCATCATCAGCCTGAATTATGACGACCACTGGACAAAAGGTCCTCCCCGAGGTTGATTTTTGTTAAAGTCCCCACGCTTGGCAGGCAGGTTGGTGACCGCAGTGGTAATTATGTTGTAAAGTAAAATAGGTTTGTTAGATCATGCTAGTTCATATTATAACAATCGGGACGAACAGCTTGACGTGCTTTTCGAGGCACGATGGGTAGTCCCTCAACCATGCTGACCCAAAAATAAATCTTCGATTTTACACAAAGGTTTCTTCAAGGATTTAACCCATGACCTCCAAAATTGAAAGTAAGACTTCATCACGGAGGTTAACTTCTGTTTGCATTTTTACATAATACAAGTAGGTACCTAATATTTCTCCACGTAACCAAAAAAACTGGTGAAAAAACAAAATAAAATTGTGTTTAAAAGACCCGTCGTCCCCATCAATATTCTACTAGACACACAATTATACAATCTCGTTACAAGCTGGAGTCGGCAACGCTGATTGGGAGACATCTACAAAGGTTGCAATCGAAGCGACCTACTCAGACGGTTCGTTTCCAAGCTTATCTGAATAGGAAGGCGCTGCTTATCTTACAAGTGAATCGAACTAAAACTACTGCCTATCTTTTTGAGGATTACACATAATTTGAAAAGCTCAAATTCTTTATATGTCACGTTATAAAATAGGAGACTGTACTGTATTGTCCACTGCCTGGGCCTCCTCTTAACAGATTTTGGCAAGCCAGGGTCGTTAAGGAACCAGGAAATCCCGCGGCGCCATATTGGCCGCGGGTGCCGTCGGGGGGCCGGATTGTTTCCAGCCTCCGCCAACGATGGATCGAAACTGTGTCCGGGGGGTTTTAATGGTGTAGGCTCCTCTCCTTGTGGTATGAGTAAGCATACCACCTCTATGTAGAGGGTGAGCCCAACATATCCCACCGCCAGCGCGCGCATACACTGCAGTGGCGGTGGGAATGCGTAAAAGTATTTCCCACCAAAAAAAAAAAATTGGTGTTAGCAGTAAAATGGTGAAGATGTTTGAGCTGATAGATGTTACTGCCCATCCATCAGCTATTAGGCCCCTTAATCGCCTCTTACGACACCATGAGACATGAGGTGGTCTATTCTAAGTCGGATACCACACAGCTAGGAGACCAATATCCTTAAAGGTCTTGACCGCACTGGTAACAGCGATTTCGTAACACAAAACTCATATATACTAATATATAAAGCTGAAGAGTTTGTTTTTTTGCTTGACCGCGCTAGTCTCAGGAACTACTGGATCGATTTAAAAATTATTTCAGTGTTAGATAGCCTATTTATCAATGGAGACTATAAGCTAAATTGCATTACGAAGTTTTTATGGGAACGGAAGTTACGCTGGTGAAACCGCGCGTGGAAGCTAGTATAAACATAATTTCGAAGCCCTACTACAAGAACGACAAGCGGAATTTATTTAATCTTTGGATCGCAGTGGCCGTTTTTTTTTATTATTAAATATAGGCTTACGTTTGACCATAATCTCGCTTGATGGAAGGCGAATATAAGGCCTATGATGATTCACGCGTGCCTAGAAAGTGTCTGTTCACTTTAGCTTTAAAGATGTCCAGATTATAGCGTTCCGGAAAAACTGACCCCGGCAGAGAATTCCACTCCTTAGCCGTCCGCATTATGAAAGAAGAAGCAAATCGCTTCGTGCGCATTGAAGGAATGTCTACAACATAAGGGTGAAACCGCTTGCCGCGCCTGGTCGTCCGGTGATGGAAGGGTGAAGGGGGTATCAGGTTATGTAGAACCTCCGCACACTCCCCGAAATGTAACCGATAAAAAACCGATAGGCAGGCTACTCGCCTACGGTGTTCGAGGCTCTGAAGACTTGCCTCCACAAGTGAGTTATTGCCTATGACTCTCTTCGCTCGGCGCTCCAATGAGTCCAGCGCATCCAGCTGATATCTAGCAGACCCATCCCAAAGATGAGAACAGTATTCCATTGCGGAGCGAACTTGAGCCTTGTAAAGACTTAAGAGCTGCTCCGATGTGAAGTACCGCCTCACCTTGGAGAGAATGCCAACATGCCAAAATGCGTACCAGTGCAGTCTCGATCTTAGAGAGCCTAGACACAAAGCCCATACACTCAATCAGCCGCCCGATTTAGGAAGTTCCTCAGAATACGACAGCCAAACAAAATTATTGATTACTGTTCCGTCCCTGTGAGTGAGTACGGTTGCCAGAACGGCTATTATGAGAGGAAGGGGAAAAGGATGATAGGATGAGGGTGGCTAGGCTACAGGCATATATTGGACTGGTACTAGCTGTTGTTTTATTTGGACTCCTTTACCACTGACCACCATTTGGATGGCAGCCATTTGTCTGGTCAAACGTACAAAAAAAAAGTCATTATTTTAATTCTACATCGGTGTCTCAGCGGTTAATTTCCTTCTAAGACCTAGTGTCCATTATTAATCGAGAAATTGATGAAATTCCTGCAGTATTACAACGTCTTAATCTTTTATAAACAAAAACAATTATCTTGCTAATTAATTAAACTTAACCAAGTTATTATAATAATCTCAAAATTTGAGTAATTATCTAAAGACAAATTTTAACAATAGATTTTGACTTCTTCGCAAAGTTTGGAGTAATGTCACTCATTCCCCGAGGCCATTTGCGTGATATTTTTGAAGTCGTCTGTATGAACGGAGGGACCTTCTCATTGTACAAAAGACTTATTCAAACTTAATGCTGAATCTAAGTTCATAGGAGACTGAACGGCTTTATCTCAATTTAGTCAGTGACTTTGAGATTTCGTTAGATCAAATTGAGTAATTTGATATAATGCAAGAGATGGACTGGGATGGGATGGGAATGCTACTGTCTAATCATAATATAAATTCGTTGAGACGTAACTGAACTTAATTTGGTATTTACGTAAATGCTGCTTGTTTCAAATCCTACTTATAATAAAACTGCGAAAGTTTGTATGTGTTGATGTTTGTTACTCTTTCACGCAAAAATGACAGAATGGATTTGGCTGAAAGTTTGCACGCGTATAGTTTATAAGCTGGATTAACATATAGGCTACAAAATATTACACTCCGACTCACTGAAGCCGAGTGCTTGGGTAAAACCGCGGGGCGCAGCTAGTGTGTAATAATTTTAGGTAGATTATTACATATTTTAAACAAGGACAATTGTTCAAAAATTATTAATACTAAAACTGTATTTTTAATCTAATAGATGTATTAGCTTTGTGAAGTCTTTATCCATAAAATGCTATTTTGCAAGATAGCTCACAACCAAAAAATATTACTTATCGTAGCTACCATTTCCATGTGAAATTTATCATTAAATTAGCTACGCCCCGCGGTTTTACCCGCGTTACGTGATGTTTTGTTGCCTATTTGTTAATCCAGCGTATAACTTATCTCGGTGCAAATTTCAGCCAATTCCATTCAGTAGTTTTGACGTGAAAGAGATACAAACATACATCCATCCATCTATACTTACAAATTTAGCGTTTATAATATAAGTAGGATACAACCCACGTAGCTTTCTTATGGTGAAATCGGTCTCGTAGTTCCGGAGCCTACACACGTAGCTGTATTTACATTCAAAAACCCACCTACTACGCCCACACTGACCGACCCAACAATTAAACCCACATTAACAGGTGACTACACAATCACATCACCAAGACCGCACTAAGTGAATCCTTCTCAGGACACATATCCAAAAATATACGAATGTTTATTATTCATTCATCGGCAAGATAATCAAAGGAGTCAATCAGCGGTGTGTAGCCGGCAGTGGAGCGTGCCCCGAGGGGAACAAACGAGTTGATTAATCGCCGAAGGCCGAATACGTAATCAAGGCATGTTTGTGCTTCTGCATCGATGGTAATTCGGACGGTCTTAGGCATTTAAGATTAAGGTGACAAGGGGCTTTAACCCGATAAGAAAGATAAAGATTTGGAAGTCTTTTTGCCTCCTCCTTTTCGGCAGGGTTGGGGTTTTAACTATTCGATTTTCTGCTCACAAACTAATTGAGATTGGATAAGATATGGCTAGGCCAGTAAGAGCTTCTCCACTCAGCACATATGGTTTAGGCAGGACTCGTAATTTGCATGTTACATGAAAGCAATATTATGTATTTTTAGTTTTTAATTTCCTTTTTTTAAATTTACTACATTTCAAGCATGAGGTGTTCGTATGAAACTGGTTAATTTAGCTTGTATTCCTTCCCTGTATGTTATCTGTTTTTATGTGTAAAATTTAATAACTGTTGGCAATCCAAATAAATGAACGTAAGCAAGAAATTCTCGAGTTGGTGGCATCATTTCAATAACTAAAATACACAAAGCTTTATTAAATCAACCCGTTAAGTATTCTTGGTGATTTCTTTGTTATCTGCTTCAGTAAGGTTTTGGTTAGAATCTAACCGTATTGTTCGCGAATTTGGAAGCTGAATAAGTATAGCTCTTGAACATGTAAGAAGTCACCTGCTCAAGTACTGCTGCTGAGGAGTAGCTTAGTTTTATCCTCGTATTTCTGTGTATGTAAAAGGTATCCGTTACTAAAAGATCTATCAGAACACAACTCAACCCACTACACTAATTGCACACGCAATTAAATATAATCCACAATGGATTTTCTTAAGAGGATAAAACAGTGGTCCAAAATGCATTCAGAAGAAATCAAAATCGACGCCGATGTAGATGCAGGATGGTTTCCAACTTTTCCAGTAACTATATAATATGAATATATTATTTAATATACATTGGATGACAACTAGAACTAACGTCTTAACTTAAAACCAATCTGAATCAAAGATACGTAAATTTAATATTACTAATATATTTGATTAAATAAGATTATATACAATCCCCTTGGATAATTATGATGATTATGTAAACAAGAGGGCCATCATCTGTTATGATGCTAATGAGTCCATAATAAAACAACGAAAATTATTCCGGCTAAACCTTAGCTAAATAAAATTTTCATACCAATTTTCTTCGTCAGAAATAAATCTAAGCAGAGCGCAATTAATTATTCACCAATTAAGAGATTTCTTTAGAGAGGGAATCTACTTAAGGAATGCCGTTTCTACTTTTTCTTTTTCGAATATGAACTAAGAAAGTTTTCAAATATAGAACAAAGTTTTTGTCTGTAAGTATATCATTTTTAATCTGTATTTCTATACAGATAAATAACTTAACTTTTTAGAATTTCAGTGGCCATTTTATTCTGATCTGGCGTTCGTAGCTTAATCACTGATATTTGTTCTGAAATCTGAATGATCTACGTTAGTGGAGGGGTCAATGGAAATTAGCCGATAGATACATTTGGAAATAGTCCAAATTGTCTGAACGGTAGTAGTTACTGTGACATAACAATTTGTGTGTCGCAGACCTCGCTTGGCTAATGTGTTTTTAGACGATGTTCGTTTGTAATGGATGAAAACTCGTAAACATAAAACCATCAGACAATGTAAAAACAATCAAATAATATGAACATTTTAAACATAAGTAGGTACCGCAGTAATCGTTGCGTACCTTCCATAGCC
The DNA here is from genome assembly GCA_947037095.2 of Nycteola revayana. NCBI lineage: Eukaryota > Metazoa > Arthropoda > Insecta > Lepidoptera > Nolidae > Nycteola > Nycteola revayana. Next base: position 16,580,455 of record OX344851.2, on the reverse strand, counting down.
CTTTACAAGACAACTTAATTTAGTCGTTAGAGGCTAGCCGTGACAGTAATCACATTTCTTCGCTTTCATCCGAAAGTACTGACGCACCAATCTTTATTATGTATGTCTAAACCATGTTACGTAGTACGTGATCGCACTATATCCTTTTGGAGTAATGTAAACATGACGATGCTGATAGAAAATTCATTATATGTATATGTTTTGTAATGAAAATCAGAGAGTTTTCACATTGCGATGAAAATGAGTATAGAATGTTATGGATTTCATTCATCATAATCAGCTTGAAAAACGTCCTCTGTTGAAGTTGGGCCTTATCCCGAGAGAGGGTTTTTGCCATAGCCACCACGTTTAGCAGGTGGTTTGGTGACCGCAGTATAATGTTTTAACACACAGGGAAATGCTACTGCCCGTACTATGGTATATGATTACACTTCAATACGCATGAAGCGATTAGCTTCTCCTTTCATAATGGGGACCGGCGGAATTTTCTGCCGGGGTCAGTTTTTACGGAACGCTATAATCTGGACATCTTTAAGAGTAAAGTGAACAGACACTTTCTAGGCAAGCGTGTATCATCTTACGCTTTCCATTAACCGAGATTATGGTCAAACGTAAGCCTATATTTAATTTAAAAAAATATATTGTTAAATATATTGGACAGTCGGGACCAACGGCTTCACGTGCTTTCCGAGACACAACCATACTCAACAAACGTGATTTTTTACCGTATTTTACTATCACTGTATAGATAATGGTACCTTTGCGCGCGAGTCTGACTCTCACTTGGCCAGTTTTATTTAATTATGTGACGTATGCAACTACTAAAATAGAACAATCGTGAAGGTATGAATTAAAATAAATTCACCAGTGCAAGGTCATAGCGTGTGACACGTCAGCTTCACAACAAGTCTGATAGCGCATTATTAAATTGCTTTTATTGAACTTTGGACGAGTCATGCGCTCCAATGAAATATATTAGCAGAGAAATATGAGCTCAATTACTGTCTGAAAATAGGTGTTCGGTGAAATAGCACTTTTCCACGAGTCTATGATATGAATGCAATTCGACGTTTAAGTTCTGACACCGCGTAATTCACCATGCTTCGGAACCGGATCTTTTATGAGGTATACAAAAGTCACCATGCTTAGGAACCGGATCGTTTATTAGATTACCGATCGTCTTCCAAAGCATGCTGACTTTGGCAGAAAAATACATATAGATTATGTAACACACAGGAAAAGATTACTGGCCGTTTCAAAGTTAATAATTAGTTAAGATTTTTAGCAATTATATACTAGAGGTTGAGGATATAACAATCGGGACTAACAGCTTAACGAGTCATAGGCACGGAGGGTAGACCCTCAACCAACCAGACCCGAAAATAAATTTTAGATATTACACAAAGATTTCTTGTGCAGCATAAGGATTGAACCCACGACCTCCGAGACTCAAAGCAGGACTAATATCACTAGGCCACGTTGGTAACAGGGTGGATACTAAACTTTTATTGTAACCATATACATATATTTTTACTATTTTTGCACCAATCTATAGATGATTGTAAAAAAAATACTTCTAACATTAATTCCACCATGTAATATCGTAGCTTTAAAGATATTTAAGAAAATGCCGTGTGGTTTCCGGCTTAGAATAGACCACCCCATGTCCTTCCATGGGTGTCGTAAAAGGCGACTAAGGGACATATGGCTGATGGATGGGCAGCAGCATCTATTAGCTCAAGGTTTACATCTTACTGCGATCACCTATCCGTCTGCCAAGCGTGGTGATTATGGCAAAATCCCTCTACGATCCTGGCTTGCCAAGGTCTGTTAAGAGGAGGCCCATGTTCAGCAGTGGACGTCAACGGGCTGTTGATGATGATGATGATGAAGAAAATAATATATATAAATAAATGAAACGTCCTAAAAATTCTAAGTAACACACAATACTAAAAATACCTAACTCGTATTATCAAACCACTACTGGTACATGAGACAATCATGACAAAGGGTCTGAAGGTAGGTAATTTATAGCCCTCAGAGGCCATTGGCATCGCCTTCTTTATTACAGACACTACCCCCACGATTGTGGAACCTTGTAAAAATATTTTATTGCTGAGGTACTATTGGTAGTAGCAACTAGTTTACACGAGGAATAAGGTTGTTAGTATTATGCACTCTGTACTGGATGACTTTTTTTACCGTCGTGAAAATAATAGGGCGTGATATGTATATGATAAGATCCACCCTAAACCGACGTGCTTGTATGAAGAATGTTATGAGAATGAATGAAGCGAAAGATGTGTGTAGGGATCGTAGCAATTAGTGGAGGTCCATTATCTCTGCCTACTCCGCTGGGAAACAGGCGTGAGCTTATGTATTTCATATCTATTTCATATATATATATATATTTATTTTATCTTTTTTTTAAACATATGTAAAATTGTACCTAATAGTGACGTCACATAAAATTTCAACACGCTGTATCTTCGTATTTTTTTGTTTTTTGAGAAACGAAAATAAAAAAGCATGTCCAATATTTTTTTTGGTAATATAACTGACGGACTAATTATATTTTTTTATTCTTTATGCCTATAAAACGTGTATTTTAAGTATGTAGATATTTTCAAGTGAGTTTATTTAGGTTGTGGTTTATTTAGGTTGCCATTCATAAATACAAGGAATTAGAATGGAAAATTCAATGAAAATTATCTTTTACTTAACATAGCTTACACATACCGTGTAAACTATAAAAGTAAAATTGAAACCATAATTATCTTATTTTATACTACATCCTTCAGTTAAAATAAACATATATTAATGCGGCCTAACTGATAATATTACGCAGTATTCACGATAACAGTCCATTATTGTAAATATTAATTACAAATTACGTTTGACAACCGCTAACTAACCTCTATAGTGAAGGGACAATTATGACAGAACTCCCCGAGGGCATTTGTCAAAGCCTCGTTGAAAGCAACGATCAGGAATTGTTAGGTATTATTTAATTGATACAGAATATCTATCTGAAATTCATCATTATATATTGCGTCGTTCTATATACTTCCATTTGAATACATAAGCTATGATGTTGCAAACGATACGATATTCTGTGGTCATAATACGGTGCTTTAGAAGCACGGTTGATGGATTAAATAATTAACACTGCGCTCACTATTTACATTATTCTATTTATAAAAGTCAAAATTAATACAAAAAACATAACTGTATTGTGTTCATTTAAAATAATTATTCTACAGTAGCTTCCCGCGCTCGGTTTCACCCGCGTAACTCCCGTTCTCGTGGGAACTTCATAATTAAATAAAGCCTATGTTAATCAGTGATAATGTAGCATTCAAATAGTGAAAGAATTTTAAAAATCGGTCCAGTACTTTTTGCGCCAATTCGTTACAAAAAAACTTATACAAATCATTCCTCTTTATAATATTAGTATAGATTTATTATAAACCGAGAAAATTTTGTACTGTAAAAACAAAAGACTGCCATGACATAAAAAGTAATTACTGTAGGATTATTTTAACGCATTTCCTATGTTATTGTAACTGTATTATTTAATATTTATCAACTTAATAAAAAATAAAATAAAAATTGCAAGCATAGGTAGTAGGTAAATACTGAGTTAGTTTAGTTATTAACGCCATAGTAAAATACGTCATTAGCCTCTTGTTTCTCCGTCAAAAATCCTAATTTAAAGTATTTGCTTGCTTAGTGAGTAGCGAATTGCTTATGATGACCCGGCCCCCGCCAACGGCGGATCGAAGGAGCGTCCGGGGGTTTTTAGTGGTGTAGGGTCCTCTCCTCGTGGTATGAGTTTAGCATACCACGCTATGGAGAGGGCGAGTCCCACATATTCCACCGCCAGCGCGCGAATACGCTACAGCGGCGGTGGGAATTCGTAAAAGAATAACCCGACGGACAAAAAAAAGGCCTCTACCGTTACCGTTAGCCACGTTGGAGACATTGGAAGTCACGTTTTATACCCGTATGTCATCATTGGTAACATAAATGTCCCACTTTCACCTTGTGGTCAGTTATTCAAAGCACAAAAGCCCAATTACTGTACACAATCAAGTTAATATTTATAAGCATAAAGTTGATTATTGAAAGTAAATTTTGTATGATAAAAGGAATTGAATCTTGTGTGTCGATGTTATCAAAGAACTATTTGTTTTCAAGCACGTTAAACCACACGTGAGCATTTGTACGTAAAGATCTGTTTAAGTTTCACAATGAGTTCTATCGATACTTTAGTCGAGATAAGACTCTTGCAAGTGTTCCGTTTTATTGGGAGAAATTTTTAACAATCGTTGTCGTGGTAGAGGAGTTATGTAGTATTCTGAGGGTTGTTTGAGATGTGTTTAGTTCGATGAGATTGTAGGGAAAGATTACAAAATATTTTATTTTCTCTTTCTTTCGAGATAACTCCGTAGCGAAGCGGTTTTTGGGTCGCTTTAAATCTCGGAGTTCGTTGGTTTAAAATACATGTTTCTCTCGCATACGTTATTATCCAATAGTGCTGCATCTCCCGGCATAGTGTAAGAAGGACCTCCATGCGCTTATATTAAGTATTAAATGTAATTTTGTTCCTAAAAAAATAAAAAAAATAAAGCTGAAGAGTTTGTTTTGTTGTTTGTTTTCTTGAACGCGCTAATCTCAGAGACTACTGGTCGGATTTGAAAACTTTTTTCAGTCTTAAATAACCTATTTACGGATATTTTACTATTTCTCACGGGAACGTGCCGGAATATATTAAAAAAAAGGTTTAGTCAATCTCTGTACCTAATTTCACAAAATCCATTCAGTAATGTTAGATTTAAGTCGTTGCAGATAATTACTAAAAAGTTGAAACATTTATAAAAAAGAATAATTTTTACTCAAACAACATTAAATCGTTCCAACTTCACTTTCCTTCACATATCTCCCATAGTATTACAAAAAAACAGATGAAGCAAAAGGATTGTAACAAACAAGATCGGTCGTAAAACCTAGTATCAATGTCACAGTATCCCACAAACACAGGAGCACAACAATAAGACAATGGCCTCCTTTATTATGTAGGAGTTATAAAGGCACATCGTAAATTGTAGCTTGACAGTCGAGTTCCAGTCGCCCTTAATGTTTTGCGGGGCCTACTCTTTTGCATTTTATGTTATTTAAAGTATGACTGATATTTATGGTTGTCGGTTTTAAGTCTAAAGATATTTTTGCGAAATTATATTTTATGTCGTTGAGAGCCGTGCCTCGAAAGACACGTTAAGCCGTTGGTGCCGATTGTTATAAAATCCTCAATAAAAATCTTTTAATAGAGAACAGCAACATTTCCGTGTGTGTTACAATCAACTGCGTTCACCAACCCGCTTGCCAAGCGTGGCGGCCCATTTTCAGCAGTGGACATTATATGGACTGATGATTATGTTTTTATGTGGTTATCTTTAAGTTGATATTATATATTTTTTTATGTTTAGTATGGTTCTCAATTAATCCTATTCGAGAAGCCTACATTTATAATAGGGCTAGCAGGTTACAAAGAGTGAATTTTTATTTGGTACTATTAGTCAGCATGTTATTGTTAATACTTTTACACACTTTGTCACATTTTTTTAAATAAATTAGAAACCGCAATGAGCGGGCAGGTGTCATTTTCCATGGTGCCATTCGGACTGGTGCGCTTAGCGTACTAACTCACCCCATTATCATAACGTTTTAAATAAAATATATATATGCGAAAAAAAAATATATATACTCGTATATTCGAATGCTTTCTATTTTTAATGATTTTTAGAAACAACTGGGGTAATCCGAATAAAATTTGGTAAAATACAGAGTTTAAAAACATTTTATTGTATTTTAGAAAACATACAAAAGAGATATATAATGTAAAGTGGCCGGTCTTATCGCTGGCTTTTAATTTACACATCATCTTAAAATATCACAGTAAGGCACTACGAAGCGAACAGAACTGCAATCTATGCGAATAAAACCACGTGGCAATTTAAAATCCGCTGTTAACACCAAATTCTGTTATTCCGACAACGATGATACCAATTCACTTATTTACATTTACAGCTTTATGAAATACGTATCGATTGACAATTTACGAGCCCTCACATAGGAAGCTCCGAAATTTTATTACCGAAATAATATTGTTATGATAATCCGACAGATTCTTGGGACCAAGGTTTTATGTCAAACATTTTGGGTAAATCGGGAGGTATTCCGAAGTTTCGGATTTATTTTGTATTACGGTCGTATTAGTTATTTCGTATATTGATATTTTGTGGACAATATTAAGAATTAATGTTTAAGACTAAAACTAGCAACGCATCATTTAAGTAGCTAATCACAATGTATACATTATAATTATCTATTCTTCAATCTATTACAGTTATTTTTATAACATTTATTTATGACTTTAAGACTTATATATATATACGACTTTGAGTACCAATACAAACCAATAGTGGTTTAACGGTAAAATATGCATACAAAACAGTATAAATGCTATGTAGTTAGCCAGGAGACTTGGTTCTCAACTGATGGAATAGCGTTGCAGTCTTATGAAAGGATTAATAAACTATAAATGGCTTTTATATTTTTAGGGGAGTTTTGTGCAACTGTGAATAAGTGTGTGTGAATTGTAAAGTAGAGTAACACTTTACAATTCACAGGCTTCTTGTACTTTGGGTCTACGAGGGCATTGGGTGCTATTTAAAATAGCGAATAATAGAAAATATAAATACAGTTTGTAATGTAAATATAAGGCCTTTAGTTTCCATTAGAGCATATTTTATTATTATCTCAGTTTATAATAACTGTTACATTTGAAAGAATTAAATATTACTATAATTAGTTAGGTCTTGAACTCGCCTACATCTATGTCTGTTCAAATAATACTAAATCATGAAGAAAGTTCGAAAAATAGCCTGAATTAAAAGATTGGCTAAGAGATAATATAGATAAAATATCACACTATAACACGATGGAGTGGAACAACAATCTAATACAAGTGGATAACTAACTAAGTGGATAAAAGTCCATAACTTAATTTCCAATCGGTAGCCAGATTTTTGCATTTAATTTTCTCGAATGTTCTTCCTCATCATCCTATTGAAGATTACTTACGTAATACGAAACCTACAAAGGATTTCTATATATCAAACACATTTGAGATACGAAAAAAAATCCAATTTGATAAAATCGCTCAAAACCTTCGGTAAAAGGGCAATATCGCGATCTATAAAGAGGAAATGGCTGCCAAATATTTTCTTTTACTACGTTCATTCTTGTAGCTTAAGCACCTCTGCGTTTAAGTACCCAGGCCACATCTAATGTGCGATCTCGAGTGTTAGCAAGTGGGGAAATAACCCAGAATAATGTAGGTAGAGTGGCATTGTTGTATTATTACTTGTACTAGTACTGGGGTTTTGAATATCATATGCCTACACTTTTTAAAGAGTAAGTTAAAAACTATGCTTTTTTGAAAATCCAGCTAGGTAGATCGTGACAGCCGGGCAACCTCCGTAGCGTAGGTGTATACGTCTTGCTTAAAGGTCTCGGAGGTCGGATTGCTTATACGTACCCGGCCCCCGCCAACGGCGGATCGAAGGAGTGTCCGGGGGGTTTTAGTGGTATAGGGTCCTCTCCACGAGTATAGCATACCATACATCGAGTCCCACATATACCACCGCCAGCGCGCGAATACGCTGCAGTGGCGGTGGGAATGCGTAAATGCATGCCCCGAGGAAAAAAAAAGACAAAAAATTCAAAAAAATTGTCTCGAAGTTCTTAGGTGTGATCTCTACGCCGAATCTTTAAATTCTTTGTATCGAATTAAAGAGTTTACATATGTCTAGATTGCTATTTACAATCATTTGACAGATTATTTCGTAACTCTTATTTTATCCATTCTTCTCATCTTTACCATTATGTCATTTTCAATCATCTCTCATATCTCAGATCTCTCCCTGATCACGCTGTTTTTCACTCTATCACACGATGAGAGCACTGAAAAGTATTTCTTAGTGCTCTCATCTCTACAGCGTTTATCTTGTTTTCATGAAATAATAATAATAATGAATTTTTGAGCAATTAGGTATTTACATACACTTATACTTGTCAAAATAACAATCACCTTCTGCTTTGTTTTTGGATGTTTCTTCTGCGATACTTTTTTCGCTTCCATACATCATAGTTGGTACTAAAACACCTTGTCAGTAGTATGGCGAGTCGAACTTCTATAATTTAATATTAATTTATGAGCATTACTCAACCCGTCCATCAACCTGTTGAGTAATACATGATCATCATCATCATTCCGTATTACATCCACTGGTGAAAATGGGCCAAGGGAAGGTTTTGTCATAGTCACCTGGTATATGCAAGTAATCAATTGAACTATGTGTAGAAACTATATAATACATAGAGACACAAACGAATTTTATATATATGTATTTCCCGCACAAAGTATATTATATAGAAGAAGTAAGTAAAAAGAATCCTTCCGTCCAATGCTCCTCAGGAAGGTTTTTATAGTAATCAAACGGCATCCCATATAAAACATACAAAGCACCACTAAAATATAGTGAAAAATAGTGACACAAAGCATTATGTTAGATAGTTAGTTTTATTAGGAGTTTCCATAAAAACCCTAATCCCACTGCCGTAAAACCTTCACTATCGGATTATTTGTTATAAGCCATATAACGTATTTTTTTATGTTTTTCCTTTCTACTCCATTCACGGGGTTTTTCATGTGAAACTAATGCATACAAAGGCGATAATCCAAGATATTATAATGTACTTTTTTAAAGACCGATTTTATATGCGGAACGGGAACCACTTTTTTTTATAGAAAAAAGTATAAAGGATAAAGAAGATTTATATAATCATCATCACCATCATCATCAGCCCGTATAACGTCCACTGCTGAACATGGGCCTCTTCCTGGGGCAGGATATTTGCCATAGTCACCACGCTTGGCAGGCGGAAAGGTGGCCGCAGTATTATGTTGTACCACACAAGCAAACTCTGCTTCCCCTTTTATGTTAAAACAATCGGGACCAACGGCTTAACGTGCTTTCCGAGGCGTAGAGGGAAGTCCCTCAACCATCCAGACCCGGAAAGAAATCTTAGAATTAACACCAAGATTTCTTGTCCGGTGTGGGGATCGAGCCCACGACCTCCGAGATTTAAAGCGAGCCAAATACCGCTACGCTACACTTTTTTTTAATTTTATACTCAGTGAATATTTATTGAAACATCTTAAACTTTTTATTAATTAAGCAGATTATTAAAAGGGGTTATTAGTTTTACTGCTAATTTTTAGTTGCAGAGGCGTTATAAGGGTACTGCCGGCAGGCAATAATCGCGTTAGTGTGGAAACCAAAGTCAGCCAATTAATTTTATAGGAGGGGATTATTTTCTGATGGCGTCGGGCCTTTACTTATGGAGGTTGTTGTAAAACTGAAACACATCTAAATAAAAATAGCCGATCACCGCACTGGCTAGCAAATTGTGTCCTGTCAAGGAATTTGAACTTTACAGGACACTTATTGGCCTACGGGCTTGGATTTGGCCGACCGTCCGCGAAAAGTGAAACGTCTCCTGGCTGGTTTAGGGGTATGTAGGACTAGTCCTCTCCCTTCGCGTTGGTCAGATATTCATACCAAGAGGGGACTGCTTTGCATCTACCGACTTGGTAAAGATGCCAAGGTACCTTTCCATCCATTTCAAACCTAGAGGATACCATTTTTTCGGGTTGACATTTCTAGCTTGCTCTGAGGCTTTTGCTACTTCACCGAGCATAAAGACGAGCGGAGCTACAGCCTAAACACTACAAACTAAGCAACATGCGGAAGACGGCGTAGGACTGTGAGACTCGGACCTCGGCTCAGGGCAGTCGCTGACGGGGAGATTGGGAGATTATGGCTTTTAGTTTCTTTAGGGAAGTTTTTTGCAACTGACGCTCTGCTTTACAGTTCGCGGGCCTCTCGGACTTCGGGTCTACGAGGGCATTGGAAGGACGATACAGACCTACAATGATTGTTTGTGTTAGTAGTTAGTTAGTAGGATCGTAGTGCTAGAGGCAGAGCTTGACCTAATTGTACGCCTAACATATATTTGTGTGCTGCATTATTTAGTGTGATCTAGCTATAAGGTCATTGATTTATAGTTTAAGTTGTGGTATCTCTCTTGACTAAACTTAAACCAGGTGATACCTATACCACCCAAAATTGTAATTAATATGATCTTGTGGTACTTTCGGAAATTAATAAGGTCAAAAAAATTTTTTATTTTAATTCAGCTCAAAAATGTATCTTATATTTTGCCTGTCGTTATTTTGCGTATGCGAAATATGCAAGAAGAGCAATATAAAAAGTACGTCAAAAATAATCACAGGCGCAACCAACAAGATCTTTATACACTAAGATGTTTTGGATGGGGAATCTAACCATCAAACTCCGAGACTGACGTACCATAGCGGCCTTAAAACGTAGCTTAAAACAAAATTATCAACTTAACTTTTAAGCTATATAAAACCATCGACTTCCAATGCAGATATTCATTTAGAATTCGTATTAAAATGAAACAACGTTATTACACGATAATCGCAGCGAGCTAAATGGTTGAGGTAAAACTATAATGCAAATGGCCACGTAGATTAGTTCTGCAGATTATTTTAAATAGAACGCCAATTGTTTCTGTATGGAAAATGATGGTATAGTGTACCTACGTTTTTGATTATATTGTACTAACTTCCAAAGTATCTCCCGTCCCTATAGAAACTTCATTCATGGTGAACTTCATCATCAACATGAGCTATATTGAATTATGCAGGGAATGAGAGCTACGCGGATGAATCTACACGATGGAAGCTAGTTAGATATATTTATAGTGTGACTCTAAAAGAAAATCCTTCCGCAATTCTTAATGAGAAAGATAGGATGTGTCCCACACACATCCCATTTTATTCATTATTCATCTAAAAATATAATCAATGAAAACTTAAACAAACAATTTTTCAGTTTGAGTGAAAGACGAATAACAAGAAGAATGACCTGACATTTCACTTAAAATTTTGCATAAAGAAGGTATTATATCGTCGCCTTTTTGCAAGAACGCAAAAGATCACTCAATACGTTTTTATCTATAGTGGACTTCTTTTGACACATTCTACAAAAGGCAAAAACTCACTAATTTTTATCTAGTCAATTTTTTGGCGTTACGGCCTTGCCATTAAATCCATAACTGCAACTTCGGAAATCAGACATTTCCAATAAATCTCTAAGCTGCACAAGTTATTTTTATTAAATTGATAATAATTAAAATATCTAAAATACCGTTTATCTCAGAATAGTGAATATGTCACATAATGACTTCTTCAAAATTTATCACTATCAAATTTAAACATTAAAATTTCAAAAATCGAACTTGTAAACATTTTTAACAATTAAAATTTATTATTTGCTTAACATTGCAATTCACATTATCAATTAACAAATAAATAATTCAAATAAGAGCCTTATTTGAACTATCCACTAATTTTGTTAAAATTTTACTCTTAAATATTTAAAGTAAAGGTTTCGTACAGTTACAAATACATTGTGACCCATATCAAAGAAGGTGGAGCATGTCTGGATTAACATTATAATTATTATTTGGGTCGACACACTTAGGTTTCGAATGCCGTAAATACTTTCGCCAAGCTTTGTTCAAATGATTAATAAAGGAACGTTATAGGAGTATATACTGGGTGACTATTTTTCTTGAAAATAACAGAGCGTGATATGTATATGGAATAGATGTCTAAGGCTAAGTTATTTTATCTTTTTTTTTTACTGACTTACCTAAGTACCTACTTAGGTAAGTCAGTAAAAAAAAAGATAAGAGTGAGTGAAATAGCGTAACTACCTAGATACGCTATTTCACTCAATTTTTTTCATTCATGTGTGATTGCGGCCTAGGTAATACTAGGTATTATATGCACCTATTTTAGTATTATGCACGCCCTGTGTAGGGTGTATTTCTTTAAAGTAATTTATGACATATTCGAAACTCTAAATCCTGAAATACTAGTACAAATATACTGTGGTCTATAGATTCTATTCCACTTAAACAACACACCATATCATTATCAAGAAGGTAAAAAAGTCACCCAGTAAATATTTTTTTAAGCAACTTCCGCACTAGGGAAATTAATCCCTATGTCGACATTATACTTATGTTTTTATCACTAGGGAAATCAATCTCTGAGTTGCGGGTGATTTTTTTAAAACACCCAATTCACAGATCTAAAGCACACTCATCAGAACAACTATTCTTCACACAAATAATGTTCCCGGGTATGAATCGCAACCAGAAACCAGAACACCCGGTCCCAGCAGCAAATACCACTGAACTACCGGAGTAGTCCTTTAGTTACTGAACCCGAAATAATAGAAGTTTTTTCACAAACGTGTATAACCAAAAATCGTATTTGATATTGAATGCAAGTACATTGAATCTGTCAGAAGAAATTCTCTCTAAATGACACGGAAAACTGTATAGAAATAAAAAAAAGATATTAGTAATAGAAAAAGCCTGACAAAAACAGCGATTTTCCTTTATACTATACGAAGGTAGATATGTTAAAACTATGTCGGGCACGGGGAAGTGTTGCCCTGTAATAATGACCGGACCCTAACGGCCCTACGTATGTTATATAATTACATTTTCTCTTCACTATATATCGGTCCTTCGGTGGGATAAGGGCACAATGTACATGAAGACAAAAAAAACTATTTAGTCTGTCAGTTAGATTACTAAAAAATATTGGACATGTATTTTTTTATTTATCAAATCAATAAAAATTGACAAAGATGCAGAGCAACAACAATCTATAAAGTTCTATAAGGCTTGTGACGTCACTACTAGGTAAAATTGTACCTACAAGTGACGTCACACGAAATTTCAACGCGCTGTATTTTCGTCATTTTTTGGTTGAGGAACGAAAAAAAAATACGTGTCCAATATTTTTTGGTAATTCAACTGACGGAATTAATAGAATTTTTTATTCTTTATTCCCATTTTAATCCGCGCTAAAACGAGATTAATGAAAAATACAAATCTATAATTATTCTAGCTCACACGACAGACATTGTCCTATATTAACTAAAACGTATCGCGGGGAACTTTACAAATACTCAATTCATGACCGCGATGTGGACTCAGACTCCGAACCACTATCTGTAGTTAAAAATAATAATTGTACAGAGTGGGAATTGAACCCTAACCTAACAGGTCTCAGACCGAAATCATAAAGCCACCGGTGTAGTCAAAAATGTATATGAAAATGTGTTGAGGTTCTATACGCTTACAAACTTAGTATATAATTGCAAGATATAGGTAAAAATTAAGCAATGGTTAAAAAAGTACTTAAAAAATATAAGCTCTGAAACTAACAATCTGTAATCATTTTTTTTAGACAATTTTAAGGCAGCCTTAAAATTATTAAAAAATATTCCAACATGTCTAAAAAAAATGAAAAAAAAAACAATTAATATATAATTGTTTTTTTTTTACTTTTTATTAAAAAGTTACATTTTAGATTCATTTTTCTCATAAATGTCGAATGCCATCCTTCTAAACGTTCATAATTACGTAACGGTTAAACGTCTACGGCGTAGCACTAATTGCTACGCAGCTCGTAGCAAGGTAACGCTAAAGAGCGTAGGTTAATTGCTCTTTCTGCCTTAGCCTGGTTCACGATAATTCTCTCAGAATTTTATTATTACTGTATTTTGTTTTAAAAAATATTATTTGAAATATTATATTAAATAAATTTGAAATTGTATTTTTATTAGCTTTATCCATCGTCGTCGGTAGAAAAAAATAAACTTTTAATAATAATAATAATACTAAATAAAATCAAATAAATTTTTAATAACTGCTCGGAACAAAATATATTAAATCTTAATACAAAGTTCAACTTAGATCAGTTGTAATTTTAATTAAAATGAACCGCATTTTGTAACATACCACTTGAAAAAAAATTAAAATAATAATATAAAACCCACCAATAATTTTACAAATAAAACCTGAAATAAATATCTATTTACATTAACATTTTTTTAATGCTCAAAACATTCTTAGTATATTTAGTCAACGTTAAAAAGTATAATATTAAACACAGGTACTCACCGATGGTCACTATAAAACCACAGATTGGACATTATATATCATTATTGCGTTCACAAAACTATTCTAAATTATCGTAAACAATTTCTGGGCAACACTCACTTCCACTGTTTTTTGCTTACAACATCACGTATAAAGTAAACCAGTCATTTCGCGCGGTTCAGTTCTCGTGTCATAACCGGCCACGCATGACGCGTCCGTCTCGCGCCGCAGTCGGCCGCCGACTGCCGCGGACTGGCTGTGTTGCCGCGCTCAATCCGTCAAAATTATAGCGGAAAAACTAAGGAAAAATTTGCCTATTTAGGTTTTACATGCGAAAATTATATGAGATATGAATTAACTGTAATTAGATGAATTATTTTATTAATCAAAGTTAAAATAGCTATGTTACTTTTTTCCTTTTTTCTCACATAAGAATCCTAAATAAACATAAAGAAAAGGCTATATCAATATTTGTTTCTTCAAATCTCAAATCTGACCCCAACATCTCAAACCATTATTACGTTTTGGAAGGTTCTCCGTCAGATTATAAATTTTTCAAGTGCTTTAAAATTAAATTCTGAACAAGTAATTGTTCCCGGAATTACGGGTAAACGGTATTTGAGCGGGGAATACTAGGGTACTTGGGGTACTTGGGGTAGTAGGGCGGTGGCGCATGCGCGATAGAGCCCCGCCCTGCCCGGGATTCAACTCCCAACTTTGTGACGCGAGTTGGTACCGAGTTTGGTTACCGGCGCGGACACGTTGTTTTCTAGCACCAGCATTGTATGAGCTGATATCAAACTTAATTGTGAGAGTAGTTAACATATAAGATGCGATATAAGAATTATCATACTATAATTTTCATATCATATTATATTTTACATATATAAAATATCACTCCAGAATATCAAAAATTCAAAAGAATAAATAGGTTACGTTAATATATAAATCCTCAAATATTATTTGAATACCTTCGGCGACATTAATATCACTCGTGGAGTCTATTTCTTGTAAGATTTTACTTACATTATAGTATTAAAATGTAAGTAAAATCTAGTTAAAATATGAGCGGTAAGCTATATCACTATATTATTTTTGGATATTTTTTTTTATTATGAAAGCCTTGCTTATCTGTATTAAAAAAATGACTATCTGTTTGATCTGGCTAATCTCAGAAACGATTCAATTGGACCGATTTATTCTACTTTCATGTAAGTATGTAATGTTACTGCTACTTTTTATGTTGTGTGTCTTCTTATTTCTTCGCGTATTCCACCTAATCTCCAAAACGGTAATACCAATTTAGACGGGACTTTCATTATTAAGCTTAAATCTATCTAGCATACAAAATCCTTATTTAACGTAGATGAAGTCGCGGTTAGCATGCTCCTAAATATCAAAGTTCAAGCTATGACTAGCAGGTGAACTCGAGCAAGAAGCGTTGGTTATGCTCCCTTTCAGCCTCAGTCAGCCTCAACAAGGGCGATGTTGGTTTTTTAGCTGACTAGAGCTATAAAACCCACATCGCCCTTCAAAATGAAATAAATCAAAACATCAAAGTATCCCAAATACAACTCGATTTACTAAACATCTATAAAATATCGAATCAGGAAATATGGAGGTCATATTAAAACGGTTCGAAGCATTTGTGCCTCGAGGGGAACGCGTGCGGAATATCTATCCCCCAATGTTTTAATGATCACTGTTTGATTGTAAGAAAAATGTGAAAAAACTTTGGAAACCATTTTGTCCACGTACGAAATTGTTACGAGCATTTGAGCCAGTATTAATACGGATTTTGAATGCCAAACTTTGGGATATGGAAAAAGTTTATAGTTAACTGCACAGTTGAAAATGGGATGGAGCTTATTTGATTTAGTGTTTTATTTACTGCAAACTAATTAATTTATGCATTTTAAGAAATGTAATCTCCTTAAAATGTGTTTTATATAAAACTAGCGACCAGCCCCGGCGTAGCATGGGTGTAATACTGATGTATTATACATTATAATCCTTCCTCTTGAATCACTCAACGACCCTGGCATGCTATTAAGAGGGGGGCTATGTTCAGCAGTGGAATATATGCTTCTTTTCGCCTCTGGCAACATTAACGTAACCACGTTAAAACAACTTCTCCCGATATTTTATTATGGTTTAAATACTGTTTTTACCTATTTCTTGCAAATAATTTATAGTGTATATATGTATTTGATGTAAAAGTGTTTTGTAAAAATAGTTAAGTGAAAATAACCAAATATTTAAGTGAAGTTCCTAACTGTGTTTAGCTTAGCACAAGGGGTTAACAAGAATTCTAGTAGACTGCAAAACTGTGCTAGTAATCTTTAATACAAAATATCATAAAATGACCGGATTCAGTTTGCCAGCGCTTCATCTTTATGTTCTATTTGGTCTTGGTATTTGGTAGGTATTACACTTGATGTATGACCTGTCAAGTATCTTCATCAGCCCGTATAACGTCCACTGCCGAACATGGGCCTCCTCCCGAGGGAGGGTATTTGCCATAGTCACCACGTTTGGCAGACGGGTGACCGCAGTATTATATTGTACCACACATGGAAACGCTGCTGCCCGTTCCTTAATATACGACTATTATCGATGATGTTATAACAATCGGGACCAACGGCTTAACGAGCTTTCCGAAGCACGGAGGGTACTCTCTCAACCAACCAGACCCGGAAAGAAATCTAATAGAATTTACACTTAAAAGATTTCCTGTCCGGTGTGGGAATCGAACTTCGACCTCCGAGATTTAAAGCGAGCCAAATACCGCTACGCTACAGAGGTTGTCAAATATCTTATACTGTATATAACTATACCACAGCTCAAATGATCTGCAGGTCGCCCCATTTATTGGTGAGCATGATTTCGCACAGGTGTCCGACGGGTAGTCGATTCGATTTCCGTCCCGCGCTTCGGGCGGGTTCACAATCAATTTGTGCATGTCTGGCTCTGTAAATATGGCTTCGAGATCTATTGATGAATTTTGGAAATGTTATATAGAGGAGATTAGTATTTAAGGGTGTTAGAAATTGAAGGGTTTCAATAGGTTTTTATTGGAATGGAAATTGTAGTCTGATGAAAAGTATCAAATAGGGAATATCTGGATCATTGGTATAACATTCCCATTTTCTAGCTACGCCAGTGGCTCCGTGTCGTTGAAGCTGGCAGTTGCTTCTAAGATTGGGTGATCTGGGTTCAACTCGGCACTTTTATTTATATGAACCAGGTTTTTTTCGTTCGTACAAATAAATATTGTACCTATAACTTAGCAAGTGAATGTTATTTTATTCATGAGTAAGTGTTTGTACTGTAAAAATATTAAATAAACTATTATTATTACTAGCTTATGCCCGCGACTTAATCCACGTGGAATCTTATTGGTGTTAGCTTGATGATATATAGCCTATAGCCTTCCTCAATAAATAGGCTATTTAACAATGACATACTGTTTCAAATTGGACTAGTAGTTTCTAAGATTAGCTCGTTCAAATTATGCCTACAATCTTTTTATAAAAAAAAAACTTTTATAGTTGATATTAAATACATAAGCTCACGCCTGTTTCCCAGCAGGGTAGGCAGAGACAATGGACTTCCAGTTGATAATAATAATAGTTTAAAGTTTATTTCATACTGGCTGCTGCCCGCGACTCTGTTCGCGTGGTGTTAGTTATTCATTCGGTGAACTATCTCACGGGAACTCTTTGATTTTCAGTGAATAAAAGTATTTAAAATGTTGACCGGGTTCGTAAGATACCATGTAAAATTTAATTTAAATCGGTGCAACAGTTTCTGAGATTGGCCCCTACAAACAAATAAACAGATAGAGAAACGGTTTTTAGCGTTTTTTTCTATGCACAGACATATGGCCACTATATACAGTTTTATTTGTAGATTTTCTTTGGAAATATCTTATAATGTACAGCTCCAAGAAACATAATCAAACAGAGCAACTTCATACACCCTACATCTTCATAAAAGCTATCTAATCACACCATTGATGATGGGTCTTGTCCCATGAGACAGTCTATCTTTGCTACTTGGTTTCTCTATCACAAGTCGTTCGCAACTTGTTGCTATTATTAATTATATAAATAGTTATTTATAGTTCAGTAGCGACGCCTAAGGTTTAACGCCCTTATATTCCCGTATGAATATGTAATATGTTTTTAAATTTATATCTATACTAATGAATAAAGCACCACCCTTTGGTTGACTAGCAGAAAATGCCATCGGCATTAAGTCCACCATGTACTATTTTGTGCTAAAATCTATATATATAAAAGAAAGTCGTGTTTGTTACAACACTTATAACTCGAGAACGGCTGGACCGATTTGGCTGAAAATTGGTATGGAGGTAGCTAAGAACTGGGAGAAGGACATAGGATACTTTTGGGTAGGGGTAGGGTAGGGTAGGGTAGGGTAGGGTAGGGTAGGGTAGGGGTAGGGTAGGGGTAGGGTAGGGTAGCGGTAGGGTAGGGGTATGGTAGGGGTAGGGTAGGGGTAGGGTAGGGTAGGGGTAGGGTAGGGTAGGCGTAGGGTAGGGGTAGGGGTAGGGTAGGGGTAGGGGTAGGGTAGGGGTAGTGTAGGAGTAGGGTAGGGTTAGGGTAGGGGTAGGGTAGGGCAGGGGCAGGGTAGTGCAGGGGTAGGGTATAAAAGTCCACCCGTGCGAAGCCGGGGCGGGCCGCTAGTCTATATATATAAAACAAAGACGGGTTTTTTACAACACTTATACCTCGATATCGGCTGGATCAATTTTCATGGTTTTTGTTTCGTTGGATTTGTCTACGCCCTGAATAGCAGAATACATTTTAAAAACAAAAGAAAGTCGTGTTAGTTACACTATTTATAACTCAAGAACGGCTGAACCGATTTGGCTGAAAATTGGTAGGGAGGTAGCTAAGAACTGGGAGAAGGACAAAGGATACTTTTGGGTAGGGGTAGGGTAGGGTAGGGGTAGGGTAGGGGTAGGGTAGGGGTAGGGTAGGGGTATGGTAGGGGTAGGGTAGGGGTAGGGTAGGGTAGGGGTAGGGTAGGGGTAGGGTAGGGGTAGGGTAGGGGTAGGCGTAGGGTAGGGTAGGGGTAGGGTAGGGTAGGGTAGGGGTAGGGGTAGGGTAGGGGTAGGGTAGGGGTAGGGTAGGGTTAGGGTAGGGGTAGGGTAGGGCAGGGGTAGGGTAGGGCAGGGGTAGGGTAGGGCAGGGGTAGGGTATAAAAGTCCACCCGTGCGAAGCCGGGGCGGGCCGCTAGTATTAAATAAATAAATAATATATAAAGCTGAAGAGTTTGTTTGCTTGAAAGCGCTAACCTCAGGAAGTTAGTCCAGTTAGTGATTCTTAATTTATCACATAATCTTTGGTCTTGGACAAACCCCAAGACAAGAAAAACAGATATAACCAAAAGTATATATATCCCATTCTTCCATGTTGATTTAAAATGAATCAATGTTTGAATAGTTCTGTCGACGTTCCACGTTTGAAAGGTTAACGGTAAAACGCTTTACATACACTTGAGAGCAATAAAATCGCACACCCCTTGTAATTTGGTTTATTACTGATTGTTTTCTAAAATCTAAAGATATTGAGTAAAAATCATTAGACAAAATTAAAGCATACAAGCTTAGCTTTACAAAAACATAAAATTAAAATCATTGACCTTTACGTAACTTACAAAAACCGACCGTACACCGAATTCCCCAAATTCACGCGTTTGCGTTGTCACTACTTGCACCCTTAGCCGCAGGTATAAAAAGGTCGGTTTATTGGAATTTTTAATCAGTTGCATACCGAAGGTCAACGTGATAACATCTCTACTGGAAGCATACGGATTTACTAGAAAAATATGGATACCACGCCCGCAGAAGCCGCTCAAGTTATTGCCTTGCTCGAAGCAGGCCATAACCAAAGTGAAGTTGCTCGACGGCTAAATTTGAGCCGCTACTCTGTTCGTCGTGTATACCAGAGGTTCCAAGAGACCGGTGGCTACATTCGGCGACCAGGATCTGGCCGGCGACGCACAACATCAGAGCGTGATGACCGCTTTCTTGTGACAAGGTCTTTGAGAAATCGGCAACTGAACGCGGTTCAACTGGGACAACAGCTTCGAGAAGTTCGCAATGTCAGTATAAGTCGGTGGACAGTTCGAAGAAGACTAGGTGAAGCAGGAATGACTTCACATCGCCCAGCAAATGGTCCCAAATTGACCACAGCTCACCGACAAGCCCGGCTACAATTTGCTAGGGAACATTTAAATTGGACGTATGACCAATGGCGGGCTGTTATGTTCTCTGATGAGTGCAGAATGACTTTACATGGTCATGATGGACGCTCTAGGGTCTACAGAAGGTCATCAGAGCGATTTTCACAATGCTGCATAAGCGAACGTGTGGCTTTTGGAGGTGGATCGTGTATGTTTTGGGGTGGCATAATGTTGGACACTAAAACTGACATTGTATTCATCACTACGGCGAATACCGGCCCGAGATCGAGAAGTTTGACGGCTGCACGATACGTCGAAGAAGTGCTCGAAGAACATGTGAGGCCGCTTGCGTGGCTTATGGGAGAAGATTTTCTCTTAATGCACGACAACGCCAGACCGCATGTCGCTAGAACAGTTTGCGACTACATGGAAGACGTTGGAATCACCGCGATGGAGTGGCCAGCTCGTAGTCCTGATCTCAATCCGATTGAGCATGTCTGGGATGAGCTAAAAAGAAGAGTTCGAGCAAGAAGCCCTGCTCCTACGCGCCTCCAAGAGCTTCAACTTGCCATTGAAGAGGAGTGGAACGCCATACCACAAGATTTCATGGTGAAATTAATACGGTCCATGAAAAACCGATTAAGAGCTGTAATCAAGGCTAGGGGAGGGAATACACCTTATTAAAAAACAATTTGATCAAGCATTTTGAGTTTTATTTTTATTCTTTCTTAAGCTAAATTGGGTAATTTTATCCGTATGTTGGGTTTTGTGCCCTAAAACTCCCTATGGGTACTTTTTTTACACTGTATTTGATATCATTAGAAAGGTACTGAAGTAAACATTCAAATAGTGTAAGTTTTATTTTAATATGTATTCACATTCATGAAAAAAACTGCTTTAACAACAAAAAGTCAACGTGTGCGATTTTATTGCTCTCAAGTGTATTTTGTGGTGAATGCCGTCAGTTGCACACGTGACTTGCGTCCAGTCGAGTTCGAGCTATTGACACCGCCCTATATAACATACTAAGTGCGCCATGTACACTCAGCTGCAAGAATAATAATGACTAGCTTCCCGACCTCGGTTTATCTCCTGCTTCCGTGGGAACTTCGTCGTTAAATAGCTATGTTATGTTACGCCTAAATAAAGTTTCTTTCTTGGTGAAAGAATATTCGAAATTGGTATAATTTCGGAGCCTTTTCAATGTAAACAGAATTGATAGTATCAATTCTGTTTACATTCAATCAATTTGATACACAAATTGGACTTTATAAACCGAGTGCAATGTATTTCACAACTGGCACATTAATTTTACAATACACCAAACAAATATTTCATTAAAATATAATTATTCTTACACCCTATAAATCACGTGAACCAAACGCTTGCGACTTATAATTTATTAATAAAAACGCCATCTATCCAACGGAATGGTAACTAACTACTTCAAAATCCGAAACGTTTCGTTCTACACTTCTCTATATATTAGACACTCCGTCTTAATAAAATAAGTTTTGATAAATGTGCCTACACGTAACATTTAAGATCAAGACAACGCCATGACATTTAGCATGAGCCCACACATACATTTAAAGCCTCCACTGCATTTTCATTGTGGTAAAATTATTTACTTTTCGTACTAACTCTTAACATCCACGCGATGTCTATTATCACGACCACAACTAGCTTATGTCGACTCCCATAGTTCTATGTATCTCCATGCCAAATTATCCTATCACCAATTATATTGCAATTTTTAGGTCATTGCAATTTTAAGGTCATTTTCTTAAACCTTGAGGTAAGAATCCCTCACATTGTTGAAAATATAATATAGCCTACTACGAGTATGTCATCCGGGGATAGTGTAGCTTCCCAACAATTAAATATTTTTTTCAAATCGGCCATGTAGTTTCGAAATCTATTCAATACAAACAAACAACCTTTCCTCTTCATAATATTAGTGAAGATATAGATGGGGCTAGCACAAGGGTTGTTTATAGAACATGTGCTACCCTTATTATAGCAGTGTGACAGTCGGCTAAGCGTCAACACACATAACAGTTGACTGGGCGTCCAGTCAGGTCGAATCGACCCTTTATTAATCAGCAGCTTGGCAAAGCTTATTATGTGCCACGAGCTTTAATGTAACTCTGTATAAGTATATTATAACATGTATGCATGAAGACTTAAAAATCTATTTAGTCCGTCTCAGTTAGATTACTAAAAAATATTGGACACGTATTTTTTTATTTATCAAATCAATAAAAAAATACAAAGATACAGAGCAAAAACAAACTATAAAGTTCAGGAGAGGGGGGCTTGTGACGTCACTACTAGTTAAAATTGTACCTAGAACTGTCGTCACACGAATTTTCAACGCACTTGTAATGATTTTGTAATATTTATGTTATATTTATTTGATTAATCATTATTTACAATCTAAACATTTACTATGCGTTATGGTTTTGACTCTTTTAAAAATATAATCAATTAGTCTGTAAGTCAAACTAGATGTTATTAATAGACGAATATCAAATAATGTAATCTAAAATCAAAAGTTACTTTAAAGTATCTATAAAGTTTTAAAATATATTTTATAATACCCAATTTCTAATTAATTCTTGATCGATACTTATTATAAAATATCAAATTGATTAATAAATCCCGATCGATTGTCAACATTTTGAAATATAACGAATTTTCTTAAAAATGATTTGTGTTGTTTGAGTTAGTCTTGTCTGGTGTATTGGCCGAATAAGTAGTGTACTAGAAATACGAAGTGTAACAAGTGAAGTGAATTATACTGATTACATGATATTGATTTGTTAAAGTTACAAGTGAGTTTTATTGCTACGCCTTACTGATATTGTAATTTCGTTACAATTCAGAAGTGGGATAGCCACTCTGCAGCCCACATATTTTTAAAGGAAATGAATTCCGACGATGCGATGACTCCTGATGGCTTGCCTCTCGAAATGGATGAACGCCGTAATAAACGGAAGCGAACTTCTTCGAAGGCAGCAGCTAAAGCGAATAGCAACAAAAAGCAGCAGTCTAGAAGGACTAAGAAGCGGACGAAGAGAAAACGTAAGCACTCTCCATCCGGCTCCTCCTCATCTAGCACTGACTCATCCAATAGTTTACGAAGACAAAATAAGAGAAGATCTAAGGATAATGGTAGTTGGTCCACTAAAGAGGTAATGAATATGTTTAATTCTTTTCAAGAGCGTAAAAATAAGACGCACAATTTGAGTAATAATCATTTGAACAATGTTATACCAGAATTCGATCCATCAAGTAAATCTCAAAACATTGAATGTTGGGTTAAGAAAGTGAACGAATGTGCTGTAATTTACGAATGGAACGAAAAGCAGACCATACATTTTGCTCTTCAGAAACTTTCTGGTTTAGCGAAGAAGTGGTTCGAATCTCTTCCTAGCGTTGTATATAGTTGGTCAGATTGGCAGGTTAAACTCCAAAGGGCATTCCCAAATGAACAAAATTATGGTCGGCTTCTCGAAGAAATGTTAGCTCGTACAACTCTTAACAACGAAAGTTTACGCGAATACTTTTATGATAAGCTGACTTTACTAAATAGGTGCGAAATAAAAGGTAAAAAGGCCGTAGATTGCATTATTCACGGTATATTAGATAAGTCCACCAGAAATAGTGCTCAGGCACTGATTTGTCATGAGCCGGAAGACTTACTAAATTTCCTTAGCTCTCAACACCCGATAGTAGACCGTAATAGTACATTTAATAGAAAACGTAGTGAAATGCCAACTCGAGCAAATAGCATCGCGTCAAACCCCAACGCTAATTCAGTGACCTGTTTTAATTGCCGCTCAAAGGGGCATCCTTATTTTCGATGCCCCAGACCTCTTATTAAGTGCATAAAATGTCATAGGGTAGGTCATAATGATGACGATTGCAAGTTGGAGCCATTAGTCTTACGATCGGAATTTAAACAAACCAGCGCCCAGAATCGAAAGATCTTTACAATATCTACCTTCAATATTAACGGTAATAAGTTTTATAAAAATGTGAAAGTGAACGATAGTTGTTTGGTTGCTTTTATTGACTTTGGCAGTGAATGTAGCTTGATTCGAGAATCTGACGCTCGAGATCTGAATTTGTCAAGGAATGTCGCAAAATTACCGGTAATCAAAGGGTTTGGCGATTCCAGAGTGTATCCTATTTATAGGAGTAATGTTAATTTGAAATTGGACTAGGTTGAGGCTAATGTAGAAGTACTAGTAGTTACTGATCACTTACTACAATCATCTTCTTTACTTTTAGGTCAAAATGTCACTGAGCTTCCTTGTGTATCAGTGTTTAAAGATAACCATCAGTTATTATTTTATCTAAGCCCTGACACTATTTCTACTGAAACAGTGAATTGCTTAAAGTTGAGTATTGTTAATGACACCAATATTTCATCATCAGGGTTAGTAGAAGTCACCGTGTCTGATATTAATTACAATGGGGACATCTTTATCGAGGGTTATTGTAACAGCGCGCCTAGAAAGGAATACTATTTACACAACGGGATATATAGGGTTGCTGATGGAAAGTGCTGTTTGCCTGTGACTAATTTGTCTGATCGAAATCTTAAGCTATCGAGTATGTGCCCCATCGCTAGAGGGACACCTTGTATTGAGGAAAGATCAACTTCTATTAATATGGTAACAAAAACTGCTTCTGATTATGAGCCTTTATTAATGTCTGATATTAAAGTTGGTCCTGAAATTGACAAGGAAGCGTTAGATAGACTTCATGCACTTTTACTCAATTACCGTGATTGTTTTGCATTTAACTTAGGAGAAATCGGCTGTATAAACTCAACTCGGATGACAATAGAATTGTTAGATGATAAGCCTGTAGTATATCGACCGTATAGGTTATCATATTCAGAGCGAGGTCAAGTTAGAGAAATTATAGATGACTTGTTAAAGAATGACATCATTGAGGAATCCAATTCAAATTATGCTAGCCCAATTCTATTAGTAAGAAAAAAGACTGGGGAGCAACGTCTATGTGTTGATTACAGGGCACTTAACAATAAAACTAGGAAAGATTGTTTCCCTTTACCGATAATCGATGATCAATTGACAAATCTTAGTGGTAATAAGTTGTTTACATCCCTAGACTTAGCTTCTGGCTATTATCAGGTGCCTATGGCAAAAGAGAGCCGTCCGCTTACTGCATTCGTGACGCCCGACGGGCATTATGAATTTAAAAGGATGCCCTTCGGCCTTGCGAATGCTCCAGCTGTTTTTCAAAGATTCATGAACGCAATGCTGGGTTCAAAACGTCATGAATCAGCGTTAGCTTATCTAGATGACATACTAGTACCTTCGGTTACTCTAGAGCAGGGATTTGAGAGGTTAGAGGACATTTTGAAGTTGTTACGACACAACGGTCTTACCTTGAAATTGTCCAAATGCCGTTTCTTTGACAATACCCTCAACTATCTCGGCTATGAAATTTCTGCTGAAGGTATACGTCCTAACGAAAATAAAATTTTAGCCGTTAAAGAATTTCCTACACCCCAAAACATCCATGAAGTTCGTCAGTTTTGGGATTGGCCGGGTACTTTAGAAAATTTGTTAAAGGCTTTGGGGAAATCGCTAGACCTTTAACAAATTTATTGAAAAAGGATAATACTTTTAAATGGATGGATGAAGAATTTAGTGCGTTTACCTCGCTGAAAGATAAGTTGATCGATCGACCGATATTGGCTCTGTACAACCCTAAATTCGAAACTGAGTTGCACACGGATGCAAGTTCTTTGGGCGTGGGTGGAATATTGATGCAATGGCAACCTGGATCACGAGTTCTCAAACCTGTAGCTTATTTTAGTAGGCAAACTACTCCCGAGGAGCGTCACTTGCACTCATATGAACTTGAGACACTAGCAATCGTGTGTTCGTTAAAGAAATTTAGGGTTTACCTGCTAGGTTTACATTTCAAAATAGTGACAGATTGCAATGCCCTACGAACTACGTTGACCAAACGTGACTTGATTCCCCGAATAGCCAGGTGGTGGCTTCCATTAAGTGAATTCAATTTTAGTATAGAATATCGTCCAGGTGTTCGTATGGCTCATGTCGACGCCTTAAGCCGTAATACTACATTAGCACCCGAAGTAATTGATGAATCCGAGCTTACAGTGTACAATATTGAAACTGATAATTGGCTTTTAACGTTGCAAATAACAGATCCGGACATCTCCCGAATACTTAAGATTCTAAAACCTGAATCAGATGAAGAAGCTAAAGATATTAAAAAAAAATATGTAGTGAAAAATAGTAGAGTTTATAGACGGGTCGGTGATAATCTTTGTTTAGTAATTCCTCGCGATGCTCGCTGGCAGATATGTAAGTCTAACCACGACGACGCCGGTCATTTAGGCGTATCTAAAACTATTGAGAAAATACAGTCAGTCTTCTGGTTCCCTAAAATACGAAAGTTTGTAAAAAAATACGTGAGATCTTGTATTAAATGCGCCTATAACAAAGATAATACATCTCGACATAAGAGTGGGCAATTGTATCCTATAGAGAAGATAAGCATTCCGTTCCACACCATCCATATTGACCATCTGGGTCCATTTGTTAAAAGCAGGAACGGCAATGCTTATATTCTCACCATAGTTGACGGGTTCACTAAGTATTTATTTGTAAGAGCCGTTAAGGATACCAAAACTAAGAGTACAGTTAAAGTGCTACTAAATATATTTTATGACTTCGGTTTACCATCACGAATCATATCTGATCGTGGTACATCTTTTACCTCGACGGCATTTAAATCTTTTTGCGATTCTCACGGTATCAAACACGTTTTAAATGCCGTCGCATGTCCAAGAGCCAATGGCCAATGCGAGAGATATAATCAAACTGTTTTAAACTCACTTGCTAAATATTCAGATGGTGAAGACGAACGGAACTGGGACACGTTTTTAGGAAAAATCCAGTGGGGAATTAATAATGCAACTAATTCTACAACTCAGAAAACTGCTACTGAAGCATTATTTGGAATCAGATTGAGAGACGGCTTAAGCAATATGTTAGATATAAGTAGTGAGCCCAATGCCGATGTAACAGAAATAAGGCAAGAAGTGCTTACAAATATCGAATCAAGTCAATTAAAACAAAAACAAAACTACGACCAAAACAGGACTCCTGCCCCAATTTACAATAAAGGTGATTTGATCAAAATAACCAGAACTAATTTTAATAACAAAGGTAACAGCACTAAGCTCTTGTCTAAATTTATAGGCCCATTCAAAATAGCTGAAGTCCTGGGTAAAGATAGATACAAAATCGTCGAAATATCGGGTTTTAGTCAAAGAAAGCATAAATTTGATAGTGTAGTTTCAGTTGATAGGATTCGAACATGGATTAATATAAATGCATCCGAATTTAATAATGATAATAATACATCTGGTAGTAGTTGTTCATCGGATAACGATAAAGGTAACAAAAGTGATGATGAACAAACTCAACCAAAGTTAAACTCAATCTGATTTCTAATATCAACCGAATGTAATGATTATAGTTATTAAGTATAATATTAAGTTTATTAATTTTACTTTTATTTCTATGAATTATCTTTTATTTACCGTGCGCCAGGAGATCGCACGTGGTCGGACGGCCGAATGTAATGATTTTGTAATATTTATGTTATATTTATTTGATTAATCATTATTTACAATCTAAACATTTATTATGCGTTATGGTTTTGACTCTTTTAAAAATATAATCAATTAGTCTGTAAGTCAAACTAGATGTTATTAATAGACGAATATCAAATAATGTAATCTAAAATCAAAAGTTACTTTAAAGTATCTATAAAGTTTTAAAATATATTTTATAATACCCAATTTCTAATTAATTCTTGATCGATACTTATTATAAAATATCAAATTGATTAATAAATCCCGATCGATTGTCAACATTTTGAAATATAACGAATTTTCTTAAAAATGATTTGTGTTGTTTGAGTTAGTCTTGTCTGGTGTATTGGCCGAATAAGTAGTGTACTAGAAATACGAAGTGTAACAAGTGAAGTGAATTATACTGATTACATGATATTGATTTGTTAAAGTTACAAGTGAGTTTTATTGCTACGCCTTACTGATATTGTAATTTCGTTACACACTGTTATTTCGTCATATTTTGTATGAGCAACGAAAAAAATACGTGTCCAATATTTTTTGGTAATCCAACTGATGGACTACATTGATTTTTTTAGTCTTCGTGTCTTATGTTATAAGCTCTGTGTTTTTCCAGCTTTGTCTTACTCAAGATTATTCAAATATTCGTGGGTATTTATAATGACTGTAACGTAAATAAACGTATTTCTACCAGTAACAGGAATAATAAAAAGTGTATTATTAGTAAGTTGAAGTATATGACAAAAGAAAAATACAGATTATTTGAGGTATGGAGCAATGAGCCAAAAAAACTTAGTTATACCAAATTTAGTAATAAGTGCCAAAAAGCTATTATTAAAAGTAAAAATATTTATGATTAAAGTAGAATACTAAAGTGTAATAAAAACATAAAAAATATGGGAAATGATAAATACTATGATAGGAAACAATAAACAATCGGTAGACGAATTAATTCTATCAAACATGGACGGACAAGGAAGTATTATAGACATTAGTAACAAATTTGCGTCTACCTTCAATAAGGAAATAAAAAATATTTAACATAAGTGTCTTGAGATTTGGTTGGACAGGCAGACCTATGTAAAAGCCACGGACTTGTCCATGAGGTGGCAACCAGTAAGCTCTAAATATGTCAAAAACATAATAAAAAACATGAATACAAATAAATCACCGGGTAGCGATCTTGTGCGAATGTCAGACCTTAAAATAATTATTGATAAAGTGAGCCCTGTTTTAGCTAAACTAATAAACCTAACCGTCAAGAACTACAAATTTCCTAACAAGCGTAAAGAGGCACTAGTCCGCCCAATTCACAAAAAAGGTGATCGCAAAAATGTATCAAACTTCAGACCTACATCAATGTTATCTAGCATAGATAAAATAATAATTATAGAAAAGTGTATTGTCAACCAATTAACTAATTACCTACAAAAAATAACATCTTTAATGAGTGCCAACACGGTTTTTTAAAATGAAAAAGTACAAATACATTACTATCAAAATTCACAGACGAAATTAACAGTTACACAGATGATAAAAAATTTGTTATTACAATATTTTTTTTCCTATAAAAAAGCATTTGATACTTTGCAATTCGATACCATCCTCAATGCAATGGAGGGGTGCGGGGTGAGAGTACCCCTGAACCTTTGGTTCCGTGATTACCTCACCGCGCGCTCCTACCGTGTGAAGGTGGAGAACGCGCTTAGTGACTGAACCCCGCTCCGCACCTCAAGCGGGGTTGCGCAAGGCTCGGGATGTGGACCAATTTGTTATCTTATGCATGTTAATAGCTTGTACCAAGTGCTGCAGCATTGTTCAGCGTATATGTTTGCAGATGACTTGTGTATACTTCGCTCCCGAACTAACATAGAAGTAACCTACCAGCTAGTTCAACAAGAACAGCGTCTATACTGTTGTTAAATGATCGCACGACAATGGCATTATATTAAACACTGATAAAACTAAATTATTGTTAATTCATTCGCCATATTTACGACCTCACAGTGCGACTTCACCTTTATTTACTCATAATTATATGTGCCACCATAATAACTTACTGGACTGTAAATGTATACCTATCGAAATAGTTGACTGTGTAACCTACCTTGGCATGAAAGAACTTTTCTTGGTCGCAACACATAGACTACATTTGTAGTAAATTAAGAATATTATTAAGTAGAATGTACCACCTGAGCTTTAAGGTTCCTATTAGCATATTAAGATGTATATACATGTCATTAGTAGATTCTATTATGAGTTATGCTCTTGACAGCTACGGATTAACATTTAAAACTAACTAACTACTTGTTACTAACTACTTGTTACAAAAAAAACTAAAAACAGTGGTAAAGGAGATTATAGGAAACTATTTAAAATATGTGAAATTCTACCGATCAGTTACAAACATAAGTATCTTTTAGCAGTTAACCACCATTGTACTCAATAGCATAACTTAACTCACTTAAACAACAGCCATAACACACGATCTATGGCTGCTGGCAGACTCAATATACCCAGAGTCACTAATTAATTTGGTGACAGAACCCTAAAAAAACGAATACCATATCTACTGAACAGTCTGCCAGCAAACATAAGGAGTGTTACTTATAAACATATTTTTTTAAATAAATTAAAAAAATATTATTGAGATATTTTGTGCTACCCATAAATAATAATATTTAGTTATAAGTTTATAAGTACGTGTAAGAATGAGTGTATAGAGAGACTCACCGACCCCACAGTCAAAACATTACTACGGTTTTGTGGGGCTTTAGTTTATAAGATTACTTACCATTAAATATAAATAAAAAAATAAAAAAGAGTATTTATTATGAAATGATATGAAAAAAATTAAAACTACACTCATGTAACCAATGTGCCAGCAGTGTAATTGTAATAAATTCTTCATTTTTCTGACGGCCCTTTATATTGTGAGCCAAGAGGCTTCTGCTATTTCACCGGGCATAAAAACAACCGGGGCCCTAGCCTCATTAGCAGTAAATCCTCCTAGTTCATTATTCTTCCTTTAATATCTAATTTACTTATTACAGATATGAAGAAATTGTATAAACTAAATATCGCGCTAGAATACCTTGATAGTAGCTATTTCAGAGTCACCAAATTTAAGTAGAATGTTTTCATCATCGTTATCACGTAGAACATAGACCGCCTCCAATGATATCCATCCATGATGAAGTTGTCGGTCCATCGTGCAGGCGATCGTCCCACGCTGCGCTTGCCAGTTCGTAGTCTCCACTCGAGAACCTTTCTGCTCCATCGGCCGACACTTCTTCGAGCTCGGTCCAGTTCATTTCCATTTCAGCTTGGTATTCTGTCCCTCCTTCTGCAGATCTCTTCATGTCTTATTCCGAGCTTATGTCTTAGGGAGCTATGGAAAGATGTATATCTTTCCATAGCTCCCTAAGACACGTATGAAATGTGAGGATGTTTTCATTTGATATTTAAAAACAAAAATATTTTCTTCAGCCATTTAATTCAATTGCTAAACATTATCAACGATAATTCTATTTTAAACACGAACCCAATTAGTTGTATTATAAAATATATTTTTCACAAAGAAAATTAAAAAGAGCTTCTGAGAAATGTTATAATTTTTTGCTTTCATAATAATTCGTCCGAAACTAATTATAATTTAAGCATTTAATTAAACATACATAATATAAACTATTTCATTTGGAGGTCAACTTTTAACCTTTCCCTAGATTTTGGGCGTTGAAGGTTATTTGTTGATTTAGGATACTGTATTAAAATGAAGGTAAACATTGGTGGGAGAGACCCATTACTTTTAGCTGAGAAATTTGACGATAACTAAGCTTTCTGCACAGTTGTACTCGTGCCACACCCGCTGCGTACACGCGTACACCAACAACCTACGTAGCGTAGCGGTCCTTGGTTTTCTTTAAATCGCGGAGGTCGTGGGTTCGATCCCCACGCCGGACAAGAAATCTTTGTGTAAATTCTAAGATTTCTATCTGGTCTGGGTCTGGTTGGTTGAGGGACTACCTTCCGTGCCTCGGAAAGCACGTTAAGCCGTTGGTCCCGATTGTTATAACAATATCTATAACAATCGTATATTACGGAACGGGCAGCAGCGTTTCCCTGTGTGTTACTATATAATACTGCGGTCACCAACTTGTTTGCCAAGCGTGGTGACTATGGGAGGAGGCCCATGTTTAGCAGTCGACGTTATACGGGCTGATGATGATGATGATGATGATCACCCGCTCCCATAATCAGTCTACATTTCTATCTGACGGTCTACATAGATAATTTCAGCCTTCATGGCTATTATCACCCTTTCAAAACGGGGTACTTATAGTATCCCATTTTGCCACACGAATAAATGCATTGAGGGCTAATAACACCTCGTGAATTTGGCAAGTAGAGTAGGTATACCCTTATAATTATATTATCGGTCCACATTAAGTGACAATGGCCGCGGTGAGTCGAAGGACCCGATAGAGAGGTAACCATTATTTCTGTTAAGACTTAATGAGTTTTCGATGCAATAAAAGACGATTAAACGTAGATAAAGTTTGCTTAGAGATTTCAAAGCATTCCTGTGTTTATCTTTTTGTTTTTAACTGGTATTAACAGGGATTTTTTCGGGTTCGAACCACACCCATTGCACTACCGACGTGAACCTACTCGTAACACAAGCATTTTAGCTTAGCACGAGGGGTTAACAATAATACTAGTAGACTGCAAAACTTTGATAGTAATCTTTAAAAAAATATATTATGAAGTTCTAACGGAATCGGTAGTCACACGAGTGAAATCGCGCAATACAAAGAACGCTATTCAAACATATGATGACATATATAGTTACATATTCAAATACCTATATCCTACTAATATTATAAATCCAAAAGTATGATCATGTGGATGTATGTATGTTTGTAACTCTTTCACGCGAAAACTACTAAATGGATTTGGCTGAAACTTTGCTCCGGGATAGTTAATAAGCTCGATTAACATATCAAACTAGCCTGTGTGGTCCCACTGCAGGGCCTCCCTCTCCCTTTTCCACACAACTCTGTCTTTTGCGAGTGCCGGCCAGACCCTACGGTAGGAGTCAAGCTAGTCCCGCCATCTTCGTCTTGGCCTCGGGCTTTATCGGGACCCAATCGGTGGTTCTTTTAGCCCAATTGTCATCTAACATTTAGGCTACAAAAATCACGCTCCAACCCACTAGAGCAGAGTTACGCGGGTAAAACCGCGGGTGGTAATTGCATATTTAAGGATCAAAATATCTACGAAACATTGACTTAACAATTGTGTATAGGTAATTACACAATTAGCGTTGACGACTCACATAGTCCTTACGTACCGCAGCGTATGTTAATTAGTATAATTTAATACGCGTCATACTTATACCTACATAACACCATAGCCTTATTCTGATGTATTACGAGCGCGCTTCGGTAATGAGATGTCGTTAGTAATTCGTAATACTATACGAAGATGCATAAGATGGGGTCTTAGTCAAATTGTATGGAGTCTTATATTATGAGTTTTGGGGTAACAACTTCCGTGACGTAGTGGTAAAATCACAATCAGAGATAGGTTCGATTCTCGTACCGGACAAAACATATATGTGTAAAATCGTCTAATTTTCCAAAAGCTTAATAATTTAATACTAGAAAGTAACGTTATCAAAGAGTAACATAGGCTTTATTTAATGATAAAGTTCCAACGGGAACTAAAGCTAAACAGAAGAAACCACGAGCGGGTAGAAAGAAAGAAAGAAAAACATTTATTGAACACACGAATCATCATCATCATAATTTCAGCCGTAGGACGTCCACTGCTGGACATAGTCCTCCCTCATAGATCTCCAGTTGTTACGGTTAGAAGCGGCCTGCATCCACCGTGATCCCGCGGCCTTAACCAGATCATCCGTCTATCTAGTAGGTGGACGTCCTACGCCCCAATGGCCATCTGTTCTCCATGCTATATGGCTTGCCCATTGCCATTTCAACGAACTTATCCGTTGGGAACCCACGAATACAATCTATTAATTAAAATCATAAAAAAGAGGTACATAAGTAAGGACAACACTTAAAGCTCGGACGCCATACATTTAAAACACAAACATGGATAGAGGGAGAGAGAGAAAGAAAAAAATATATAATAATACTATTACGTAGCTATTTATCTGTTAAATTTTTGCTTAAAACAAAAACAATAATATAGTATGTTATTTACCAAAATACCTATTTGACATAACAATTCTAAGTTGAAGTTCATACTGAAACGTTGAGCAGCTAATAAATTAGTTTCGTACAGTTATTTCATACGCGAGACTCACGAAACGATGGAGAATGTAACATTTCACATACCAAACTACAATTTACTCTAACTCAAAATTCCAAAATATTACTAATCTATTAGACAAGAAGTTAATATTGTGTATGTTTATAATTGAACGAAATAATTTATTGGATTACATATACTAATACATACAGTTGAAGAATGTGTTTGATTGAACGCGCTAATCTCAGAAACTACTGGTCCGATATGGTAAAATCTTTCCGTATTTGGTAGCCAATGTATCGAGGAAGTCTATAAGCTATATACTTATTTTAAAATATTAATTTTATTTTGTTTTTAGTAGTTGTTGTTATAGCGGCAACAGAAATACATAATTTGTGAAATTTCAACTGTCTGGCTACCGCGGTTCTTGAGATACAGCCTGGTGACAGACAGACAGACAGCGAAGTCTTAGTAATAGGGTCCCGTCTTTACCCTTCAGTTACGGAACCCTATAAAACAGTCTACGGTCAAGGACATTAACTACTAGGCGCACATAATCCGACAGCTGGTAACTGAAAACCACGTAAATATTACCATTGATCACACAACTCACGCCAACCTATCATTAAATACACTAATAGCTATTTTATTGCTTTACCTCTCATCGGTCGTTGCCATAAGATATCTTTCACGGTAATTAGGAGGCGCAACTTAATGGAAATCGACCGTTAAGCTTGTAGTTGAGTATCCTCAAATATATAAGATGGGATTTGCCACGCGATTTTGATCAATAGGTGCTGTTTATTGGGACAGCTATATCAAAAGGTGTCACAACATACATAAATAGAGTAGGGTTTGGTCATTCTCGCGTGGAGAGGTGAGCGACGCGTTCTATGCTTTAAATCTGATTGCAGCCCGCGTTGGTTGATTTATCTTTTTATATTACATGACATTATAACCATTCTTGACATAGCAACACACTTTTTAGTTAGAAAATATATAAAACATAAGTAGAAAACTTCAAAATTGACACGAATAAATTAAGAGATTTTAATTTTCCCCAATGTTTGCAATAATAAAATAAGCGAATATTCATAGGTAATAGATAAATACCATTCATTAAAAGTAAAGGCGGTCTTACATCAAAACATTAAATTTTTCTTTCTTCATGTCTTTGAAGCGAGCTAGTAGCTTTTTCGTTGCTTTGTAGTTAAATAATTAAAAAGCTATGTCGAAACAATCGCAGATAAAACGATCTGGCGGCGAATATTCCATAGTTGAAAGTCCTGTCGTCGAAAGTAACAAATGCGAACCATTCTATCGGCGAAACATCCATAGGTGAAACGTTCTATCGATGAATCTCTCAAAAACGAAGCGTCCTGTCGGTGAACAGTCCAAAGGAGAAACGACTCACTAAATCTCTTTATAACACATCTCTAAGGGGTACGTTAGTGCCATCTATTGGTAATGATACACATTAACTCGACAAATATCTCCAAAGTTGCATTTGGAATGAAATATTTAAAAGGTTTGAGTCCTGCCGGTGGTCTGAATTTATCTCAATTTTGAAATTTAGTAATTGGTAAACTTTTCCATAAGGTACTCCAAAAAATTAAAAAGTATTTAACTGTACATCAAACATTATTTTAATAATACAATCTACTTATAATTAGAATCATTTATAGAAATCTTGTAATGAAATACTTTTAAATAACCACGAAAAACTTGAAAAATATATATTTTCTTAACCCGTCCTCACCAACACCTCAACCCGTCTAAACTTTTTGTCTTAACTTTAAGCATTTAAGCAAAGGCTCGTACCGATACTGCCAAACCATAAAAAACTACAGATAATAAACTGTGCTAATTCTATGCTGCGTATACACTAATCCCCGGAGAAGGCTACTAGGTTCACCGGTGTGCAACCGCCCGAAATAATTAACTAAAGTATTTGCTTCATACACTATGTATATTGCGCTGCGAATATAATTTTATACTGTGGTTTTTGGTTAAGACTTAGTTATTAATTGAAAAAGTAAATGTAGGATCTTTCCTTCTATATAAAATAAATGTAAAAAAAGAAAACTGACATATCGCAGCTTTAATTTGAAAGTGGCACAAAACCAAATGTGTCACATTTTGATAATGAGTTTAAGGTACGTGTTATTAAAGATCAATTTGCCTTGAATTATAACATTGTTTGTGTCACTATCAAATTAAACACTTCATCTATACTAATATATAAAGCAATGGAGAGTGTGTTAATATATTTGCTTGAATGCGCGAAAAATTATTTCAGTGGTAGATGGCCTATCTATCGAGGAAGGCTATATGCTATATTTTATTATGAAGTCGAAAAACTTCGCGCGGAAAACTAGTCTTATAATATAGTACTTAAATAGTAATAGTCGACGAAAGTGGTATGTCAAGAAGCAAGGGAAGTAATCCTCCTCTGCCTTCCCCTATGGAAAAGAAGCGTTAATGTATATATAAATAGTCTTGTGCAATCAATGATGTTATATTAAAAAGCGGTAGATTCGATGCTCGTGTTTTGTTAAGACTACATTTATCCCAAGAGAGTTTGTATTTGAAACGTGAACAGGACAGCGTGAAAATTTGCGTGTGCAAAAACGAGACAGAATTAACTTAGTTTCAAATCTACTTTTTTTTAATATAACATTATTGCAATTATAAATATTTACTCGATATTTTACTTATATACTTTAAAGAATACAATCACTTTTCGGCTCAAACGAGCTCAAAGGATACACCTTACAGATTCAGATTCAGAGAGATTTCAGAGGCTACATTGTTTGATGATCAAAATATTTAGATAAAGAACTGTGTTTTTAATTTTCCTTTATGAAGGAAGTATCTTAATAAAATAAAATCGCCTCTAGCCATTGGCGATTGACAAACAATGTCTTTATTTTGTTCCCATTCCAAATATTGTTAATATTTTTTATAAAATAAAAAAGCCAGTTAGTCAAAACAAAAAGTTACAAAGACGTATTTAGGAACAATATAATTTGTGTTAACAGGATCTAAAATTCTTTATTTATTAACTAGCGACCACCCCTGTTTCGCACGGGTGCAATGCTGATGTATTATACATTATAATATAAGCCTTCCTCGTGAATCACTCTATCTACTAAAAAAACCACATCAAAATCCGTTGCGTAGTTTTAAAGACCTAAGCATACATAGGTGCGGATAGACAGCGGGAAGCGACTGTATTTTATACTATGTAGTGATTAACCAGTTAGTAGATTTAGAATTGATAGTAGATATAATATGTATTATATCTAGGTACTACCAATTCTTTAGGTACTTTATAAAAGTCTAGCGAAGCGGCCCACTCCGGCTTCGCACGGTTCTTCGCTTTTATACTCAGGGATAATGTAGCATTCTAATGGCGAAGGAATTATCGAAAACCGTTCAGAAGTTTTTGAGTTAATTCGAAGCACAAAAATACAAACCTTTTTCCTTTCGTCTTTATAATATTAGTATAGATATAGATGCGGCTGAACCTATAGTCTCGCCAAGACTCAATGCAACTTGAGCAAAACGTAGGCAAAATAATCTAGGTAAATTTGGTCGCGTTAATATTAACTTATTTTATTAGGAAATACAGATGAAATTGATGACTTTTTGAATTATCATATTTCAACGACATGTTATTTTACCATGATGATATGTTATTAAAGTTTGTCGGACACACATTATGTTGTAGGTATCGACCAAAAATAACACCGGACCGCAAAGCTTGTTGCGATACCTTATACTACTAAATATCAATGGCAAATAATTTATTTATTTATTTACAAACTTCAGAATATCATTTCACATAATCCGATACAATACCTTAAACATTACCTGCCAGTCAAATCATATCTTTTTACGGAACGGTCGGGGTATTATATAAAGATGTACTAAAATAATTGCAACCTACAAATAAACGAATATTCTCAATGGTAATACTTAATTTAGTTTAGTTTCATGAATGAAATTATTATGTTTTATGAAGATGTTAATGATTAATTATAATATATACAACATTTGTAGAAAAACCTAACGTTATCATAAATTTCTCATGCTTTCCTCCCAAAACGTCTTGGGTTCTTAACATGAATATAATAGCATGCCGCAAGCAGCGCCAGGGGAGCTGGTCCGAGGTGTGCAAACTGTTAGAACATACATGGCGTGTCACAGGATTTATGTATGAGTATGTTAGCTGCCTGAGTTTGGAGTAGTGTCAGTGTTTGAGAGAAATTATGTCTATAACGATAACTTGTTCTTTTAAAACAAAAATAAGGCCTGATTCTGCATTTTTCGTGACTAGCTTTTCTCATAGCATTAGCGATGCCCTTAGCCGTAATCCTAGCCCATTGTGGGTGCCCTCAGGCGTGGGTCGCTTATACGTAAAAATATTGTTTAAAGACGTGCATCTTTCTATAGAGCTAAATTATATTAAGATTTTAATTATATAAATAATAATTGTTATTACTACACATATGACGTGATACTAGACTGACAGACAGATCATTAGCTAATCCACAATAGATTTCAGTTGCGATATTTTGTATTTAATTATATTAATCATATTTCATGGTGCATCAAGTGCAAGTGTATGTGCCTAAGTGCTGAATTAATATCGTTTGATTCGTTTAGCTACCGCGCGCAACTTTAACCGTGTAACACCCGTTCCCGTAGGAATATCATAATTTGATATTGCCTATAGCTTTCCTTGATAAATGGCCTATATGCCTATATGAAATATTTTTTCAAATCGGCCCCGTAGTTCCTGAGAATAACACGTTTAAGCAAACAAAAAAACAAAAAAACTTTTCAGCTTTATATATTTGAATAAATATATAAGTAGTTGTCAAAATTCGACTGATATCATTATGTCAAAATTCTGACATAATGATATCAGTCCAATATCAATATAGTGGACTGGTAAATGAATTGAGAAGAGGCAAAAGTGGTATGTCAAGATCATAGCAGGTGGAAAGAAGTGGTATCTACCTACCCCTATGGGAAAAAGGCGTGAATGTATGTATTTGGACCACCTCCGTAACGTAGCGGCAACCTCCGTAGCGTAGCGGTTTTGGCTCGCCTTGAATCTCGGAGGTCGTGGGTTCGATCCCCACGCCGGACATGAAATCTTTGTGTAAATTCTAAGATTTATTTCCGGGTTGGGTTAGGGACTACCTTCCGTGCCTCGGAAAGCACGTTAAGCCGTTGGTCCCGATTGTTATAACATCATCTATAGGTAATAATCGTAAATCAAGGAACGGGCAGCAGCGTTTCCTTGTGTGGTATTACATAATACTGCGGTCACCAACCTGCCAGCCAAGCGTGGTGACTATGGCAAATACCCATTTACGGGAGGAGGCCCATGTTCAGCAGTGGACGTTATACGGTCTGATGATGTATGTATTAAGTTTAGAAGACGTTAGAACAATATGTCACCGAAGCACGTCACTTGTCATTTGTCATTTATATGTATTCAAATACTACCCATAAATTTTGCTTTTCATTTCAGGAGTGTGCAAAATGTTGGTTATATTGATATTTTTCTACATACGTGTCTTTTGTAAATGTAATAAATTTATAGCTACGAGATTTATTTTATTTTATTTTAAAATTATTTTCATCTAGGAGTAACATTGCTTTACTTTCAGAAATATTTATAACATTCAAAAAAGAAAAATGCTTAATACTATAAAGCGTGTGAGTATGTGTGGATAAATAATTGTTACTTTTTCATGCAAATCAAATCAAAATATAAAAACTGCAAAAACTACTTAACGGATTTGACTGAAAGTTTTCAAGGGAATAGTTTATAAGGTGGATGGCTCTTTAAATTTGTTTATCAGTTGCCTGTAAGAGATCATATCCTTACTAATATTATAAACGCGAAAGTTTGTTACAGTTTCACGCAAAAACTACTGAATGGATTTGGCTGAAACTTTGCACGGGGATAGGTAATAAGCTCGATTAACGTATAACGTAACGTAAGGCTACAAAAAGAAAAAGAAAATCGCGAGGAAAAGCTTGAATTTTATATAGAGTAAGTTGCGCCCCGCGATTTTACCTGCGTTACTCTGCTCCAGTGGGTCGGATCGTGATGTTTTGTATTACCATATAGACATATGGTAATCCTGCACGCTATCCCGGTTCAAAATTTCAACCAATTCCGTATAGTAGTTTTGGCGTGAAAGAGCAAAAACACCCATCCATTCATACCCACAAACTTTCGCGTTTATAATATTAGTAGGATGATGCCAAAATATATGCAATCTATACAATCGTTAATAGTATCATGTAAGGTAAACTTTCTGTATATTTTTTTATGTTTTTTCATAACATAAGCATTAATAAAATCGGTTGATATTTTTATGATGTGTAAAACTTGGCACACTTAGGCCCTTTTGTGCCTATTGTCACCGTATTTTTTTGATGTTGGCAGCAAATTTATTACTGACAGCTTGATGAACGAGCATTTTGTGAATTTTGTGTGCAAAAAATAAGCTAAAAATAATACATAGACTATAATTTTAGACAAAAAAACTTTAATTACTATTATTTTAAGTGGCTTAAAAAATATATATTGCTTTGTATGCAATGCTGCTGTTTTCCATAAATGGTACACAACTCTTCTTTTATGTGTTCTGTAAATATATTTTGATTTAGTCGATAGGCCATTTTTTTTCGTTATCTCTGGTTACCACCCTATGCTTGACTGAGAAGAAATGCCTCTGGCATTAAGTCCGCCATGTACTTTCAAAGTGCAGGTTTAAAAAAAAAGGTCTTTTTAGGGTTCCGTAGCCAAATGGCAAAAAACGGAACCCTTATAGATTCGTCATGTCTGTCTGTCTGTCCGTCCGTATGTCACAGCCACTTTTTTCCGAAACTTTAAGAACTATAATGTTGAAACTTGGCTAGTAGATGTATGTTGTGAAACGCATTAAGGTTTTCACACAAAAATAAAAAATAAAACAATAAATTTTGGGGTTAACTGAAACTCAAAAAAAAATTTTTCATCGAACCCATTCGTGTGGGGTATCTATGAATAGGTCTTCAAAAATGATGTTGAGGTTTCTAATGTATTGATTTTCTAAACTGAATAGTTTGCGCAAGAGACACTTCCAAAGTGGTAAAATGTGTGTCCCCCCCCCTGTAACTTCTAAAATAAGAGAATGATAAATCTAAAAAAAATATATGATGTACATTACCATGCAAACTTCCACCTAAAATTGGTTTGAACGAGATCTTGTAAGTACTTTTATTTTAATACGTCAAAAATCGTAAACCGCAATTTAGCTTTCATTCAATCAACTCGAATATAAAAATATTAAATAACATTTCATTTCATAAACATACGCTTTTTTATTTATTCTTGATATCAAAAATAGGTACATACTTGTAAATGAAACGGAACCCTTCGTGCGCGAGTCCGACTCGCACTTGGCCGGTTTTTTTTATTTTTTGTTTGGGACGGACAAAGATTTATTTTTTAAGAGATGCCTAGTA
Organism: Nycteola revayana; assembly: GCA_947037095.2. NCBI lineage: Eukaryota > Metazoa > Arthropoda > Insecta > Lepidoptera > Nolidae > Nycteola > Nycteola revayana. Next base: position 16,538,565 of record OX344851.2, on the reverse strand, counting down.
GTCATCATAGGGCTTCCTAAAGTGAGGTTTTCAATAGGCACCACAATTGGTTTTCTTTGTGTAAAATTGTCATATATAGATGTAACATGCAACATACACTGTATTTTTTATGGTTGGCATAGTCGAAATGATTTAATGGGACAAAGAATCGCAATTGTTTTTTCTTCATTCTATTAGCATTTTTTTATTTATTTTACTTTATGTAATTATTATTTTTTTGACCATTTTTCGTGTTTTTTTCTATTAAAATCAAACTTCTTCAAAACTTTCTTTTGAACATTTTTTTCTTTATCTTTAAAACCTTAAGTATATTAAAAATGCCAAAATGTGTAACAAAATCCTTCATTTTCCGTCTAAATTTGAACTTTCTGGTCACAATTTTTTTGCCGACCCGGGAATCAAATCCGAAATCTCAATAGTTACGGTCGACAACTAAGTAACTGTTACATAATAGTAGGTATATAAAATACCCTTCTATGCACCTCTGGTCTAGGATACCATAGCCAACCTTCATACATTTTAAACGAAGCCCAATATCCCTTACCTATCTACCGGTACACGGAAATTGCTCGAGCCTTATATAACACATTACAAACCGTTCAAATAACACTTCAGCGTGTAAAAATATTTCATAAAATTCTCCGAATGTTACCTGACAAAGTGTTGGAAGTAAATATTTTTAAATTTATGTTAAATATTTAGAAGGTACCGTGAGTGAAGGGAGTGCAAGGTTCTGATAAACTCCGAAGGTAAATAAAAAGGCGGAAGTCTTAAGCGAAGGATTGATATGACACGCGGGGCTGTGATACCTTTTACCTTTAAGTTATTTAACAATACTTATATCTATATATATTATATAAAAAATTAATCCCTATTACCCTCCACGGCATCACGCGTGAACGGGTGGGCCGATTTTACTAATTATTTTTGTTGAGTTTGTTATTGTGCAGAAGGTTCTTATGCAAAAAAATAAGATTGCGTGGAAAATTTAAGAATAATGACCCACCACAATTCGTTTTCTTATGTAACCTTAGCGTTTTCGACAATATAAACTGCTTTAAGTGTAATCTTATGGCGTTTGAGATAACATTGTCAGAATGCGTGCTGCTCTTAGTGAACATCACGGTTAGTTCACTCTATATTAAATTAAACTTTAAATATTTGACGTGATAGCTCTATCACGTCAAATATTAAAAGTTTAATTTAAGAATAATGAACCACCATAGTTCGTTTTCTTATGTAACCTTAGCGTTTTCGACGATATAAACTGTTTTAAGTGTAATCTTATGGCGTTTGAGATAACATTGTCAGAATGCGTGCTGCTCTTAGAGAATTCAATTCAATTCAATTCGTTTATTGCAAATCATGTGTGACAATGGTGTTACAAAAATATAAGTTTCAACATGACACCCTGTTAGGGCACAGCAACATTAAATACAATATTATTGTAATTAGTTACATTACATGCTAGGATAATTCATATTGTTCATTAAATTATAATTGACAAAAGGTATTAATATTTTAAATAAATTATAGGCAGTCATACAATAAATTAAAATTTGCCTTAAAACGTGCGTGCGCATTTGCGTGAACATCACGGTTAGTTCACTCTATATTAAATTAAACTTTTAATATTTGACGTGATAGCTCTATCACGTCAAATATTAAAAGTTTAATTTAATTAAGAGTTTTAGTTAAGACAGGACAACGGATGTCGGGTCCGCTAGTTAATAATAATAAATAGCCTTTTATTCCTAAGCATAGGGTTACAAGAAGTCCCTTAGTTTGGTGTGCCTTTTGGCATAGGCCGACTCCAATTCCCTCCAATGGGTCCTGTCCCTTACTACTCTCAACCAGAATGGTCCCGCTGTCTGTTTCAAGTCATCTTCCCATCTCCTGACTTGACGACCCCTATAATTATAAAGAGATAAATTATGTGAGTTTGTACGGAGTAATCTCTGAATTTACTGAACCGATTTTGCAAATTCTTTTACCAATAGTAAGCCACATTATCTGTGAGTGTCATCCCTACTAATATTATTAATATGAATGTAAGTTTGTTTGTTGCGCTTTCACGCAAAACTCACTTAAACGATCACCATGAAACTTTGTACACATACTTCTTATTTAAGATAAAACTAGTAGGCTTTATTGTAAGTAAAGGTTTCCGCGGGATCGGGATCTACGCGGGTGAAACCACACAGGTCAGCTAGTATAATGGCTGGATTGCTCATGCGTACCCGACCCCCGCCAACGGCGGATCGAAGGAGAGAGGTTTTAGTGGTGTAGGGTCCTCTCCTCGTGGTATGACTTTAGCATACCACGCTATGGAGAGGGCGAGTCCCACATATCCCACCGCCAGCGCGCGAATACGCTGCAGCGGTGGTGGGAATGCGTCAATGCATTTCCCCCCGGACAACAAAAAAAAAAAAAAGGTCAGCTAGTATAAACATAAATGGACTAGTTGTAGTTCCATCACATATCTTAGTATTAATAATAATTAAATTTTAAATACTGTTTCAATCGAATAAAAGTTCACGATTAAAAAAAAACTCAATATAGCTTTATTTCAAATATGTTACAGGTCCTTCTTCTTCCTTCCATATTTCTATTCTAAACTAAAAACTAAAAGGTAAAGTAACTAAATGAAAGTTAGTTTCAACACAGAGCCGTTAACTTTTTCATTTTTAGTTTAATATTTCTCAACAATTCACTTGGTTCAATTTAAAATGTTAACACCTCCATTTACTGCGGAAATATCGACAAGTTATAGAAAAATTATCAAAAGCCTGCAACGCTCATATTGAAACAATATATTGCCGTTCTATACGTTTACGACGTTGGCTTCACATGTTATATTTGATCAAATATTGGTCTCAATTAATCAGAGAAAAATAAACCTTACTCGCTATGAAATAAAGTTCATTTTTAATAAAATCTAGAGAACCAATATTGGTCGATAGCGAAACGTTGGGTCTTATACGTGACTGAAACTTCAGTGTCGACTTTACGACAGGTGAAAGTGGGTCTTAACGACTTTTCAAGGAAAAACTAGTATGATATAGACAAGGAAAGTGGCATCTCATGTGGCAAGCACAGACTTGCCATGTTCATGAGCGAGATGAGATTATATTTGCCTAAACCTTTTTTGGAATTAAGTATAATTATATTAAATAACTATAATGATACATGGTAAAATGTTCTAGATAGTAAAAACGTACACTCATAACATAGGTGCGAAGTCATTTCATTGAGGTTATTGGACTGACACTTGTGTTGCATGTCTTATTCTATGGACATAGAACGACCTACTGTAAGTCTAATCAATCACCGGCAGGGACTGTTGACAATTTGAAGCGCGACAGATTGTAAAATAACAGTTTCATTTCGATAGATAATCTACGATAAAATAAAGCAGTCAAAATTGTAAGCAGTATGTTACAGTGCACAAACTCTCGACAGTTTACAATCTCGCTAGATATATTGTAATCTCACGGTATTTACAATTTTACGGCTACATATACATAGATCGATTGTGTGTATTGTATTTTGATTGTATTACCGAAAATAAACCATTCCGATGAGCATTAGCAACATACAGCAGAGATTTTTATTTTGTATTATACATGGCTCTTTACGGACTCTGAGTGGCCGTTCTATTTGTTAACTAATGTTTTTTTTTCATATTTCCTAATAGCTTAAATTAATTCGTAACTGACTAATATGCTTACACAATAATTCTTAATATACGTTTTCTAATTACTTACTACTCAATAATAAATTAAATACCTCCAGACATCGACTCCCTCGCCATATTAGAGGGAAAGAGACGACCCACCCCACATCGCTACCGCCAGAAATATAATTTTTTGTGGGCATGTCGAGGTAAACTCTACAGCAGAGGCTTTGTATTTAAACCCCGAAAACAAAAATATCTACAAGATATTCTTCAGAAAAATAACATTAAAAATCACACAAAATCAAACGCTTACAAAATAAATTCACATTTCCAAATAATGGTACCGAAGTTCGTCTCAATATTGCTTTAGGTATATTTTTATAAGGAATGCAAACACCTAATGAGGACGGCCAAGTTTGTACATTCATGGGCCAATGGCTTCGGCGCGAGGTCTCGAAGCAGCAAATTTGATGTGATTACACGGCTTTATGTTTGTTTATCTTATTTGGTAATGTTATTATATAATTTATGTATTTTTCGTACTCGTTAGCGGTCTTCGGAGCTTCCATTTTAACGGTAAACCGTCCGTTTTGAACTGAGTTTTATCTTTAAAGACTTTTTTTGCGATTTATTACAAAATATAACTTTAAAATGGTTAGTTTATATTACAGTAAAAATTGTATTTTATTTTAATTTCTACGGGTATTGAAATAACTCCATATTTATTAATTTGGGTAAATGTCACCGTACGTGTATGTAATTTGTGTTGTATGGATAAATCTTCGGCCATATCCCACGGACTTGTGATCTTGTGGTCCGGTTCGATCCCCACCCTTTGCACTACCGACGAGAACCCATTCGTAACACAAGCATTTAAGCTTATCACGAGGGGTTAAGAAGAGTACCTACTAGTAGACTACAAAACTCTGCTAGTAACTTAGTATATATACTTAATTATAAATTCAAAAGTTTGCATGAATGTATCTGGATCTAGATACAATTAGGCAAACAAATAGATTACAGTCCAGTAGATACTCTTTATATATACTAATTTTATACAGAGGAAAGATTTGATTGTTTGTATTGAGTGGGCTAAGAAACTACTGGACCGATTTGAAAAAATCTTTCACCATTAGAAAGCTACACTATCTCAATTGTACGTGATTACCAAGTTTGCTACCCCCGCCGCCGTCTACATGTATCACACGCACGAGAAATGCAAACGTCCAATGTGGGTTCAGCCTAAGTCGAATTAACCCACAGCCTAACAAGTTCGCGGTTCGTTCCTGCTTTTGGTCCAATCGGAAACGATACGCACAATTCCCTTACTTGAGTGGCGCCAATTTTTCCCCACTTTGCTCTTGAATGTGGAAAGTTTTTGTTGTTTTCTGACCGCTAATGGCTGTGTTACGCATCCGTGAAGCGGTCGCTTACGTCACTTATGGTGCTCCAAACAACATTATTTTGAAGATACCTAGTTAATATATGAATTTTGGAACAAGCTTCCCGCGCGCGGTTTCACCATAACTCCCGTTCCCGTGGGAACGTTATGATTTTATATAGCCTTTGTCACTCAGGGTAAATGTAGCTTTCTAATGGAGGAATAATTTTTGAAATCGGCACTGTAGTTTTTGAGTTTATTCATTACAAACATACGCACAATAATACAAATCTTTTCTCTTTATAATATTAGTAAAGATAAATAACTAGCTGTGCCTGCGACTTCGTCCGCATGGACTTTGAGTAGCAGTTTTAATTATTATGGTTAATTCCCCCAATTTCCCCCCTTTCAACCCTGTACAACCCTTTTTTTGCTATAAAGAATAACCTTTATCAGGTTCTACGCTATCTGTGTATCAAATGTAATTTAAATTAATCACACATAATCAAGGTTAATTTACTTATATATTAATACTAGCGGCCCGCCCCGGCTTCGCACGGGTGGACTTTTATACCCTACCCCTGCCCTACCCTACCCCTACCCTAACCCTACCCTACTCCTACCCTACCCCTACCCTACCCCTACCCTACCCCTACCCTACACCTACCCTACCCTTTCCCTACCCTACCCTACCCCTACCCTACCCCTACCATACCCCTACCCTACCCCTACCCTACCCTACCCCTACCCTACCCCTACCCTACCCCTACCCTACCCTACCCCTACCCCTACCCTACCCTACCCCTACCCAAAAGTATCCTATGTCCTTCTCCCAGTTCTTAGCTACCTCCCTACCAATTTTCAGCCAAATCGGTTCAGCCGTTCTTGAGTTATAAATAGTGTAACTAACACGACTTTCTTTTGTTTTTAAAATGTATTCTGCTATTCGGGACGGAAACAAATCCAACAAATCAAAAACCATGGCAATCGGTCCAGCCGTTCTCGAGTTATAAGTGTTGTAACAAACACGACTTTCTTTTATATATTACTAGTGGCCCGCCCCGGCTTCGCACGGGTGGACTTTTATACCCTACCCCTGCCCTACCCTACCCCTGCCCTACCCTACCCCTGCCCTACCCTACCCCTACCCTAACCCTACCCTACTCCTACCCTACCCCTACCCTACCCCTACCCCTACCCTACCCCTACCCTACACCTACCCTACCCTACCCCTACCCTACCCTACCCCTACCCTACACCTACCCTACCCTACCCCTACCCTACCCTACCCCTACCCTACCCTACCCCTACCCTACCCCTACCATACCCCTACCCTACCCCTACCCTACCCCTACCCTACCCCTACCCTACCCTACCCCTACCCTACCCTACCCTACCCTACCCTACCCTACCCTACCCTACCCTACCCTACCCTACCCTACCCTACCCCTACCCAAAAGTATCCTATGTCCTTCTCCCAGTTCTTAGCTACCTCCCTACCAATTTTCAGCCAAATCGGTTCAGCCGTTCTTGAGTTATAAATAGTGTAACTAACACGACTTTCTTTTGTTTTTAAAATGTATTCTGCTATTCGGGACGGAAACAAATCCAACAAATCAAAAACCATGGCAATCGGTCCAGCCGTTCTCGAGTTATAAGTGTTGTAACAAACACGACTTTCTTTTATATATATAGACTAGCGGCCCGCCCCGGCTTCGCACGGGTGGACTTTTATACCCTACCCCTGCCCTACCCTACCCCTACCCTACCCCTACCCTACCCCTACCCTACCCCTACCCCTACCCTACCCCTACCCCTACCCTACCCTACCACTACCCTACCACTACCCTACCCCTACCCCTACCCTACCCCTACCCTACCCCTACCCTACCCCTACCCTACCCCTACCCTACCCCTACCCTACCCTACCCCTACCCTACGCCTACCCTACCCCTACCCTACCCTACCCCTACCCAAAAGTATCCTATGTCCTTCTCCCAGTTCTTAGCTACCTCCCTACCAATTTTCAGCCAAATCGGTTATCGGTTCAGCCGTTCTTGAGTTATAAATAAGTTGAGTCTAACTAACACGACTTTCTTTTGTTTTTAAAATGTATTCTGCTATTCGGGACGGAAACAAATCCAACAAATCAAAAACCATGGCAATCGGTCCAGCCGTTCTCGAGTTATAAGTGTTGTAACAAACACGACTTTCTTTTATATATATAGATTATATAGATAAATTATGTTAAGCATTTTAAATAACTTAAAAAACGATAATCAAATTAAATTAAACTAAGTATAAAACTAAACTAAAAACTTAAAAATCTAACAAAAGTGGGTGTCCATGAGGCATGGTGCCAAGAACACTGGCTGCATTTCCACGTTGAATAGCTATTGCTATTCTCTGTGCGAGAAATGAGCCGGCCCTCTTGTCACCAGCGGCGTCGATCAACCGAGGGATTCAAACACGTAGTCACTAGATAGTGTCACGTATTTGCGCCGCTTGGCCTCTTCTGCAGCCTCCGCCGCGGCTCCGGCCCTCAAGACTGATCCGCTGAGACGAGAAGGGGCCAACGTATCGACGCAAGTAGCGTCCCAAACGAGAGCCCTTCCCCGTTCTCAGGGGATCAAAGTCAGACCGTCCGGACGCTTGCCATCATCACGAACCATGCCTACGGGTTCTAAGATAGATGGAACATTGATGGTGGCAAGCGCCCGTTTGATAACGGAGCCGTGGCGGGAAAATCTGCCGGCACTGCGTTGACAGAAGAGTCCATGGAGTCCGTTCCTGTCGACGACGCTGCCACATGGAGACCGATGACGCTCGACGATGGCAGCACCCAGTCGAAGACCGACGGCAATGCAGAAGCTCCGAGGTTGGCAGAAGGAAGGGCGTGTAACCATTGTCCCGTTTCAAATTCAGAGACAGCTAGAAACCTTGCGCGGTCTTGATCACTGGAAAAATTTTGAACCAAAACTTTATGAACTCTCTGCACCAATGGAACATCCCAAAGTTTTTGACTGGTTGGTTCCTTGGGGAAGTTTTCATTGGGTCAGAGAGTTTTCCAGGCTTCTATTGCATCCGATGCACAGTGTAACTCTGGGGTTGGCTTTTTAAGTATTTGAGAGCACAGGCGTGATACACTGTGCACCGATGAAAGGAAAGCCGGAAGAGCTACACTAGAAATGTTTCTTATTCCGATGCCACCAGATCTAATAGGTAAAGTGGCTTGAGTCCAGGCATCGTCCTCGAGGTTAAAATTTAGAATTTTTTCGAAAGCATTTTTGAGGGTGGCATCCAAGTTTTCCAAATGTCTGTATGTTTCCAGATTGGGCATGCTCTATGAATATAAGTAAATTTAGGAACAAAAAGGCAATATTTTAAAATTGTATATGCAATATGAGAATTTAATAAGCCCAATCTATTGACGTTTTCCGAAAGTATTCTAGATTTTTTTTCTAAAAGAGGTCTAACACTTTCCTCGAGTAACGGTGCTCCTAGAAGGTAAAGCGATTCCATTTGAAGAATTTTTATTTCAGGCGAAATTTCTTGAAAATTTTGAATAAGAATTTTCCGATCAATAGGATTGAATTTGTTAGAAATATAGAGTTCATATTTACCTAAATTTAGTTCCAAATTTAAATTCCGAAAGTTGTTGATAACATTGATTAAATTGGTTAAATAGTTTTGGCGCGAAAGCCCGACAGACAGACAGACATAGCTACATTCGGATTTATAATATTAGTAATCCAGTTACTCTCTAAAATAATGTTTTTATTTTGTTATAAACGCTATTCTCGTGAATTAGATTTTCATTTAACCATCAGAATAAAATTTAACATTTTTTTGTGTCGGGTTTTTTCGTTATTTCACAGCAACGGTCACCCTGCGGCTAGTATCATGTTTTAGCACGTCAAAAAAATATAAAAATTCACCTGCATTTTTAAATAAAAAAATATTCCTACATTTGAATAAAATGCTATGAATAATACTCGAGTATTTATATATGTACAATATTGTGTCTGCAATTTAATTGACTGTGTAGTAGCTCAGTGTTGCAGTTCATTGATTCTGATCAGGGCCGGATTTAGAAGTCTGGAGGCCCCGGGGCTACAAAGGAGAAGAGGCGCCCTGGCCATAAATTAGTTGCCCTCTAAATTTATAGAAAATTTTAAGTAGGTACGTACCTATTTTTCAGGACGATTTGAATTCTGATATTTTATTGATTGTCTTATTTAAGTGAAAAAGTAGGTATAGATGAATAACCGTTATTAAAATATTTAAGAACTATTACATTAATCATGATTCTACAAAGTACTGTGTGTAAAGGTACAGAAAAAAATAAATAATAGAAAAGTTATAGAGTACTCGTCAGAATTTGAAAGATTTTAAATCATTCATCATACATTGTGGTGGCCCCTCTATTGTGGAGGCCCCGGGGCAGTTGCCCTGGATGCCCTCCCTTAAATCAGGCCTTGATTCTGATACCTGGTATTCTGGATTTGATTCCCACCTGGGACAATTATTTTTGTACCACGAATATTTGTTCTGAATTCCAAAATTGTGATTAATAAATTTAATCCACCAACCGGATTCTGACCTGCATATTAAGTATGGCTCGCAATCCCTAGACTTTATGGTCTAGAAATCCCAACCGCTTATGTGATTGATATATGAATCTCTGCCTAGGATACCTGGACCATTCAGAAACGGTGAATGGGCCAGTCATTGGTGGCATCTTTGCAACAAACAGTTTTTTTTTTTTTCATGCTCGTCTCGCTGATCCGCTCTCAAAAGTATAAGCAGCAATAATATTGATTATATTTCACTTGTTCATAACCGTTTTTTTTATTTTATAAATGAGCCAATACGTTTCAAAAACCTAGCGAAATTAAGGTAAGATATACTACAAAGGTATTTTCAAGTGGGTACCTCCTATACGTGTAATATTGTATCATTAGTTAGCTATATCGTGCTAAGAGGCTGTTCTTGGGCTATTGTGACGTATTTCCGGTACATTGTGGCGCCCTCTTGATTTGAGCTCTCTTACTTCGGAAACGGCCTTTGTGTTGCTCGAGGTGTCATGGCGGAGCGGGCTTTATTCTTCTAATAAATTGTTTCATCGAATATAACACCATAAAATTCTTCTTGTAGGTAGTTCCTTGTATTGTATGGTGAGTATAAATGCCCGTAGCCCAATGGCTAGGGGCATCGGACTTGTGATCTTGTGGTCCCCGGTGCGATCACCACCCATTGCCGACGTGAACCCATTCGTAACACAAGCATTTGAGCTTAGCACGAGACAACAAAAATACTAGTAGACTGCAAAATTCAGCTAGAAACCTTTTAAAAAAAATGTTAATAAAAAAATATCATCATCATCATCATCAGCCTGAATAACGTCCACTGCTGAACATGGGCTTCCCGAGAGGGAAGGTATATACCATAGTCACCACGCTTGGAAGGCGGGTTGGTGACCGCAGTATTATGTTGTACCACACAAGGAAACGCTGCTGCCCGTTCCTTGATATACGATTATTATAGAGGATGTTATAACAAGCGGGACTAACGGCTTAACGTGCTTTCCTATGCACGGAGGGTAGCCCCTCAACCAACCAGACCCGGAAAGAAATCTTAGAATTTACACAAAGATTTCCTGTCTGGTGTGGGGATCGTACCCACGACCTCCGAGAGTCAAGGCAAGCCAAATACCGCTACGGAGGTTGTCGTTAAAAAAATATATATAAAGCATATATTGGTGGTGATACTGCAATATTATGTAAGTGACAATATATACTTTAATATATAAATCTGAAGAGTTTGTTTGTTTGCTTGATCGCGCTCATCTCAGGAACTTCTGGACCGATTTGGAAAGTGATTACAGTGTTAGATACATAAAGTTTTACCTACACACTCTTATTTTCTACATAGTTAAGGATATTCATAGAAGCGTTCAAATAGTACCTAATAGTGATCTAATAATAAATTCTAATATACGAAGATGATGTAAATTGTTCATTTTTTAAAATAAAATTTTAATCTAATTTAATAATTATTATTATCTATTGAATTTTTTATTTTAATTTTAATTGCGACAATTTTATCTAACATAGTTAAATTTAGTTGTATTGAAATTTTATAATATTTGTTTTTGCTCATATTATAGTGCATGCAGTCTTCTGTAAGTTTTGAGACATTTAGACTTAAGTTAACATTGTAATTGTTTTTTTAATGTAACAGTGTACTCATTGTTGAAGAGGCAAATAAATAAATAAAAATAGCTGTTCTCTTAAGAATGTGACGGACGCAACCCTAAACCCACTAACCCATCTTCCACTAATAACTCCCAATATAAATTACTCTCAAAGGATTAAAATAAATAAATTGGGCCCACTTAAAGCAGTTTCAGTCGACATTTTGATTAATACGTCTACCTTCGGACAATTACCGCGTATCGTTTTGATTGCCACATAATTTATTCAGCGGCATCCATCATCTCTCAGCTTTTCCTCTAGAGGGCTCTGGTTACACTTGTGAGAAACGATTAAGCGAACAACTTGGTAGCCACAGAATATATTAACCATAGTACTTGACCCTTAGCTAATGTAGGGATTAGATTTGATAATGCCATTATTAAGTGGGTAAAGTTTATTACGGTTTGAGGACTAAGTTTTTGTAATGTGTGGTTGTGTATGTGTTTTAGGATACCAAAAACTTTGATGGTTAGGTAAGGTCAATGAAAAAATACCCTTAGGAGTAGGTCTTGCCCCTAATAGGCTTTTTTTTTACTATTACTAGCAGAGTTTTGCAGTCTACTAGTATTCTTGTTAACCCCCCGTGCTAAGCTTTAAACGCTTGTGTTACGAGTGGGTTCACGTCGGTAGTGCAATGGGTGGGGATCGAACCGGCGACCTTAAGATCACATGTCCGACGCCCTAGACATTGGGCTACGGCCGCTTCTAAAGCTTTAGGACCTTGAAGCTTTTTATTAAGCTTCAGTAGAGAAAATTATGAGATAACCTATTATAGTTATCTAGTATTTTTTTCACATACAAGCTAGTGCCTGCAACTTCTTCTGCGTGCAATACTACAACAAATTCTTCAACATATACATACAAATTTTATGAGCTGCAAGTAAATCTACATAATACCAATACGGCTAAGGAGTGGAATTCTCTGCCGGGGTCAGTTTTTCCGGAACGCTATAATCTGGACATCTTTATGACTAAAGTGAACAGACACTTTCTAGGCAAGCGTGTATCATATTAAGCCTTATCTTCGACTTCCATCAAGCGAGATTATGGTCAAAAGTAGTAACTACATTTAAAGAATAAACAATATAAAGGTGGTATTCGACACTAATAAGACCGGGCTACGGGACATATTTCAACTCAATACAACGACAAGAGACATGTTGTGGTGTTGGCAATCACTCGCCAACGTCACGGCAGTTCATCAACCGCTCCAACAGCTTTGTAAAGGACGGTCCGTCCGCCAATCAGCATTCAGTAAACTGTTTAACTGATTGAGAAACTCATGGTTGAATACCATACACATCGATATAATAGTCTTATGGATTATTGTGATTATAACTAGGTTTATGCTAGGTTTCGGTTTTTGCAGACTTACGTATGAAATAGCAATTAGGATTTAATCTCAACTTAAACTCCATGATGACATTCTCAATGTAAGGCTGACCCCACATAGGGCGTAGATCCTGAGATAAGCGCGTTCAAGAAAGGTTTCCAAGGGTTTTTTTTCTTGGACACTTAATGCACAAACTACTGGTCTGATTTGAAACAAACTCTTCAACTTTATAGTATCAGTTTAGATATAAGTTATCAACTGCGACAGCTATATAATACCAATATTAAGGTGATATTCGGCACTAATAAGACCTATTGGCTTTTATATATAAACTCAATACAATGTTAAGAGACATATTGTGGTGTTGGCAATCACTCGCCAACGTCACGGCAGTTCACCAACCGCTCCGACAGCTTTGTAAAGGACGGGCCGTCAGCCAATCAGCATTCAGTAAACTATTTAACTGATTGAGAAACTCATGGTTGAATACCATTCACATTGATATAATAGTTTTATGGATTTTAATAGATTTTTGTAATTAGAATCTAGGTTTTTGGTATTTGAAGCATATCATTTGGCAATTAATATCAACTTAAACTCCGACGTATATAATAATTCTTTATGGCATGCGACGACATTTGCACTGTAAAGCTTACCTCACATTGTACGTGAGTCTACTTTCGCCTTATTATCCGTTAAAAAAACCGTCATAAAAAGAAATCATGCACCTTTGATCACCTCAACTATAGTCAAATATAAGGTGCTTTAAAAATATACTTCTTATCATTAACTAGAGATACAATGTATCATGTTTACCGATGACGTTAATTAAGGAATTTCAGGACTTTTTTCTTATCCAAAAATAAAATGATATTGTAAGCAACTTTTATAATATATTTGTTAAAACTACTACTTACTTATGTCAGACTGCATTGCGTATGAAATCAGCGCATGACATGAATCTGAAACAAAATAAATTAATACGATTATAAATCTATTAGATAGTTAACTATAATATTTTAATATTACAAGCAGAGTTTTGCAGTGTCTACTAGTTATTAACCCCTCGTGCTAAGCTAAATGCTTGTGTTACGAGTGTTTTCACGTCGGTAGTGTAATGGGTGGGGATCGAACCGACGACCACAAGATCACAAGTCCGACAACCCTAACCAATGGTCTGGCCAATTGTCCGCTTACAATTTTATAAATATTTCTTGGTGTTTTCTATTGCCAAAATTATCTTAAGTTAATGAATGAACATAGACCCATTTTGCCGTTCATGTTCGCAGAATAAATTAATCGTATAACTTAATAAGAAAAGCCATGTCCGGTGAAATTTTCCGTTTAATGCCTCAAGGGTGAACGTTTCCCTTAACATAAACAACATCACGATTCATGTTCCTCATAATTAACATGGTGATCATTCAATGATAAATGGCTGTTTTCGGAGGACATTCCGTCTTGTAGATAGTGTAGAACACGACCTAATGTGCATCTGGAAACTCGAATATTGTCCCAATTAACCAAAATCCGGTTACTTAGTGATTACGTTAGTGGCTTCTGAGACCTGATAACCTGTGTTCGATACCCAATCGAGAATTCAACCGTAGCCCAATGGCTAGGGTGTCGAACTTGTCATCTTGTGGTCGCCGATTCGATCCTCACCCATTGCACTACCGACGTGAACCCACATTACATCCCGTAACACAAGCATTTTAGCTTAGCACGAGGGGTTTACAAGAATACTAGTGGACTGCAAAACTCTGCTAGTAATTATATAAAAAAATGGTACAACATTATGTGTTTGTAAAGTCGTGTAAACAGGTTTTAATTTCCTAAGTAGGACTTTATGACAATTAAAAGAAAATAACTTTGCCACGCTAATCTAGATCAGAATGACAAAATATCTAGTGTTAATTCCACTTAACACAACCTTTTCCATTCATTCAATTTAATACGTATTTAATTATCTTTTCACATAATAGGTTACACTTAGCTTTTCACACGCAGCTTCGCTCACATTGGAGCTAATACCCCATGTTACTTCTAATATCCCCTGTTTCGGCTTCTTATGGTCGGTTAAGTAGATTTTCGCGTGAAAGCGTAACAAACCAACTTACATTCACATTTATAATTATTAGTAAGTATGATGCCACTTCATGTTTATAATTGCCTTAAACGAAAATCGAACCTAGGACACCAAATTTCAAAAGCAGATACCATAACCATTAAGCCGGAGCAGTAACCCTTCGCTCTATTAATAACAACGCCACATTAGGTCAAGCCGCAAAACGTAGTGTCCGTTAATTTGATATTCAAATTCAAACTATTATGTTGATGAATTATCGTTATAGTCGTGAGCCCGGCTTGTTTATACCTACATATATATTAATTATATAATAACATAGCGGCTACATAGTTACACACTATCGCTGACGAAGGATAATATTAATTACATAGGACATATATAAACTGGAAAGCAAACAGTATGATGATTTACATGTATTGATCGTTGTATATATTATACTAGCGACCCGCCCCGAAACCGCACGGGTTCAATGCTGATGTATTATACATATAAACCTTCCTCTTGAATTCCTCTATCTATTAGAAAAAACCGCATCAAAATCCGTTGAGTAGTTTTAAAGATTTAAGCATACATAGGGATATAGGGACAGAGAAAGCTTTGTTTTATACTATGTAGTGACTAGATCCTCGTGCGTAATTTCACTCGCGTAACTCCCGTTCCCGTGGGAACTTCATAGTTAAATATAGCCTATGTCATCCGGGGATAGTTTAACTTCCCAACGGTGAAAGATTTTTTCAAATCGGCAAGTAGTTATCCATAACTATTTGCCTATTTAATACAAACAAGCAAACAATCAAATTTTTCGTCTTTATAATATTAGTGTAGGTATACTAGATTCCCGTACGTAGTTTCACTCGACTAGCTCCAATTACCGTGCGTATTAAATCATTTTTTATATAAGCAGAATGTTTTCGTATTAATTCCCATGATTCTTTTTTTTAAAAGATTACTAGAAGAATTTTGCAGGATTCTAGTATTCTTGTTAACTTAACCTAGCTAAGCTAAAATGCTTGCAACACAAGCATTTCACGTCGGTGATGCACTGGGTAGGGATCGAACCGGCGACCACAAGATCACAAGTCCGACGCTCTAGCCATTAGGCTACTGCCACTTGAAACTTTGTCACACAAACGTAGCTTTCTATGTGAAATATATATTTTTAATTAGTTTAGTAGATTTTGCGTAACAATCAAAGAAATCTTTGATTACAAGTTTGTTTGTTTGCATTGATCAGAGTCAGGAACTACTGAAAAGCAAATTATTTTACCATTACAAAGCTCCTTAGTCCAAGAGTACAATCCAAGAGTACAAGAGTAAATTTAATGATGAAGTTTCCACGATAACGGAAGCTATGCAAGTAAAACCGCGCGTGGGAAGCTAGTGCATAAACATCGATTCAATAAAAAAAACTGTATCGGACCTATATATTTCCGCAAGCATGGATATCCTATTCTGTGGTCTTACTATTAGGCTGTTTTGTGTATCTACTACTGCATGAAATTACGTTGACTGATTTTCCAATAGATTATTTCCTAGCACTGGGTAAATGATTTCATAGAACAACATATCAATGGCCTTCTACGAACAAAATTTGTAGTACCTATTCACTAGAACTGTGAACACTACCAGTAAATACTCATCAAAACAAAAGCTCACATATGTTATTCCAATATTTCGAGCTAAAGAAACAAGCCAATGCAAGTCACAGTCTCCTTTTACCCGACAAAATATCCCGTTCTTCCAGCAACACCAAATTTCCATCGCACACGACACACAAAACAAACGCTAAATAATTAATAACACATGGGTACCACCACCGTCGCCAGATTCACACAAAAGTTCATACATAAAGCGAATCACGTCTCTGGAGGGGAAAAACAATCCATCAGTTGTTGGGTCCCTCAAACGGCACTCCATACACCGCAAAACGAACTCCACGCACACATATACAACATGCAAAACACGTCATAACACACACACAAGTCACACTCAAAAATATAGGCACGCGTACAGATAAGTGCGGACGCACACATGCGCGAGTTGCATCCGACACGGATACACACAGTGGAAATACAATACACAGTCGGAATATAGATGTGTGAGTTCGAAGGCTGGTTGCAGTTTTTGGGTTGATGAACTACGTATTGTTTTCTCATTTAATTCCCAATGCGATAGTATTAATGGTATGATTATCATAAAATACGAATGATTTTAGTAAAATGATGATTTACGACTCTTTATTGGTTACGTGAGTTGCATTAATATTTTTGATATCAAAATATTTATTAGTTATCGTTCAGATGTCGTTTATATCGAAATACATTAGTTTTGGTAATGAAAGCGATACGCATATCTTTACTAATATATAAAGCTGTAGAGTTTGTTTGTTTGCTTGAGCGCTTACCTCAGGAGCTACTGGATCGTTTTTTTTTTAAAGATTACTAGCAGTGTAAGATAGCTCAATTATCGAGGAACGATGTAGTATATATTTAATTATAAATTTCCTATGGGAACGGGACTTACGCGGGTAAAACTGCGTGTGCAAATTTGGCATTTTATAGCTTAACGTAAAATTCGTTTTTTTTTCATTGAACTAAATATCAAAATAGCTCTGGAGACTATATTCGCAAATTACCATAAAATTACACGAAGCATTTTCTCACAGACTCATGTATCAATCGCATTCCCCGCTTTACGAATATTTGTGTTCAACACATATCAACACAGATATTCGTCAAGCCGTTAAAAATCTGTGTCGCAATACATCCGCACAACTGCAGCCCGCCTAAACGCGCCCCTTCCGAGTTTTCTCTTGACCCACATTGGCTGCAGGGAAAAACTTGCAGATTATCGAATGTGGCGAAAGTTGGACACGGAACGTAATAATACTGACCGGATTACCCCTTTATGTTGGGATCTGCCATTTCGTGTTATACCAACTTTGAATGATAATTTTCTGTGTAAAAATCAATTGTCTCATGCTTGACGGGGTTATGGGAAATGTTTTGGGGTGTTTATTCTTTCAGGGTTCAAAACGGGATCTTATTACTATGAATACTGTGTGTCTGTCACCAGGATGTATCTCATAAATCGCGATAGCTAGACAGTTAAATTTTCGCAAATGATATCTGGGGTCAAGGCAGGGCACCCCCAAGTCGAGTAAGAAAAAAAAAGTTGCACGGCTGTACCATTCTTTTCTTGAAGCAAGTCAGACCATTTTCGGCCCCCTATCATCTTTTTGTTGCCGCTATAACAACAAATAGTAAAAACAGAACAAAATAAATACTTAAGGTAGGCTCTCATACAACAAAGGTTATTTTTTGCTCGATATTAATAACGTCAACAGATAAAAGCCTGAAATATTAACAAAAATTGAGTGATTATTTAATTAAAAAATAAAATAAATATATAAGATAGGCTCCTGTACAACAAACAAGATAATAGTGCGGAACCTTTGATTTGCGACTCCGATTTGTACTTAGCAGGTTTTTTCCTTGTACTATTTTCGGGAGGAGTTTTAGTGAAAGAAGTGGTAATAAATATACGTCAGAGGAATGCAGGCGCCTGCAGGAACAGGTAATTAAATATTTTAGACACTCCAAATGTCATATTTTCTATCCAAGCTAGGTTTTTGCATTTTTGTGTTTTCCCAAGATAACTTCATAATATACAAAACAAGAACCAAAAAAAAATTGTTTAACTTGTATTGGTTTTCTAAAATATCCTATTGAAATAATTGCATCGGATATTGTAGAAAAACCATAAGTCAAGGAAATCCAATTTTCTCAGTAACTATAAAGTCACTGAAAAAAAATTCACCAAGCTTAATATAAAGATATGATTTGATATTCTTCACCATATAAACTTTACTATGCCAAACTAACAACCTTCTGATGTCCTCGTAGACTCGAAGTCCAAGCCTGCCTTGCACAAAACTTTTCTAGAGTTATAAACCCTCTGGTGCTTAGTTTGTAGTTTTAAAACCATTTAGTAAGGCACTTAATAAGGTCCAAGTGGTTTCCAAGTCTATGGTTTCTAGATTAGAATAGACCACCCCAAGTTTTTCTACGGTTCTCATAAGAGGCACCTAAAGGTACACCTGATCCAGCAGCATCTTTCAGCCCAAAGATACTCCCTCTTATCTTACTGCGAACAACAATTCGCCTGACAAAAGCGTTACGGATATAGGTATCAGAACGACCCTGGCTTGCTAAGGTCTTTTAAAGAGGAGGCCTATGTTCAGCAGTGGACGTCATCAGGCTGATAAAACCCTGCTTGCCTCTGTGGCTTAAATAACTGTCAAAGCCTCGTGGCAAACTACATTAATGTCCGTCCGAAAAAATCCGAATCTCATATTCGTTCATGCGCGCAATATTCTTAAAAAGGGATCCAAAGTCTTTGCCTCATGTATGTATAGAAACTTCCGGAGACTTGCGAAATAACCCAGTGGGTTGAGAAGGAGGGTCTAAAAAAAGGTTTGTATAAAAACAATTGTTTGTTTTGAGGTCTCATTGCTTGAAGCACATGTATGCCTTATATGAATAAGGCATACATGTGCTGTAACATTATCATAATGGGCATTAACATATGAATGTTAATGCCCATTATAATAATGTTAAATCATTAAAAAAGTAGGTATATCAATGTTTCTGGTCGTGGGTTCCATCTTCATGCTATACATTTAGAATAATACATTTAGATTTCTTTGCGGGTCTGCTTGGTTGAGGAACTATCTTCCGTGCCTCTTAAAAGCACATTAAGCCGTTGTTCCCAAATGTTTTAACATCATCTGTATAAATAGTATACTAGGAAACAGGCAACAGCATTTCGTGGGCTGCGACGGCCCTTCCCACAAGAACACGACACTAATTTGTAATATTATTTTGCTGTAGTATAATGTAAGTTAGAAGTACTTCCCCAGTCGAACATTTCATAAAATCGCACCTTTATTTAGAAACCTATAAGTTTCCCTATATTATGAGAAAAATACTTAAAGCAATATTGTTACTATAATAATTAAAATGATTATAAAAAAATATTATACCTAGGAAATATTAAATAACATGACAACGGTGCGAATTGTACTATCAATACTATCAAAACAGAAGCGCCTTGCACACAATAAATACAAGAAACAAACATAAATCGTGTGCTGATTACCACCGTCTGCAGAGAGTCTATTCTTCCTTTGTAGGGCTTAGTGTGCATATGTTCAACGAAATACCAGAATGTGTGCAAGAGTTACCCCTAAATAAATTTAAATCCCATGTAAAGACTACCTTAATGAAAAAGGTTATTACACAATTAATGAATATATTAATGATAAAACTGCATGGTCCTAACACAAGCAAACTTACACACTCAGTGCCTGTTCACCAAACTGATATACCAACATTAGACTTTTTTATATTTTTATCAAATTTGTTATTGTATACACTGATGTATTTCGGAACAAGCTATGCTGAGTTTAACTGTCTCTCCTTTTAAATGCGATTCCTCAAATACTACTATCAGTGTACTCGTCATGTTCCCATTGTTTGTCATTGCTTGCGGTGGCGATGTGAGTAGGGCCGCCTCCTTCCCTCTAATATGGCGAGGGAGGCGATGGCTGTGTGCTCACACGTTATACTCGTGAACGGGTGCTGCTTGTGGTGACTGGTCGACCATCTGATGGATGTGTTTGAAGTAGTAGTACATTATTGTGACCTTTACGGCGATAATCTTCTCATGTAGCTAGTTCCTTGGAAATGTGCGTTGATGCTCCCTACGTTTTCAAAGTGCAAGAGGTTGCTGCTCTGATATTTCTGCTTGAGGATTTTAAATCAATATTTAACTATATTTGTGAAAACGTCTAGAGCGTGCATTAGCGCACATAATGTTATTTCAAATGTATATTAAATAAAATATTGTAAACAAAAGTTATTAAAAATAAAAGGTACATAAACTGTGATATAAAAGATGACGAAAAAGAAAAAGCCCGGAGTTTCTTTCTTCCTTTCTTCTCCGAGTCGTCCACCTAGGTAGCTAGTGAAAGGTTGCAGGTTAGATAGGGTAGGATTCTCGCCGGCGAGGACCGCGTTGCACCCCTACCCCTGCCCTGTGATCCAGCGCCTGTAGGCCAATCACTTCCTGTTATGTTCATAAATCTGACTTATATATCACTGGGTTGTGGTCCTAACCCCTTAAGGGTGCCCCCAGGTGTGTGCCACTTAATGTTTTTTTTCCAATTTTTTCTATATTGATCCATTAAAGTCTAAAATAATTAATATGAACTTAAACTTATTATGAGTATAGGAATTAATGACCAGCTGACCGACGGACTACTTTGTCTGTAATATCCTACAATTTACTACCGGTTAATTAAGTATCTAGTTTAATTCATAGAATAAGAATAATTGTGTAACATTGTGATTCTGACAAGTACAAGTATATGTAAATACCTAAGTGCTGAATAAATTAATTATTTCATTATTATTATTTCATTATTATTTCAATATGCTCTACTTCTCTTAACTCTTACCGCTATTATCAGCACTGTTAAATATATTGACTGGTAATTAGTGACCGATATCTAAACACATCATTGTGCTCATGATAACAAACAACTTTTACTATGGCACCAACCCTGAAATCGCGAAAAAAAAAACAGCTGTTCCATACATTCATGTTCACATAACTCGTCAACTTGGTAGGGAGCAGCTGTTTTTTTTTGCGATTTCAGGGTTGGTGCCATAGTAAAAGTTGTTTGTTATCATGAGCACAATCATGTGTTTAGGTATCGGTCACTAATTACCAGTCACCCTATATAAAGATATCTATCTATCACTAGTGTCAATTTAGCTGACTGTACTTCAAGTAAGAAATATTTACTACGAAAACTTTCAGCAAAAACCCGTCACAAGTAAACAACATGCAATAACACAACATCAATGCGAAAAAAACATAAAATTTCCCACAAAGTGAGTCGACATTAATTTTCCACGCGGCCTACCACAGACGAATTCAAAGAGAAACTTCACTGCCTTTAGTTTTTATGTAGTACTCAAAGTATTACAGTATCAAGGGACATGCTGCTATCCCCAATCGCTTTTAG
Source organism: Nycteola revayana (assembly GCA_947037095.2). Taxonomy (NCBI): domain Eukaryota; kingdom Metazoa; phylum Arthropoda; class Insecta; order Lepidoptera; family Nolidae; genus Nycteola; species Nycteola revayana. The sequence goes on along the minus strand of OX344851.2, from coordinate 16,516,733 downwards.
TTTAGCATTATTAACGATACACCGGATTTGGGGGTTCAATCCTTTTATTATTGACATGTAACTAAAGGAACAGTCTATAGCCCACTAAACAAGTTAAAGATCAAAAAGATTCTTACAGTCACATCATAGTTATGTATTTTGAATACCTACTTACTTTCAAGATATACGTCTGCCGTGTAGCCAATAAGCGGTGGACCAAAATAACCACCATGTGGATCCCTGACACAGTAGGAAGGCGTCGTGGCAGACCCCGTAGAAGATGGCGGGACGAGCTGGACAAAACAAACGACCGGTGGCCTACTTTAGCCCAGGATCGAAAGAGCTGGAAGTCATGGGGAGAGGCCTTTGCCCAGCAGTGGGATGATGCAGGCTAACAGTAACAGTAACTTTTAAGAAAAAGGTGAAGTCACAGTATAAACACTAGAAATAAGGATAATCTGCTTTTATATGCTACACGTCTCCACAAACTAAGTCGGGTGTCGTAAGAGGTGACTGAGGTATATACTTAACTCATTGATTTATCTCGTAAACGGTTATCTAACATGAATCCAGTCTGGATAGAAAGGATGCATCTACCAACACCTATAAGGCTTAGGAAAATGCATCATTTACTGCTGCCAACGATTAGGCTATCGTTAGTCATTACAAGAAACTACTTATTAAACGTAAGATAAGAGATAAAATGCCGTCAATATTTGGAATCATTAAAAATAAAATTTCGAAGTCGAAGTTGAAATCGAAGTGGTCGAATTCGATCACGGAGAACAAACTCTAAACAGACACCTGTGCAGCACTTATTATAGAGCACAAGTGTCTGTGTAGAGGTGCAATCCCTTTTCCTCAACTCCGAAAGTCTAACTAAATTAGACTATAATAAAAACTATACTACTAAATTTATTATGACGTGATACTAATAACCGCCCAGATGATAAATTCCTATATTTTGTATTAAAAATTACCTATGTTAATTTAATTAACATTTTTTGATTCTTACAAATTATTAAATGCTGAATAAATTTTGTTAAAAATCTTAATCTCACATAACCTGCCACAATCTGGTTTTATTTCGTTATACTGCAAACATTAACTTCCTCCATTTCTTGTCTTTGAAGGCCTCTCCTCCTTGGATTCCACTCAGCAAGTTGATTTGTTGTAAAAGTAATATTTGATGCTACTCCCACGACAGGGATACGTTAAGTGGAGGTACAGAGAATAAATTATTGTCAACGTTTGCATATTTAAACATCAACGAGTATTCAGTTAAGTGTGTTTGATGTTTTGAAAGTATCTTACAAATCGTAAATAGTTTATTTCTGTTCAATAGTTCAACTTATATTGGGAACTGATGCTTCACGTATTGTGAAACGTCCCTAATTTTTTTAAAGATACCGCTTAATCCCGTATGGTATAAAATATTTTTAATTATATTTTTATAATACTAACTTTATAAGAGTTTTTTGTTTCAGCAAACAAATTATGTTCTGTAACTAGATGGCGTTCTTCAGAAATGTTAGATGTCGTCATAAAAATTCGCACGTTAATCATATTCTTTTAAGTTTTTTTGTTATGGGATATACCCAACCGGGTCACAATAAATTAACTAGAAGGTATAATATACTCTTTGCTCCCAAACTTCCCATTTATGATCTTAGGCCTTGGTCATTTCAACAAAACAAAGCTATTGAAATAGAAATTGAATGTTTTGATAACAATATTTTCGCAGTTTATATTCACCAAAGTCTACAAGACTTAATAATACATTTTAATGAATTCTTACTTTAATTGTTAACAAAACAATAAACAATATGGTCGCAAAGTTATAAATATTTATTATTTTCACTTTACTTTTCCATTTTCACATCTATTGCCGATACCACACCAAAAATCGTCCGCAGCGCAATGGCTAGATCGTTGGAATTGCAATCAGGTTTTCGGCTACCGACGTGAACCCACTCGTAACACAAGCATTTTAGCTTAGTACGAGGGGTAACAAGAATACAAAGTGTGCAAAAACTCTGCTAGTAATCTTTAAAATAACTAAAAAGTTCAATTCATAGCTTGAAAAACCATAAACATATTTTTTTACCCCAAATTTCACTTGAAATTTTGATTGACCCTTTTAACTAAGATATTACAGATGTAGTTCAGTTTATTACGCAGAGTTTAGTGGACCAAAGAGCATGATAGTCTATGCAAATTAAAATGCTTGACGAGTTTTAATATCCATCTGATTAAGTTTTCTGTTAAATATCACTTATGAGGTACTTAATAAGTGGATTAGTGGTCACTGTATTTATTAGTTCCCATGGGAACTGGAGGTAAATGGGTGAAAAATCGCGCTAGCGAAGAATTAAAATTAACTTACAAACCAGTACATACTAATAAATACCTATTAGGTATTATACCGATGCCCTCGTAGACCCGAAGTCCGAGAGGCCCGCGAACTGTAAAGTAGAGCGACAGTTGCACAAAACTCCCCTAACATACTAAAAGTCATAATCCCTCAATCTCATCGCCAGCGACCGCCCTGAGCCGAGGTCCAAGCCCCACAGGGGGCGCCCTGTTGCGCAGGTTGCTTAGTTTGTAGTTTTTAAATCATTTATTAAGGCTGGAGCTCTGCTCGCCTTTATGCCCGGTAAAGTAGCAAAAGCCTCGTGGCTAACAAAGTAAGTCAAACCGAAAAAAAAACAAGGTATTTTAGACATATATACCAATAAATAAATAAATACTATCATGATAACCTTACTGATATTATAAAGGCGAAAGTTTGTAAGTATGGATGCTTGTTATTCTTAAATGCAAAAACTTCTGAACAGATTTGGCTGAAAGTTTGCATGGAGATAGTTTATAAGCTGGATTAACATATAGGCTACAAAATATCACAATCCGACCCACTGGAGCAGAGTGACGCGGGTAAAACCGCGGGGCGCAGCTATTACTTGCATAAATAACGTTCCTATACTTGTATTTTGAATGAGAAGATATTGTTACTTTTTTACTTTGTCTGTGTGTTTACGTCCACTGGTGAACATAAGCCTCCTCTTTATGAGACCTTAGCAAGCCAGGGTCATTGAGGGATATTACCTTAATCACCACGCTTGGCAGGCGAAATGATCGTAGTAAAATAGGAGTATCTTTGACCTAATAGATGCTGCTGTCCATCCAATAGCAGTATGTTCCTTAGTTGCCTCTGACAACACCCATGGGTCCCACCATCCAGAATGGGGTGGATAGATTGAAACATATGGGATAGTAGGTATATTTTAAGCCGGAAACCACACGGTAATATTGTTACTATTTCTTTCTTCGGGAGTTACTTTCACAATCTGACTGTATGAACAGCAAAATGCATACATATAACGTCCACTGCTAAACATGGGCCATACCCTAACTCAGAATGAGTTCTGAGGAGGGTATTTTCATAGTCACCAGGCTTGGCAGGCGGGTTGGTGACCGCAGTATTAAGTTGTAACACACAATGAATCGCTGCTGCCCGCTCCCTGATATATATAGATTATTATAGATGATGTTATAACAATCGGGACCAACGGCTTTACACGCTTTCCGAGGCACGGAGGGAAGTCCCTTAACCAACCAGACCCGTAAAGAAATCGTAGGATTTACACAACATTTCTTGACCAGCGTGGGTCCAAATACATACAACACGTACATTAATTTAAAGGCCTCAGATCTCAAGAACCCCTGACAATCCACAAAGACACCGACAGCACAACGCAACCCTATTGACCTGTCTGGAAACCGATATTTAGTACACATTCCACCACCTGTATGTAGTATGCATTTAAATCGAGTATTACACGAGACACCCAGTCATACGCCGCTGCGTTGTTTAGTACATGCGAACTTGATAATGGAATATTTGTGACGTAGAGGCATTTTGATGAGTTGTGACGATTAGATAGATGGATAGAAGAATATTAATCTATTCTATAAAGGGAATAGATTTAGTTGTTTGTTTGTTTGCTTTGAATAGGCTCCGAAGCTACCGGACTTATTTAAAAAGATTAAAAAAAAAAAGATTAACGATTTCCTGAATAAAGTTGCTTTCGATCCTACTCATATTATAAACGCGAAAGTTTGTAAGTATGGATGGATGGATGGATGGATGTTTGTTACTCTTTCACGTAAAAACTACTGAAAAGATTTAACTGAAAGTTTACACGCCAATAGTTTATAAGCTAGATTAACATTTAAGCTACAAAATATCATGATCCGACCCACTGGAGCAGAGTGACGCGGGTAAAACCGCGGGGCGCAACTAGTACAAAATTTAGGCTATACTTAATGAGGAATTTTCCTGATTTTAGAGACCTGAAACTTTGATAGTGTTTTTTTAAATTACTAGGTTGCCTGTTTCTTCAATTATAATTTAATCCAGATAGTTGAGAGGTTACAACATTTCATAAATTATCCATTTAAAGTTCATCTTTCAAGTGGTGTTAGATAATTCATTCGTCTAGAACCTAGCAAAATATTACCCAAGATAAATCGAACCCGGGACCTCATACAACGCCATTTTGCACTAAAACATCTACAAGCAGTCAGTGTCTTGCTCAACATTTCACAAATTAGCCATATAAAATTCATTTACTGCAACTAGCAAAAAAATGCTTTAGATAAATCGAACCCAGGATCCCATGCACCACCATTTTACACTAAAACATCTACAAGCAGTCAGTGTCTTACTCAACATTTTATAAATTAGCCATTTAAAGTTCATCTTTCAAGTGGTGCTAGATAATTCATTCGTCTAGAATCTAGCAAAAAGTTGTCAAGTGCGCTTGAGCTGAGTGAGGACTTGTCACTCTACTTTGTTACACTCTAACAACGGTAACTATTAAAACTGTCATTTTACTAAGAAACCCTTTAAATAAAGATGTGGAAAATGTGTAGCAGGATTTAAAAAAAAATCGTTTCTTTGTGGCTCCGGGAGGATAGCCAAAAAGTACCCGGGCCCCACTAAAACCTCCCGGGTACTCCTCCGTCCGCCGAGAGGGGCTCGGGTACTTTATACAAACGCCGGGTAAAAAAGTATACAAAAAAAATCATTCAAATGGGTCCAGAATTTTTGTGAATCTAAGCCGCCACCCAAACGCATACAAAAATAATCATTCAAATCGGTCCAGCCGTGTTCGATTCTATAACGGACATACAGACAAACATTCATTTTTTATATATTTTCTGTTTTCTCCAGTACCTGCTACGATTCGTTGAAACTTCACCTACTATTATCTATACTTATAATAATAGAATAAATGTATGACATCATACACATGTTCATTACAGATGAGCTGCAGTGCGTATTTATTTGGAACTAGCATTCAACTATTAATGTTGACTTTTATTTTATAGTTATTTACTTTTTATGTAAAGTTATACAAATTTTAACACTCTTTAAAAAAATAACAATTGACATACCTACGTAGTAACAAACCCCTTTTTTTTCGGACGGACATATGTAGTTAGCCAGGAGACTTTTGCTACTTCACCGGGCATAAAGGCGAGCAGAGCTCCAGCCTAGATAAATGGTTTAAACACTACAAACTAAGCAACCTACGCAAGAGGGCGTCCCCTGTGAGACTTGGACCTCTCCGCTCAGGGCGGTCGCTGACGGGGAGATTGAAGGATTATGGCTTTTAGTTTCTATAAGGTAGTTTTGTGCAACTGTCGCTCTACTTTACAGTTCGCGGGCCTCTTGGACTTCGGGTCTACGAGGGCATCGGAAGGTTAGTAACAAACCCTAAGCGATGATTTGTCTATAATAATATTATTAAAAGGAATGATTTGGTTGTTTGTTTGCATTGAAAAATTCTTTCACCATTAAATAGCTTCATTATCCAATCGTAAATCGCTAAATTTAATGATATGAAGTACATTTAAGGTACGTGGCAATCATAAGATCATAAGTTTCGAATCTAAGTTTATATTAATAACAATTCAATCTTCTGTATGGTCATTAACATTAAATATCTGCAACACCCTGTTGGTGGTGTGCATGGGTTGTGAATTGACAACAAGGATGCATTTACGTGCGCTGTCCATAAGAGGGTCAAAGACACACATTGCATTGAGTTTCGTGGTCGGCACGCGTTGTGACAATAATATTATTTATAATCTAAATAAAAAAAAAAAATCGCCAATTCAGCCAGCAAAAAAGTTAGTGGTAACAGCCACCCTAAAATCGGTCAAGTGCGAATCGAATTGTTTATTTTTTCCTTTTGTCTACGTATAATGACGAGACATCATAAGTCTATTAGCGTTGTAGGCATGCCCATTGTGGTAAGTGGGGGTAGCACGTGTGAAGTGAAAGCATCTATAATAGTTGTAGCAAGTTATTTGAACCCTAAAGGCTCGGGACTTGCTCACAAAGCCGGGATACGTTTTACATTGCAGGGACTTTGACTGTACTCACTGAGTTTGTTGCTTTTGATACACTTTGTTCTGTTAGTTATAAACTTTGGTGTGTTTCGACATCTTCACTCACTACTTACTATAAGTTGATTTTGAATAAACTTTTAACATAACTTAAGACATTCTTATTTGTTCATTTGTAAATCTTTGTGGAGTATTGGTATAAGTTTTCGAGGTTGACTACAAAAAAAATATATTTTTTTTTGGATCACAACCTAAAAAAATGTTTTTTTTTAAATATATATTTTTTAATCGTCATGCTACTTGATGCTACCCGTGCTGAAACACATCGAAAGACGTTGATCTCAACATGAAAATTTACAAGAAGGGAAATATATTGCAAAGTAAAAGTACTAAGTAAGGAAATTATTCTGTTTATGATCGAATGAAAATTAATTAAAAGCGCCTTGTTCATATAAAATCAACATTTAGTGATCATTTTCAACTATCCTTTTATTAAACTATTTATTTATTTCTTTAACAGCCCGTTTACGTCTACTTCTGAACATAGGCCTCCACTTCAGACCCTGGCTAGCCAGGGTCGTTGAGGAAAATTGCCATAATCGGCCGTAGCCCAATGGCTAGGGCGTCGGGCTTATGATCTTGAGGTCGCCGGTTCGAACCCCACCCATTGCACTACCGACGTGAACCTACTCGTAACACAAGCATTTTAGCTTAGCACGAGGGGTTAACAAGAATACTAGTAGAATGGAAAACTCTGCTAGTAATATTAAAAAAAAAACACCACGGTTAGCAAGCGGGTTGGTGATTGCAGTAAGATGGTAACTAACCGTGAACTGATAGATGATGCTGACCATTAGCTGTAACTCCCTTAGCCGCCTCTTACGATGCTCATGGAAAAAAATGGAATGGTCTATCCTACGCTAGCTGCATAGCCATATACTATATATTTATTAATAAGGCAAAAGATCCCTTTAAGTATCTGCCCTTCATAAAACGACGTAACAAAAAAATTTTTCCTAACTATATTATTTTCTTTAAACTGATGAGAGGTTTTCTCGTTAAGAATAAACATACTAAAGCTAATGCTAAAACACAGACCGCACCGGCGGCAGCGGCTCAGTGGAAAAACAATAAGCCGACGAGATGAAAAACGACAAATCATCGTTCAAGATCTAGTAGTTAATAGAACATGAAGCGTTGCATAGATGGCGCCACCATTATAGTCTGAAAACAAAATAGCAAAACTGAACACAAGGAAATGCCTGATTTGCTTCATTCTAATATCCGAATACACAACATTGATGTATTATTGTATGCCTTTGAAAAAAAAAGACCAGCCAAGTGCACTAACTACTACTAATATATAAAGCTGAGGAGTTTGTTTGTTTATTTGCTTAAACTTATATAAGTAATAGCCGGTCCGATTCGAAAAATTCTTTACGGAGGGGGGCTAGTCTATGATAAAATGAAAGTGAAATCATTATCATTAATAATGTAAAACTATTAGCAGACATACGACCATCTTGGCTTAGCGTATAATCTCGGAGTTTCGATCCCTACGCCGGACAAGAAATCTTGTGTAAAATCGAAGAATTCTTCCTGAGCTTAGTTGGTTGAAGGTGAGACTCTCCGTACCGCGGACAATTCTTTAAGCCGTTGGTCCCGATTCTTATAACATATTTTTTTTAAGGATTACTAGCGGAGTTTCGCAGACTACTAGTATTTTTGTTAGCCCCTCGTGCTTAGCTAAAATGCTTGTGTTACGAGTGGGTTCACGTCGGTAGTGCAATGGGTGGGTTTGAACCGGCGACCTCAAGATCACAAGTCCGACGCCATTAAGCTTCATTTATAGCAATTATATAACAGGTAACGGGCAGCGTGTGTTATGTACTGCGGTCACTAAACCGCTTTACAAGCGTGGTGACTTTCTGAAAAGGCCTGTGTTTAGTAGAGGTCAGATATGGATTAAAGTAAATATTTTAAAAGTATACATACGTATTTGAGATGAACTGTAAATACAGTGTATGTAGACAGCAAAAAACAAATGATTGCCAACTGGGTTAGTTTTTTATCTATCTAGTTTTGTTTGCAAAAAACTTGTCTAACGCGAAATGGAAACGTATATAAAATTCATTGTTTAGTGGCAAAATGTCACAGTTAGCTGACCCTCGCAATATTTAGGCTGATGTGTGGAACGAATAAGAACTGCGTAGCCATTGGGACAACTTCATTATAAGTTGGATGATGTAGGAATCTTCGATAGGAAATCTAATGAGGTATAGTTTTGGAGAGGAACGATTGATGGTCCTCTACAGAAAATGATGATCTTATTTACCGGGCGAGATGGTATGGGACTAATCCCTCCCACACTCCCGCCACTGTAACTCCTGTAAGCCAGGATCAACAGCGGCACACACAAAAGAGGCTCTAAGCTGTTAGGCTTAGGCTGGTCCCGGGACACCTGAATGTCTTCGATCCCGCATCGAATTTAATCAGAAAGTTTATAGGAGGAATTGGAAAGTAAACTTCCACTTCCCTCCAGCGCAATCGGGAGCCATAAATAAACGAATGTGATATCTAACCTCAGGAAAAGACACTTACAATTGGATAAGCCAACTGCAAAGCACAACGGATATTATAATTTTTTTTAATGAAGATTTCTATTTTTATGTGAGCTGTTACATTTGAGTCCAGTAGTAAGAGAGCGAGATGGTATGCCAGGCGCGGGCGGCTGACAGCCATTAGTTGTTGTTCAAAACTAATAAATGTTTCAATTACTTGCGGATTCGTGTTGCGCGATACAGGTTAGTTGTGATGCTAGGAGCTAGACGGCGCCACTTATATTTTTGTAGTTTGTCCGGCTTCTATAGATGTCACTTCAGATTTTTATTATATATAGACATCTTAGCGTAGCGTAGCAGTATTTGGCTCGCTTTAAATTTCGGAGGTCGTGGGTTCGATCCCCAAGCTGGACAGAAAATCTTTGTGTAAATTCTAATATTTCTTTCCGAGCCTGGATGGTTTAGGGACTACCCTCCGTGCCTATGAAAGCTTGCTGCTTATGAAAGATGTTATAACAATCAGGACCAACGCGATTGTTATAACATCATCTTTAATAATAACCATATATCAAGGAACGGGCAGCAGCGTTTCCTTGTGTGGTACAACATAATACTGCGGTCACCAACCCGTCTGCCAAGCGTGATGACTATGGCAAATACTCTCATGTTCAGCAGTGGACGTTATAAGGGCTGATGAAGATGATAGATTTGTAGAGGGGCGGTGGTGTTCTTCCAAAAAAATGAATGCCGGCGGCCGCCGGCCATTTGTTGATATTCAAAACTTATACATCTATTTTTGAATTGGTTTGGGAACTTGTATTACGTGATACAGCTCAGTTGATATGTATAGTGTTACATAGTCTGATATCTGTACCTGTACTTAGACCACAGAAGCATTTGGTCGTAAGTGCCAGTTAACGGTAAACGCACATCCGACCTTTTCCTTCTGAGCTCTAGATATCTTATACATATAATAAAACAGTAGAGGTCCAATGTCAGTAGAACCGAGTCAGGAAGTAAAATATCCAGATTAGTTTTTTTTGGGTTTGTGTCTGTTTGTCTGTTTGTTCGGGCTTAGGAGATTAACTGTTGCACTGATTTAAATGAAATTTTGCATGGTGGTACCTTACATCCCTAGTCAACATTTTAAATACTTTAAATCACACAAAATTAATGAGTTCCCTTGAGATAGATAAGAAACCGAAGGAAAAACAAACACCACGCGGAAAAAGTCGCAGGCATCAGCGAGTTGTAAAATACCAGACTATGTAAATTGCAGAATGGCTTCGGAGTAACTTGCTCTGGAATGACATTGCTGCTTAACAATATTGTATACCTAATGATAAATTGTTTTTTTTTTTAAGGATTCCTCTGATTTTCTTGCCAGTTCTACTCAGAGTTGAGAACTGGCGGTAGGAAAAGAAATAGACGCTTCATAAGAACAAGTTCTGCCGTATCAGGCGTCAACATTATTTATTTCTTCAACAATAATTAAAATTAAAGTAACTTAATTTTTACCTTAATTTAACTTAATTTTAATTTTAAAACAGTTACTTAATATATTTGGAACCATAGAATCATCTAATAAGAAATCCTTTAATCTATAGTATCCTTTTAGGGATAACTTTTTTTCAATTTCTTTTTGAACTTCACCGTTAGCGTTTTATTGAAAATAATATTCGTATAATCCGCCCCTATTTTGTACATGGCAACTCTGAGAAGAACTCAGTTAAGACTCTCAGTTTTTGTTACAATTATTATAAATATAAATATAAAGCAGTATTGTTTCAAAGCTACATAGTCCCAAGCAGTTTTGTCATTTATACAATCAGAAATTTTAACTAACCCAAGGCTTAAACCAAAAGCCATTCCTCAAGGTTGTTGAAACCCATAATTGCCTTATTAAAGTCAAGAGTCATATATATGTTTATAATACCCGCTGTAATAGCCGGTTGCCCTTAAAGTTTGTTTGCCCTAAGGGAAGCTGTAGAGAGATGAAAATCTCCGGTATTTGTATTTTTATCGCCGCAGTCAAGGGATGTGCGTTATTACATCCAGCTACCAATGATGACACAGCTTATGAGGTAATAGTAGGTCAATGGTAACACGTAATAGAACGATACTAATATTATGAATGCGAATGTGGATGTATGTGTGTTTGGTACTGATTCACGCAAAAACTGCTCAATGGATTTGGCTTAAAGTTTGCACGCGGATAGTTTATAAACTGAATTAACATATAGGCTACAGAATACCACGCTCCGACCCATTGGAGCAGAGTGACGCGGGTAAAACCGCAGATAGTAGAAGGATAAACGTAAGTGATTTTTAAGATTTGTTTAAAAAAATGATAAAAGTACATTAAATATGTATACTTGTCTAAAAAAAACATAAAATAAGAGCACATAAAGAACTAATATTGTCATGATTTCTTGTTTGATTGGTTTTGCGTTAATGTACTTAATATTATAAAGATATGTAGAGAATTTATAGAATCACGTAGATATGGCGTAGTAAGAGATCACTAACACAAAGTTATTATATCTTGTATCTTCTTTATTATTAATATATTGTTATGTCAAAACTAGAATCCTACCATTGGGAGCTTAATGAAAATTAAGCTGGTTAATACTAATAATCTTTTGTCCCAATTTGGCTTGTCTCTTTTGTTAGAATGAAGAAAAAAAGGATTATTATATCTATTGGTCGCACAAATAGATAAGAGTTCTATTTTACTACTTTAATTAAGTTGAGTATCGTAATAGATCATAGCGTTATTCCCCTTTCTTTTTATTGTCCGTGGGGAAATGCATTTACGCATTCCCACCGCCACTGTAGCGCATTCGCGCGCTGGCGGAACTCGCCGTCTCCATGGCGTGGTATGCTAAACTCATACCACGAGGAGAGGACCCTACACCACTCGATCCGCCGTTGGCGGGGGCCGGGTACGCATAAGCAATCCGACCCCCCGACGGCACCCGCGGCCAATATGGCACCGCGGGATCTCCTGGGCCACACTTACCTACAGTGGCCCTTTTGCCCAACTATAAGGACCGGCGCCCCACCTACTCCTCATGGGTCAGACTCTGAGAAAGCGGGGCCCATGTGCCCCACTCCTCGAGTCCGAGTCTAGGGCGGCAGGCGGCGGGAGCGTTATTCCCCTACTGGTCAGTTGTTATCATAATAACTGATCTATTTAGACTGTGTCACAGGGTAAAGTTATTGAATGGGGCTTATTTTTAATTACCTAATAACCCTCCAGTTGAATTTATGTGTGTGTAGATACAACTCGGTCAGGGCAACATTTTGGTAAACGATTTTGTAATTTATGTGTTTTTGTGTAGAATCGATCGTAAAAATTCGGTCAAGTGACAATACCTATCTCATTTTGGGACCTTTTACTTCCTACGTAGTGAAAATCCAGGTGACTGCTGTACATGGCCCTCCTCCCGAAGGAGAGTTTTTGTCTTAGTCCCCACGCTTGGCAGGCTGGTTGATAACCGCAATATTATGTACAACATATGCCACCCATTACCTGGTTTAGTATTATCCGAGGTAATGAACCTACGATACGACTAAACGTGCTTTCCGAATCACGGAGAGTAGTATCTCAAACACTTAGACCCAGAAAGAAATCTTCGATAAAGAAAAATATTTCTTATCCAGCATGGGATTGAACCCATTACTTTCTATATATAACGATTAGCTTCCCGCGCGCGGTTTCACCCGCGTAATTCCCGTTTCTATGGGAACTTTATAATTAAATATAGCCTATGTCACTCAGGGTGAGTGTAGCTTTCAAATGGTGAAAGAAGTTTTGAAATCGGCACAGTAGTTTTTGAGTTTATGCATTAAAAACATACACACAAAAATACATATTTTTCCTGTTTATAATATTAGTATAGATATAGACTAGTATAGACTAAGCGACCGACTCCTTTTTATCTTATTTTCATTTTCTTTGGAGTTTCTTTCGTTATAAATTACGTAGCTTTCTAATAGTGAAATAATTTTAGAAATCGTTTCAGTAGTTTTAGAGCATATTCAATGTAAACAAACAAACAATCAAATCCTCTTCACAATAATATTATAGTATCATCATCATCATCAGCCCGTATAACGTCCACTGATGAACTTGGGCCTCCTCCCGAGAAAGGGTATTTGCCATAGTCACCACGCTTGGGAGGCGGGTTGGTGACCGTATAGGTAGGACCGGTAGTAATATGTTGTACCACACAAGGAAACGCTGCTGCCTGTTCCTTGATATATGATTATTATAGCTGATGTTATAACATTCGGGACGAACGGCTTAACGTGCTTTCCAAGGTACGGAGGGTAGTCCCCCAACCAACCGGAAAGAAATCTTAGAATTTACACAAAGATTTTTTGTCCAGCGTGGGTTCGACCCACGACATCCGAGATTTAAAGCGAGCCAAATACCGCTACGCTACTACGGAGTATGTCATCTTCTATATATATAAAACAAAGACGGGTTTGTTACAACACTTCTAACTCGAGATCGGCTGGATCAATTTTCATGGTTTTTGTTTCGTTGGATTTGTCTACGCCCTGAATAGCAGAATACATTTTAAAAACAAAAGAAAGTCGTGTTAGTTACACTATTTATAACTCAAGAACGGCTTAACCGATTTGGCTGAAAATTGGTAGGGAGGTAGCTAAGAACTGGGAGAAGGACATAGGATACTTTTGGGTAGGGGTAGGGTAGGGTAGGGTAGGGTAGGGGTAGGGTAGGGGTAGGGTAGGGTAGGGGTAGGGTATGGTAGGGATAGGGTAGGGTAGGGGTAGGGTAGGGTAGGGGTAGGGGTAGGGTAGGGGTAGGGTAGGGCAGGGGTAGGGTATAAAAGTCCACCCGTGCGAAGCCGGGGCGGGCCGCTAGTTATAGTATAAAATAGACAAAACAAAATCCCTCCCCACAAAGACACAGTATAAATTTGTACAGTTATATCAACACTGTAAGCTCCTAGTTTCACAATAACCCTTCACAGCAGGATCATAAGCAGCTGATACTGTTTTCGTTTCATCCCGGGACGAACGAGGAACAATGTCTATTTACATAAATCAATAAATACACCCTCAACGAAGGTGATTCTTCGATCGATTGTTTGAAAATATGTTGCAAATGGCCCGAGTATGGTGAAGAGCGGTGGAGGATTAAGAAAATTAGTTTTTTTTTTTGTTTTTAATATGACATCCTTCGCACTAGGGAAATTGATCGCTGTGTCTTTTAAATCTCAGAGGTCGTCGGTTCGATTCCCACGTCAGACAAGAAAATCTCATCTTTTGTTAAATCTTAAATCTGAAGATTCTAAGATGTGTTTCCGGGTCTGGTTGGCTGAGGGACTACCCACCATGCCTCGGAAAGCACGTTAAGCCAATTGTTATAACATCATCTATAACAATCGTATATCAATGAGGGTTTTTGTATGTGACAACATTATACTGCGGTCACCATCCCGACTGCCAAGCGTGATGACTATGACAAAAACCCTCCCTCGAGAGATGGTCCTTGTTCAGCAGTAGACGTTATACGGGCTGATGATGATGATGATAATGTCGGGAGGGACTTTAGAAACACTCAATTCACGACCCGTGATGGTCGTCATCATACAATTACTTGTCCCGGGTGGGAATCGAACCCAGAACACCAGGTCTCAGAAGCAACTTCCGTAACCACTGAGCCACCGGTGCAGTCACTGGCAGTTTGAAGTATGTTACTTATGAGTTAATGATGTAGGTCATTAAATAAGTTACTATTTGGATATGTACTGTGCGTGACTTTTCGTATTTTAGTTATATACACACTTTAAAGCAGCTTTACTCAACCCTCGGCCTGCGGGCCGCAAGTGGCCCGCTGGGCCTTCTGAGGTTATAATAATAAGGTGTATTTTGTTGATTGAACATTTTGAGCTTTACATAGTATTTAAGTTTTCTTTTTCATGACCCCGTAAATATTTTTTAATTTATTTGGCTTTAGGTTCTTGTTTCCACTAACATTTTTTTGGGTTTTATTTAAGGTAGCCACGAGGCTTTTGCTACTTCACCGGGCATAGAGGCGAGCGAGCACAACTCCAGCCTTAATAAATTGTTTAAACACTACAAACTAAGCAACCTGCGCAAGAGGGCGCCCCCTGTGGTGCTTGGACCTCGGCTCAGGGCGGTCGCTGGCGTTGAGGTTGAGGGATTATGACTTTTAGGAGAGTTTTGTGCTTTACAGTTCGCGGACCTCTCGGACTTCGGGTCTACGAAGGCATCGGCACGAAGTCACATTTTAATTATGGGCGTTTGAACTACTATTATTTTAGGTCTAATATACTTATAGAAATACATGTTTTTACTTATTTCATACTTTATAAGTCCATTTATGTCCACTGTTGAACATAAGCCTCCATGTTTACATACCTTGGCAAGCTAGCATCGTTGAGGGTTTCAACCAAAATTAACATGAAATATAACGATGTTGTGCATATATTTGTTGTCAACATGTTAATTTTTTTGATAGTTTACAAGACCACTATTTAAATTAAAGAAAACTATAAAAGTATTATACGTATTACACATTATTTTTACTTTTTTTAATAATGTCCCCTTCTAAAAGTGTGTATCATTTCCCCTGAATGAAGTTGTTTCTGGGTTGGTCGTCACTAAAGGCAAACGTCGCAACCAAAAGCTCATATCGTAAATTATAGTTTTTTTTTTTTTTTGTTTTTTTAGTGTCAGAGAAAAGAACAAAATGCCATTTTAATACAACATATTATTCATAGTGAATTCTGCACACACTTGAACTATCAAATTGAAATATGATACTTACATATCTTCAACCAGATCACAGTCTGTACAGTTTGGTAAAAATATTTTATTCATCACACATATTAAAATAAAAAAAATATTGAATAACGCCTACCTTTCCTAGTAATAAAATAGAAAATATTTTTGCAGAGATTCCAAAATAACCGATTAGAATGCAACAGGCCTAACGCCTGTAATGAAAGGATGGAAATTAATATCTAGATAATTAAAATATTTGTAATAAGATTGTATATATTTTTTTATCTTTATTTTTGGAATTGGAACTCCAACAAAACGCTTCTAATTAATTAAAAATAATACAACTTAAAATCTTTTTTGAATGCCTTCGACGTCAGAGAAAAGAACAAAATGCCATTTTAATACAACATATTATTCATAGTGAATTCTGCACACACTTGAACTATCAAATTGAAATATGATACTTACATATCTTCAACCAGATCACATTCTGTACAGTTTGGTAAAAATATTTTATTCATCACACATATTAAAATAAAAAAAATATTGAATAACGCCTACCTTTCCTAGTAATAAAATAGAAAATATTTTTGCAGAGATTCCAAAATAACCGATTAGAATGCAAATAGTAGAACAAAATTGCCATTTACAGCAAATTCTATATATTTTTTTTATTTCACATAGTGGATTAGTAGAACAAATATATAAGTACGAAAGTTTGTAAGTATGGATGAATGGATGTTTGTTACTCTTTCTCGTATAAACTACTGAATGGATTTAGCTGAAACTTTGCACGGGTACGGTAACATAGTTTATCAGCTCGATTAACATATAGGCTACAAAAAATCACGCCCCGACCCACTGGAGCAGAGTAACGCGGGTAAAACCGCGGGGCGTAGCTAGTCACAAATATATCTCTCCAGTAGTATGTAACAAATTTAACCTGTGACAAAGTTTGCCCAAAATTACCTACTGCTAGTTGTAATGTATTGATCGAACGTATTTCCTGGGCGCAATCTTCGGTTCATGAAAACACCGTTATTTTTAAATCCGTTTTTAATTTTTGCGTGATTGCTTAGAACTATGAATATTCACTTTAAATGTTTGTTTTCAACAACCATTTTTATTAAATTTTAAAAAACCTTATTTATTTCATTACTTGTCACCTATAAATTATATATATATTTTCTATCAATTGACAAAATATCAAACTAGTAAAGGTAAACTCAATATAAGCGAAACCGCGCGTGGAAGCTACTATACTAATATATAAAGCTGATAAGTTTGTTTGCCTGAACGCGCTAATCTATGGAACTACTGGTCCAATTTGAAAAATTCTTTTAACGTTAGATAGCCCTTTTACAGAGAAATGCTATAAGCTTTTATTTGTTTATAAAATGTCCACGTGACGGGAGTTACGCGAGTAAAACCGCACGCGGAAAGCTAGTTCATTAATAAATAGGTATATAGTGACTATTTATTGAACTCTGAGTGTAACCAGAGCTGCCTAAGCTAGTTCCCATCAATTTATCATTCCCCAACTAAATCACATAAAAGCTCACGAATTGCAACACAACACTATCAAATACAATCTGTCAGCTTAACCAACACGTTCGCAATCAAAAAGCATAACA
Organism: Nycteola revayana; assembly: GCA_947037095.2. NCBI lineage: Eukaryota > Metazoa > Arthropoda > Insecta > Lepidoptera > Nolidae > Nycteola > Nycteola revayana. The sequence goes on along the minus strand of OX344851.2, from coordinate 16,499,356 downwards.
ACCTCAACATTTCAAACAAAAATGCACTCTTATATCAACATAATAAAATTCAATTTGCAACTCAATTGGTTACGAAGATATTACCAACAGAAAGCTATCACAGAACCGTGTTCACTACACAGTATGAAATTAAAACAGCTTGAAAGGCACAAAGCATAAGTAATATTGTTTATTTCCAAAAGGGAAAGAGACATCTCAAAAGGGATGCTGCAGCGAGAAATATTACAATTTTAACTGTTCAGGCAGAATTTAATACTGTGAAAGGTCAGGAACAGACATTTTGCGCTAACAAATATTATAAATATATGTACAGATAAAGTAAGTTGTTTAGTGTTGTTATATCTGTCACAGGAAAATAATAAGAATCGTAAGTTGATTAACATTCCAGTTAGTTGATAAAGTAACGAGATTTTGGATGGTTAAAGAAACAAAAAACCTTGAACTTCAATCATTTCTGTTGAACTTAATTGGTTTAGGTTTAGGTTTTACCTAAACCAATGAAGTTCAACAGGACTTATTGATGTCAAAAGTTTTTTTTTTGTTTTGTTACAACAGTAGCCTCGTTTGGTTAGGTTAGGTTAGCAATTAAGTAAATTGTATAATAATTATGCGCGTTTACTGAAACTGGCAATTAAATTTAATAATATGAGTGGCACGAAAGTTAATCAACTTACGATTTGTATTATTTTCCGGTGACACCTATACTTTATACAGGCCATTTACGTCCACAGCTGAACATAGCCCCACTCTTTAACACAAAACAATGGTCCTTGAGGGATATGCCGTTATCACCACGCTTGGCAGGCGGAATGGTAATCGCAGTAAGATAGAGTAGCTTTGAGCTTACGCGAGTGAAACCGCGCGTCGAGCTAGTTATGCATAGTATAGTGTTGAAACATTGGGGCCGTGGGGACCGGGAGCCAAATTAATTTATAAATACCTCGCAGCGGCCCTCTTAAGTGCGGCACGTTCTCCGAGTGCTGGTTTCTACTTTGCACGCAGGTAAGCATTGCCATTCAACGTGGTAATGCTGCCAGCATTCTGGGAACCTTGCCAAGTAGAATAGATTTAGAATAGAAGTATTTCATAAGTTAGTTTTATATTTAACTAGCTGACCCGACAGACGTTGTACTGTCTTAGCTAAAACTATAAATTGAATTGATTTTTTAATATAAGGCGTGATAGCAATGAACTAACCGTGATGTGCACGAAGTTCACGTCGAACAAAAAGAATTAATATAACAAAAAAACAATTCACACACAAATTAGAATTATAAATTCATAATTTCATTAACGCCATCGATTATGAATAGAGTAAGTTTTCTATATTTCAATATCACCGCGGAAGAGTTTAAGCAATTGGAAATGACCGAAACAAGCCAGAAGCACAACATGTACGGTGTACTAAGTATATCGTTATTTTTTTTAAAATAAAACTCTAAACCCATCTATAAATATTTGACAATGGTGACAGATCAACTTTCGTCTAGAAATGTACTTCTTCTGATTTTAAAATACTATCGACTATCTGTCACTTTTTGTTTGCTCAATCAATCTATGACGGAACAAAACTGTAACGTTTGACAGTTATAATAATTTATATGGGAAAATAAAATTATCATTTTTACTATTTCCATCTCAATTTTTCTACATTTTCTCACCGTTTAAACCTTCCCTGGACCACGGCAATGATTTTAAAACCAAAATCGGCTAAATTGACCCAGCCGTTCTCGAGTTTTAGCGAGACTAACGAACAGCAATTGATTTTATATATATAGATAAACGGCACAGCAATACAATATTAGAAATATTGAAGTTGAAGTTGGCTTTGTGGCTTTTTATTAGAAACTTTAAACCGGCGGAGAGTATTTATATTCCTTGCTTTAAACGAATGCATCAACCTGTAAGACTTTTTTTTAAATATGCTCAGCTGTCAGTTGCGTTTTGTTATACCATTTATAACAAATGAACCGCTGACTTATATTTTGACTGAGTTGTTTTGTTATTCCATGTCAGTTGCGTTTTGTTATACCACGCTTATGTCACGTCACACGGGAACGACGGAAACGGCATAAAAAGTATCCTATGTCCTTCTCCCAGTTCTTAGCTACCTCCCTTCAAATTTTCAGCCAAATCAGTTCATCCGTTCTTGAGTTATAAATAGTGTAACTAACACGACTTTCTTTTATATATATAGATAGATAGATTAGTTACTTTGAGGTATGTATTTTATTCATGTTTGTTTATTAAATAGTTAAATACTAAAATAATATTTTACTTTCAAAGTAACGTAAGTATGTTGATTCTCATCTCATCCCGTGTGGTTTCCGGCTTAGAATAGACCACTAGTGTTTCCATGAGGGTCGTAAAAGTGACTTAGGGACATACACTTGATGGCCATCTAAAAGCTCAGTGTTAGGCCTCGTTTACGGAGATGCGGAGCGTCGCGCGACGCGTGCGGTATGGCATCTCGCTTCTCACTCGCACTCATACAACTTCGTATGTTTTTTTTCAATGCGGGCCGCCCCGCACTGAAACTGCCCATCTCTGTGATGATAGCAGAATCCCTCGACAACCTTGGCTTGCCAAGGTCTGCTAAGACGAGGCCCATTTTCAGTAGTTAACGTAAACGTACTGTTGACTCTGGCTTTAAGTGACAGTTTAAAAATAGGGCGTTAGAATATTTATTTTTTAAACGAGGAAAGCTAAACTAAGTTATGACTCGATGTAGAGTTATAAATTTGATGTCAAAGATAGCTCTATCGAATGTTTACGAGATTCGTTTGACTCTACCACAGCTTTATAGTACTATAAAGGCAGTAAACGTCTCTACCATCTAGAGTGATTCTACAATCTCTACATAGTTGTATGGTGTTAAGAGGTGAATGACCTGTGTTATAGCAAATTTAGCTCATATAAGTTTATGGCTAATGTGCAGTCTCGTTGGTTTATGGCTTATTTTGTATATATCTACATATATGTGTCTGTTGTTAGAATAATACGATATTGAATTAAAAATACCTGAAACTATCGTAGGATCGGTAGATCCATGATAACCCCGGGTGCTGTCGGGGGGCCGGATTGCCTCGTGCGTACCCGGCCCCCGCCAACGACGGATCGAAGGAGTGTCCGGGGGGGGGGGGGTTTAGTGGTGTAAGGTCCTCTCCTCGTGGTATGAGTAAGCATACCACCGCTATGGAGAGGGCGAGTCCCACATATCCCGCCGCCAGCGCGCGGAGACGATGCAGCGAGGGCGGGAATGCGTAAATGGGATTGACCCAAGATAAACAAAAAAAAGTCTCCTTAGCCATCCTCCTCCTAGCCTCCTTCTCCCTAGCTATAGGGCTACGGCCGCTTTAAATTAGTTTATAAGCTGTATTAACATATAGGCTACAAAACATGACGCTCCAACTCACTGGAGCAGAGTGACACGGGTAAAACCGCGGGGCGCAGCTAGTAAAGAATAAATACATAAAAAAGTATTTTTACAACAGCCAATGACCAGCTATTACTATTGATCTTCAACCTAAAAGATGACCAGCACTAATCTCCATATCATTTGATTACATCAACAATTTAGCAGTCTAATCATAATGACATAATTATAATTGGTCGCTTTGCATAATACTCTCCATGTTCAACGCTGTTATTCAATTGCTGATGTGTTATCTTTCGATGATGTATAGGGTATGATGTAGGGGATGTAGGGTGATTATTGTCATAAATAATATTGGTAGTCAATTACTATTATGGCTGAGGAGCTAAGCCGTACGTCATTATAGTAGAGTAATATTGTTTCAGTATTGTAATTCGATGATCAAGTAATATCAAATATGGTGTGATTGGAAAACATGATCAAAATTATGTTTTTAAACTTTTAAGGTTTATACTTACACATATACAGTTAAGGTGATTTCCACCTGAGTGGCTAGGCGAGGCGAGGAGAGAATTGAAATTTGTATGGAAAATTTTCAATCCTCTCCCAGCGCATCTTTGGTGAAAACAGTGTGGATTGACGAAAATATGGGAGGCGTAAATTGAAATATTTGTTTGTGTAAAAATCGGAAGAAATACGGTTCACATATTGCTTCCGATATAAAGTATAAATTAACTTTGCAACAGAAACACGCTTCTCGCGAGAGGCTTATTATTGTTCGTTGCTACTTATTACCGTGTTAATACCTGATAATACCGTCATGATAGTACAAGCCTACGGGCGGCGCGGCGGTCACGCGCTAGCTCGCGATGGCTATTTTTAGTGGGTCAGTGCGATTTCAATTCTCTTCTCGCCTCGTCTCATCTCACCACACTGGTGGAAAATCACCTATAGTTCGTATTTCTTTACAAAAGAGTACTTTGTAATCCGACAAATTTCAGTCCAATGATAAGAATATATATATAGAATCTTGTAATAGATATAGAAAATTGTTATACATACTCTGAAGTACAAATCATACTTCATTATCGATCGAACCGGCGACCACAAGATCACAAGTCCGACGCCCTAGCCATTGGGCTACGGATGCTTACTTACTTTATGGTTGTATAAATAACCTGCCAAGAGAGGTGGTTATGGCAATAGCCCTGAAAGATCCTGGCTTAATAAGGTCAGTTAAATAGGCCCATGTTCAGGAGGGGATGTAAACGGACTGTTAAAATGATAACTATACAGTCATCTTTTATATATTCCTACTGCGCCTTGCGATTTTCCTTGAGTTTAGATTTTTTATCACGGTCTTGGAGGTGATCTTTAGTAAGTTATTATCTTCATATTTAGTTGCTGATCGAATAGAAAAATCGATATTCTTTAAAAAAATATGAAGGCTAGCCCAAAACGGAGTGTGCTTTTTTTTCTTTATGGGACTAGTCCTACCCACACTTCGACCACTGCAACTCCTGTAAGCCAGATGGTGAGCACCAAGGCTCACCAAGTCCTGGGTAGAAGATAAACTGCCTCGGGACCCGCAAGAAATTTAATCAAAAAGACTTCAGGAGGAGAAAGTAAGTGGAAGTAAAAAAGGAATGTGCTGTATTTGCGTCAAATAAGCGAGCGATCTACATTAATTTCGTTTTGTATAAGCCTATAATAAAAGTATGATTACTCCGAAACCAGTACGCAAAACTAAAGAAGCATACTTCAAAACCGAAAGGTGTAAAATCAAAATTTAAGCAAAAAGCTCGTTTATTTGACGGTCAAAAACAACTGACAGTCGCAACATATACCGAACACAAACAAAGTTGTCAAAGAATCTAATCTAGTGCCACAACAACACACAGACTAGATATAGACAACTAAAAATAGCGCAGTACCACTGAAAACCGATTTTAAAACCACGAATGCATAGAACTACTGACGAATGTATAAAGCAATAAATATTTATTGATGTCTTTGAGCCGCATCTCTGGTAGGGATGAAAGGCGATGGAGGATCAATGGGGTCGCCATAAGGTACGGTTTTGTGGCGGACCGTCCTGTTTATGTAATGTTACTATGATTTGGTTATTGTGATAATAAAGGTCATTTGGCTTTATTTTATAGTTATAGGAAATAAAAAAATTGTAGTTTATTTTCATATGTACCTTAAGTATATTCTCCGCTAAATAACTTGAGGTAGAATCTTCATAGTTTACGTGGAAATTTTGCGAATAATATTTTTTGTGCTGATCATCATCATTGCGATTGGCAGGCGGGTTGGTAACCGCAGTATTTTGTTGTGACACAGGGGGAAACGCTTATGCCCGTTTCCTGTAGATTATTGTGATAGATGATGTTATCACAATCGAGTCCAACAGCTTCAGATGCTGTTCCCAAGGCAATGCAATCCCACAACCAAACAGACCTTAAAAGATTTTTTTTATTTGGACATCCATTAGTTGTCACGTTTCATATTTCACAAAAAAAACTTATAAATGAGCGCGTTCAAGCAAACAAACTCCTCAGATTTATTATATTAGACTAGCTGCGCCCCGCAGTTTTAGCCGCGTTACTCTACTCCAGTGGGTCGGAGCGTGGTGTTTTCTAGCCTATATGTTAATCCAGCGTATAACCTATCCCGGTGCAATTTCAGCCAATTCCATTAAATAGTTCTGGCGTGTAAGGGTAACAAACATCCATCCATCCATCCATACTTACAAACTTTTGCGTTTATAATATTAGTAGAAAATATATAGGTATTAGTATATAGAATTAGATTTCATTTCAATTCGTATTTTAAAATGTTATTCCCTGTTACTCAAATCCGTGGTTATCATACCTATATTTAACGCCCTAGAGCACTACACTAATCAATGGAGATCAAAGCATAAATTCAAACACAAAATTCTTAATAAATGTGTGTTATTTTAAAAACAGGAGCTTGTGAATAAATATAACTATAAACATTGTTATTTTGAAACAGTGATTTGATATGATTGGCTTCATCATACTAGCAATAAAATAATAAATTCAGATATAACTTTACAGTCAAAAACCACGTCACTTCCATGTCGTATAATTCTGGCTTTAACTCTCGGAGCTTAGGTTCACTCTTCACGTTGGACAAGAAACCTTTTCGTAAAATCTAAGATTTCTTTCGGGTCTAGTTGGTTGCAGGACTACCCTTCGTGCCTTGAAAAGCACGTTAAGTCGCTTTTCCCGACTGTTATAATATCATATCTAATGATCGTATTCGAGGGAAAGGGCAGCAGCATGTCCCAGATGTGAGTGTTACAACATAATAATAAACGCCATCTATGTGCATGTGTCATTGCGTGTGAAGGCTGGGAGAAACTTGCATGGCATTGGACTGTATGGCATAGGACTATATTTAAGGCTACTGAGCAATACGAGGCTACACGCCTTGTGAACCTGAATGTTAAACGTCAACTTCAAAAAACGATGCCAATGCTCGTATACAATTACACATATGACCCTTCTGGCCAACTATACTGCGTGTCATCTGATAGAGTATTAATATCATAGAAATCCACAGCAGAGATTCGCTATCGACGGACACGTCGCGGAGGATCATCATCATCATCACAACATGACATTTCAACATTACATTTCGGGGAGTATGTGGAGGTTCTGCATAACCTGATACCCCCTTCACCTTTCCATCACCGGACGACTAGGCGCGGCGAGCAGTTTCACCCTTTTGTTGTAGACATTCCTTTAATACACACGAAACGATTTGCTTCTTCTTTCATAATGCGGACGGCTAAGAAGTGGAATTCTCTGCCGGGGTCAGTTTTGCAGAACGCTATAATCTGGACATCTTTAAGACTAAAGTGAACAGACACTTTCTAGGCAAGCGTGTATCATCTTAGGCCTTATCTTTGCCATCCATTAAGCGAGATTAATGGTATGGTTATTTAATAAAACAAAAAAAAACATACTGCGGTCACTAAACCGCTTGACAAGGGTGGTGACTATAAAACCCTTCCTCGAGAGGAAGCCCATGGTCAGAAGTAGAGCAGTTTATTACGCATACTGTATCCTCCCCCTCTTATATATATCAACCTTCCAGCCAGCATACTACATGTTTTCATTATATTTTTAAAAAGACCCTTTGAATATTTTTACCTCTCACTGGGTAAAAACATACTGGGTTAAAAGCACGCAAGAACAAAGGCGCATAAACAATAATTATCTATTAATCAGTTTGATTAAATATTTTTTTATCAAATTGTATAATACTAATTCTTGGACATTTATCAGTTATCTTTACAGATAAAATCTAAATGTTAATACTATTGACATACTGTGCGATTCCAATTTAGAGTCGTTACTTATCTAATTGACACAGAGGCTACCATTTAATCTCTGCTAATATTATAGAAATATTTGTATTTTGTTTGTATTAAATTTATTAAAAACTGCTTAAAATAAATAAATATATTCTCACTTTTTGAACGTATCCTGAGATAAAATACTACAACGAGGGTGACAATGCGCGAAGAGCCAAGATTTTTATTTTTTATTATAAGCTTTGGACCTCAATCATCTTATCTGTCTCATGGCGCTTCTAGCGGGTAACCAGTTTTAACGTTTTAAAATTTTCACTATTTTAAAGTCTAAGACTTCATAGCCGATTTACTTTTAAATTCGTTATCAAGATAAAAATATCTGAAGAAAAAAATATAATTTTGACTGAATATTCACGCAAAATCTTGCAAAAAAGTCTATATTATTCACTTAGCACTGAATTATCAATCCTCAGATAATAACTATTTTATAAAAAAAATTACAAAATATAGGCTGGTGAAACTGAGCAGAAAAGCTAGCAATCAATGATAAAAAAATATGAGGAGTTAGTAGTTAAAATAAAAAATAATTATCTTTTATCAAAATCACGCAATACTCCTACAGATTAGAGAGGAATGTGATTGTTATAACATAGTGTTATCTAGTTTATCGCCTAAAAATATGATTCAAGGTCTTATTGATGTTCCAACGACTACTGCTGTAATATAGTATAGTATATTGGAGAATTTGAAAGAGTAATAAGTTACACTTTATAGAAGTAAATACAAAGGAAAATGATATTTGTAATTTCTAATAATAGATATCGATTCGGGCATCACCGGATGTCATCATCAGCTCTTATAACTTACATAGCATAGACAACAACTATAAGACATAATATAGTTAAATGATACTTAAAAAAATAGTACTCAATTGTTCTTTTAACTAAGTATTTGCCTGAAATAGGTTTACGTAAATAAAAATTTACGTAAACTGGTAATTAACAGCTAAACCCTCCCTTGGAACAAAACACATCCTTCTTACGAGAGAGATTTTCGCCCCATTCACGACCCATGGCAGGAGAAAAACAATGAAACACTCCTGCCCGTTCATTGGTAAACGCGTGTTATAGATGATGTTATAAAAATCGCCAACACCTTAAGCCACGGAAGCCACGGAAGGTAGTCCTTTAACCAACTAGATCCTGAAAGAATTTTTATAATTTACGCAAACATTTCCTCTCCGGCGTTGGGAACGAACCCATGACATCTGAGATTCACACCGAGACTACTAAGACTACTAGAAATAATAGTTTTATGATTTCTAGCAGTAGACATAGACATAGGCAGCTCCGGATGTTATGCACTTTCAGTTCTCGGAACTCCCAATACTGACGCTCGGAGGAGCACTCTAGCCACCCGTATAAGTGGGTAGACCACCTACTCGTGATGTTATTAACTTATCATCGTAATAGAGAGATAAATTTTAATCGAACTCATTATCCTTGTCCAATGGAAAAAAGAGGTATTTACCTACATAAACATATTTCACGACAAAAAATGCACAGTTTAGAACTAATAATTGTCGGTTCACACAAATATGTTGCGGTTTCGATCCCCACGAAACTATACCACGATCCACCAAGCTACAATAACTGACTGTAAGAAACAGTAAATTCTTCAAAACCAGATATAAAATTCTAGTTATATACATATTCATTGACACAAGTTAAACCTCTGTGCGTTATATGCACTGACGTCATACAATGTACTATATATAAAGCAATTCCTCGATAGTTCAGGGCAACAAATAATTCACCTAGGTCATAGATAATATGATTCACCTGACCTTACGTCTATAAATAGGTAGCCTCATCTTCCTATGTTTACAGCTTACAGGAATAGCCCAGTGAAATATAGGACAAGGCTGTAGGATCAACCACAGTTGGGTTTAATGTCCTGTTATATCTATTTTTAGCTGTGGTAGTTAATGATACCCGTTTTCCCTTTTAATTGAAATCGTATTGTGCTTTGATGGTCTGTTTAAAATGTAAAATTTTAAACTTAGGTACTTCAAAAACAACATGTTGACACTAACACACATATGGACATCAATACATTTGGGAGGTAAATCTGATACTAATACCAATTTAAATTCTGTTTTCTTTTTCCAAAGCCCTATGCATACATCCATATTATCAGCCTTCATATGACCAATGTCAAATGCCTTTCAGAAGAGATTATTCTATTTGTCAATTAGAAACAAGACCAGCAAAGATTTTCAGAAAGATTATGTCGGTGGTTCGCTTATGAATTAATCGCTTTGTCGGCAAATGTTCGTAGCGGATGATTTTATCATTGCCGGCCGTATCATTCGTCCTTGAAAGGTTCTGCCCATGAACAACAATAAATGAAACATAATACTGATGTCTCATTTGCCAGCGAAACATATCGTAGATACATTTCAGAGCACTAAAAATTAAATTTTTAATTTCTTAAACTATGATTTAGTTTAAGATTAATGGATTTTTATGGAAATCAAGAGAAGCTTGATGGATGACCGTAAAAATTTTAAAACTACAAACACGGCCACTAGTTTTACACCTCCTATTTTACAGAATCTGTGTCACTCTTATCTCGTAAAATTTTATCTCGCGCGAATTACATTGTCATAGCTGATAACGAACAGAATTGATCGCACGATAACCTGATAAGTGGCATTATAAACACACTAGCTATGGCAGACGTCGCGCTGGTCGTAGGCGCCGCCAGCAACCTCGGATACCAAGTACTCAAGAAACTGATAGAAACGTACTCCGGCAAGATATACTTTACAACCGAAGATGAAACAACAGGATACAACATTCTCAAAAACTTGGACAAACCGAATATTGACCTGAACTTCTTGCAAATGGATGTGACTTACACGAAAAGTATAATAAAAGTGAGACATCTTATTCAGGATTTTGATGAAAGGATTAATCTGATCATCAATGTCACCGACTACGTTCCCGAGAAGAGGATATCTTTCACGGAAATTGTGAGAAGAACTCTGAGCGTGAACTTCTATGGATACATCAATTTTGGAAAACTTATTTACCCTCTTTTAACAACAGACGCGAGGGTCATCAACGTTTCCGGTCCAGCAGGTTTATTGGCAACAATTGAAAATGAAAAAATAAGAAAAAGAATAAGTAATCCAAATATATCTGAAGATGAGTTAGTGTCTATTATGCAAGAATATGAAGAAGCGGCTAGAAAAGGAACTGAAAAAATCGATGGTTGGGGTCTAAATGTGCATTCAGTTAGTAAAGTGTCCTTGAATGCCGTCACATTTTTGCAACACAGAGAGTGGGCTGATAAAGGTATTGTGATTAACTGTGTGAATCCCGGCAATTTAAACCACAAAGAAGGTAGAAAATCATCAAAAATGTTTGAAGAGGGTGCCAAAGCTATATTGCATTTAGCATTTAAAGCACCTCTGTCTCTAAAAGGCAATTTCGTATGGAGTAATTATTCTGTGATTGAGTGGAACTCCGACCCTTACGTGGAGGTGACAACCGTCTGAGTTTAGAGATATTAAGTGATTTGTGATTAGTAGGTGCTAAATCGTGAGATTAATGAGAAGGTGTAATGTATGAGATTGTAAGTTATTTATTACTTATTCAAGTCGTAAATAAATCAGTATTATAATTATTGTTGTTATTTTGCGATTTGTTTAATTACGTTACTCATAGCCTTAAAAAGTTACGCGTAAAGGTCATGTGATAAAATGATATATTGACTGTACTAGTGGCTCAGTAGTTACTGGTTTCTGATGTTGTATGTTTGATTCCCACTTGGGATAACTATTTTTGTGAGAATAACACAGTCGATCTGAGTTCGAGTGTGCTTTGTGTCCGCGAATTATGTATTTTTTCAAGGGAAAATTGTGCAAAATGCCTCGCAAGGATTTGCCTAATACGGGAGTTGTATTTATAATTATATGTAACAAAAAATTTAAATGGATTATAGAGAGTTATTAAATGTTAAATCGATTTTTATTATAGTTTATAAGGAGTTTCCAGGATATATGGCAACCCTTTAACAGCAGGTATAATGTGTAGCCGAAGGGGGGCCGGATTGCTCATGCGTACCCAGCCCCCGCCATAGGCGGATCGAAGGAGTGTCCGGGGGGTTTTAGTGGTGTAGGGTCCTCTCCGCGTGGTATGAGTTTAGCATACCACGCTATGGAGAGGGTGAGTCCCATATCCCATCGCCAGCGCGCGAATACGCTGCAGCGGCGGTGGGAATGCGTACATGCATTCCCCACGCACCACAAAAAAAAAACAAGGTATCATGTGTAGTGATTTCATTAATCAAGAAATTTCTTTGGAATAATACATTTTATTTAATTCATTTTGTTTAAAATTACTTTATAATTCAAAACAAAACCACGAGAGGATGCCCTTCTCATTCTGCAATACACTAGGAGTTGCTGCCAGCATAACATAGTATTAAGTGATGACTTTATTCAAAGTCAAAGAAACACGTATTTTAATACAATTGTTTATTTTAATAGATATGGCAAAAAAAATATTTTACTCTAAAATTATCATTATACGTGACACTTTCTTTTTTTAAAGATTTACCCCCGTAACTCTGCTTCAATGGGTCGGATCGTGATGTTTTGTAGCCTATATGTTAATCCAGCGTATAACGTATCCCGGTGCAAAATTTCAGCCAATTCCGTTTCTTTTAGTAGTTTTGGCGTGAAAGAGTAACAAACAGCCAACCATCCATCCATCCATACTTACAAACATTCGCGCTTATAATATTAGTCGGATATGTTTAAGCATGTGCCGTGTGGTTTCCGGCTTAGAATAGACCACCCCATGTCCTCCCATGGGTGTCGTAAAAGGCGACTAAGGGACATATGGCTGATGGATGGGCAGCAGCATCTATTAGCTCAAGGTTTACATCTTACTGCGATCACCAATCCGTCTGCCAAGCGTGGTGATTATGGCAATATCCCTCAACGATCCTGGCTTGCCAAGGTCTGTTAAGAAGAGGCCCATGTTCAGCAGTGGACGTAAACGGGCTGTTGATGTTTAAGCATTTTATACAATACAAAACCTTTGTAATAAAACTAGGCATCGATTTCCTAAGACCTCAAAACTCATGTAATTCTAAATTTAAAATCCGATTCCTTGTAAAAATAAACAAGTGAGTATAAACTGAAGTAAACAATTTGCTCTAGCAATAACAATGACAGGTTAGTCGATTCTTCAATCTACAATTCAGCCATAAACAATAACAGAACAGTTCAAAAATGAAAATAGTGACTCAAAAAAGGTGATCTTCTAAAAGAAAATAAATAAATAAATATGTTTGCTTTGTTTTAAGACTGCGCTAAAATACCGCAACTGATTATGAACATTGAGTTTAGTCCAGTCCTGTCTTAGGTGATTAGATATCTGCACAGGACATATAGTGTTTTTTTTTATAAAGATTACTAGCAGAGGGATTTTTTGTTAATCCCTCGTGCTTAGCTAAAATGCGTGTGTAACGAGAGCGCTCACGTCGTTAGTGCAATGGGTGGGGATTGAACCAGTGACAACAAGATTACAAGTCCGACCTCCTAGCCATTGGGATACTGCTGCTTAAAAGAACTGTAGACTCTCTATTCCTACGTGCTGGTTTCAAGTTTTTTTATAACTTGCAAATTTCTAGTAATAGCAGTTTTAAGTAATAATTCACCCGACCCGAGGAACGGATTATTCTGCTACACAAACGAGACAGTCAAAACATACTAAGCCTTATATATCAAGCTGAAGAGTTTGTTAGCCTGAACGAGCTAATCTTAAAAACTACTGGTCCGATTCGAAAATTCTTTCGGTGTAAGATAAATAGGTATTTATGTAAATATTGGTATGTAAGTTAATTATTGACCTGCACGCAAAATTCCGGCTTCTTTTGTAATTTCTCCTTCTGCGGGTCTGCTGGTAGAAATTCTTTATTGAAATAAGCTGTACCTTTGTATCATGTATTTGTCTGTGTTATGTGTGTACATAAATAAATAAAATAAACAAAATAGCTCATTTATCAAAGAAGGCTATATCAAAAAAGGATTTTGATACAGTTTTTTAATAGATAAAATGTGTCAGGAGAAAGTCGTATAATAACGGGAGCTACACGGGCGAAACCGCGCGCGGGAAGCTTGTATAAAGTAACTAAATGACAACTTAAATGTTACCACAATTGACGGTACATTCAAATGCTTTTAACGGATAATTCCATTTATTATATTTCTATATCTTTATCGTTCTTTATTCAAACACATTCATCTAAATCGATTCATTTTATCTGGTTTTTATCTCCTTTCAACTGTGAAATTATTGAGATACTGTCAGAAATAATCATTTTATCTAAATTGAAGAGGACATCTGAAGAGTTTGGTTTTAAAAATGTGTTTAATAACCATTGCTGAGTGTTTATATTTATATTTTAATAGTCTCAGTTGAAATGTATCAATGGATATTGAGCAAATCATTCTTTCAGGAATCGAAGTATTGAAAGTAAGGAAGTTTGATTTAACTGATCGTTTCATCTAAGTGTAGAATGTCTTTGTTTTTGTTTTTAAACACTTTTTTACTGATGCCTAAACCGTAATATTTCAAGTTTTTTTTTTTATTTACTATCAGAGTTTTTGCAGTCTAATTGTATTCTTGTTAAGCCCTCGAGCTTAGCTAAAATGCTTGTGTTACGGGTGGGTTCACGTCGGTAGTGCAATGGGTGGGGATCGAACCGGCGGCCAAATGATCGCAACCTTGGTTGTCGTCTGTAATCTCGGTGGCTCAGTGGTTAACTAAAATTTATCCTGTATCAATATCATACTTAACTTATTGTTAGCCACGAAATTCAAATAATTCATAAAAATTACGTAAACAAATTCACGCCTAAAATAATTTCAACTAAAATTTATAATCGCCATCTTGATTTTCATTTAACATAGTAAACCAAAGTAAATAATCCTATAACAACAAACCATAAGGCCAAAACAATAATTGAAATTAAGATTAAAGCCTCCATACTAAATATAGTTACCCAAAAAGGTAGAGTAATTGTTTTATTTTTTTAATAAACATTTTCCTTTGTGAGCCCCAGTGCCTTCGTTTAATTAGGAAAAATTTCGTTAAGAAAGGTACTTGCTTATCTAGGGATTAATGTTAAAATTGCAATTTAAGAGGTCTCATTTTAAGAGGCTTTTTAAATTACTGTTTGTACTTTAAGGAAAGAAGTCTTCATGGATGTTCTAAACGGTTTTTTTTTGAACTAGTGACCCACCCCGGATTCCCACGGGTCCAATGCTAATGTATCATACATATAAACCATCCTCTTGAATCACTCTATATATTTAAAAAAAACCGCATTAAAATCTGTTGCGAAGTTTTAAAGATCAGACAGACAGCAGGAAACGACTTTGTTTTATACTATGTAGTGATTGTGTTAGATTGTTGATACATTATGTTAAGTTATAATAAAAATAATTATATTAAAAGTGATTCGCCTACGAACGAATGATGCGCACCAGTCCAATTGACAACCTTTCAAAATTCGTAACACCCTAAAGAAATATTGTGTCGCTTAAGCTAGTTAATATTAAAACTTAAATAAATTGGCTAATACCTACATTTTTATTTAAGTCATGTCTCACCGCAACACATGATGCGAAACTTAAGATGTGACGTCCAGTGTTCGAAATTCAAATAATGCAACGATGAAAAGTAAATAAAAAAAATTTGCATTTTGCACTCCTTAGATTTTTCCTCTTGGCATTTCTATATCTATGCTAATATATAAAGCTGACGAGATGTTAGTTATTGTGCTTGACCGCGCTAATCTCAGAAACTACTAGTCCGATTTGGAAAAATATTTCAGTGATTTATCGAGTAAAAAAAAACCTCCGTAGCGTTGCGGTATTTGGCTCGCTTTAAATCTCGGAGGCCGTGGGTTCGATCCCCACGCCGGACAGGAAATCTTTGTGTAAATTCTAAGATTTCTTTTCGGGTCTGGTTGGTTGAGGAACTACCCTCTGTGCCTTGGAAAGCACGTTAAGCCGTTGGTCCCGTTTGTTATATCGATTGTTATAATCGTATATCGTATATCAAGGAACGGGCAGCAGCGTTTCATGTGTGGTGCAACATATTACTGCGGCCCATGTTCAGCAGTTGACGTTATAAGAGCTGATGATGATCGAGTAAAGCTATATGTTATTATACATATCCTACGGGAACGGGAAATCCGCGGGTAATCCGCAATTTAAAAAAAACTATTTAAAAACCGTTAACCTACGAATTAATTATTAAGTTTCAATTAAATTCTGAATTTAAATAAGTCCAGTACTCTATGACTAACGTTTAAATGAATTGAATCGTACCATAGACAACTGAGTTCATCTACAAAGCAATCCATTGTACCTCCGTAACTACTTTTTCTAGTGATGAGTTAATTAATAGAAGCTTTGAAGTCGTTTGTTTCGACTTAAAGTTTCGTAAAATGCTTTACTAATTGCCAGATAAGGTTGGATAAGGTTGGATTGCACTAGAGCAGGGGCAGCCAATTTAATAAGACCTAAGATCGACTGTTTACAGTGTGCGATCGACCAATGGCATACATAATGTTGAATCACGTGTCGTATAAGTCAATGATAAATAGGTATTTTTTTTAGAGTATTATACGACAAACACGATCTTTATGCATCTGTGGCACTTAATTGTAGACTAAATGGACAAAAATACTTTTTTTTAAGATTACTAGCAGAGTTTTCAGTCTACTAATACTCTTGTTAACCCCTCGTGCTAAGCTACAATGCTTGTGTTACGAGTGGGTTCTCGTCGGTAGTGCAATGGGTGGGGTTAGAACCCGCTACCTCAAGATCACAAGTCCGACGCCCTAGCCATTGGTCTACGGTTGCTTGTTACTTTTTATTATATAAGTTGATCGGCTGTAATAGCTGCCGAGATCGACCAGTCGATCGCGGTCGACCGGTTGGCCCCCCCTGCACTAGAAGATTTAAAGCGCTGGATTCAGGCATTGTTAACTTTATCGGTATAAAGCTTCCCGCGCGCAGTTTCATCCGCGTATCTTCCGTTCCCGTGGGAACTTCATAATTAAATATAGCTTTTAGGCTTCCTCAATAAATGGGCTATTTAAAACTGAAAGATTTTTTTAAATCGGTCCTATAATTTTTAGCTTTTTAGCTATTAGCTGTTTTATAATAGAAAGGCTTTATTGTTGATTCAATTGACAGGTCAAAAATATTTGCATTGGCAATCGATGTTATTAATGATAAAAAATAAATGTGAAGTTATTCTGCTGGTGTGAGTCCGATTCTCTTTAATCTTTAATTTTACACTAAGGTTATTTGTCCGATGCGGGTTCGGACAAAAAACATTAGTGTAAAATTAAAGATTCTTTCCCGGTCTAGTTGATTGGTTGAGGGACTACCCGCAGTGCCTTGGATAGCAGGTTAAGCCTTGGTTTGTTTGCCTTAACGCGCTAATCTCAGGAACTACTAATCCGATTTGAAAAATTATTTCAATGTTAGATAGTCCATTTATCGAGGTAGGCTATATTTAATTATAAAGTTCTTCTCTACAGAATCTAGATGTTTTCAAACAAACGGGCAGCAGCGTTTACCTGTGTATAACAGAATAATCACCAACATGTCTACAAGCGTGTTGACTATTGTAAAACCCTCCTTAATTGGGCCTATGTTCGACAGTGGACGTTATACGGGCTGATGATGATGATGAATAAATAGGTAACTACCACTATCCTAGACATTGCCTCTTTAATTATTATTTGTACGAACTACCGCACCTTGCCTTCCAAACGTTGAATTTTAATTACACACAGCTGAAAAGTCTGTCAAGTCTGCAAACTTCATTGCGTTGAATGGCTCACAAACTTTAGAGTACGGCTGTCTTGAAAGCTTTACTTTAAATTTGCTAAAGAAAACATTCCGTTTTTAAATATCTCAAAAACAAAGAAATTTCTAAGGAAAACATTCAATATATAAGACGTAGTGTTACTTCGCATTCCTGACGTAATTTCACACCTGCACATCTTCCAATGAGTGTTTTGTATTCTCAACATAACGAGTGAAACAAACAAAAGACGCATGCAACAACGTGCAACGGTCACTTTGCGATCAGATCGTTGTTTGTTAAGTATGCATTAATAACCCCGGCGATTAACATTATTTACCCAACTATGTATTTTTAAAGAACAAAAATACATGCAGGTTAGTTAGGTTGCTATTCTCGGAGGTCGTGGTTTCAATCCCCACGCCGGACAGGAAATCTTTGTGTAAATTCTGAGATTTCTTTTCGGGTCTGGTAGGCTGAGGGACTCTGTGCCTCGGAAAGCACGTTATGCCATTGGTTCCGATTGTTATAACATCATCTATATCAATTGTATACCACGGAACGGGCAGCAGCATTTTCTTGTATTTTACAACATAATACTGCGGTCACCAACCCGCCTGCGAAGCGTGGTGACTATTGCAAAAACCCTGCCTCGAGAGAAGGCTTTGTTCAGCAGTAGACGTTGTAAGGGCCGATGATGATGATACATCAAATGCTTAACTCACCTGACTACTATCATGTTTATTTTGTACTAGCTGCGCCCCGCGGATTTACGCGCGTAACTCTGCTCCAGTGGCCAATCCACTGGAGCTGGAGCTGGAGCGTGATGTTTTGTAGCCTATATGTTAATCCAGTGTATAACCCATCTGGATGCAAAATTTCAGCCAATTCCGTTCAGTAGTTTTGGCGTGAAAGAGTAACAAACATCCATCCATCCTTACTTACAAACTTTCGCGTTTATAATATTAGTAGGTTTATGATTTATGTCTATCATAATGATATGGTTCGTTGGTCCAGCAGTAATATATTCAGAGGCATATAATATCGCTCGATAACCCCGAAACAATGCAGTAAGCGTTAGTGCAACAACGTACAAAGCAAAACTATATCTAAATAGTCTTATAAAATGACTATGCAAAATACGACTATATTTGAAGGAATTTTAGTTAACGATTAGATTGCTTAAGTAACACATGAATCAGATTCCATGTTTTCTGATTTATATTGATATTATAATTATTTTTGTTTCACAATTTTTCTAATTACTTATCAATGTGCACCTAATATGGTTTTCTCTGCAGCACCCTAAGGTTGACTGCAAGAAAATACCTTAGGCATTAAGTCTGGCTCTGTACCTACAATATGGTGCAAAAAAAAAATTGGAGAAAACATACGAATCTATATCATTATACTTTTTTGAATCTAACTGTTTTTGAAAGCACCATTTAAAGCATATGCTACTTTAAAAACCGGCCAAATGCGAGTCGGACTCAAGACATTTTCAAGTGCACACCTGTTGACGTTATTGACATCGAGCAAAAAGGGACAAAAAAAATCAAGACAGTAACCACCAAAAAAAGTCACCCAGAATATTATAATACTATACATACACGAACGTTATGCATCTCATTTAAATACACCACTCTATTTTAAATAAACATACCTAAACTTGACCACGTTCTACTTTACCAACAAAATGTCTAAGGAATAACGGACACAACACAAAGAATTCTGTTGTACGAAGTAGTTCATAGCAGCAGTTCATTCAGAATTCATCCGATAGTCCAATACACTACCCTTCTGGGAAGTGCACTGAATTCTGATGGCCACATACACAAAATAATGCAAATAAGAAAAGTTTATATACCAAAACTTTAACATGCAAACAGCATGCTTGTAAGAATTATAATTTGTTGAGCTGGTTGCCCTCAGGAGCTTATACGTAAAAATATTGAATAAGATCATCATCAGCATCAACGTACAACACGTACAACGTCCACTGCTGAACATGGGCCTCTTCCCGACGAAGAGTTTGGCCACAGTCATCACGCTTGGCAGACGGGTCGGTGACCGTTGAGATTATTTTGTAGTAACACACAAGAAATCGCTATTGCCCGTTTCCTAGTATACGCTTGTCAAACATGATGTTATAAAGATCGGCACTAACGGCTTAACGTTCTTTTCGAGGCACGATGAGTCGTCCTTCAACGAAGCAGACCCGGAAATAAATCTTAGAGTTTCACAACCATTTTTTGTTCGGCGTGGTGTTTGAATAACGATCTCTGTTAGTTAACGCGAAACTTACACACGCCTCAGAGGTTGTGAATATTATTTAGCTGTGGTTTTATGTTAGGCAGAGATACATCCCCAATTAAGCAGCTCAGTGATCGTACTAGCGTTACGCTCTACATATCCATATAGAAAATTTAATGAAATAACTAAATTATGAAATCATGAATTTTATTCAGCACTTAGGTATTCATATACACTTAGTCTTGTACTTGTCAGAATTACAAAGTTATAAGATAAATAAAAAACTATAATTAACAGATCATTCCTACTATATGAAGTATCCGACTAGGTAACTAACAGAAGTAGGCTACAATTAATCTACACCTACAGACTACAGTCTACAGTATAGTCTGTCATAATCCGTATGTCCTGTGACAATTATTTCTGGTATATTATTATAAAAATAAATTAAAAACGCATCAAAATTACAAATGGTCACACTATATCTAAGTGAAACACACCTGAGGGCACCCTTATGGGGTTTAGGACCACGACCCAGGGTGCCACTGAAGTAAAAAAGGCAGATACATAAAGATGATGTGATCACTGGCACCGCCTACAGGCGCTGAATCATAGAGCAGGGATAGGGGCGAAACGCGGTTCTCGCCGACGAGACTCCTACCCTAGCTAACCTACGACCTTTCACTAGCTACCTAAGTGGCCGACCCGGAGAAGAAAGGAACTCCGGGGTTGTTCTTTCATATCTTTCATACTGAAACCATATACGTAATTACGAGTTAAAAGTGTGATCAGATATTCCTGTAGTGGCAGTTAAAACATAAAACATCTATAAACCAAAACTGTAACATTAACAATCTACGTAAGTACTTCTATCATCATAAACACGTACTAAACATGAATTCTAGTTAGTTTTGTTAATGAGAACATTACATCCGAGCTGTAATGTAAGCTACAAGTGTTTTATATTATTGAGAGCGCTGCACAACTGCATAAAAACATCGTTTACAGTTTATGTTCATTTTAGCATTTTAACTTTATTCATATTAAATAACATAATAAAGAGGAAAGATATGATTTCATGCTAAGCTAATTTGGTAATTTATAAAAAGGGTACTTTTTGAGAGTTAACATATTACTGTTTGTGTGTTTGTTTGCATTGAATAGGTCCCGAAACTAAGGGACGGATTTTAAAAAATCTTACTCCAAAAGTAAGTTAGGTTATCCAGAAGTATCAAACATTTAATTATGATGTTTCCACGAGACCGGAGATACGCTAGTGAAACCACGCGCGGGAAGCTATTGAAATAATGAAATGAAATAATGAAATTTATTAAGCACTTAGGTATTTACATACACTTGTACTTGTTGAAATTACACTTTATACGACTATATCAAACAAAAGTATCACTTAAGTAGCTAAAAACATTGTTAAAATTATTTGATCTTACAGATTTTTAATCAGTCTATCGGTATTAATATTATAAAGAGAAAATATTTGTATTTTTATGTGTAAATAAATTGAGTGACCATTTATATTTTTGAGCTTGAACTGAATCGAAGAATCTTCAAACTTCAGTAAAAAGTTATGTCATAGTTTGTAAAAAATAGTTTTTATACAATTTATTAAAACTACAACTCTTTTTTACTTACTATGGCAAAAAAAAAATCACATAGCATTGCATTGACATTCCAATATTTCAAATACTAAATGCTTAAGAAACCCAACACGTATAACTCTTGAAGAACGCTGCTCAGAACATAATCACACAAAAAAACTTTCTGTATAACTTTTACTTTACAATCACAAAACTCCCGGACACAAAGTACACCCAGACTCAAAAAACTACTGTGACTCCAACTCGAATCCAGAACACCGGTTCTCAGAAGTTACTACCGTAACCAATGGGCCAACAGTGCTGTCTG
Source organism: Nycteola revayana (assembly GCA_947037095.2). Lineage (NCBI taxonomy): Eukaryota > Metazoa > Arthropoda > Insecta > Lepidoptera > Nolidae > Nycteola > Nycteola revayana. The sequence goes on along the minus strand of OX344851.2, from coordinate 16,477,545 downwards.
AATGAATTCCAAAAATAGACTCGAGTAATAGGTAGGAATATCATTTTTCTTTCTAATAAACAAACGTTTTTACCTGAAATAATCTATCTCAACTACATAGTATAAAACAAAGTCAAGTCCCGCTGTCTTTGATGCATTTTTCTTTAATAGATAGAGTGATCTAAGAGAAAGGTATAAAAACCTTTATAATACATCAGCATTGCACCCCTTTTTTTTTTTTTTTTTTGGTTGTCCGGGGGGAAATGCAGTGACGCATTCCCACCACCGTTGCAGCGTATTTGCGCGCTGGCGGTGGGATATGTGGGACTCGCCCTCTCCATAGCGTGGTATGCTAGAGTCATACCACGAGGAGAGGACCCTACACCACTAAAACCTCCCGGACACTCCTTCGATCCGCCGTTGGCGGGGGTCGGGTACGCATGAGCAATCCGGCCCCCCGACGGCACCCGCGGCCAATATGGTACCGCGGGATCTCCAGGGCCACACTTACAGTGGCCCATTTGCCCAATTATAGGGACGCCCGGAGTGTAGAGGCGTCCCTACTCCTCATGGGAAAGCATTGCACCCCTGCGTAGCTGGGGCGGGTCACTAATTACAAGCAAATACGTCGAGTATGGCATTGCCCCGAACATCCCCTCTCTCCCACCATATACAGCTTACAGATGTAACATTAAACAATTCCAATATTTCTCCTACTAAAAGCAAAACACCCCTCACGTATACCAAATAAAGTACGCCGCTCAGAACATAATCACACAAAGAACTCTATGGCAACCATAACCAATAATATTTTAGCAATACGCAGCTAACTTTTTGATACAAAGAAATAAATCTTATTGTCAAATATGATCAGAATACCAAATTGGGTTCGGTTGGGATCAATCATTGATTTTGGTACATAAGGGACCCGTGTGATGGTTTTATGTGATTTTGATTATGATATCTGTAGCGTTACCTGTACACCATTAAGGGACGGTTATGGAGAGGCAAGGGACAGGTGATAAAACAGAACACTCACTGTATGTGGAAGTCATGTTCTGCAGAAAATGGCGGCTCAAGTGTTCACAGAAATAATTATACTTTGTGTATTTATACACCGTGATGTTTAATGCCTCTAGACAGCCTCCGTAGCGTAGCGGTATTCGGCTCGCTTGAAATCCCGGAGATCGTGTGTTCGATCCTCACGCCGGACATGAAATCTTAGTGTAAATTCTAAGATTTCTTTTCATCTATAATAATCGTACATCAAGGAACGGGCAGCAGCGTTTCCTTGTGTTGTACAATATAAATCTGCGGTCACCATCCCGCCTGTCAAGCGTGGTGACTATAGCAAATACCCTCCCCATGAGGAGGCTCATGTTCAGCAGTGGACGTTATACGGGTTGATGATGGTGTTTAATAATTGCTTATAGTTAATAGGATTTTTTTTAAACGGATAATGCAGTTAGCCATTATGTTTTCGCTCCTCCAACGGGCATAGAGGCAAGCAGTGCTACAACCTCAATAAATACGTTCAACATTAACGGGCTGCGGGAATATAGAACCCATATTCATTTTGAACTCTGTTGGATTGCAATAAAGTCAAAAATCAATGATTTTGAAACATACTTACTTTTTAGTTAGTTAAGGGATTAAAGAGAGTTTTGTGCAATTGTCACTCTACGTTAAGCTAATAATAGGGCGTTATAATATCAGTATTACAATCGAAACGTAAGATAAAAGCTTTAAAATGAGCCTAGATATGTTAAATGTATAAGTTGTGATACAATTTAGGTTGTGCGAACGGGTACCTGAGGTGAATAGAAATTTTAATATGCAGTTATTAAAGCTTTTAGAAAATGATAATAATATACATAAATCGATGTTACTAGATTTTACAACAAGTATAAATAACTTCGGTGACTAACAAAAAAGAAATAACTTACGTTAATATGTACTTATAATAAATACTACTTACAATAATTACAGTGTTGCTGGACACCACACTAGGATACCCTGTGTCGTGCAGTCCAGTTTCTTCCCTAGGTTATTTTTCATATGTTTGATTAATACAACTATGATAATTATTTCTATAGTAGGTACTCCGAAATAAATAATCCTCTTATATAATATTAATGAAAGAATTAAAAAGAAAAGGATACATAAATAAAAGCATAATAATATTGTAATCGTGTAAGCATATACACGGGTATCAAGGTCTTGCTACAGTAGTGGGCAAGAAGAGGCTAACTTAATCCATCCCGGTCTAATTGATATTAACATCGTGCCCCGGGCGTTATTGAAAGGTACAACATCATCAATAACATTACCAAGATAAACTCTGAAATTCAGATTGTGCTAATGTTTAAAACGAGAAAATTGTGATATACGGTACGAGTTGTTAGTTATGTCACTTAAAAGAAAAGAAAAGAGAAGAAGAAGAAAAACCGCATCAAAATCCGTTGCGTAGTTTTAAAGATCTAAGCATACATAGGGACGGACAGACAGTTTTGTTTTATACTATGTAGTGACTATACTAGCTTCCGGCGCTCGGGTTCACCCACATATCTCCCGTTCCCGTTGAAACTTTATGATAAAGTATACTCTATAATTTTCCTCGATAAATGGGCTATCTAATACTGGAAGAATTATCCAAATCGGACTATTACTTCCAGAGATAACCGCGTTCAAGTAAACAAACTCTTCACCTTTCTATATTAGTAAGTATAGATTTACTTCAACAGACAATTTACGTCCATTGCTTCTTTCAGATCTTGGCTAGCCATGGTCGTTTGGAGATATTGCTATAATCACCACGCTTGGCAGGTACCAGATAGATGCTACTGCCCAGTCCCTTAATTCTTTGTCTTATCATACATACATAACTCAAACTCAAACTCAAATATTTTAATGCATTCCACGTGTAGGTTTTACATAAGGTGTTACAGATAATAAGATTTTTTTATGGACCCTGTCGGGCACAGCAAAAATGGAAGAGAGGAAGTAGGGCCAGCCATTTTAATCATTAATTATTATTATTATTATATATATTATATATTTTCTTTTTTTTTTATTCTATTGTATTTATATTTATTAACATTAACTTAGAAACTAGTTTTTTAAATATATTTAGTATATTATATTTTTAGATATTTATTATTTATATTTTCTATATAAATTTAGTTATGCTCTATGTTTATTATGTTTTAAATAATATAGATACATTTAAAATTTATAATTCATTATTTGTTTTATCATTGAAGTATTAATTTATAGAGTAATAATATTTATTTAATAGAAATCTTTTACTCACGCCTGTATCCCAGCGGGGTAGGCAGAGACAATGGATCTCCACTTGCTACGATCCTACACACATCTTTCGCTTAATTCACCCTTATAACATTCTTCATACAAGCACGTCGGCTTAGGGTGGATCTTATTTGACCTTTAGCGAGGATGTCTCCGATTTGGTCAGAGAACGTTCGTCGAGGTCTTCCCTTTCCGACTGTGCCACTCACACTTGAAATGTATACCTGTATTGTCAATCTTTCTTCACCCATTCTTTCCACGTGACCAAACCATCTCAACATTCCATTCTCTATCTTTGTAATCAGGTCCTATTTCACTCCACATCGTGTTTGTCTCAAGAGTATGTGTTAGTCCTTAAGTGTGTTATGTCCCTTAGTAATAATGACACCAATGTGAAAAAATGTTGTAATCTAAGCCGGAACCTACGCTATTTTTATGTATACGCAGTAAAAAGAATAAATTTTGCTATGACAAATATATTTTATCAAATACTAGTCTCACTCAATAGATGCTGTACCTGTGGAAACTTTATCATAAATCATAAATCTTTATGAATAAAGGTGTTATTGTTTACATTAATGAAGTTTCACACATTTGCCATATTGTACATGGCATACAAATGTTTTACTTATAAACTAGGTAAGTATATTAAACTCAAAAATTTTACTAATTTGTCACAGTACTGTGTCCAGTATTGACACATTATTTTTTTTATTTATTATACATGTACATTATTATTTATTATACATTATTGTATATACAAAAAAAAACAATAATTTTTAATATATTTATTTAAAATTATCAAAAATCAAAATAAATAAATAATAAGTATAAATGTAATAAGAAAAATTAATAACATTACATATCAGTCTTTCAATTTTAAATCATCATCATTAAATATAAGGGGCCGTCCATTAATCACGTGAGGTTTGAAAGGGGGGGGGAGTGGCGTGTCAAAAATCACGTAATGTCACAAGGGGGGAGGGGGTGTAGTGAGATATCACGTGTATTTATTTTTGGGAAATTATAAGTCCAGCCACACATTTCTTTATTGGCCACGTGATCAAACTTCTCATTTTATAACTAAGCAACGGGAAAAATATATTTAAGAAAATATTCTAAAAAAATTAAGATTTTTTTGTAGATACATGTGATGTTGGGTGGGGGGTGGGGGGTAGTCCCTAACCTCACAATGTATCACCAAGGGGGAGGGCGGGTGAAAAATAGCTTAAAAAAAGATCACGAGATTAATGGGCGGTCCATAATAACCTACATAATTTCTGAATAGTGTAGCATTCTAATGGTGAAATTATTAATAAATCGGGCCAGTAGTTTCGGAGCCTATTCAATGCAAACGAATAGTAATAATCATCTTTATAAGTTAATATTATAAAGATATAGATGACTTGATTCAAAATATAAATAACAGATTTACATGACATATTAATTCCATGCAAGTAAACATACGTAAGTACTTGAATAAACTGCCGTCTTTTACTGAGACATCAACAAGGAAATATGTTTAGTACTTAGCAAGTCCGAGGCTATAAAACTCAATGAGAGAATAAATCCTGATGAAACATGGCTACAAAATAGTCTGCTACGGAATTAAGTATTTGTTACAACAATAAAAGTTTATCTTATGATGTTTTCTGTACTACATTGTATATACGGATATACGAAGGTTAAATGGGTATATACCTACTATCCGATGCCCTCGTAGACCCGAAGTCCAAGAGGCCCGAGAACTGTAAAGTAGAGCCACAGTTGCACAAAACTCCCCTAAAATACTAAAAGTCATAATCCCTCAATGTCTTCGCCAGCGATCGCCCTGAGCCGAGGTCACAGGGGGCGCCCTCTTGCGCAGGTTGCTTAGTTTGTAGTTTTTAAACCATTTATTAAGGCGGGAGCTCTGCTCGCCTTTATGCTTAATAAAAAAAATCGTTCCAGATGAGAATCGAACCCAGAGCACCAGGTTTGAGAAGCTACTACCGTAACAACTGAGCCATAAGTGCAGTCAAAATTCGCAGTTTCTAAAAACATAATATATACCAATCAAAGTAGTAGAAGGCCCTCTGACCGTAACCTTTGATGTAATTGGTAAAATAACAGGAGAACAAGACCAACTTAACGACCTGTACGATTGTCTTACAAGTGGACCCAACCATTGAACTTGATTTAAACTGTATTGCAACCTAAAGCGAGGATATTGAGACCTTTTTACATTGAGAAACTATTTTATTACACATGTTTCTTTTTTATATAGTCAAATTCAAGTCAAATATCTTTTATTCCTTATATGGTTACATTTATTTGGAATCGTCATATTTTTTTACCTACCGTGCAGTGCGTGACGTTGCGACTACTGAGAAACACTGGCAAAAAACTCAGTAGAACCCTCTCTTTTTTTATAATAATATTTTATTCAAGTTTTACCTAATTTTCTATTTTACAATGTAATTGGAGCGACTCAATCCCAAGCATTTTTATCACAGATATAATCAGAAATTTGTTGTTGTTTTAAACTTATTTAAAACAACAACAAATATATATATATAAATTGTTTTGCGCTTGACCTCATAATTAATGATAATTGACGGCAATCAACGTCAAGGTAATAGATTCTATGTTAGAATGGACCGCGCTCCATAAAGTTTTTATTCACTCTGAACTTTTTTTTTTCATGGAAATAAAACCGGTGACTCTACAAACACATCAACTATTCGTGGTTCACACTCATAATTGTCATGGATGGAAATCGAACCTAGAACACCAGTTCTCAGAGGCCACTGCCGTAACCACTGAGCCTCCGAAGATATAGGATGTTAAGGAATGATTTTAAATAAGAGATTGTGTGAGAAGTTGCGGCATCTTGGCATTGTAGCTAAAATAATTGAATTGCAATTAAAGCTACTAGCGTAGGGGTGTAGTTTTAAATAAGGATAGAGCCCGGTGCGGGTTTTTGCTCAGTAATGAGACAAAAGCCTCGTGGCAAAAGCCTCGTGACAAAGGCCTCGTGGCAAAAAGCCTCGTGGCAAAAGCCTTGTGGCAAAAGCCTCGTGGCAAAATATATATATATAAATTTCGCCACATTAGCGTATATAACACAAACAAACATCTTCAATAAGACAGTGGTCACACTAATAGCTCTAAGTTTTTCTATTACGTTCCCGGTGACGTATTTCGTATTGTGATGGCAATCCAATCGCCATACGTCATCATTAAGTGTTAGAGTTTGGTAACACTTTGGCATAGTTCGTTGGTATTTCGCATTGATATCTTTTAGTTTGATAGTTTCTGTGCCAGTTGTGGAGTGCGTATACGAGAATTTATTTCGCAAAAAGTATAAAAATAGGACAACCTCCGTAGCACAGCGGTATTTGGCTCGCTTTAAGTCTAAAAGGTTGTGGGTTCGATCCCAACACCGGACAAGAAATCTATGTATAAATTCTAAGATTTCTTTCCAAAGTCAAAGTCAAAGTCAAAAATTCTTTATTCATATAGACACATTTAAAATATTTTAAATCATGTTCTTATGATGCGTTCCTGGTCTGGTTGGTTGAGGGACTACCCGTTTACTACTGACTACTAGCCGTTTGTCCCGATTGTTATAACATCATCTATAACAAGCGTATACCGGGGAACGGGCAGCAGCGTTTCCCTGTGCAATTAAAACAATTTAAACATAATGCTGCGGTCATTAATCCACCTGCCAAGCCTGGTGACTATGGCAAAACCCTCCCTCGGGAGGAGGCCCATGTTCAGCAGTGGACATTGTACGGGCTGATGATGATGATAAAAAAAGCGTGTAATAATATACGTTGTAAATAAACAGGTTATTTTTTTATGTTTTGAACACTTAATGGAAAAGTTTAACTTATATTTACTATATTCCAAAATTGAGATTAATAAACTAACGTCCACGTTAGAGACGTGTTACAAAGAGATTAAAAAAATTCAAAGACCGGCTGTGGTTCCACCGTAGCCTAATAGGTTAAGGCATTAGGGGCTTTCCCTAAGATGCAGGTTCGAATCCTGCCGGTGGTCGAATTTTATTAATCTCATCTCATCATTTCTTCGCACACGACGGCTGAGCAATTAGGTAAAATTTGACACTACGACAAGATATACGATGCGCGATAACTGCTGTTACGTTCCTATTGCTAAATATGCAATCGCCCTGTAGGTTTAAATCTATACTAATATATAAAATCGAGGAATTAATTTGCTTGGGCGCGCACATCTTAGGAACTACTGGTCCGATTTGAAAAATTATTTCACTGTTGTTGGAAGCTACAAAACATAAAATACAAGACATAAAATTTTACCTCAGAATATACAGAAATCCAAACTGTGTCTAGCACTAGCAGTCTAAATAACTGGGTATGATTGACATAACCTGACACACCGATTGACACGACACTACACAATGAATTCGCTACACAGACTACATCTTGAATACAAAAAAAAATGCTTATCTATCTTGTGCTAACTGTGATAACCAGGGATATTAATAGCTGACCCGTCAGATGTTTACTAAAACTCTATAATTCTAAATTTTAATTTTAATATTAAACGATATTTATTCAGCACTTAGGTATTTAGTTACACTTGCACTTGTCAAGTATACACAATGAAATATGATTAATATAAATAAATAAATAAAATATTTATTCACAAATTTGAGACAACCATACAGAGTAACTTAATAATAGACACAAAATATTCAGATGGATCGTTGGATGTGAAATGGTACACTGTAAATATGTTGGTTTGGCTGTCTTTAGACTGATTCGCCCTATCCACTCGTACTAGTATAAACTGTATCACGAGGGGATAGTCTTCCTCAACCCTAGAACAACAGATTCCCACAATAATTTTTATAATTAAATACAAATTATCGCAACTAAAATCTTTTGCGGATTAGATGGTCTGTCTGTCAGTGTAGTATCACGTCATATGTAAAGTAATAATAATAATAAATTCTATAACTAAAATCTTAATATAATTTAGCTCTGTAGAAAGAGCCACGTCTTTAAACAATATTTTTACATATAAGCGACACACGCCTGAGGGCACCCTTAGTGGGCTAGGACCACGGCTCGGGGCATCGCTAATGCTATGATAAATATTACTTTGACATTAATAATATTTAAAATTACACATCTTCTACAATTATATGTGATGGCTCTGAACTAGCATGATGTGCCCTAAGAGCACCACGCAATCTGTTAATGCCATGTCAAAACTCCATAAGATTACATAAAAAAAAACTGGTCAAGTGCGAGTTCTGACTCGCGCACTCGCGTCGCGGACTATTGCCGTAATTGATATCGAGCAAAAAAAAAGTTTGTTGTATCGGAGCCCCCCTTAAATATTTATTTTATTTTATTTTTAGTAATTGTTGTTATAGAGGCAATAGAAATACATAATTTGTGAAAATTTCAACTATCTACCTATCGCAGTTTTTGAGATACAGCCTGGTGACAGACAGAAAAGTATTAGTAATAGGGTCCCGTTTTTATCCTTCGGGTATGGAACCCTAAACAGTTGAAATTATCAAAAGCGCTAAGGTTACTTTAGAAAAATAATATATAACTAGCGGCCCGCCCCGGCTTCGCACGGGTAGACTTTTATTTTAAACATTTTGGAATAAACATATATGGATTGGCTCTAACTGATCATAGTCTTAAACCCCTTGTAGCCACAATCCAACCCGAAATCGAATATCTTACAAAAAGAAATGTCTTGCTGTTGCAGTGCACGGCTTATCTATACTAATATTATAAAGCTGCAGAGTTTGTTTGTTTGTTTGTTTGAACGCGCTAATCTCAGGGACTACTGGTCCGATTTAAAAAATTCTTTCAGTGTTGGATAGTCCATTTATCAAGGAAGGTTATAGGCTATATTTTATTTTCAAAAAAGTTGGGGATCCGTAAGAAAATTGCGTTTTTGTAACCCAAGGTGTAAAAGCGAAAACCTATTTATGCGTGCGCTGCAAAAACTATTGACAATAGAACAAAATGATGTACTACGGGTTTGTAGGTCTTATTAAGATTTACAAAAAAGTCCGCGAGAGCATATATCTAACTATCATAGTTTAGTCAGAATAACCGCTTTTATGTTCATAAAAAAATATTAAATCGTCTGAAGAAAGAAACTACGTTAAATGTATATCGTTATATTAATCCTTATCCAAATTAAGCATAATGTTATTAAAGGTATTTATGTAGAAGTAAAATACTTTTTGTTTTATTCCAATCGGACATTTCGTTGAGAAATTATCACGAGTATAAATACGCAAGGAATTGGTACCTAATAAAGAGTTATTTGCCGTAATAGATAAAGCTGAAGAGTTTGTTTGCTTGAACGCGCTAATCTCAGCAACTACTGGTCCGATTTGAAAAATTCTTTCAATGTTAGATAGCCCATTTGTCGAGGCTATATTTTATTATAAAGTTTTTATGGGAACGGGAGTTACGCGGGTGAAACCGCGCGCGGAAAGCTAGTATATTTATAAGCTTCCCGCGCGCGGTTTCACCCGCGTAACTCCTGTTCCCGTGGGAACTTCATAATTAAATATAGTCTATATCACTCAGGGTTAATGTAGCTTTCCAATGGTGAAATAATTTTTTAAATCGGCACGCTAGTTTTTGAGTTTATTAATTACAAACATACACACAAAAATACAAATCTTTCCTCTTTATAATATTATGAGGTACTAATTCTTTGCGTTTTTATACTCGTGATAATTTCTCAACGAAATGTCCGATTGGAATAAAACAAAAAGTATTTTACTTCTACATAAATACCCTTGATAACATAATGCTTAATTTGGATAAGGATTAATATTACGATACACATTTAACGTAGTTTCTTTCTTCAGACGATTTTATATTTTTTATGAACATAAAAGCAGTTATTGGGACTAAACTAAGATAGTCAGATATGTGCTCTTGCGTACTTTTTTGTAGATCTTAATAAAACCCATAGTACATCATTTTGTTCTATTGTCAATAGTTTTTGCAGCGCACGCATAAATAGGTGTTCGATTTTACACCTTGGGTTACAAAATCGCAATTTTCTTACGGATCCCTAATTTTTTTGATAATAAATTATATAACCTTTCTCGATAAATAGACTATCCAACACTGAAAGAATTTTTGAAATCGGACCAGTAGTTCCTAAGATTAGCGCGTTCAAACAAACAAACAAACTCTGCAGCTTTATAATATTAGTATAGATTTAATATGGTGGCTAAATATTCTTAAATATTCTTTCTTTCCGCGCAATTTTCTTATTTAAAAGAATATACATTTTTACGCCCAAAATACACACTTGAAGTAAGCTTATTCTTATGTAGTATCTCAAGTATACTTATGTATTCCGTTTATGTTTTATATGGACGCCGTTCGAAGCAATATTTTCTAGCAACACACTCTAGGTGACCAGCCAACTCTCCTGTTAAATTTTAAAACAAAAACTTGAGAACTTAAATATAAAATTTAAGGCTGGCAACATTTCTGTGGCGCAGTATTACGTGACTGTGTAATACACGGACCATCATTAAATATCCTACTGTATACTAAAAAATGAAACATCCTCTACATACGGTGCCTAGGTAATTTGCTGGAAACTTTTTAAGAGGAAAAAGTTTTCAGTCTTATTTTTCGTTATTTATGGGCTGTAGTCCGTAGTTTTTTCGCAGTTACTCGCTTTTTTAATGGTGTTTTTATTGACTATATATATATTTTTTTATTCTACGTTGACATATATTAGAAACCGTAATTTAAAGTAAAAAATGGAATTCTATAGTGAGTAGGAATCAATCGAATGAAAGATAGTAGAATTCCAATATAGGATTCCTTCCAAGGTATTTGCTACAAAACTAAAAGAAATTTTGTTTATGTTTACATAAACAAAATTTCTCCAAAACGGTAGTACCAATTTGTACGGGACGTCTGGCCAAAAGCTAAATATAATAAAGAGCAAGTAGCTGCAAGCAAGTTCCTACCTCAGGCTACTCAGGGTTTTTTTTTTCAATAAGACAATTTTTTTGAATTGTGTTATTTTTCGGAAAAAAGGTTTCCTTATTTTACACGGACAAAGTTACGGGCAGCAGCTACAAATTCTCGCTATAACCCACTTCTTCTTCACCAGCTCATTTACTCCTCCTCTTAACAGACCTTGGCAAGCAGGGTCGTTGAAGGACATTGCCATAATCAACACGCTTGGCAAGCAGATTGGCGATCGCAGTAAGATAGTAAGTATCCTTGAGCTGATATATGCTGGTGCCCATCCATCAACTGTATATCCCTTAGTCGTCTCTTACGACACCCATGGGAAGACATGGGGTGGTCTATTCCTAGCTAGAAACCACACTATAACCCACACACCCTGATAATTCATATTTTTTTAGTAGACGCGGGTCTCAATCGCTGTCTTCGAGGCTGACCCATGAGGAGTAGGGACGCCTCTACACTCCGGGCGTCCCTATAATTGGGCAAATGGGCCACTGTAAGTGGCCCAGGAGATCCCGCGGAAATATTGGCTGCGGGTGCCATCGGGATTGCTCACCCGGCCCCCACCAACGGCGGATCGAAGGAGTGTCCGGGGGGTTTTGGTGGTGTAGGGTTCTCTCCTCGTGGTATGAGTTTAGCATACCACGCTATGGAGAGGGCGATTCCCACATATCTCATCGCCAGCACGCGAATACGCTGCAGCGGCGGTGGGAATGCGTAAATGCATTTCCCACGGAAAAAAAAAGCTCTCGATCGCGGTACAATTTTTAAGGCAAATCATTCTTTTTAATAATCAGTCGTTTTGACGTGGTTTACTCCAGTCGTGGTCACGGATAGACTGATGAGTGTCAGCAATTGAGACCAGTGTCTACTATTAATTATGAATTATGGGTACAAATCGCGAAAGTTTTAAAACATTTACTGATAATTCATGTTAAGCGGTTTGCCGCAAGACGTAAAGAAAAATAAAATGCTTGTGTAATTCTGTTGCATCATAGTACTATGTAGTACTTTTCAATAATGCAAACACCGGGACCAAACGGGGAGCAGTTTAGTGCATTATGCTCTTAACCCTGCATTGACCGACCTCCTGTGTACCTCTTTCGGCGTAAAGTGACAATTTTATTTTCCTCACACGTACAGTTATGGGTTAATGCTAGTTTACATGTTTATGATGAAATTTTAGCGATATTTTGTATGTTTTAAGTCGCTTGTTCGTGCAGTTTTAGCATGGATTATACTAAAATAAAACACGAAAAATTTAACTGATTGTTAATGGTGACGAAACTAATGCGACGTAACTAACATCACAAATTTATGGAACTATGCCTCTTAGACTAGGTGATTTCCTGTATCCCAAGAGACAGCGCAATCCCCGATACAAAGGTCACAACTTTATGTTATACATATAACTGCACAACGTAGTTCAAGTAATTGATAACAGATGGCGTTGATCAATATTCCTAAAACTCGCAATCGTATCGTTCACACAGAAGAACTAAAGGTTTTGTTACATTGTTATTTTTGGTGTTCGGTATACCATTGTACACTTACCAATGGAGCAATAAAGTTGAGTGGAACAATTGGTTTTATGTGGACACCGCGGGGAGGATCCATATCCTCTGTTCTCTCCCTCTTTTTTCTTATACTGTTCTCTTACTCTCTATTCTCTCACTCTGTTCTCTTACACTGTTATCTCACTCTGTTCTCTCACTCTGTTATCTCACTCTGTTCTCTCACTCTGTTCTCTTACACTGTTCTCTCACTCTTTTCTCTCACTCTGTTCTCTTACACTGTTCTCTCACTCTGTTCTCTCACTCTGTTCTCTCACTCTGTTCTCTCACTCTGTTCTCTCACTCTGTTCTCTCACTCTGTTCTCTCACTCTGTTCTCTCATTCTGTTCTCTCACTCTGTTCTCTCACTTCTGTCCACTAACACCGAAAAATGTTTAATAATATATTTTAGTAGCAATACATTGTCAGCACTTTTATATTATTATCAATGGTTTCCTGAACGCGTAAATCCCGTTCCCGAAGAAACTTCATCATGAAGCCTTCCTAAGTAAATGGGCGATCTAACACTGAAAGATTTTTTCTAATCGCAACAGTATTTCCTGAGATTATAAGCAACTACACAAACAAACTCTTCAGCTTATATGTATAGATTATTAGCCCGTATACCGTCCACTATTGTGAGACGGGGACATGGGGCTCCCTAGAAGTGTTGCCATGGTGATCACGCTTGGCAAGTGGATTGGTAACCACGGTATTATTTACAGTATATATGTTACGGCTAATAGCCGAAGTGCGGCTACACCTAGTTTTAGCCGGCTACAACTAGGTGCAGCCGACAACTTGCGGTTAAACTTAGGTCAACCTTAATAAGTTCCTATAAGTTCCTCTAAGTTAACTCTAAATTAAACAATACCTATGCAAGGGACAAAAAGGTGTTGGGGTGGTTAAAAAAAATAAATAACCTAAACCTAAACCAATGGAGTCGAACAGGGACTTATAAACGCATGTGGCCGACTGCACCTAGTTGTAGCCGGCTAAAACTAGGTGTAGCCGCACTTCGGCTATTAGCCGTAACATATACACAGGACAACACTGCTGCTTGTTACCTTGTAAACAATTATAGATGATGTCATGTGACAACCTCCGTATGCTTGCGGTATTTGGGTCGCTTTAAATCTCGGAGGTCGTGGGTTCGATCGGTCGCCGGACAGGAAATCTTTGTGCAAATTCTAAGATTTTTTTCCGCGTCTGGTTGGATCTACCCTCCATGCCTCGGAAAGCACGTTAAGCCGTTGGTCCCGATTGTTATAACATCATCTATAACAATTGTATACCAGGGAACGGGCAGCAGCGTTACCCTGTGTGTTACTACATAATACTGCTGTCATAAACCCGCCCGCCAAGTGTGGTGACTATGACAAATACCCTCCTCGGGAGGAGGCCCACGTTCAGCAGTGGACGTTATACGGGCTGATGATGATGATGATGATGATGATGACTACTACTACTATACCAAATATTTTTGGTGCGGAGCCGGCATAGAATTATACAGCATACGATATTAATTTAGATTATATCTTAGGTATTAGGGGAAAACGTCCAATTATTAGTACTTTAAGTAACATCGGTAAAAGAAATATTGTTTATGAAAATTATACGTCTTTTTAAAAGAAGAGAGTAGTAAAAAACCGGCGAAATGCGAGTCGGACTCGCGCATGAAGGGTTCCGTACCAATTTCAAGTGTCTACCTATTTTTTATATCAAGAATAACAAAGCGTATGTTTCTGATTTTTTTAATTTTTATTTTAGTTTTGTATTTGAGTTGAATGAATAAAAGGTAAGTTGATGATATTAGAGACCTCAATATCATTTGTGAAGACCTATCTATAGATAGCCCACATGTATGGGTTTGATGGAAAAAAAATCCAATTTTCAATTCCGGTTAGAAAAAATTGCGGAATTAACACTAGATATTTTGTATTTTAAATTGGATTAATATAGATTTCCGCAAAGTAACACCTGAAATGGAATTATATGGAAAAAATCAATTTAATTGTAAGTATAGGGAACCCCCAATATTTATTGTTTTTTTTTTCTAGTTTTGTGTGAAAATCTTAATGCGGTTCACAGAATGCATCTACTTTCAACAGTATAGTTTCGGAAATAGTGATTGTTACTTACGGACGGACAGACAGACGGACAGACATGACGAATACATAAAAGTTCCGTTTTTGGCCATTTGGCTACGGAGCCCTAAAAAGTAACAATAGGAATATTTTTTCACGTTATTTTGTTCGAAATCAAATATTGTATTAATTGTACAAATAAAAAAAAAATTATATATTGGCATAGATAACTCTTGCCACCATTTCCATTTAAATATCACTTCAAGTGTTTCCATTCGGAAAAAATAAAAGCTGTTCCAATAATTGGTAGGGTGTCAAGAAAAGGCAGTATTATCCTTCTTGCCTGACAGGCTTCATAATTGGTTTGGAACGCTTAAGCGTACCCGGACCCCGCCAACGGCGGATCGAAGGAGTGTCCGGGGGGTCCTCTCCTCGTGGTATGAGTTAGCATACCACGCTATGGAAAGGGCGAGTCCCACATATCCCACCGCCAGCGCGCGGATACGGTGCAGCGGCGGTGGGAATGCTTAAAGGTTTCATAATTGGTACCACTTTTATTATAATGTTAAACACGTGTAAATATTGTGAAATTAAATAATGTATTGAGTATTGAGATTCCACGAACTCCACATATGCAATTTATACATATTAAATAATATTTTTTATTTATACAATGCTGTCCAATTTGTTTTGAATTATACCTATAAGTATAATATTCAATGGGCGCCATTTTACTTTTCATGAAGCAAAGAGATCGTTTCCCGTATTGAAAACATCACAACGCCTCTAGCGGCTTATTTTAATGTAACGGTTATTTCAGTTTAATTGGGGAAAAATAATTTACTTTAATTTCGTTTTATTTACTGATAAACCATCACCTGTACATGTGATGTTTACTCGTATATAATTGTTTAAAAGTCGTCAAGGCTGGAGCTCTGCTCGCCTTTATGCAGAAGCAAAAGCCTCGCGGCTAACTATATAGGGTGACTGGGAATTAGTGACCGATACCTAAACACATGATTGTGCTCATAATAACAAACAACTTTTACTATTATGTTAACTTTTATTTTATATTTTGTTTATTCATTCTTGTTATTGTTTATTATTATAGGTATGTCCTTTGGTTGAACTTGTGTAAATTGTCATATTGTAAATGTGTGTGAATGCATCCGCCATTAGATTTCTTTGTAGGAGATTGTCTGTGCCTGAGTAAACTATAATATCTACATTATAGTATTTACATTATTATAATTTTTCTTGTCTTATTGAACACCTGGTCGGTATTAATTGACCAGGTAATAAATGGTATTGTGCTTGCATTCGCTCACATCATATATACATTGTAAAATATTACATGATTGTGAAAAGACTTGACATAAAAAAAAAGAAAAAGCAAAAGAGACTAAAAAAAAAATCTCGGAGTTTCTTTCTTCCTTTCTTCTCCGGGTCGTCCACTTAGGTAGCTAGTGAAAGGTTGCAGGTTAGCTAGTGTAGGATCCTCGACGGCATGACCGAGGACCGCGTTGATGCTTATTCCCCGAACTGTGATCTCGTGCCAGCGATCACCACCACTGTTCGTAAATCTACTCTTTACTCCAGTGGCACCCCGAGCGATGGTCCTAACCCCTTAAGGGTGGATGTCGCTTAGATTTGGGCCGGATTCTTGGAATTTTTAGACCTGTTACCTCTAAGGTATCTTACTATAATGTGTACATTTGTTGTTATCGTACGAAAGACGGACAGACTGATTAAAAATTCTGTAATATCAAATAATTTTAACAATGTTTTTAGCTACTTAAGTGATACTTTTGTTTGATATAGTCTTATACAGTGTAATTTTGACAAGTACAAGTGTATGTAAATACCTAAGTGCTGAATAAATTTCATTATTTCATCATTATTTCATTACTATGGCACCAAACATGAAATCGCGAAAAAAAAATCAGCTGTTCCATACATTCATGTTCACATAACTCGTCAACATGGTAGGGAGGAGCTGAATTTTTTTTCGCGATTTCACGTTTGGTGCCATAGTAAAAGTTGTTTGTTATCATGAGCACAATTATGTGTTTAGGTATCGGTCACTAA
The DNA here is from genome assembly GCA_947037095.2 of Nycteola revayana. NCBI lineage: Eukaryota > Metazoa > Arthropoda > Insecta > Lepidoptera > Nolidae > Nycteola > Nycteola revayana. The sequence goes on along the minus strand of OX344851.2, from coordinate 16,460,508 downwards.
TTACCAGTCACCCTATATACAACGTGTTAATTAAATAACGCAAAACCTCTTAGGTGGTGATTGTGCTCATGGATATGAACAACTTTTAATATGGGACCAACTTTATAACTCGAAAAAAAAAAATATTCATACATTTTGGTCGAGTATATTGGTATTGACAATTTGTATGGAAGAGCAGATTTTTTACTTCGAGATAAAATATTGGCCTCTTAGAAAAAGTTGTTCATATTCATGAGTACAATCACCACCCATGAGGTTTTGCGTTATTTAATTAACACGTTGTATATCCGTCCAAAAAAAATAGGTTTAATTAGAAATACTTGTTTTGGGTACGTATCAAAATCCCGAATTTTAAAAGACCGAATTTTAAAATACCGATGGACGACATCCCGATAATTGAAACGCCGAATGGTTGTTTGGTCGAAAGTTTTAAATCCCGAAAGTTCATTTGCCCGAAAGTTTAAAATCCCGAAGTACAAAATATTACAGTGGGCATAGTGAAAATAGTAAAAAATTGGAATGGACAAATCAAAGAATACAAAGTATAATAAAATTGTTAGATGAATCTCTAGGGAAGTAGCGCTCGCCGGCCGCTGCCGCGGCACCGCTCGCTACGCTCGCTCGGCTCGCGCGCGGTTGGTCTCTGTTCTAACATAACCTAACCAATTTTACCCAGTTCAAAATGACGAATCATTATCTCCCGCAGAAATGTTTTTACCATTTTTTAATTATCTAGGCGCAGGCAGATTGTATGTTTCATCATTTTGAACTGGGTGAAATAGGTTAGGTTATGTTAGAACTGCGACCAACCGCTACGAATTTGTGTTTGAAGAATAAATATTTCGTTACAATTGGTTTCTAACATATGTCAGGATTTCTGATTTCCTATTAAATAATAAATTTATTCATCCATCGGTATTTCGTCCATTCGGGATTTCGTCCATTCGGGATTTCGTCCTTTCGGGCATTTGAACATCGGTATTTTGTGTTTCGATATAACGACTATCGGCATTTAAAACTTTCGGTATTTTGAATTTCGGTGTTTTGGACGTCGATATTTCAATCATAGGTATTATGAACTTTCGGGATTTTGATACGTACCCCTTGTTTTTAGGCCTTCTTGTAATCGTATATATACTTAATATTATAAAGATGAAAGATGTGTATGTAAGTATGTTTGTAACGAAATGGCTCAAAAAGTAATGGACCGATTTTAAAAATTCTTTCACCATGCTACATTATTACTGATTAATATAGGTTATATTTAATTATGGTGTTATAACTCCCACGGGAACGGGAGTTAGGTACGCGGGTGAAACCGCGCGCGGGTAGCTAGTAATATATAAAAACGCAAATTCAGACAAAAAAAATGAGTAGGACGACGTCAAGTTTCCACCGCGGTAGCTTAAACTTACTCGTCGGAATTAGTGTTGTGAACGATCATCTAAATCCCGGCACCGGAATTTGAGAATACGGAACTTTTCCATAAGGTAGGATTTATTGTCATAACGCCCGTTGTTACCGATACTCTTCGTTTCGAGGATTTGTTAAAGAAAAAATGTTTTGTCTGTGGCTTACAGTTGTTGGTGTAATTCCATTTGTTTTTCTTTTTTTAATGCGATTGATAGTTGTAGGACACGAATGGCGAACCAACTTGCAGTCGACGCAATATTTTGAGCACGCTCCTATGATTGTTATATTTGTTTTAGGTGATCCAACATAATATGTTTTATTATTAAAGTCAAAATTATTGGATGGCACGTATATAGCTTTGTTAAAAAGTCCTTTAGAAAAATGCTACGTTGACACATAAAAGGTTCGTCACCCCTGTTCTCGGATATACCACGAGTAAATAAATACTATAACAATAATTGACGATGAACAAAAAAATTACTTACTTAACTTATTTTAAAAATAATTTGTCCATCAAAAACTTTTAAGAATTAATTACTTGTAGCTTTTGAAAAATGATGTCAAATATACATACTAATTACTAATAATAATATTACAAATTATGGTCTGTTTGTTTGCATTAAATAGGTCGGGTAATTACAGGACTCAATACCAAAAACTTTTTTCAACATCAGAAAGTTTATTATCGGTTCTATTTTATGATGAAGTTCCCACAAGAACGGGTGAATTCTTGTCTACAATATAAAATTTTTTTTAGACAAGATTTCACCCATTTAGATTCCGGAATTCCGAAATCATTAACGGAACACATAGCTCACACGACATCACTAAAAAAAACTTCATTTTTTCCATAGCCGTTGTCGGCTAAATAAAGGCTAAAGGGCCCAAGTTTTAATGGCGCAGTATCGGCTAAAACTGAGAGTCATCGGGCCTGTAACGAGTTTCGGGGCGTCGTGTCTTGTGTGTGACGTCATCTCTTAACTAATCACTTAAGTTTAAAAGTGCGGCCAATTTTGTGTCATGTACACTTAGAAAGTATATATGTAAGAATGTTATGGTAGATATTTATGGTGTTAGCTGTGTTACAATTTATTTGTATATGAACACATAAGAAATTAAATAAGAAGTGAAAGAAGACGAAAAAAGAATTCTTCTCCGGGCCGTCCACTTAGGTAGCTAGAGAAACCTGCAGGTTAGCTAGGCTACTTTCCTCGCCGGACATCGGTTAGTCCGGATCGTGTTTAATTTTTTGTTATCCGGGGGGAAATTCATTTACGTATTCCCACCGCCGCTGCGGCGTATTAGCACGCTGGCGGTGGGATATGTCGGACTCGCCCTCTCCATAGCGTGGTATGCTAAACTCATACCACGAGGAGAGGACCCTACACCACTAAAACCCCCCGGACACGCCTTCGATCCGCCGTTGGCGGGGGCCGGGTACGCATAAGCAATCCGGCCCACCGCGGCACCGTGTTGGTCCTCTGCCCCTGCATCCGATGATCCAGTGCCTGTAGTCCGTGACAGTGACTGGCATGAAGAATAAAAAAAACTATTTAGACCGTCACTTAGATTACTAAAAAATATTGAGGACGTATTTTTTTTTTCGTTCCTCAAACAAAAAAAATGACGATAATACAGCTCGATGAAAACATTTTTTTTTCGGACGGACATAATGTAATTGGCCAGGAGCCTTTAGCTACTTCACTGGGCATAAAGGGGAAGTTGAAAATTCGCGAGCGCACTCTTCTCCGGCGGATCGGATAGAGTGGTCTCTGTGTAGTGTATTTATTACATGCAGATCAAAAAACACTACCACAATGACTATTGGGTTAGTTAGCACATTGCGTATTTTCAAAACATTCTTTTGTTTATCATCCAAAAAAGATAACTGTCAGGCACGCTGCTATTCAGGCAGTCAAACACTGACGACCTGACTTTTTTTTGTTACTTTTTCGTTATGTCAACTCACGCCAATATACACACATAAATCGTGTGGAGGACTTTACAAACATTGCATTCATGGACACAAAGCGCACTCGGAACAACTATCTGCGGCTTAAAATTTATTGTGGACAGTATCGACGATACGAAAGCAATAGTATTAACTAGGAAAACAGTATCTATATATACTGGGTGACGTTTTTTACCGTCTTGAAAATAATAGGGCGTGATATGTATAAGAAATAGATAGTCTAAACCAGGGATTTTAACCCCAAACTATTTTCGACAAGTGACCCCTTTTCCAAAATGAACTGTTACCTCAGACCCCCCATGGGCAAATTACCTACTTTTAAGATCAACCCTCTTATTCATAATGGTCCGCTAACTTAAAACAGCTGCTACAGTGTGTTATTTTTCATTCTGACTTAGGTCAATAGAACGATATCGACCACTTTGGGAATCCCTGGTCTAAACCATAGTTTTATCTTTTTTTTTTTACTAACAGAGTGAAAATCATAACGATAAAAATACGTACCTAATTAGGTAGTTACGTTACGTTAGTTAAAATAGGTGCCTATAATACTAGGCCGCGTACTTAGGTACGCATTTTTCCGGTTACGATTTTTACACTATACCAGTAAAAAAAAACGATGCCTTAGCCATCTATTTCATATATATATATCACGCCCTATTATTTTCAAGACGATTAAAAAGTCAACCAGGATATTTATATGTCCCACTTTATTTATGTGCATGTATATGTCATAGATCTTTGTCTATCTGTAGTTAGGCCGGGTTTAAATCCGGGTTACTAAAAATATAATGAATGGCGACTGTAGCCCAATAGCTAGGGCGTCGGACATTGCACTGCCGACGTGAACCCACTCGTAACACAAGCATTTTAGCTTAGCACGAGGGCTTAAAAAGAGTACCTAGTAGACTGCAAAAACTCTGCTAGTAATCTTATTAAAAAAAATCTGTATCTATTTAAAAAAACCAGCATCAAAATCCGTTACGTAGTTTTAAAAATCTAAGCATACATTAGGACAGACAGACAGTGGGAAGCGGTATGTTTTAAATTATGTAGTCATAGTATAAAACCACAACATCCGTAGCGCAGTGGTATTTGGCTCGCTTTAAATCTTGAAGGTCGTGGGTTCAATCCCCACGCGGGAGAGGAAATCTTTGTGTACATTCTAAGATTTCTTTCCGGGTCTGGTTGGTTGAGGGACTACCCTCAGTGCCTCAGAAAGCACGTTAAGCCGTTGGTCCCAATTGTTATAACATCATCAGTAATAATTGTATAACAAGGTACGGGCAGCAGCGTTTCCTTGTGTGGTAGGTGCCCATGTTCAGCAGTGGAGGTTATACGGGCTGATGATGATGATGATGATAGTATAAAACAACGACGCTTCCCTAAAGACGCTTAAATCAGTAACAAACAATACTGTTATAAATTATCGGGTAATTTGATTTCCAAAAAACCGGCCAAGTGCGAGTCGGACTCTCGCACGAAGGGTTCCGTACTAGTTGCAAGTGCCTACCTATGTTTGATATCAAGAAACATAGTATAAAAGTTCTTGTAGTTCGTTGTAACTTTGATCGATGTTAATAATAGTTGATTGAATGAAAGGTAAATTGCGGTTTACGGTTTATGACGTATTAAAAAAAAACTACTGACTTGATCTCGTTCAAACCAATTTTCGGTGGTAGTTTGCATGGTTATGTACATCATATATTTTTTTTAGTTTTATCATTCTCTTATTTTAGAAGTTACAGGGGGGGGACACACATTTTACCACTTTGGAAGTGTCTCTCGCGCAAACTATTCAGTTTAGAAAAAAATGACATTAGAAACCTCAACATCATTTTTGAAGACCTATTCATAGACACCACACAAGTATGGGTGCGACGAAAAATTTTTTTTTAGTTTAAGTTCTATGTATGGGGAACCCCAAAATTTATAGTTTTTTTTCTATTTTTGTGTAAAAATCTTAATGCGGTTCACAAAATACATCTACTTACCAAGTTTCATCATTATAGTTCTTATAGTTTCGGAAAAAAGTGGCTGTGACATACGGACGGACAGACAGACAGACAGACAGACAGACAGACATGACGAATCTATAAGGGTTCCGTTTTTTGCCATTTGGCTACGGAACCCTAAAAACATTGAATTTACCTCACCACACCACAAAAATCGTTTTTGTTGTTGTTATAATTGGTTTTTTAGTAATTGGATATGTAATCTCAATTAAAAATATCTCTAAAATTCGATCAAAAATGTTGAGTGCTATAAAAACTAGATAGATTGTATTTATAATTTAGATTAGTATGGATTCCCGCAACGCATAGCCTGATTCTATTCTTATACCTCTTACCTTAGCTTCAGTTTTTTATTTGTCTTCATCTTCTTCTGTAAGTATTCTATTTTTTCGTTGATTGGTGATTGTCAATCAACGAACAAATCTATTAATAATTTTGGTTATTCAGCCTAACATATAGCTGACATCTATAGGCCACTACTTGTAAATCTTGAGTTGCTAATTAGTCTACACCTAAATGTAAATAAATAGTAAAAATATTTTTTAACACAAAAAATATCGGGTGGTTCGGAAATATTTTTGCCATTCAAAACATAACATGTAGAAAAATGATGGGTGTTAATGAGTCGTATTTTGTTTCTATGTAGCCGTATTTATATTATACAAGCTTCCGACGCGTGGTTTCACCCGTGTAGTTCCGGGTTCCGTTGGAACTTCATAATTAAATATAGCCTGGAACATTCTGGAAACCTTGTCTAATTAATAGATTTAAAATATTGGTATTTTATATTATGTTAATTTTGATTTTAAATAAGCTACTTTTAGTTGTATTTTATTCATTAATGTAATGTAGGTAAAAAATTAAACAAATCATTAATGCATAAATAAATAAACAAAATCCGCTTAGGGGCCGTCCATTAATCACGTGATCTTTTTTTAAGCAATTTTTTAATCCCCCCTCCCCCTTGGTGATACATGGTGAGGTACGAGAGAACGGGCAGCACCGTTTCCCTGTGTATTACGACGTAATACTGCGGCTACTATGCCAAACCCTTCCTCGGGAGGATTCCGATGTTTAGCTATAGACATGATAATGATGATGGCAATAACTACATATACCCGACCGAAAAAATATCAATGTGTAGGCAATGTAACTTATTTTAAAATCATACACTCGACACAGTTACTGTCTATCAAATTTCCTACATTTTATTCGAAATCACAACGAACTACCATGTCTAATATACAGAGCTACCAAAACATGTTTACCAGACCTTTGTGTGCCGACAACTGACATTTTGTATTGCGCTCCAATGCATTCTAAAACTTACCCTCTTACGGTCCTGCCCTACTTGGGAGACATTTGCGTCTTTGACAATGTTATGTGCACACCAAATGTGTTTTATTACCTTTTCTACTATATTATGGTATACATCAATTGTTTTCGCATAATGTTTTTTGTCTAACGTGCTTTGGTATAACTTTTTTTGGCATACGTCATGTTATTTTATGCAAATTTTAATTTGCATTATATATTTCACAAAGGTCACTGACATAGCTCAACGGATTAGCAAACTGAAGTGGCAATGAGCAGGACACATAGCTCGAAGAACTGACGGCCGATGGAGCAGAAAGGTTCTCGAGTGGAGTCCACGAACTGGCAAGCGCAGCGTAGAACGACCGCCTGCAGGATGGACCTACGACCTCATAAAGGTTGCAGGTTGTCAGTGGTTGCAGGCCGCTAGCGATCGTTCCGTATGGAAGTCGATGGGGGAGGCCTATGTTCAGCAGTGGACTACAACAGGCTGACAATTATGATGAATGATGATAATATATCTGCCTTTCTTCTCCAGGTCGTTCACTTAGGTAGGTAAAAGGTTGCAGTCAAGCTTAAGATTAGCGAGGACCGCGTTGCTGCCCCTCCCCTGACCTGTGAACCCGCGCCTGTTGTCCGTGCCAACGATTACTACCACTATTCGTTAATCATCTCTAAACTCAAGTAGCACCCTGAGAGTAGGTCCTAACCCCTTAAGATACCCTTGGGTGGAAGTCGCTTAAGCCTTGGCCGGACTCTTAGAAATTAATGTTGGTAGAGTATTCTTTATATGGCGAAGGTATCCGATTAGAAAGGATTAAAAAAAGAACATCCCTAAGTGGTGACAATGGTTGTGTGAAGAAATTGCGAACCGTTCGGACAATATCGCAAGCAACAGCTAGTAAATATATAATGTGTTATATAATATAATATTTATATGTATTCATACTGCATTGATAGCCCCACTAGTTTCACTAGTTTATTCAACGGTTAACTACCTCAAATCACATAAGTCACGATAAAACCAATTTAATTAAATACAACTAAACGCTTCCTACAAACCTTCGTAGCGTAGCGGTATTTGGCTCGCATAAAATCTCGGAGGTTCGATTTCCACGCCGGACTGAAAATCATTGTGTCAATTATAAGATTTCTTTCCGGGTCTGGTTGGTTGAGGGACTACCCACCGTGCCTCGGAAAGCACGGTAAGCCGTTGGTCCCGATGGTTATAACATCATCTTTAATAATCGTATATCAAGGAACGGGCAGCATCGTTTCCTTGTGTCGTACGGGCTGATGATGATGAAACGCTTCCTATTTGATGTTAATGTCCCAACAAATAACATTGAACATAGCCTGCAACATTTGATTTCCTCACAAAAGCAAACTGTCCATCATAATTCAACATTTCCATGTATGTCCATCACATCCAACTGACCATTGTTCATACAAAAATGATGTCGGACATGCAGACGTGCGCTCTCACGAAACAATTAATTCACGAGTTTTATCAACGAAGTCCACACTAATCCCTGTATTGTTGGTGCGATGATACGCCCAGCTTATGCCGACAATGCCGGGTGACAACATTAGCTGTCCAAATTAATAGTTTGCCATTGGCCACAATTAACATTGAACGGTTTATGTATAAATAGGTTGTTTAATCCGGACCGCGGAGTATGAAGATTCAATATAAATGCTTTGTATTTTGACAGATAATACTTTTTTGTTATTAATGTTTTGGTGTTAATGTAATAATATTGAGTGATGACTATGTTAACATGTGGTTTCTGGCTTAGAATATACCACCACATATATTTCTATGGGTGTCGGAAGAGGCGACCAAGGGACATACAACAAATGCATGGGCAGCATCCTTGAGCCGTTAAATACGGTTCAAAAATACTCACCTTCTTACTGCGATCACCAATTAGCCGTATTTTTATTTTTTTCGTTCGGAACGTTTTGTAGTTATAGTCTCATAGTTAGCTACGAAGCTTTTGCTACTTCACCGGGCATCAAGGCGAGCAGAGCTCCAGCCTTAATAAATGGTTTAAAAACTACAAACTAAGCAACCTGCGCAAGAGGGCGCCCCCCGTGGAGCTTGGACCGCGGCTCATGGCGGTCGAGATTGAGGGATTATGACTTTTAATATTTTAGGGGGTTTTGTGCAACTGTCGCTCTACTTTACAGTTCGCGGGCCGCGCGGACTTCGGGTCTACGAGGACATCGGATGGTTCTTTGCAAACTAAGGATCGGGAGGAACCTATCCGCCAGCCAAGCGAGCTGATAATGGCTATATCCCTCAATGACCCTGACTTGCCAAGGTCAGTTAAAGAAGATGTTCATGAGTGGACGTAAATGGGGCTAATAATGTTAAAGTAAGTGAAATGACTTTCAATGATATTCGTACTAATATGTGTTGTGTTAGACCCCAACACATAAGGTGTAAATGTCAAATGAGGGCCTAAAGAGTGTATTCAAAGTTGTAGTACAAATTATAAACTACTCCTTTGAATACGGAGACAATGCTAAAAGAGTAACAATCTTTTCATCTGTATATATTAGTATAGAGTATCATCATCATCATCAGCCCGTATAAAGTCCACTGCTGAACATCGCCTCTTCCCGAGGGAGGGTTTTGCCATAGTCACCACGCTTGGCAGGCGGTATTATGTTGTAAACGCTGCTGCCTGTTCCTAGATATACGATTATTATAGATGATGTTTCAACAATCGGGACCAACGGCTTAACGTGCTTTCCGAAGCACGGAGGGTAGGCCCTCAACCAACCAGACCCGGTAAGAAATCTTAGAATTAACACAAAGATTTCCTGTCCGGCGTGTGGGTTCGAACTCACGACCTCCGAGATTAAAAACGAGCCAAATACCGCTACGCTACGAAGGTTGAATAGACTATAGAATTATAGATATAGTTAAATTACTTCCCATAGCTAAATGAGTTCAGATACTGCTCTATAATTTAGCAGATTAATCGCATAATGTCAAAATATGTAGCTTTGTCATAGCAATTGGTGATAGATAGTTGGTGGTGGATAGTTGTCAACTATAGCTAAAGCCAGCTATAGCTTATGTATTTAACTTTCTCCTATCTACCACGGATTATTTCCATACTCCAAACTGCCCCCATGCCAATCCAAAAACTACTCGTCTTACAGTGTTTAACCAGTTTTTTTATTCTGTTCTTCATGACCCATGATAAGGCAAGCTAAAAACACTGTATTAAGTTGAAATTCAGTTTAAATAAAACATGAATCGTCAAATATCTCACAAGTGGTGTTCAAAAGTTACAGTACCTATGTTTGGCAGGACAGCGCAGCTAAAATACAGTTGTCATATGGAATTCCAGACATTTGCACCAACAGCTACACATCTAGAGCTTGATATGGTTTTAATAATAAACTACAACTTACATCAAACTCATACAATAAAGCACCCAGACAACTAAAACGGTTTTAAAATCACGAACCAACTGCTCCGTATAGCCATTTCAATATTTCAAAAGATCCATCATATCCGACGTGTTACGACGCTATCTGTGTTGCGGGTTCAATTCCCGGGCAACGTCTGACGCGTGCAAAACATTCCAGTCGTGATTTCAGCTGTAAAACTTGTACGTGAGGTGTTATGTTTGGAATAGTTGTTATTATAAATGCATTTTGTTATTTATACGAATATGACGAGACTTTGAGGTATGATTATAGTGAATTTTAGACAGTTTTACCTTCGGTTTTCATATAGGACTAGAATTAAAACTACTTTAGTGACAAACCAAAAAAAGTACTTTATAGGGCAATGTATACGTTTTTACAACAAACTCCCTTTTAATGTACGAAATCTATATGTATATAAATTGTTATGACAATTGTTCTAACCTACTATAGACAGAACAAGCTATTTGACACAATATAGTTAAATAGTAAACTAAGACGTTAAGACTAAAATATTATTAAAATAATAACTTAAATACTTGTATAATTTGAAAATTTATAAAATATGATAATTATAGATAGTAATACTAAACACTAAATTATTGTTTTGACTATTTGCAAGTGCCTGTAATAGGTTTACGTATATAAAAATGATTTTTATTTTTATTTATTGAAAGTCTATGTTAAAATCCAACTGTGTAAAAAGCCTATTATAAAATCGCTTATCATGTAAATAAACGGCTTGGGAGTGACTTGCTTTGATGAAATACAGCTAACTTATTGTTATATCAAAACTTTTTTTTTTAAAAACGATTCCCTTGAATATCTTTCCAGTTTGTCTCAAATGGTTCACGTCCAGAACTGGTGGCAGGAAAAAAAATACATAAAGAACACATCATGAGGACATTTTAGTTAAAAATATTTTTATTTACTAAACTATTACCATTCGTATCTATTGAGATCGATATCTGCTTACTCATCAAAACAATTATTTTTGGCGATGGCAACTTGCCCAGCTGTGGGCTTGCATTACGATGCTATTCACTATGTCATCATGATTTATGATATATGTATATTGCGATATGATTAGGGTTGCCAGCTTTTTTTTGTTTTATATAATACTTTTTATAAAAAATTGCTAAATATATAGTACCTACTTTTGGAAAATTCAGGAAAAAATAGTACACATTTATTTTAAATAATTTTTCCACGTGTATGATCCATACAGTGCCGGATTAAAAATAAAAAAATAAATAAAATAAAAATCATTTTTATTTACGTAAACCTATTACAGGCACTTGCAAATAGTCAAAACAATAATTTAGTACTAAGTATTATTTAGATAATATCATATTTTATAATATTATTATTATTAATTATCAAATTTTATAAATTTTCAAATTAAACAAGTATTTAAGTTATTATTTTAATCTTAACGTCTTAGTTTATTATTTAACTATATTGTGTCAAATAGCTTGTTCTGTCTATAGTAGGTTAGAACAATTGTCATTATTTAGGTGGACCATGAGTATATAACGACGGACGCGCTTTAAGGCTACCACCGGATCCAATACGCCCCAACTGAGAAGATCCGGCGAAACAAACTCAGTGGGTTATTCTACTGCCGGTTTTAACACGACCCACATGAGACGGTCCGGTGAAACATACTCAAATGGGCAGAACGTAGGTTTTGGTCCAGTTACTTTAACTATTTATTGGCATACACATTTTTTGCCCAAACGGTTGTCTTTGAAATATTTGTTTATTGTGTTTTTATATTAATAGAAAAATAAAAAAATTTGAGACAGAACTAGCGGTCTATGAATATAATATATTATTATGTAAGGAGGTCAATTACAGATAGTTCACAGAACATCACACTATTATGCGTACTACTATTTTATTTGGGTACAGGGTCTCTAGGAAGTGTTACGCAAGTAGGTTTCTGAAGCCAAACGTCTTTATCCTCAATATAGTCCTTAATGCTATAATAGCCTTTAGATATAGAGATTGAGATTCTGCCCGGAGGCCCCTCTTATAGACTCAGAGTCGCTCAACGAGCTTTGTTTTTTTTTTCAAATGCCGCGGTGCGGTCAATTTTTTTTATAATGGATCGAGCAAAAAAATATAATACTTTTTGTACTATATTATTTTTGTATAATATATTTGACTGAAATATAGTACGATACTATGTAATGTAGTACGGGTGGAAACCCTAGATATGATATATGTTTATTATTATGATATGATGGATTCGACGTGGGTTTGTTTGCATAATGAACTATATATTGTATGTAACTGGCTTTTTACCCGCGTAACTTCTGTACCCGTGGGAACTTCATGATAAAAATTGCCTGCATTATTCCTCGATAAATTAACTATCTAACACTGTTTTTTTTTTCTTAAATTGGGCTATTAGTTTCTGAGATTAGCGCGTTGAAGCAAACAAACAAACTGTTTAGCTTTCTATAATAGGAAGTTTAGATTAAACTGCAGTAAGTGGATACGATAGTTGCCTCTGAGGTCCAATTCGATTCCCACCTCTGCTTCATTTGTGTGAACCACGAACAGTCGTTTCTGGATACTGTGTGCCTTTCTATACTATCTATACAAATATTATAAAGAGGAAATATTTGTATTTTTGTGTGTGTATGTTTGTTATGAATAAACGCAAAAACTACTGTGCCGATTGGAAAGCTTCATTCACTCTGTGTGACATAGGCTATATTTAATTATGAGGTTCCCACGGGAACGGGAGTTACGCGGGTGAAACCGCGTGGGAAGCTAGTTGATTATACATTTGTAGAGGTTTCACGATACAGCATATTATTGTTCGGAGTGCGGGAGTTAAAAAGAATGACATATACCTAGGTACAAAATTCGCAAATAAGATGCATTTCTCCAGGTATAAATTTTCCTTATACTTTGATAAATGCACCTTTGACAACCTCCATAGCGTAGCGGTATTTGGCTCGCTTTAAATCTCGGAGGTCGTGGGTTCGATCCCCACGCCGGGCAAGAAATCTTTGTGTGAATTCTTAGATTTCTTCCCGGGTCTGGGTGGTTGAGGGACTACCCTCCGTGCCTCGGAAATCACGTTAAGCCGTTGGTCCCGATTGTTATAACATCATCATTAACAATCGTATACCAGGAAACGGGCAGAAGCGTTTCCCTGTGTGCGGTACATAATACTGCGGTCACCAACCCGCCTGCCAAGCGCGGTGACTAGGGCAAAAACCCTCCTTCGGAAACAGGCCCATGTTCAGCAATGGACTTTATACGGGGTAATGATGATAATGAAGAAATTTTCCTAACATCAAAGAAAAATTGTTCCAAAAAAGGCTTTAAAAATTAAAAAATATTATAAACACGTCATAATGTAACAAAAAATGTCGTACGTTAACGTTATGAAGCAAAAATATATATTTATATACACATATAATATTGTATTCGGTACAGAACCTATTAAAATTCGCGTGTATAATATGAAATCCAATAAAAATAATTTCTACAAAGTTGACAAACCAAGGTTTCCGAATCTAAAATGCATATTATTGATGAAATATGGAATTCAGTTTTTCAGAAACATCAAATGATAGTAATGAAATCGAAGCCGAATCACATATACCCTTTTTATTAAAGCGAATTGGAATTTTTGATTACCTTTCGGCTTTAAATAAAATACAGTGAAAACCTTTATAACATCCTACTAATATTATAAACGCGAAAATTTGTAAATATAGATGGATGGATGTTTGTTACTCTTTCACGTAAAAACTACTAAACGGAATTGGCTGAAATTTAGCACCGGGATAGGTTATACTCTGGATTAACTAACTGCGCCCCGCCCCGATTCATAGATGATGTTATAACAATCGGGACCAACCAGACCCGGAAAGAAATCTAAGAATTTATACAAAGACTTCCTGTCCGGCGTGGGGATGGAACCCACGACGTCCGAGATTTAAAGCAAGCCAAATACCACTACGATACGGAGGTCGTGATAGATTCTGCTGCAAATCAATCTTATGTATGGCCCTTCATCATCAGCCCGTATAACGTCCACTGCTGAACATGGGCCTCCTCCAGGGGGAGGGCATTTGCCATAGTCACCACGCTTGGCAGGCGAATTGGTGACCACAGTATTATGTTGTACCACACAAGGAAACGCTGCTGCCCGTTCCTTGATATACGATTATTAATAGATGATGTTATAACAATCGGGATCAATGGCTTAACGTGCTTTCCGAGGCACGGAGGGTAGTCCCTCAACCAACCAGACCCGGAAAGAAATCTTAGAATTTACACAAAGATTTCATGCCCGGCGTGGAGATCGAACCCAAGACCTCCGAGATTTAAAGCGAGCCAAATACCGCCACGCTACGGAGGTTGTCATATATGGCCCTTAGTCCCCTATTACAACATCCATGGGTAGACATGGGGTGGTATATCATCAGCCGGAAACCACATGGCTTCTCCCATAAATATAGCAATAACTAGCTGCGCCCCGCGGTTTTACCCGCGTCACTCTGCTCCAATGGGTTGGAGCGTTATATTTTGAAGCCTATCTGTTAATCCAGCTTATAAACTATCCGCGTGCCGACTTTCAGCCAAATCCAGTCAGGAGTTTTTGCGTGAAAGAGTAACAAACATCCATCCATGCTTACAAACTTTCGCGTTTATAATATTAGTTAGTAGGATGAAGTTCTCACTAGAACGGGAGCTACACAGATGAAACCACGCGTAGGATATCAGTTATTATCATAATTTTTAACTACAAATGATTCGGCCGCCAAAGCGTTTGCGATACCAAAGCTACCACTCATAATGTCATTTTGTCTACGCCCTCAGAGCAGAGTAAAATCAACAGCTCTTTTTTTTAATATAAAGGGTTATAAACAGTAATTACCTTTCGAGGGTGAAAGTACTGATGATTATAAGCAACTTTTACTATGGGACCAACCCTGAAATCGCGAAAAGAAAACAGTTGTTCCATACATTTTGTCGAGGTAAGTGAACATAAATGGAACAGCAGATTTCTTTAATAATCAGTACTTTCATCCACTGAAAGATTGTTAATGTTTTAAAAATAACTCTGTAGTTGCACTGCACCTTTAAAAACTACCATTAAGCCAATACCAGTCAGACAATATAAGTTAGAATATTCTCTTTTATACGTTCTCAATTTACAACACACAATCGGCACTTTGTATGTAAGTGTGACAGAGCTATCCGCATGGATCTACTTCACTCCCAACGTCATCTATTATGGGACAAAAACTGCCATAATTTATGTAGTCGATATCACGGAGTGAACAATGCGAGCTAAAAAGAGCTCTTTGAAGACAACCCGTAGAAATCTTGCCATTGTACAGCAATAATGGTAGGTCAATCTATATAAGTTACCAGTATCTATATATCTGTCTATACTAATATTATAAAGAGGAAAGATTTATATTTTCGTGTGTGTGTGTATGTTTGTAATGAATAAACTCAAAAACTACTGTACCGATTTCAAAAATTCTTTCACCATTGGAAAGCTACATTCACCCTGAGTGACATAGGCTATATATAATTATGAAGTTCCCACGGGAACGGGAGTTACGTGGGTGAAACCGCGCGCGGGAAGCATGCAATAATTTCAAAAATTTATTCAGCACTTAACATACACTTGTACTTGTCAGAATCAAAATGTAAGACTAAATCTAACTAAAATATCACTTATAGCTAAGAACTATTTTTACATTATTTGACGTTTAGAGACTCCACACTCCGTCTGTCCGTCCTGCGATATATGACAATGTAAACATTATTGTTAAATGCCTCAGAGGTTACAGGTACAATATTAACTTCTAATAAAAACTGTCCAAAGTCTAAGCATCATCTTAACAAGCATACATCCACCTGAGGGTAAGGGGTTAGGACCAACGCTCAGGTTGCCACTGGAGCGACTTAGTGACTAGCTTCCTTCCACCTTGACTGTAAGTTTGGGTAAACACTTATAATATTTCGAATTTAATTTATTATAATCCGGCTTACACAGACTAGTATGAAATCCTGATAGACTAGACAAAAATAAGTATCAATACACTTTTACATTGTATATTAATTTTGTTATAACTGTAAATTAACACCACCCAAACATTAAAATCAATATAACCATCAAACTATTGCCAGACCACTAGAACAAAATTGTATTTGACGTTTTAACCATTTTCAGAAAGCATGATATTTTAAACCTGCATAATGCGTGCTTAGCGTTGGTTTAAAATGTCACACCTGAAAATTGGTTACACGACAAATACAATTTTGCTATAGGGACCTGCGAAATAACAGTTGTGAACAATCGTAATAATGATACCAATGCGTAAAAATCACGAATATATTGGAATCATTGATCAATAAATACAACGTTACATAACCTTTAATAAAGATATCTTTATGAAAACAGCCATTTAAATATTACTGAGTCACAAACTGAACAACGCGAATGTTTCACCATTTCCACTACTCTGTGGTATCTCGTCCGGAACAGCCAATCAATCACCAACTGACATAATGACGTCATCCATTATCAATTATTGACAGTACACGGATCGGATGCCGGCCGATTTTCCAAGTTTTATGCCTTCCTACCCCCCCTCCCCTCCCTCCCTCGAGCCTCCAATTGATCATAGTCCAATATTTGTCTGTACTTCTATATTCATATTTTTATTTCCTTTGTAACGAATATAATTTAAAACTTTATAACTGTTTAATTCCCGCGCGCGGTTTCACCCGCGTAGCGGCCATTCCCGTAAGAACTTCATAATTAAAAAAAGCGGCCGTAGCCCAATGGCTAGGGCGTCGGACTTGTGATCTTGTAGAAGCCGGTTCGAACCCCATCCATTGCACTAGCGACGTGAACCCACTCGTAACATAAACATTTTAGCTTAGCACGAGGGGTTAACAAGAATACTAGTAGACTGCAAAACTATGCTAGTAATCTTTGTTAATTAAAAAAAAAGGCAAGCCTTCCTCGATAAATTGGCTATCTAACACTGATTTTTTTTTCAAATCGGACCTATAGTTCCTGAGATTAGCGCTTTCAAGCAAACGAACAAACTCTTCAGCATAAGATTTTGTCAAATGATTACAAGAATGCAGAACTGTTTTCAAAGCTGATTAATTCAATTCAACGTTCAGACACGGGGTGTATGAGAACGAAGCGTTATGTTGGAGTTGCATCGAGCATATTTTATGAAATGGTTCCCAAAGGGAAAGAGAGCTAATAAGAATATAAGTTCAAAGAACTGTTAGTTACTTGTAAATCATTGTTAGCAGTACAATCTGTTACTACAATACAAAAACAGCACAAATTATCACTCATGCACATTAAAATGATACCTGGCGAAAATGACGATTGCTCAAAGTACTTTTTTTTGTTTTTAGATAAATGGTTTAAACACTAGAAACTATGCAACCTGCGCAAGAGGGCGTCCCCTGTGGGACTTAGACCAACTTAGGGCGGTCGCTAACGGGGAGATTGAGGGATAATGGCTTTTAGTTTAGGGGAGTGTTGTGCAACTGTCGCTCTACTTTACAGTTCGCGGACCTCTCGGACTTCAGGTCTACGAGGGCATTTTAGCAAGAAGGTTCTTAGCAAACTAAAGGTCGGGAGGGACTCAAAGTACTAAGCAATTTTTTTTTTGCCTCCTTCTGGTATAAATTACTTATAGGCTATTCAAATGATATTTCACTGAGTATAAAGGCGAGCACGGCTACAAAAAGACTTTATCTATACTAATATTATAAAGATGTAAAGTTTGTGAGATTGTAGGGGGTAATCTCTAGTTCTACTGAACCGATTTTGCTAATTATTTTACCCTTTTGCCAATAGAAAGCCACATTACCTTTTTTTTAAAGATTACTAGTACAGTTTTTTAGTCTATTAGTATTCTTGTTAACCCCTCGCGATAAGCTAAACTGCTTGGGTTACGAGTGCGTTCACGTCGATAGTGCGATGGGTGGGGATCGAACCGACGACCACAAGATCACAAGTCCGACGCCTCTAGCCTCTTCTTCTTCTTATTTGTAAGTTTCATAGAATATATTTTAAGTCAAGGTTTCCACCGGAACGGGATCTACACGGGTAAAACCACACAGTCATCATCATCAGCCCGTATAACGTCCACTGCTGAACATGGGCCTCCTCCCGGGGGAGGGTATCTGCCATAGTCACTACGATTGGCAGGCGGGTTGGCGACCGCAGTATGATGGTTTAACACACAAGGAAACGCTGCTGCCCGTTCACTGATAAACGATTATTATAGATTATATTTTAACAATCGGGACCAATGGCTTAACTTGCTTCCCGAGGCACGGAGGGTATTCCCTCAACCAACCAGACCCAGAAAGAAATCTAAGAATTTACACAAAGAACTCCTGTCTGGCGTGGGGATCGAAACCACGACCTCCAATATTTAAAGCGAGCCAAATACCGCTACGCTACGGAGATTGTCTACCGCGTAGTACAGCTAGTTATTTAAACAGGGATTACTTCAAATATTACACCACTAATTCAAAAATCCTTTTACTATTAGAATACTATATTAGCCACTTAACAATTCTCCAACTCCGACAAAGGATAACTCCTCGAACCTAGAGCCAAAATCTCATATTTGTAGGCGACAGAAAATGGCTATAACTTGCATTAGAATCGCGACCTTCGTATTCGAAGGCATCTTGCCAAGACTACTGGTGGTCAGTCGGACTCTCAAGAAGCTCTTACGTAAGTCCTATGTTATTGAATCGAATATCCAGCCCGCAGAAATGATATAGTTATACACATTTCTTTTTAAAGATCAGATCTGTGTTTTTACGTAATACTAGTATTCTTGTCAACACCTCGTGCTATGCTTGTGTTACGAGTGCGTTTACGTATTATATAGGGTGACTGGTAATTAGTGACCGATACCTAAACACATGATTGTGCTCATGATAACAAACAACTTTTACTATGGCACCAACACCGAAATCGCGAAAAAAAAATCAGCTGTTCCATACATTCATGTTCACATAACTCGTCAACATGGTAGGGAGCAGCTGATTTTTTTTCGCGATTTCAGGTTTGGTGCCATAGTAAAAGTTGTTTGTTATCATGAGCACAATCATGTGTTTAGGTATCGGTCACTAATTACCAGTCACCCTATATACGTATTCTATTCGTTTATTTATTTATTTAACTTTTCCCAACAAATATACATAAATGGTACCTTAACTGTTTGAGTGGTCACTACTCGAGTTGCCAACTGAAAACCGGCACTAGGTATCGCCAAGCTTATGCTGAGGTGCCGACTTTTTCGTCAGAACATGCAAGACGTCTTATTGTTTTGTACATTAACTATATGTTTGCTGTGTATAAATATATTTTCTTTCTTCTTTTTTCTTCTTTACGTCGGTAGTGCAATGGGTGGGAATAGAACCAGCGATCACATGATTGCAATTCCGACGTTCCTAACCATTGGGCTACTTCGTTCGCTTTACCCGGTTACTTTGGGCTTGCCTCGGTTTTTAAACATGCTTCAATGATATTTCGCAATTATTGTTCTTAGCATGATGATATTATATAGCCTTCCTCAATAAATGGGCAATCTAATTCCTCCCGACCCTTAGTTTGCAAAGAACCATCTGATGCCCTCGTAGACCCGAAGTCCGATAGGCCCACGAACTCTAAAGTAGAGCGACAGTTGCACAAAACTCCCCTAAAATACTAAAAGTCATAATCCCTCAATCTCATCGCCAGCGACCGCCCAGAGCCGAGGTCCAAGCAGGTTGCTTAGTTTGTAGTTTTTAAACCATTTTTTAAGGCTGGAGCTCTGCTCGCCTTTATGCCCGGTGAAGTAGCAAAAGCCTCGTGGCTAACTACGTAAGTCCGTCCGAAAGAAAAAAAAAGGACGATCTCAAAGAATTTTCCAAATCCACGAGGTACGTCCTGAGATTAGCTAACTCTTCAGTTTTATATATCAGTACTAGCTTCCGGGCGTGGTTTCACCCGCGTGTCTCCCATTACCATAGAAATTCGTAATAAAATATAGCCTTTCTCAATAAATTCTCTATCTATAACTAAAATATTTTTTTCAAATCTGACCAGTAGTTCTTGAGATAAGCACCTCCAAGCAAACATTCAAACTCTTCAGATTTACCTATACATTAGTATATATACAGGGTTACTTCGGAGACAGTGCGCATATTTTTTCCATGTAATCAGTATCATTAATAGAACACATTTCACGAAAAAAAATCATATGTAATTTTTTTGCTAACTATTTATTATATAGTTATCGTTTATCCACCGAAATTTTCAAATACCACGCTCACCCTATGCACGGGAGTGAAAGGGGTAATAGCGCGGGAAAGGGCGGGGGAGAGAGAGGGCGGGCGCAAGAATGCACGCGCGTATATCAGTCAGCTCAGCGCTACCGTTCGCCGTGGGTGTGCGCATTTTAATTATTTTGTTCGAAGCATGGATAAACAAAAAAACACGGGTATTTTTATTTTTTAAAACCTTTCTGTAGGTAAAATTTGCGCATTGTCTCCGAGGTAACCCTGTATATATTTATATATTATATTATAGATAATATTATAAATGTGAATGTAAGTTTGTTTATTACGTTAAAACTGTTTACCGATCATCGTGAAATTTTGTACACATATTTTTATCCTTTATCCTACGTTACTTCTAATAAGAAGTAACGTAAGATACTTTCAATGCGAACGAAACCGCGGGTAAAAGATACTATTAGTATAGATTTAAAATAATATTCGCTGACATAATATACGTTGTTGGAATAAATATTTTATTATTAAAATAAAAACCAGTGATGCGAACAGAATGACGTGTTTCAAAATATTAAATTAACAGAATATACGAAACAATACATTACAGTTGCAGTAAATAATATTTTTACCTGTTTTATTTTAATGAACTAAAGAATATCTTTGCTATTGATTGACACGGATGCGATAAAATTATTTAAAAGTCATTTAATATATACAGTAGATATATTTTTACAAATAAATAAAATTGAATTTTTCTATTTGTAATGGAAAAATAATAGGTTTTTAATGAATGCACATGAATGTACTATAAGTAGGGTAGATAGATATCCCTACTAATATTATAAATGTAAATGTAAGTTTGAAACTACTTAACCAAGAATATGTGTACAAAGTTTCATGATGATCATGAGGTAATAGAAGTAACATAGGATACTTTTTATTAAAAACAAATTAAAGGCGAGCAAAACCGCGGGTTACAGCTAGTATAGAATATACCTACTAACCTACTATTTTATCTGTCGTTATGTTTGTTCTTGCTATCTCAGTAACGACTAGACCGTTTTCTCGGTATTTTCATTGGTAGGTAGCTTGTATCTATTCTGTCTATTTATTTGTCCGTATATTTCGCCCAATCTCTAAAACGATTGTACGGTTTTAGATGGGACTTCTTTTAATTGAAACCTAATAAAAACCTTATTTTGTCTTATTATAATCATTAATAATTAACTAGCTGACCCGACAGACGTTGTCCTGTCTTTAATAAAACTCTATATTAAATTGAACTTTTAATATCAGAGCGGTTTCGCACTATGTCCAATCCGAATCCGATCCGAACCCGATTCGAACCCGCGAAAATATTGGTCTAGAAATTTGGAAAGAAATCGGTTGACGTATCTCGGATCTAGTGCGTAAATTACCATAGAAATAGTTCTACGGCTACTACGGACCATATTTTCACGGGTCCAGATCGGATTCGGATCGGACGTAGTGCGAAACTCTGAACTAACAGTGATGTGCACTAAGAGCAGCATGCATTCTGTCAATGTTATGTCAAAACACCATAATATTGTATTGAAAAAGTATATATTAACTATACTGTCCTAAGCGCTAAGGTTACATTAGGAAAATTTATATGGTGATTAAGTATTTCTTATTTTTTTCTTTCATAAGAACCTTTTCTTGACAATAATAAACACAACAAAAAATGAATTAGCGAAATCGATCCAACCGTTCACGCGTGATGCCGTGACCAGGGGAAATAGGGATTCATGTTTTACCCGACTGCGCCAGAAGGAGTGTTTTGTTTTTCGAAAGTATGTATGTATAATTGTTTGGTACGCTCTGCAGTCTGAATGGCTTGATGGATTTTAGATAGAGCTGTGTCGTTAGATTTGTGTTTACTGTGAGAGTGACACTGAGTGTATCAAAATAAAAAGAAACAAAATGGCGGATTTTTGGCGCCAAATTAAAATGTTTGGCTCGCTCTGAAGACTAAACAGCTTAATGGATAGCTTGAAAGTTTTTGTTAGATTCGTGTTTATTGTTAAAGTGATAATTTGTATATCAAAATAAAAGAAAACAAATAGAGGGGATTTTTGGCACCAAATTAAAATTTTAGTATATTTTTATTTTTAAAATTGCATAGAGATCGGGTTTCTGACTACTCTTATATTTAATTATTAATAATGCGCTAATGAGTTCTTACTAATATTATAAAGGCGAAAGTTTTTATGTATGGATGGATGGATGTTTGTTACTCTTTCACGCAAAAACTACTAAATGGATTTGGCTGAAAGTTTGCACGCGGATGGTTTATAAGCTGTATTAACATATAGGCATATAAATATCACGCTCCGACCCACTGGAGCAGAGTAACAAGGGTAAAAACCCCGGAGCGCAGCTAGTCAATCATATATCTATAGTTAAGTATTTTAAGTATTTTCGCACATTTCCGCCACTTCCATTCTGTCCCGTCAGTCGTCACGCTATCACTTACTCCAACTCACAACCCGCCAACCAAGGTGGCTATGGAAAAACCCTCCGCTTTGAAAATCATAAATCCCTCCTCATTACTTGCTTTAAAGAAATATATTTATGCTAGTATTTTTAAACAAGTAACGAGAAACGATTAACTCTTAAATCTAAACATCAGTCTTTTTAGTTCTCTCTCCACTTTAATCCGCTTCTTACAAAACCCAACAAGCTTACAACGTTGGTTAAACAAACTTAATACTGCATTGCACTCCGCAAAAATTAAAAATGCACTCTCAACCAACATATGAATTACATTTTCATTTCATTTAGAGCTCGCAACAAACAGGACGTCAAATAAACAAATTTATGAACATTTAAGGTGTGCGCCTCCAGTTTGTACCGGTTTTATCCGGCTTGGACCGCCGCCGGGGATATTTAACACCTCATCCCGGTTGTACAAGTTACACTGGGTTGCTTTCGAATCGGTCGCAATGTTTGCACTGAGTTTAGCAACTATCTGGCTTTTGGAGTCAAAGTGTGTATAGTGCATAGTGCAACATTAATGAAAAATTAAAACGTTTATTAATAATGACAAACAATCTTTATATTAGTTTGCATTTTAACGATTACCTACATATCATGTCATCATCATCATCAGTCTGTTGTAGTCCACTGCTGAACATAGGCCTCCCGCATCGATTTCCAGGATTTCGGGAACGATCGCTAGCGGCCTGCAACCACTGACTCCTTGCAACCTTTATGAGGTCGTCGGTCCATCGTGCAGGCGGTCGTCCTACGCTGCCAGTTCGTGGTCTCCACTCGAGAACCATTCTGCTCCATCGGCCGTCAGTTCTTCGAGCTATGTGTCTTGCCCATTGCCACTTCAGGTTGCGAACCCGTTGAGCTATATCAGCGACCTTCGTTCTCCTGCGGATCTCTTCATTTCTGATTCGATCACGCAGGGAAACACCGAGCAGAGCTCTTTCCATAGCTCGCTGAGAGACTTTGAGCTTTTTAATGAGACACACAGTAAGCGTATCATGTAGGTGTACATATTGTAAATGCTTAAGTTTTATTTTTTTGTGTTACTTATCTTCAGTTCTTCCTGAAGTATATAAACCTATGTTATCTCTAGGTATAAAACCTTTATGATAAATAAAAAAAACCGGCCAAGTGCGAGTCGGACTCTCGCACGAAGGGTTCCGTACAAGTGCGTACCTATTTTTGATATCAAGAATACAACAAGTAACATAGTATAAAAGTTCTTGTAGTTCGTTGTAACTTTTATCGATGTTGAATGAATGAAAGGTAAACTGCGGTTTACGGTTTATGACGTATTAAAAAAAAACTACTTACTTGATCTCGTTCAAACTAATTTTCGGTGGAAGTTTGCATGGTTATGTACATCATATATTTTTTTTAGTTTTATCATTCTCTTATTTTAGAAGTTACAGGGGGGGGGGACACACATTTTACCACTTTGGAAGTGTCTCTCGCGAAAACTATTCAGTTTAGAAAAAAATGACATAAGAAACCTCAATATCATTTTTGAAGACCTATCCATAGATATCATTTTTTTTTGTTTTTTTCTATTTTTGTGTGAAAATCTTAATGCGGTTCACAATATACATCTACTTGCCAAGTTTCAACATTATAGTTCTTATAGTTTCGGAAAAAAGTGGCTGTGACATACGGACGGACAGACAGACAGACAGACAGACATGACGAATCTATAAGGGTTCCGTTTTTTGCCATTTGGCTACGGAACCCTAAAAAAGTAAATTTATAGTGCTAAGTATAACGTCCACTTCAGATCTGAACATGAGCCTCCGCGGAAGGTTTCTGCTGTAGTCACCACGCTTGGCTGGCGGGTAGGTTACTACAGTATAATGTTAAAACACACAAGGAAACGCTGCTGTTCCTGTTACCTGGTATTAGCTTGTTAAAGCAATCGGGACTAACCTCCGTGCCTCGAAAAGCACGTAAAGCCGATTTTTCGTAGTTTTACAAAAGGGACTTGACACTTATTAGGTTTTGTGTAAAAAATGCTATAATAAAGTATTGTGTCGTTTTCCAAAATTAATAAGTTACTTTTCTCGTGAAAATATGTTTTGTTGAGCTATCTCATGCTATACTGGCAACACTGCGTTTTCCTCGTTTGCTATAGCATCGGATGTATGTATGCATACACGCTGTGTAAAAATACCTATACCAAATAACGGGCAGCAGATTTGTAATGTGTTACAATATAATTTTGCGGTCACCAACCCGCCGGCCAAGCGTGATGACTATGGCAAAACCCTCCCTCCCGAAAATATAAATCACTTATCGTTACTTACTTTTAAAAAATGTATTAGGCTAGTATTTTTGAGCAAGTAACGGGAAACGATTAACTCTTAAGTCTAAATCAGTCTTATTAGTTCTCTCTCCACTTTAAACCGCTTCTTACAAATCCCAATGAGCTAAAGGTGCGTCTCCGTGAAAATGCAGCGGTAGCAGGCTTTTGTGCAGTTTTTAGGAGCTGTCTACTCTGTATCCCAAAAAAATACCAACTAATAAAAATACATTAAATGAACTAGATATCTATACTCCAAAATGGTACTTTTTTTTAAGTATAATGTGCAATTAATCACCTCACAACGAAACCACAAGAAATTATAAATAATATTGCATCTCCTCGTAAAGTAACCATTATTTTGATCTGCTTACTTACATTTAATAGACAATTTAATAATGAACATTACTACTGACCGATATCAGCTTTTTTTTTTTTTTTTTTCGGACGGACATATGTAGTTAGCCAGCAGGCTTTTGCTACTTCACCGGGCATAAAGGCGAGCAGAGCTCCAGCCTAGATAAATAGTTTAAACACTACAAACTAAGCAACCTGCGCAAGAGGGCGTCCCCTGTGGGACTTGGACCTCGGCTCAGGGCGGTCGCTGACGGGGAGATTGAGGAATTATGGCTTTTAGTTTATTTAGGGGAGTTTTATGCAACTGTCGCTCTACTTTACAGTTCGCGGGCCTCTCGGACTTCGAGTCTACGAGGGCATCGGAAGGTTCTTAGCAAACTAAGGGTCGGGAGGGCGAGGTCGATATCAGCCACGGCGGCCAATTTCTTAGGAGATTAGTCATCTGCTCATGACAGATTATAATGTACAAGTGTGCGACGGTTCTACCGGTTCTACCGGCACTATCGGTGAATGATCAGGCACTGCACCTGTCGATCGAGTGCCTGATCCTAATCCTAACTGATCTAACGTGTCCTCCGAGGCACGGTAGAAATCAACTTTCCAACCTCGAGCGGGTACTTAATTTTTTTTATATAGAAAATTTCTATTAACATTTTGTTTTTCCCGACCAGTGGATCCGGCACCTGGTTATGGTGGAACATATTACCGCTAGACAAAAGAAATGTCCAGCGTCCCCAAAATCTTATAAGTAATTCCACAACAACTTAATTATTTGACATTTAAATCATTCGTGGGAGTGAATTCGCTAGTTTACTTTAAGAACTTGCTAAATAATGACAATAAGCCGTGTGGTTTCCGGCTTAGAATAAACCACCCCATGTCCTCCCATGGGTGTCGTAAAAGGCGACTAAGGGACATATGGCTGATGGATGGGCCGCAGCATCTATTAGCTCAAGGTTTACATCTTACTGCGATCACCAATCCGTCTGCCAAGCGTGGTTATTATGGCAATATCCCTCTACGATCCTGGCTTGCCAGGGTCTGTTAAGAGGAGGCCTATGTTCAGCAGTGGACGAAAACGGGCTGTTGATGATGATGATGAAATAATGACAAAACAGTTCTATTTTGGGTTTCCTTTGATCAAAATCTTAAACACATTTTACATATTTACTGGAGGCCATGCCACGTAATGAGCCGAAGGTAATTTAGTGCATGCGTATCACTAAAATATCTTGAAATGTCGTCCAAAATGAAGCAGTTAAATCATTACATAGTATAAAACAAAGTCGCTTCCCGCTGTCTGTCTGTACCTACATATGCATGCTTAGATCTTTAAAACTACGCAACGGATTCTGATGCGGTTTTTAGTAGATAGAGTGATTCACGAGGAAGGTTTATACGTATAATACATCAGCATTAAACCCGTGCGACGCCGGGGCGGGTCGTTAGTGAAATAAGCATAAAATAGTGAAGTCAGCATTATTTTTAAAATAAATTTGCCACCTCCATATGTGCATACACTCTTGCAAGGTACTTATGCCCGGTGAAGTAGCAAAAGCCTCCTGGCTAACTACATATGTCCGTCCGAAAAAAAAAAAAAAAAAAAATCTTGCAAGGTACTATTTGTTATACTATTTCCATTTCTTTATTTTCTCGATGACATCTCCTGTGGTAAACTTGAATGGGCGTCTTTTTTACATTATGTATGCATTATTTTATAAAAACATGATGCTTACACACGTACAAGGTTATACCAAACCGAAACCGAAACGTAACACGATAACAGACCCGATATTTTTTTACAAAGTGTAAGAAACGAAAACTACTGCCGCATACTTTGTACAAATTTATTAATTAATATTATACCTATAAACAAACACAATGGCGGAGGGCCATTGAGTGATAGTGACCTTAAAAAAATATATTTGAATGTTTGTTGTTGTATAGGTTGTTGTCTTTGTTCAAAATAAAATGAATATATGCGATCGATATCATTACTTATTTGGTCACAACACTAGTACTACCAAATTAGAATTGTCATCCAGAAATAGCACTTATAGTAATTAGCTAACGAATTTGCATAACAGTTTAACTCTTATTTGCCTTTATTCAGTTTTTAATATAACAATTTAATAACTGCACTTTTTATTTTGCTCGCGTTTCGTAGAGTGCCTTTTTCGATATATTTACGTGTCCATAGTCGATTGTGGCATTTATTTTTTGTTTTATCATAAAATATTTGCAATAGTCAGCCCAAAAAGTACTACTTTTTAAACATATTGTTGGTATTCAATAAATTAGTTTTTTCTTTTAATCAACAAAAAACAAGAAAAAATAGTTTCAATATTCAAGCATGGGGTAATTCTGGCAGGCCTAAAGGGTGGAAACAGCAATCGATGCTGGTTTACAAAAGTCGTCGGGGGCTTAAACTGCAAATAATTATTGCATACCAATCCTACTTATGGATACATGGATGGATGTTTGATACTCTTTCTGATGGTTGCTGGTTTGCAAAACTACTGAACTGAATTTGCTGAAATTTTGCACCGGGATAGCATATAGGCTACAAAACATCACGCTCCGCCCCAATGGAGCAGAGTTACGCGGGTGAAACCGCGGGGCGCAGCTAGTTCCTACTATATGGAAGTATACATACCAATAATGACGATCAAAATATTGTTACCAATAACAAATCACTCAACTCCTCAACCTGACCTACAAAAAGCAGCGTTTCAATAAGGCTGATTAATTTTCTTTGCCACTTCCTTGCATTAGAAAACATTAGCACAATCCTAGCCACTCTTATACAGGCTTATATGCATCGACAACCATCGATCAACGTCAGGAAGCTATTGTTACTGCGGCTGATTTACTGGCGCTGGCTGTATTTGTTGAAAAAAAGTAAAAGAGGTTTGGATATGTTTTTCATGTTAGGAAAACTGAGAATTAGATGTTAAGCGATAGTGGGACAACCTCCGTAGTGTAGCGGTATTTGGCTCGCTTTAAATCACGGAGGTCGTGGGTTCGATCAGCACGCCGGACAGGAAATCTTTATGTAAATTCTAAGATTCCTTTCCGGGTCTGGTTGGTTGAAGGATGGAAGGTAGTGCTTCGGAAAGCAGGTTAAGCCGTTGGTCCCGATTGTTATAACATCATATCTAATAATCGTATATCAAGGAATGGGCAGCAGCGTTTTCTTGTGTGGTACAACATTATACTGCGGTCACTAATCCAAGCCAAGCGTGGTGACTATGGCTAATATCCTCCCTCGGGAGGAGGTCCATGTTCAGCAATAGACGTTATACGGGCCAATGATGATGATGATAGTGCGACGATTATAGAGATTTTCGTTATATTTTAACGGAATTTATGAGGCCCAGCTTGAATGGCTAGGGTTTATAGCCATATGCACGCGTGACAGGCAGAGTTCTTTAGCATAAATTAAATTATTATGAAAGATGAAGATCAAGATGCATTTATTTGTATGAAGTTACAGTAATAATAATAGTTACAAAATAACTTGACATTAATTTAACTTACTATTACCAAAGTTACATTATATAATAATTCAATTTCTTTTTTAATACATTTACTGTTAGGGTTTTATTCGCAGTAGGTCGTATCGTTTATCATATAAAGTCGTCAAAGTGCAAAGGGTAATTGGCACACGAATACATTTATTGTTGAACCACCTTCGATTTAACAAATATCTGTATTCCTAGTAGACTTATAAAAACCTCAGGTTTACTAAATATGTCCGTCAGAAATAAAAATAAGACTACTCATTACTCAATTCACAATGTCAAGCTGAATTGAGTATCATAATATGGTTACAGATGACATTTTATTCATGTCAGGTGTACCTCAAGGATTCATTATAGTTCCATTACGTTATGGTTGCGGTGAATGCAAGAGCGAAACCAGTAGGTACTATAAGGTGACCGAGGTATACCGTGGGGTTTTAAAGAGGACAGCACATAACCATGTCATAGAACTCTTGGCACTGTGGTATCTGAATTTTTACACGTAAAAAGGAATCGACACTAATATATAAAGGCTGAAACGTTCGTTTATTACCTTGTACGTTCCAATCTCAGGAAATACTGGCCCGATTTGAAAATTTCTTTCAGTGATAGATGGCCTATAAATAATAATAAAGTTCTTACGGGAACGGGAGTTACGTGGGTGACAACGCGCGCGTGAATCTTGTTCATGATATTTCAAGTTTATAGTCATCATTGACAATGTATGTTTAACTTAACTGCACCCGACGGTATTACCCGCGCTACTCTGCTCCAGTGGGTCGGAGCGAGATGTTTTGTAGCCTTTATGTTATGCCAGCGTATAAGCTATCCCGGTGCAAAATTTCAGCCAATTCCATTCAGTAGTTTTGGCGTGAAAGAGTAACAAACATTCATCCATCCATACTTACAAAATTTCGCGTTTATAATATTAGTAGGATATAAGCGATTACCAATTGTAAAATGTACTAAGGCGGGTCAATAAGTCCGTGACTTTTTGAATTTCTAACCTCTTTACTGAAACAGCAACACTGCTCCTGTCAACAGGCATCTGTCAGTTGACTCCTGTCAAAATTTAAACTTGCTGCGTCAGTTAGTTTGTGTTTGACAGCTATTTTTATCAGAATACTCACTAATTTGAGGAGAAAATGGAAAAAAGTGAATTTCGTGTGCTTATTAAGCATTATTTCTTGCGAAAAAAAACCATTACCGAGACCAAGGCTAAGCTTGATAAATACTATGGGGACTCTGCACCATCGATTTCAATGGTAAAAAAGTGGTTTACTGAATTTCGTTGTGGCCGTACAAGCACTGAAGATGCCGAACGTCCTGGACGCCCAGTTGAGGTCTCTACACCCGAAACAATCGAACAAAATTCACGATATGGTGTTGGCCGACCGAAGATTGAAAGTGCGAGAGATTTTGGAAGCCGTACGGATCTCGCATGGCTCAGTGGTTTCAATTTTGAATGATCACTTGGGCATGAGAAAGCTTTCCGCAAGATGGGTGCCGCGTTTGCTCACAGTCGACCACAAACGCAATCGTGTAACAACTTCACAGGAAGGTTTGGTGTCGTTTAATCGCAATATGGAGGAGTTTTTGCGCCGTTTTGTAACCGTGGACGAAACATGGATCCATCACAACACACCAGAGACCAAACAACAGTCAAAACAGTGGGTTTCTAAGGGTGAATCGGCGCCGAAGAAGGCCAAGGTGGGTTTGTCAGCAAATAAAGTTATGGCGACTGTTTTTTGGGATGCACGCGGGATAATCCACATTGACTACCTTCAAAAGGGAAGAACAATCAATGGGGAATATTATGCCAACTTATTGGACCGATTCAATGACGATTTGAAAAAAAACCGACCTCATTTGGCCAAGAAAAAAGTTCTTTTCCACCATGACAATGCAAGGGTGCACACATGTGCAGTTGCCATGGCAAAAATTCATGAATTGGGCTATGAATTGCTCCCTCATCCACCCTATTCTCCAGATTTGGCTCCGAGCGACTACTTCTTGTTCCCAAACCTGAAGAAATGGCTTGGTGGAAAAAGATTTGACTCCAATGATGAAGTCATCTCGCAAACAAAGGCCTATTTTGAGGACCTCGACAAATCATTTTTTTTGGAAGGGATAAAAAAATTGCGAGAAGCGTTGGACAAAGTGTATAGAGCTCAAGGGAGACTACGTTGAAAAATAAAATTATTTTTTATCAAAAAATCTGTGTTTTATTCCAAAAGTCACGGACTCATTGACCCGCCCTCGTACCTTACTTGCCTACCTACTGTAAAAAAAACAAACATGTAACATTAAATAAATTCTATATACAGTTTAAATTAAAATAAATTAACCTTTCGTAGTAATATTTTATTTTTATAATAAATTCAAATTTGCTTGTGGAGCCAAGTATGGTAGGAGTTTCTCTGGAAGATAAACTTCGTAATGAGGTTATGCGACCGAGAACTCAAGTTACCGACATAGCCTGCAGACTAAGCCAGTTAAAGTGGCAATGAAGCGCCATATTTGCAGAAAAACAGCCGTTGGAGCTGAATTGGATCCTATAGTAGATATCCCGGCATAATGGACCGATACCTTGAAAAGGGGAGCCGGTTATGGCGCAAATTAAAACAGTCCTATGTCCAGCTGTGGATAAGGATAAGCTGATGGACTTTCTTAAATAACCATAATTTATATAATGCATTTGTAGCTTAACACATTATTGTCATTAATATAGAAAATACAATTTATTTTGGTCATTTACGAGGAAAAATAAACTTACCGGCTTCGGTAATGCCTAAGCTAGACTCCATTAGACTGCCGCATTATTGAAAAAAAAATCCTGTAACAAAGGAAACTTACATTAGTTTTGTATCTTGAATCTTTAAAATTGTCTGTTGGTGAAAAAGTCTTCCTAATGCAAGTTGGACAAGCGTACTAAAGTTTTGGTTTATAAATCATCCTCCTCCTATCTTCGCCTGCCATCCTTCTATATCTAGTCATCTTACAAGTCATTCAATCTTTGATAGATTGACTGACTTTATTTCTGTGGTCTTCTTCTCTCTCTATATCCATCCTCATTCCTACTCAAAACCCTACTCCCAACAAGTTCATTCCATTACTTTGCATTACATGCCCATATAATGACAGCCGGTTTCCACAATGATTTTCGCTTACCGGTGCCATTATGAGACGTAGGTACTTATTTCTTATTCTATCCATTGGCTCTACACCACACATCGCTCTTAATATTCTGATCTCAGCAGTATACAGTTGTCTTTCATTCATCCCTTTTGTAGAACAACATTCTGATCCATACATAACCGTCGGACATAACGAAATCATAGCAGGTTGTACCGTTCGACTATGGAGCCCTTACAAGACCTTGATTACAGTTACTCTATTCATAAATTTAAAGCCGCCGTCAAAACATTTTTTTCTAAATACATTATCTGATTATGTTTAGGACAAAACGACTTAAACGTTGGTCATTTCAAAACAGCTAATTTGGCCGTCACGTCTTTGTGTTGGTGTCAAATTGTAAACATTGATTTTAGTCATGGTGCATTTAAAACAGCATTACATTTTATAACTAGCTCACAAATAACATCAT
Organism: Nycteola revayana; assembly: GCA_947037095.2. Lineage (NCBI taxonomy): Eukaryota > Metazoa > Arthropoda > Insecta > Lepidoptera > Nolidae > Nycteola > Nycteola revayana. The sequence continues at coordinate 16,427,726 of OX344851.2, read as the reverse complement.
TTTCATGAGCACTAAAGAAATAAAATAAAAATAGTATCAATACTACACAAGTTAAGATGTCTGTTTATTTATTTAAAGATACTGAACGTCACGTTTGAGGTAAATTCTAGAAATAAGTGAAGAGGTGGCAGGATGTCGCGTTGGAAATATTTTCTATTTTATGGGAGTTTTATTTTAAGTTTTATTTGTTTTCTGTGATCAAATAAATTCCGTGGCCGTAGATGTATGAGTCTCGCTTTGAGAAGCGGATGTTGTGGGTTCGATTAGAAACTCAGACAAAAACCTTTGTCTATGGAAAAAGAAATAACTGATTTAATAATCAAATATTATATAATATTTCTCTTCGGGTCTGGTGACTTAAAGTATTTAGGTACTGTGTGTTCGATTCCCATACCATGCTTAATCCATTACCCTACCGATTTTGCCCGCCAGCTCACCATGGACTAGTATGTAAGACAACTAAAAAGTCACCATATCCTAGAGCTACAAGACCGGCAGTAGATGAGTAGATGCTTCCAATGGGAAGCCACTTCGCAAGACACCACAGAAAAGATTTGATCATAGCTCTGGGACTAGTAGCAAATACATACGGAGAAAAAAAAAACCTACTTATATTATAAACGTGAAAGTTTATAAGTATGGATGGATGGATGGATGTTTTTTACTCTTTCACGTCAAAACTACTAAACGGAATATGCTGAAATTTTGCACCGGGATAGGTTGTACGCTGGATTAACATATAGGCTACAAAAAATCACGCTCCAACCCACTGAAGCAGAGTAACGCGGGTAAAATCGCGGGACGTAGCTCGTGATAAACATATAATATTCTAATGAGTTAAGTCCGTGTGGTTCCCGGCGTATAATATATCACCTCCTTTCTTCCTTTAGTAACAAGTAAGCAGTAAGTAGAGACATGGAAGATCGACATTCATCCCATCTGAGAACCAGATGAGACATATTTTTCATCAAATATTATTCATAAACAAACACGCCTATCATAACTAGCCAATCGATGTCGTAAGACGTGACTAAGGACTCACCTGATGGATGAGCAACAGCATAAATCAGCTCAGAGTTACTTAACATCTTACTGCTATCACCTATTTGCCCGCCAAGGATGGTGATTATGGCATTAAACAACAATAATGGCAAGCTAAGGTAAAGAGGAGACCCATGCTCGTAATGGGCGTACGGGCTGCAGAAGTAAGTTTCTTCTGTCTGCATTGGATCATAGTACTGCCCTGCTTATTTTACTTGCAGTAAACGTCATTTTTGGGATTTTCACTTGCACATAAATGCGGTACTTGCACATAAATGGCAAGTACAAAAACATGTTTCTAATAAAAAAATATATGATTTTAATATTTTTATGTATAAATGTCATTTTTGCAAAAAAGTGAAAATCTCAAAAATGACGATTATTGCAAGCACAATAAGCAGGGCAGAGAAGTAGTAATATAAGATACTAGCTTCCCGCGCGCGGTTTCACCCGCGTAACTCCTGTTCCCGTGGGAAATTCATAATAAAATATAGCCTATGTTCTTTCTCAGGCTCTAGACTATATCTGTACCAAATTTCATTTAAATCGCTTCAGTAGTTAAGGCGTGATTGCGTAACAGACAGACAGACAGAGTTACTTTCACATTTATAATATTAGTAAGGAAGCAAGGATAAGGATGGTCAAAGTTATAAACTATTAGTGTGCCCAATTAAATCTAAATTCGTGCGGTAGTTTTTAATCACTACATAGTATAAAACAAAGTCGCTTTCTCTGTCCCTATATCCCTATGTATGCTTAAATCTTTAAAACTACGAAACGGATTTTGATGCGGTTTTTTTAATAGATAGAGTGATTCAAAAGGAAGGTTTATATGTATAATAAATCAGCATTGCACCCGTGCGGAGCCGGGGCGGGTCGCTAGTTGAAATATAAACTTGGTGTATTACGCAAATAAAATATTAGTAAAATTATGCACTTGTGGACCAGCGCCATACCTAGAACAGTTGTGATCAAAACATTTCAACTATTAATACAGCAAACTCCCTTATTTATATTACTAGAATTACTGCATATATATCAAACATTTGAACCCAATAATTTTACGGGATCATAAAATGTCACAGTAAAAGTGCATATCAACAAATGCATTTTATGACGTCGAAAGCAATACAGAATTATTGGAAACACACGGGAGGACATTTCGACCGGGCACGTTCAGGTATAACCGTTTCGCTCGCTGTAAATAGCATTTCTGTTCGACGCTTGTTTAAGTTCAGCAAATGTGAAGTAGCGACTGAATAACTACCTATATAATTTGATAACTTATTTATACGTACCTACTGTTGGAAATGGATATAGTAAAACAAACTGATGTTCGCGGTTTCGAACATGTCGGATGGCTATTCTGTTCCAGCGCGTCGTAGTGTCATGTTTTATAGCCGATATGTAAACTTTTGCTATAAACTATATAAGTACCTCGCGGAATTCATCTTTTTCTAGCGTCGAATTCCTCAATGCTGAGTGTCGTGACCTCCCTTTGGTATCACATTCCTTCAGATGATGTACCTCCATCAAATTTTTCTTTAGATTGTTTGTTCTTATGTCCCTATCCGTGGCTTCATAAGCTGACGTAACAAGAGTGTTGGAGATTCGCACCAAAGATTTGATCGTCATTCACGATGCCTTAAGCCTGGATGATATACTTTGTATATCACGGTATGATTAGTATATTATCATATGCAGAGGAGAGTCCTACAAACGCCACCGCAGCTGCCTAGGGTTGCCTAATGCATTTGATCCCAAAAAAATGGAGGGGAAAACCTGCCAAGTACTATTTTAAATTTAAAAAAACTTAACACCAACGTTTACCACTTACAAAATTTTAAAATTTAGAATAATAACTTTATACCACCGCACCGGAAGTTTTTGAATCTGCATCTTAATTATAGGCCCTAATGCCCAGATCATTTGGCCATGGTGGTGCGTCCCAACCGGTCATCGAAATAATTTATTAATCTCTTTACATATTTAGGGACATTAGGGACAGGGCTAAAATGCAGGTTTGACTCCTGCCGGTGGTCAAAATTTATTAATTCCAATTTTGAATTATAATAGTTTTAAGTCAACGCGACCGTCTAAAAAAACTGTATGTATGTTTCCATCTCGTGAATACGAAATCCAAATGTAAATTTTTATACACCGCTGCATTATTACAAACTTTGTATATCTGGATATTTCATTTTAAATTGCACACTCCATTTGGTTTTATTGTATTGTTATTTGTTGCAAATCAATTTATTTGTGTAACGAGCGTAATTGCGACACTATATTTATTTATCTCGACGATCTATGATTCAATTTAACAAAGTGGTTATGATTTTTATCGGTACAGATACAAGTGTTTCATTATAAATAATTCCATTCTGCGAGTTGGAACGCCCGTTGCAGCATTGATACGCGCCATTGGATCATCATCAGCCCGTATATCGTCCACGGCTAAACATGGGCCGCCTCCCGAGGGAGGATTTTTACCATAGGTACAACGCATGGCAGACGGGTTGGTGACCGCAGTATTATGTCGTAACACGCAAGGAAACACTGGTGCCTGTTCCTTGAAATACGATTATTATTCACTAGCTTCCCGCGCGCGGTTTCACCCGCTTAACTTCCGTTCCCGTGGGAACTTCATAATTAAATATAGCCTAGCCTATCACTTAGGGTGAATGTAAATTACCAATGGTGAAAAAATTTTTGAAATCGGCACATTCGTTTTTGAGTTTATTTATTAGAAAACATACAGACACACAAACAAAAATACAAATCTTTCCTCTTTATAATATTAGTATAGATGATGTTATAATAATCGGGACCAACGGCTTAACGTGCTTGCCGAGGCACGGAGGGTAGTGGTAGCGACCCATTGGATAGTGGCATGATATTTTGTAGCCTTTTATAATATATTTAAAAAAATAAGATTTTGTAATTAATTTATGATTTTAACTAAGTCATTTTTATATTTCTCATTATTATATTACTCTTTCTTATCATATAATGTTTAGTAAAGCCATATTTTTCAGTTTATACAACGAGATTTTGCAATCGTTGCTTATAGGTAGGTACTCAGCACAATTATTTATTTTTGGTAGGACAATCGATCTGTATATTATATACTTTTTCGAATACATTAAAAAATCATTGTTGCCAGTGTTATGGGTCCATAACACATGTCCTACAACCTAGATTATCGTGTATATCAAGGTACTAGAACACATTTCACCATGTACTTACATCTTATGCCGTTTACTTGAGTTTTTTTTTAAACATAATTAGTAAATTATATAAAAGTATACGAACTATTTATCTAACAAGATTACCTCCATTATATTCAGATATGTTATTTTAAAATGACAATACCTTATTACCTTAATCAAAATATATTTGTCAATCCATAGTAACAGGTTTCAGAATTAATGAACTTTACTTATATTAAGAAAGGATCCATAAAAACTCTTTACAGCCTTCTTTTTTCCTTCACCACATCCCATCAGATCAAATTCGAGCCATCACCACACGGGTGTAATAAATGACTTCTAAAACAATTCCCCGTGAAGCGAACAGTATGTAACGCGCTCGGTACACTGACGGTATATTGTTTTCAACTGACTTCGACTCTATGATTGATCGGCACTGCAGCCCGGATGAGATATTAAGACGAATGGACGCGGCAAACTGTGGTAATATAAAAATACCTTCTATTTTATCGGTTTTTAGTACCTAGCTACTGGTGGTCAGTGATAGCGATAGTTCTTTAAATAATACTGCAGTGGCTGATCATTGATTATCATCATCATCATCATCGGCAACCTCCGAAGCGTAGCGGTATTTGGCTCGCTTTAAATCTCGGAGGTCGTAGGTTCGATCCCCACGCGTAATAGGAAATCTTTGTGTAAATTCTAAGATTTTTTTCGGTTGGTACGGATTGTTATAACATCATCTATAATAATCATATATTAAGTAACGAACAGCAGCGTTTCCTTGAATGGTACAACATAATACTGCGGTCACCAACCCGCCTGCCAAGCGTGGTGACTATGGCAAATACCCTTCTTCGGGAGGAGGCCCATGTTCAACAGTTTTAGACTTTTAAGACAACAACTTCTAATTGAATCGGGTACCCAATCGTGATCGAAGTGACAACTGTGATGATAACTACCTAAATGAGAGGAACTTGTAACTTCGGAAGCATGTATTTGTGATGAGAGTGATCCTTAACCTAATAGATGTTGCTCCCCATATATCAGCTGTATGTCCCTTAGTCGCCTCTTATGTTATACGGCTATGGTATTCTGTAAAATGGAGGTACTTCCCAAGTCATTAATTGAACGTATTAACACTCAGGACGAGCGCTGGCGGAGGTTTGACGTAATTATCACTAAGGCTGACCTCATCGCGTGGTTTACACGCTCGAATGCTTTCCCAGTGTGGGGTCAGTTATAAAAGAGTTTTGTGCAACTGTCACCAAACACATGAAAAAAAAAAGATTACAGCAGTTCTTGCACACTACTAGTATTCTTGGTAACCCCTCGTACTAAGCTAAAGCTAAAGCTAAAATGCTTGGGTTACGAGTGGGTTCACGTCGGTAGTGCAATGGGTGGGGATCGAACCGACGACCACATCGCAAATCCGACGACCTAGCCATTCAACTCACTTCAAATCAACTAAAACATTTGTAGACCGTTGCAGCCGAGATAAACCAATCGCTTATGCAAACGGGAGTTAGCTCGATTGCCACATCCGACCGCAAGACGCTCGTGAGCGGCGCCGCAGCGGCAGAGCCTCTGTTTATATAAACTTCCCAAAGGTTTATCGATCGAACCTTAAACACACAACCTCCAATATAAATACGAACAACGTGAGCAAGACACGTGGATTGAAATTATTAGTGTTATAAATAGCAGTGTTGATAAGGATAACGTTAGTTGACGGACAGAAATCTTTGTTTAAATATAAGATTTTGGTGAGGGACTATGCTCCTTCGAAACGGGGTGCTTCGCAATTGGCCTTATGAATACTTAGTCACTCAACGAGCTATGGGAGGGCTTTGCTCGGGGTTTCTTTACGAATTCGAATAAAAATGAAGAGATACGTAGAAGAACGCGGGTTACCGACATGGCACAACGGATTAGTTCGTTGAATTGGCAATGGGCAGGCACGGAGAACAGATGGTTGTTGGGGGGCGAAAAGTTATCGAATGGTGACCGTGGATCGGCAAGCGTAGCGTAGGACGTTCACCAACTAGATGGACACAAGATTTGGTTAAGGCCGCGGGATCACGGTAGATACAGGCCGCTTCCAACCGCAATAACTGGAGATCTATGAGGGAGGCCTATGTCTAGCAGTAGACGTCTTACGGCTGAAATTATGATGATGATGATGATGACTATCCTCCGTGATTATTATAACATCGTAAACCAAGGAACGGGCAGCAGTGTTTCCTTGTGCCTTACAACAAACTTACAACTGCAGTCTGCAGCCTGCCAAGCGCGGCAAAACCTATCAGAGAAAGCCCCATGTTCAGCAGTCTCAGTTCTAAATATAGCTCACCAAATCCTGTTCGAGACAGGACTTTCTATATTAGATAGAAAAATTGTGTCTCCGGGGACTAATGTTATTAGTGTAGTGCAATGGTCGTCTCACTTTTCTACTGAAGGGCCGCATTTATTAATGTAGGTGGTCACAGCGGGAAGGAAACATAATAATTTTGCTTTATCTTAAAATTGTATCGCTATTACCATATCACTATAAATTATATTTCAATTAATTTTGCAATTTCCAATTACTCTTAAACGAATATATTAGACTTCAATATTTTTTTATACCACTAAGCCAGCAAACAATCGTACGGCCCTCCTAATGCTACCCACAACACCTACAATCACGAAGGGTATCACCAGTTTCCGATCCTTCGAAAACAGTCTGATGAAACCCCAAAAACCGTAACCGAATAGGGCTCGGACTCCTAACTATCACTTTACCACGGTCGCCATCGAGCAGGATTTACGACAATTTTCCTCCCAACAATCTCAAATACATACGGTCACAAAAAGAACAAGCTAATAACTCGACAAAAACGCGAGTGTCGGCTAAGGGCAGCACAAAAAAACCTGCGTTCACAGTAACCTCTGTTATGAACTAACGAAACAAGGTTTTTTCGCTTTTCGGCTTTCGTCGGACAAGGTATAAAAGACTTGGGAAATTTCACATCGGCGCGATCGCCTAATTGTGCCCGGCTCACGGGGGCTACAACTGTCGTTTTTCTTTTTGTTTGAAGTCACTTGTGTATTGGACTTGTAGTGGGGTTGTTTTTTTATTTTTCGTAACATTTTCAACTTGTGTTTTTGGAGTTTTTAGTTTCAGCATGTGTGTAGCAATACGCCTCGACAACAAGGTGACTATGGGAAACTTAGGTATAGCGTGTGATCCACCAATGCTAAACATAACCAGCGTCAATAAACAGTAATACTGTAATTACATTTTACAAGTTTATTGTTACTTAACACAAAAAATTATACTTATACATTGTTACTATGAAATAACAAAGTTATTTAGACAAAGTAACTGTGTTACTTCACTGTAACATTTCGTTGACGCTTAATTAATAATGAAATAATGAATTTATTCAGCACTTAGGTATTTACATACACTTGTACTTGTCAAAATCACAATAAAAAAGAAATATAATTAATAGGTTATTATTCTTATTCTATGAATAAAACTACTTAGGTAACAATAACTAGTAAATGAAACCTGTGAGTGCTGCTAATTGTAGGACATTACAGACAATGTACTCCGTCTGTCCGTGTGTTTTTAATAATAATTAATTCCTCTACTCATAATAAGTTCATATTTACATAAAAAAATAAGAAAGCATACAATTAAGTGACACACACTTGGGGGCACCCTTATGAGGTTAGGCCCACGACCCAGAGGTACCACTGATATCAAAGTCAGATTTGTGGATATAGGAGGAAGTGATCGCTGGCACGGCCTACAGGCGCTGGATCACAGGGCAGGGGTAGGGGCACAACGTGGTCCTCGCCGGCGAGAATCCTACCCTACCTAACCTGCAACCTTTCACTAGCTACCTAGGTGGACGACCCGGAGAAGAAAGGGAGAAAGAAACTCCGGGATTTTCTTTTTTATCACAGTATGTCCATTTTTTTTTTTTATATATGTTTTCTTTACAATATTTCATTTAAAGTATAATGTGAAGCATGTGCGCTAATGCACGCTCTAGACGTTTTCATAGATATAGCTAAATACTGATTAAAAATTCTCAAGCAAAAAGCAAGCAAAAGCCTCATAAACCTCTAGCACTTGAAAACGGACGGCGCATCCACACACATTACCAAAGAACAAGCCATGTGAGAAAATTATTGTCTTAAGCGGTCACACACTAATGTTTTAGCTGGAAAAGTATCTACTACCTATGCCCTGAGGGTTTAATCCAAATGCTTACACCATTACGCATAATATGTTTGAATAGAGGAGATCCCATATTTCTAGCATTTTTGAAAATTATTCGACCACGGATTACCATAATCGGCCATTTAAATATAGACTTTCTTTTAATTGAATTGTTCTATTATAAACCATAAAATACCTCAAAACAGCTTCCTACATCATTTCAAGTCATACTAAACGTGTATAAATAATTCAATTCTTACATTTACGTAAATAAAACTTAAAGTAATATTTATTCTGTGAGTCCCAGCTCCATTGTTAGCTGCTTAACTTTTTAAGAAAAGATAATATTTCTCTTTTAATCTTTTACATAGTAATGTTGTAACCTAACGTTTTAAATAAAGTCTAAGTTTCTTTGCACCTACTTACAAAATTTATGTATATAATATACGTATTGATGATGTGCATGATAAATGTTATGTCAAGTTAAAATGGCATCTGAGGTACCGAGGATATTGATCGCCCTCAAACTTGATTACGTTTTTTTTCATTCTATTCACGTGAAAGGTCGTCATGGGTATACATATTTTAGAAGAATGATCAATTATATTAATAATAATTAAAAAAAATTTCAGTCTGCACTTTTTCTATTTAAGCTAAAACTAAAGCGTGTAAAATGTCATATGCCTCGGTCCGCGCGATTTTGATAAAAATAAATATATTAAGTTTTGGAATTACGCTTGAATTGAGAGATAATTGATATAAAAGTATCTACTAACAAATTTAGTAACTGCCAACTCTAAATATCCTCTCTCCCCTCGACAAAACTATTTAATTTGCACATTCGAAACGTGCTTCCAACCAATCGCGCACAACCTGAACAAAAATCTAAAACAACACCTACAAAAGTTTTGCCAAAACAAAATACTACACAATATCGCTGCGAAAACTAAAATCGTTTTGCATATGAGCAAATTGAATCAATTTTTCGTGCAAAATTGTATCCTCACATTTCTCCCCTACCCCGAATTCGCGATTCGCGTTAAGCCAGCGATAGACGCCCGACAAATCGCTACGATCAATCGGCGTCTTGAACGATTCATTGCACCATTCGGAATCAAAGTCAAATCATTGAGCGATAACTGTCGAACGAAATTATTGCATTTTGAGTGAGTACGAGTCTGTCGGTGTGATGTGTTGTTCTGTGGTGGGAGGATTTGAGTTGCAGGCAAATATTATTATTAATACCATGCGACTTCATACGCGTTTATTTCGATTTCTTAATACGTAATTTAAAAATTCTTTTTTATTGAATGTTGACGTCATATAGAGGTAGGTTCAGAGTATGCTGAACCGTTAGTCAGTCAATACAAAGAATTTTATTAATATAAATAACACTTATTGTTTTTGTGATTAGTAATGTTATAGGTACAAAAAAAATTGAAGCGGCCGTTGACCAATGGCTAGAGCGTCGGACTTGTGATCTTGTGGTCGCCGGTTCGATCCCCACCCCATAGTAGACTGCAAAAGCTCTGTTTGTAATCTTTAGAAACAAAACAAAATAATAATGAGAAGTACATTTTCTATGTCTATGCAAAAAATGAAGGTTTTTAATATATTTACGTTCCCTTTGTAAAATTAGAATTGACATCTTATTCTTTACTTTGAGTTGTATCACTCCAAGAGTATAGTTTGACAGAATGCAACAGCCAGATCCGACCGAACATTGGAGGGGGGATTCCCGGTAAAAAGTAGGGAAAATAGGTCATAATTTAATCTTTACTGGACATACGTGCGCAACTAAGTGCACAAACTCAGGCATACTTTATATTCCTCTTCTCTCAAAATCCGATGGGATGGGTTACCGACACGACTGATGAGAGATCAGGCGCAAGAGCTAGTTTCCACAATGTTGCCCATCTCAGGACTCAAACCCAGGACAGTTGGAAATATTATCTACCGCTAGGCCAACGAGACAGTCCGCTGTGTAAATACAAAAAAATAAATAAATCGATACAGTTAAATATTCACCCGGTTGAGTGAGCAGACAGCCTAAAATATGCGTTCTTAGCACTCGTTGTGACGCGTACGGATAAGTTACAAGGTCCCATGGGAGCTCAGCCTCGGGTCTTAGGAAGGATATCTTCGATGGAAGCTTGGGAACTGTTTTATTGTAATAATTATTATCTAATATTGTCTTTTTTTTTTTAAAGTAGATCTATGGAATATTTTTGTCGATCTTCTTCTAATAGTAGTACGTTTTTTTCACTGAGTTTAATTTGATACCTAAACATCGTAATATACAATGCAAAAAATAAAACATAATTATATACACAACCTACAACACAACAACCTCCGTAGAATAGCGATATTTGGCTCGCTTTAAATCTCGGAGGTCGTAGGTTCGATTCCCACACCGGACAGGAAATCTTTGTGTCAACCAGGCGTTATGACAATTCTCGGAAAACCACTCGTGCTCTCGGTTCCCATGGCCTAAAAGTTTCATCTCCAAACGGCTCGAACACAAAATCTCTAGAAGTTAATCATATATGTATTATGTTTTGAGTACAGATTGAATGTGTATCTAGATTATTTTTTTAATTCTAATATCAATTTCAATATTTTTCAGAAGCAATTAACAAAAAGACTACCGATCGTGTATAAACCTAAATAAAAACGGTTTATATTAATTTTAGGTAGTCTTCATTTTGTAGTATAATTCAAATTCTGAAAATTGGTCATAATAATATGTGTCAATTTTCATTGTAATATTTATTCTCTTTAGCTCATTAAATCCTTGTGGCTTATTACATACCCCTCACTATAGCATCACGTACGAAAGCGTTATTACCAACATATTTAAGGGCAGAGCATAATCCACGTGCCGGCAATCTCAGCCCAGCATTCTGATCTCATTGAGGAATTCAATTAATTATGGATCGAGAGACTGTGTCTCGTGTTGCATATCTAATAATTCTGCAGACCCTGGTGTGGTTACTTCACCTTATTACTGTTATGATGAAATCTAAAGGTATATAAATAAAAATATTGTTTAATATTTAATACCAAATGTAACTTTGGAGATATTTGTCGGAGTAATGCCGATCATTACCGATAGATGGCACTAACGTCCCCCTTAGAGACGTGTTATAATGAGATTAATAAATTTCGATGACCAGCTGTGGTTCCACTGTAGCCTTATTGGTTGAGGCATTAGAGGCTAAACCTAAGATGCAGGTTCGAATCCAGCTATTGGTCGAATTTTATTAATCCAAATTTTAAAATTAAATAAAAATGAATAAAAACACCTTTAGAACTACATGATTAATTTAGGTATTAATTAGGTTCACCCGCTTACCTCCCGTTCCCATGGTAACTTCATAATAAAATTATTCTATAGCCTTATTCTATAAATAGGCTATCTAACACTTAAAGGATTTTTCAAATCGGACCAGTAGTTTCAAAGATTAGCGCGTTCAAGCAAACAAACAAAAAAAACATAATTTATATCAAACATCATACGGCAAAATGACTAAAATATACCAATATAGATAAGTCGTTGTGCCCTATGATTTCTAGCTTAGAATAGACCGGGTGACTTCCCATGGGTATCGTAAGAGACTAAGGGACATACACCTGATGGATGGGCAGCAGCGTCTATCAACTCAAGGTTACTTAACATCTTACTGCAATTGGATAGGACAGGGTCCGGTCGTCCTCGCAAGGCGAGGCTCGCGACGCGTTCTATGCTTCTTCTATCTATCTTTATCATAATAAGCGATTATCACACGGCATAACAACATTGATAAATTTCATTTAATAACATTGAAACTGAACTGTTGAAATGTAAACTAATTTATTAGTCAAGATTGTTTTTTTTTAGTTTATTATTTTATTTGACTTATAATAAGTACGATCGATTCGTCTACATTATCAATACACGTTTTCATTTCATTTCAATCACCAACCCGCCTGACTTAACGGGCTGATGAAGCTGAAGTCAAATATTTGTACCTACAATCTCCGTAGCATATCGGTATTTGGCTAGCTTTAAATCTCGGAGGTCGTGGGTTCGATCCCCACACCGGACAAGAAATCTTTGTGTAAATTCTAAGATTTCTTTCCGGGTCTGGTTGTTTGAGGGACTACCATTCGTGCCTCGGAAAGCACGTTCTGACGTTGGTCTCGATTGTTATGACATCATCTATAATAATCGTATATCAAGGAACGGGCAGCAGCGTTTCCTTGTGTGTTACAACATAATACTGCGGTCACCAACCCGCCTGCCAAGTGTGGTTTTACTTATTTGAATATTTCGTAGTATAAGAATATAATAATAAGAATTATCTATTAGTTATCGTTCATTCATATTAATGGCATTTAGGGTCCAAAAGTCATGCGTACGAGACGTATACCCCACCCTTTACTGTTTTTTTTTTGTTTTTTCTGCAGTCTACTAGTATTCCCGCGGGTGCCGTCGGAGGGCCGGATTGCTTATGCATACCCGGCCCCGCCAACGGCGGATCGAAGGAGTGTCCGGGGGGTTTTAGTGGTGTAGAGTCCTCTCCTCGTGGTATGAGTTTAGCAAACCACGCTATGGAGAAGGCGAGTCCCACATATCCCACCGCCAGCGCGCGAATACGCTGCAGCGGCGGTGGGAAAGCGTAAATGTATATCCCCCGCACAACAAAAAAAAAAGTCTACTAGTATTCTTGCTAACCCCTCGTGCTAAGCTAAAATACTTGTGTAACTAGTGGGGTCACGTAGGATTGCATCGGGTGGGGATCGAACCGGCAACCACAAGATCACAAGTCCGACGCCTCTAGCCATTAGCTACGGCCGCTTAAAATGTTGATTTGCGATAAGATTTAAAGTTAAGAAACATGATTAATGTTCATGCCCTTACTTATCATCCCCTATTAAGTAATGTTCGAGTATACGTAAAGTTGCTAAGGGTTGCTCGATGACCGAGAGACGGCAGTCATTTCCGACCCCATAGATAACTGGCACGTTAATGGTGTTATATTACTGATGTGAAATTACGTGTTGCTTTAAACTGTGATAATATTGTATTTTGTCAGACTATTATCTATACAAATAAATAAAATTGAAGTGTCTGTCTGTCATGAAATATTATAAAAAAATTAATATGAATTTATATAGGCTTTTACCCACGTCACTCTGCTCCAGTGGGTCGGAGTGTGATATTTTGTAGCCTATATGTTAATCCAGCTTATAAACAATCCGCGTGTAAACTTTCACCCAAATCCATTTAGTAGTTTTTGCGTGAAAGAGTAGGATTTGTAGGATATAATATGGATTTAGTAATCCTATTATTTTTCGATTATGAACAGACACTTTAATTTGTTTATTTGTATAGAATATATTGTGTTTAGAATAGAGAGATAAAACGTATCCACTAAAGTATGAAGATATTAATAAAATTCTAAATGTCATATCCAATTTATTTTTATATTCAAAAATATTCCAGAACCTTCGCGTCAGCATCGTGTTGAGATTCAGTTTCAAAACGAACATTTTCGGTCGGTAACTTATAATGCAATCTAGCCTTGGGTCGTAGGTTTCATATCTATACTAATACTAGCTCCCTGCACGCGGTTTCACCCTTGAAGGTCCCGTTCCAGTGTTTACTTCATAATTAAAAATTGCCTATAACCTTCCTTGATAAATGGACAATCTAACACTGAACTTTCACAGTTGAATGATCTGAACTCTCACAGTTTGGCTTTCGAGCCAAACACTCTTGTGTTCACCAAGTGCATCGCATTGTCGAACACATCCTTGTTAAATCAGGTAAATACAAATGTCATACGGGAGCACTCTTTTTCGACGTAGCTTAAGCGTTCGACAAAGTCTGGCACAATGGCTTAATTTACCGACCGGTAGAAAGATTATTTTCAAATCTGACCAGTAATAACTGAGATTAGCGCGATCAAGCAAACTAACAAACTCTTCAGCTTTTTATATTAGTAACTAGCGACTCCCGCCGGCTTCGCACGGGTGCAATGTTGATGTTTTATACACATAGACCTTCCTATTGAATCCCTCTATCTATTAAAAAAACCGCATCAAAATCCGTTGCGTATTTTTAAAGCTCTAGCATACATAAGTACAGACAGACAGAGGGAAGGCGCATCGTTTTATACTAGGTAATGAATTAGTAAAAAATATAAAGCAGAAGAGTTTGTTTCATTGTTTGGTTAAACGCGCTATTCTCAGGAATAACTGGGTCGATTTGAAAGTAAGTTCCTAGATATAGGACTAATCAATTATCTGTGGTTCACACAAATAATTGTCCCGGGTGGAAATCAAACCCAGAACACCTGATGCCAAAAGCAACTACCACAACCACTGAGATACCGGTATAGACGATGGTATGTACTTGTATCTTGATAAGTAAAGACTTTACATCCCTTTTGAAGCATACAGATAAGGGTGAGATTTGGAATTCTTAATGTTGGAATGGGGAAGGAGTGCATAATACAATATGATAGATATTCATATAATATTATTTGTTTACATTGGTACTGACATTTGTGTTTCTTTTTTTTCGACATTATGTATTTAGCTCGAAGGCTTTTGCTACTACACCGGGCATAATTTGTAATGACAGTTCATTTCACCCCTCTTTTAGAGTGTTAAAATGGCGGCCATTGTACATCGCTGATTAAATTTTTACCATTAACTTATAGTTTTTTTAAGGCGTTTTATATGTGAGTGCCTCGTTGGTGTAGTGGTAATATTGAACCTTAAATAGCGAGATCCAGAATCGGGAAAAAATACTGTGTTCTCTTTTTAAAACTTGCTCTTGAGAAAAAATCAAAGTAGTTTACAGCCCAAAGTCATTTAGTTGGATGATATGGTTAAATAAATTTATTATTTTATATAATTTTCCTAATTAACATAACCAGTATGTAAATACTTTCCACTGTTACAAATACGGCATATATTTTAGAAACATCTTGTTTTTATTCTCATATTTTACTAAATCCCGGAAAATTGTTACAGACACATCATTTGAACATGACGCTACATTAAGATAGCAATCATATATCTCAGTCCATTCTAAATAGTTCTTTAATATCAAAGATATAAAGTTGCTTTTCCTTCATTTGATTCATAAGTATCGTCGTGAATTTTACTATTGTCACAGCCGTTAAAACATGAGTGTTATAAAAGTGGTTTTGTTCAGATTTGTGATGTAAAAGTTATTGGGAGACTTGTTACGTTTTGCCAGTAATTTTGTATTACATGACAGAAATATGTGGGTATAAGTACGCCGTTAGGTTTAGGGGAATATGAGATTTATTTTAATAAAGATACAGTATAGTTTGGTTGTTTGAAATGTTAGTAATGAGGTCTTTTTTGTCTTACTGAAGGGTCGTGTTTAATTATGACAGATAAGAAACCAAAATTATGTATGTAAATATAAATTAAGGCCTAACATAATAACGTATTGTGTTATGTATTATTGTTTTAATGCAAAGATAAGGTTCAGAAGTTGTAGTGAATAAAACTTGAGTCCAATGGGTTTCATAAAAAAAAAGTTAAAAAAAAAGCTTGTGATTCTTGGTTCCATTTGTTTGAACCACAAAAGTTGTTTTCAATCTGGGCGTGTTAAATATCTGCATGTTAAATATCGGCGTGTATGTTATTTTTTTTATTTGCGTTACAATTTGCAACGACACCGCTCAAAAATGCGGGAGTAGCCTTAAAAATAATAGTAAAATTTTATCAAAGGCTTTCTTAATCCGATAATACCAATCCATACCAATTAGTTGTCGACTTAAAAATGTCAACCATTAAATCCACCTAATTCCACAACATAACAGTCTTGTTCATAATATTTTTAACATCACATAGTTCTACAAAGTAGTACAAGCCTAACTCGATTGCACCCCAACCTTTCTCCAACCATTATCTTAGACAGTACGTTACTTCAAGGCGAGCATCTTCAAGGGCTGTCTTATCAGACTGCCACTCCACCAGCCAAAACCGATGGCTCCCCCTCGCCCCCTTCTACAGCTACAAAATCAGTCCACTACAGGGAAATTACATCCGGTTCAGAGCTCTTTTTAAATTGGTCGTGTTGTGAAGTGGATCCGACATCACAGAGTGTCCCGCCTATTGGTTGAAGAGAAAGCGCCGTGTAAAAGGCAGAGTTCACAGGGCCCGTTATGCTGGTATAACCCTTATCATGTTTGGATTTGGAAGATTGGATTCTTGATTTTAATACTGCAAATATTTTTACGACGTTATAGAGTTTTAATTTGTTAGGTGGTGCTAGTAGCAGTATAAGTCTGGCTTTAAGTCTCGGAGGTCGTAGTTTTTAAATAAAAAACCCCTTAGTAGAATCCTCTCTCTCAAAAATAATGGTATTTTACAATATTTTGTAATTTTCACTTAAATAAATCTTAACAACATGATTCATAAAAAATAGCCCAACGCCACTACCACTCAGTGTTGGAACTGCCAACATTATTTTATATTTTAAAATTGAGATTAATAAATTCGAGCATCGGCAGGACTCGAAACTGCATCTTAGGTAAAGCCCCAAATGCCTTAACCAATAAGGCTACGGTGGAACCACAGCCGGTCATCGAAATTTATTAATCTCTTTGTAACACGTCTCTATGGGGGACGTAAGTGCCATCTATCGGTAATGATCCGCATTACTTCGATAAATATCTCCAAAGATACATTTGGTATCAAATATTAAACGATGACCCTATTGTTAACATTATTTTGCCGTATTACACTTAATTTTTTTATTCCTCAAATGTAATAATTACATTCCTTACAAACTATTACATGTGGAGTGATGCTGTCCATATCGTCGCGAATAAAAAAGTATAAAGTAAAAAAAATAAAGAAGTATAAAGTGTTCAAGATTACATTTTACAAAACAACAATATATAATAGGTACATAATATGTGATGTGTATACAAACAGTCACATATATAATACAACATTTGTAAGCGCCACAATTTTGCAGGCTAACTCACATGTAGTATTTAAGGCTGTACATATTTAAGTGTTTCAAACTTGTTTGGTACGTGCTGTGTGTACAAGTCAGAGGGAGTCGGGGAAATAACACTCGGAAACTTATTCTTATGAGTGTAGTCTTATTGTTACTCGACTATGACTGAGGAAGGATTATGATTAAAAGTATCTATGTATATAATAACATGTGTAGTTCAAAGTTTGTTTGTTATCTTACGGATTACAAGCGGCCGTAGCCCAATGGCTAGGGCGTCGGACTTGTGATCTTGAGGTCGCCGGTTCGAACCCCACCCATTGCACTACCGACGTGAACCCACTCGTAACACAAGCATTTTAGCTTAGCACGAGGGGTTAACAAGAATACTAGTAGACGGCAAAAAAATTGCTAGTAATCTATTACAAAAAAAAAAAAACTTATGTGAAAAAAAGTTTTGCTAAAGTACACAGTAATTTTTAGAACCAAATTTAACTATCGAAACGTAACATTAAAATTTAAAAAAAGACTTGTTATTTTACAGGACTATATTGTTCTATGCGTACGTAGGCATTGAGCATCTGATATAAAATGATTTTTGAAAATCCTAAGACAAATTGGGGTGGCAATGTTTATATGGAGGAATCGATATCTCGAAAGTTGCGGGCAACAACTTGCAGTGTAGGAACTATACTACTAATATTATAAACGCGAAAGTTTGTAAGTATGGATGGATGGATGTTACTCTTTCACGTAAAAACTACTGAATGGATTTAGCTGATTGCACGGGGATAGTTAATCAGCTCGATTAACATATAGGCTGCAAAACATTACGCTCCGGCCCACTGGAGCAGAGTAGCGCGGGTAAACCGCGGTGCGCAGCTAGTTAATATATAAAGCCATGTACCGAATGTTTAATCACTACATAGTATAAAACAAAGTCGCTTTCTCTGTCCCTATATCCCTATGTCCCTATGTATGCTTAAATCTTTAAAACTACGCAACGGATTTTGATGCGGTTTTTTTTTAATAGATAGAAGGATTCAAGAGGAATGTTTATAATTATGTATAATACATCAGCATTGTACCCGTGCGGAGCCGGGGCGGGTCGCTAGTTAATCAATATACGAAGCTTCTGCGTCAAGTCAGTTATTCGATTTCATACGTCTCGTACTTACGTATATGACATTATATGACGGTAAGTTGCCATAAAATTGTTAACTTCTACGCATACACAACTTAAAAGCAACATAAATAAATAAATTGAGTATAAAACCCTTTGACCCTCTATTCAGATAAAAAGAAGCAGCTAAGACAATATCTCACACTATTTTTCTGTCCCATATATACTGTCCAACGTTTAAGACCCGCTTATCTTTTCCGAATCGTTTGATAAAAGAATCAAGAGGCAAAATGTAGGAATGCGTGTACGGCATGATTGAATCTGGGGGGCGCGGCCGATGTTGCCAGCTAACGGAAAAACACGACATACAAAAGAAGATATGCTAGATATCGATACTATGTAGTAGATTTATGAGTACATATACACTTTTGTTGTTTAGTCGAAGCTAATACTCAGCAAAATGACTTATTTTTAACAGTAAAATTGATAAATTTATTTTTCAAAACAACAGATTTAACAATTGATTCAACATTAAAATAACAGATTTAAATTAACACCAACCTATATTATGGGCGCTCATTCGTAGAAACTAGGTTATCTTTTATTGCATCGTCCTACCAATTATTAGCAACGATAAAAATGAACGATTGTGTTAAAAATCACAGCATTTAACAGGATTTTTGTTTTGTAATATGGAATCAAATGCAGGTTAGCATAGGTAGGATCCTCGACGGAATGTCTAAGGATCGCGTTGTTGCTTATTCCCCGAACTGTGATCCCGTGCCAGCGATCATCACCACTGTTCGTAAATGTAATCTTTACTCCAGTGGCACCATGAGCGTTGGTCCTAACCCCTTAAGGGTGACAGGTGGATGTCGCTTAGACTTATATCGGATTCTTGGAAGTTAATTTTAGACCTGTTACCTCTAAGATATCTTACTATAATGTGTACAATTGTCATTTATCGCACGACAGACGGACAGACTGATTAAAAAATCTGTAATAATTTTAACAATGTTAACAAGTGATACTTTTGTTAGATTTAGTCTTACACATTGTAATTTTGACAAGTACGTGTGTATGTAAATACCTAAGTGCTGAATAAATTTCATTTCATCCAAAATGTTAGTTGTATGAAATAAAATTAAACCATTTTTTTAAGTATTTATGTCTTAAAATCCAAATATCTACATTATACAATAATATACAAAAACTATTTTAAAAAACTGATTATTTAAAGGTTTTCTTTACAGGCAGCTTTTTCCTGTGTATTTATTACCCACCCACCTACGGCCTAACCCAATGGCTTATTGCATGACATTTTAAAGTTATTTATCATTAGGAATTAAAATAATACCAACTAAAAGTAATCCCCAATTATTCTCAAAGTTTGACCCCAAAACTGTAACAATATTTATCTTACCCAATAATTCCAATCCGACCCAAATAGTAATTAACTATAAATTTATTAACATTTTATTCAAATGCCGTTAAATAACACTGTATTGGTGTAATAAATATGATTATTAACATGATAATTATTCCACGAGCGCCATGTTATACGGTTAGTCAATGGTTTTGGTTCATTAGGTATATCTAAATTTGCATAGGTATTACAGAGGACTAGTTTGTCATAAAACACTGGTTGAAAATTTCTTTCAGTATTAAATAGCCCATTCATCGAGGCTATACGCTAATATCTTTTATTATTAAGTTCCCACGGGAACGGGAGTTGCGCGGCTGAAACGCGGGTTAATATTTCGTAAAAGTACCTCATGCAAACATACCCACTAATACCCAGTCCTCATACTAAATTATAAAATAATATTTGTATAATAAAATGTATGAAATTCTATGTTATACCATATTTATCATTGTTTCACACCAGCTTTCGTGTTTCCGGATAATAACGTTTAATACAAACACTTTTTCCATTTTAATCAGTGACTCTCAACGTGTGGCGATATAAAATTATTTTACTTATATTTATTGGATTTTTAAATTACTGCTCTATTATAATGGGTCGACGTCTTATGTTTAACTATGGTCTGCGCAAGGTTTTATCCACTTATTTCCTTTGAATAAAATATAACCTACGTTACTTATATATAACGTAGTTAGGTTATTATTATTATTATTTTAGTATTACATTCAAATGGCGAAAATTTGGTCTAAATTGGGCCAGTGGAGTCTGCGTGTATCCATTCCACAAACAAATAAAACAAAAAGTTTTTTTTCTCTTAATAGCATTAGTGTAGATAATCATCATCATCAGCTCAAATAACGTCCACAGCTAAACATAGGGAGGGAATAGCAATACCCGAGAGAGGGTCACCACGCTTGACAGGCGGGTTGTTAACCGCAGTATTATCTGATATCACACACAGAGAATCGCTGCTGCCCATTCTCTGGTATACTATATTGTTATCAATGATATTTTAATGATCGGGCTCAACGGCTTGATGTGCTTTTCGATACGCTGAGAGAGAGGGATTTAATCTCTTATTGGTTTAAGTTATCCAGCGTGGAAGATAACAAAATGCAAGTTACGCTATGTTTGTTTTTTCTGATATGTTTTTTTTTAATATATCGTATAACGTCCACTGCTGAACATGGGCCTCCTCCCATAGTCACCACGCTTGGCAGGCGGGTTGGTGACCGCGGTATTATGCCACACACGGAAACGTTGCTGCCCGTCCCTTGATATACGATTATTATAGATAAAGTTCTAACAATCGAGACCAACGGCTTAACGTGCTTTCCGAGGCACCGAGGGTAGTCCCTCAACCAACCAGACCCGGAAAGAAATCCAAGAATTTACACAAAGATTTCCTTCCGGCGCGGCATGGAGATCGAACCCACTACCTCGGAGATTTAAAGCGAGCCAAATACCGTTACGCTACGGAGGTTGGCTATTTATATATTTTGTTTTGAAGATTAATAATATAATTGTAGCGGCAAAATCAATTTAATTTGTTTTATTTAAAAATCACAAACAAAAACTTGTTAAACTTCTTTAACTTTCTTGGATCGCATGAATTAATTCATGAAACAATATGATTGTAATTAAATTAAAAGTTAACCTAAAACTTATAATGAATTAGAGAATGATTAAATACTCATTAATTATTAAACTTTATAATTTAAGGCTTAATCGTCCGGCAAATTTTGTTGTGCAACAATATATTTTGTTTATTTATTTAAATTAAAATGATGCTTTCAAATAGGTACCTATTGTTCAGCAATTAATTGTTTGCTACATAATAGCATATCATATGAGACACCTGCTTTTCTGTTGCATAAAATGGTAATAAGTTTTGAAATCTTTTTTTTACTTTTTGAGTGACAACCTCCGTAGCGTAGCGGTAATTGGCTCGCTCGGGTTCGATCCCCACACCGGACAAGAAATCTTTGTGTAAATTCTAAGATTTCTTTCCGGGTCTGGTTGGTCGAGGGACTACCCTCCGTGCCTCGGAAAGCACGTTAAGCCGTCGGTCCCGTTTGTTAATTATAACACCATCTATAATAATCGTATATCAAGGAACGGGCAGCAGCGTTTCCTTGTGTTCCTACAATATAATACTGCGGTCACCAACCCGCCTGCCAAGCGTGGTGACTATGGCAATACCCTCCCACGGGAGGAGTCCCATGTTCAGCAGTGGCCGTTATACGGGCTGATGATGAGAGATTACAAAAAATCTCAAATACTCACTTTCTCCTATACATTCACGTATCCTACTATAGAATATCTAAACACGTGAAGTTTTATTACAAAATAATAAAATTACATAATATACTAAATCAAAATGTTAAAAACCGCTGTCTTCAACTAACATAAACTTTTGTAGTATGCTACGGTGACGTGTAGCAACAGTCTAACAACTGCTACGCGAGCTACGAATTTCCGTAGCAGCTCACGCTTTAAATCGTTAAGTTGAAATAAAATAAATTATCATTATTGCTATATATCAGTCGTTTTTTTTAACGCAAGTTATATGTAGTGGATCGCAATCTTTTTTTTAGGAAATTAGTGTACTTAGTGTAGGCTATCATCGTCATGTAACTTGGTATAATTATTCATGGGAATCTACATATATTATTTATATCCAACACACACAGGAATCAAGTCATCTCTCTCCCCGCCTCTCTTGCTCCGTAGCTATCAGCCATACTAAAACACTCTTGGTATTTATAAATATTCACCCAAGTTGGTTGGTTCTATTTCAACCAAGGTCGATAAGCAATTAAAGAATTAAACTGTTATGGGCGACGTAGCAGCTACGCAGGCACTACGCGCAACCGTAACATACTACAATTTAATTTTATTTTTTCTGTGACGGAGGTGAAGCTACTATGCGCAGATATCAAATGTATATGGTTTTTTTTTTTTAATTGTGATGATTGAAAAAAAAATAGGTACTTATATAATATAAAAGTTTTTTTTTAATTCATCATTATTGAATTATAATTTGAGTCAAAGAATTATAATTTTAGTCAAAGAAAAATAATAATCACAATTTCTTGTTAGTCGTAAATGTATACTTAAGAATTATTTTTCCATCACATTACACTTTCTTTTATATTATTTATAACTACTCATTTAAATTAAAAAACTAAAACTTTTACATAAGTTTCAGAAACTAAGTTAATTTATAGTTGTTTTGAAAGTGACTGTATTGCCTCGGTGGCTGCATGATCATTAACTTTAAGCTCCAAGGTTCAGTACCCCGGATAGGTATTATTATAGATTATCTATAATATTATTATAGATATATATTATAGATTTTTCATCATCAGGTTAATTAAGTGACTACGCCTAGATGGCAAGATATTACCGTATCCTTGAAGGCTTGGAACACAAAAGGTATGACGACCTTAAATAACCCTTTCCCTTTCCTCCATTAGTCTGGTGAAATTTCGAGAAATGATTCTACCAACACGATCAGTGACAGATCTGATGCAAGCCCAACAGCTTAGCGTGCTCTCCGAGGCACGAGTGAAACGTCACCAACATCCAGATTCTTCGCGCTGGAACTATAATTATTGTTCTAGACTGTAGACCTGATCCCAGCCTGCGCTTCTATTTTAATATCATTTCTCAAACAATGTGACTTATTATATTACTAACTGCACCCCGCGGTATTACCCACGGTACTCTGCTCCAGTGGGTCGGAGCGTTATTTTTTGTAGTCTATATGTTAATCTAGCGTATAACCTATCCCGGTGCCAAATTTCAGCCAATTCCGTTCAGTAGTTTTACGTGAAAGAGTAACAAACATCCATCCATCTATCCATACTTACAAACTTTCGCGTTTATGATATTTGTAATAAGTAAAGTAATTATTAATGAGTTTAAAAAATAAAATGATAAAAATAGTTTTACATACTCACGCCTGTTTCCCAACGGGGTAGGCAGAGACAATGGACATCCACTTGCTACGATCCCTACACACATCTTTCGCTTCATTCACTCTTATAACATTCTAAAAATAGTTTTAGTTTAACATATTATTTAATGTATATTTGTATTAATTGATATACATACCATTTATTGTAATTTTCTGTATATAATATCAGAAACATTGTTTTTAAATAAAAATGTATAATTTCATAAATAATAATAATAAAATTATGTAAATGCTTTGTTAATTACGTATAGCAAGCGCGAATGATTCTTCTACGTCACTACATAGTATTAAACAAAGTCACTAGCCGCTGTCTGTCTGTCCTATGTATGCTTAGATCTTTAAAACTACGCAACGGAATTTGATGCGGTTTTTTTATTAATAGAGTGATTCATGAGGAAGGTTTATATGTATAATAAATGAGCTTTGTACACGTGCGCACCGGGGCGGATGGCTAGTTATAAATAACATTACAAGAAAGTTAATTTTTTACATAAACCAGGAACTAAACCAGGGATCTTACTAGTTACGGTCGAACATAATACTTCTAGACCAATAAAGCATCATATTACCTTTTACCTCCGTTGATACTAAAACCCTAATAAAATCTGTTACTACAGCAACCTTCTCTAAAAGCGAAATTAGCCACAAATAGCAAAGCATAACAATAGCGTAAGATGGCTAAATATAACCGAGGCCAGTACCAGTGAAAGTGCACTGAACGGTTATGGCTATTTATAAAATGGCGGATCAATTGAACCATTTTATTACATGCAGTGAATGAATTTGCTTGCATTTGGACGGGACGGAAATTGAGGAATGCTTTTTATTTTACATTTTAGTTATTTTACTTCATATACTGCCATTTGTAAATTATAATAGTTGAACTAAGGCTAGGACCCTCACTACTCCTAGTTTTTTTTCCATTTTGCCATCTGACCAGTGTATTTGAATTTATTTAAATTTAAGAGACATATGCCTGAGAGGACCCGTAACGCTGTAGAGTCATGCCTGGGCACCAGTTAGAAGTCAACAATATATTGTTATATATATATATATATATATATATATATATAAATAGACTAGCTGCGCCCCGTGGTTTTACCCGCGTCACGCTGCTCCAGTGGGTCGGAGCTTTAATCCAGTTCATAATGCTATCTATCTATCCGCTTGCAAACTTTTAGCCAAATGCATTCAGTAGTATTAAGGTGAAAGAGTAACAAACATACATACAGACTTACGCATTTATGATATTAGTAGGATATATATTGGATTGCCGTGTGGTTTCCGGCTTAGAATAGACCACCCCATGTCCTCCCATGGGTGTCGTAAAAGGCGACTAAGGGACATATGGCTGATAGATGGGCAGCAGCATCTATTAGCCCAAGGTTTACATCTACTGCGATCACCAATCCGTCTGCCAAGCGTGGTGATTATGGCAATATCCCTCAACGATCCTGGCTTGCCAAGGTCTGTAAAGAGGAGGCCCATGTTCAGCAGTGGACGTTAACGGGCTGTTGATGATGATGATACTGAATTACAAACTGTGCATTTGTAACCCTAGCTATAAAACTATCAAGAACCTTTTCTTTTTTTTTCAAACCTCTTCAGGTTTTTCATTTCATTTAATTCTTATATGTTTGATCTTCATCTAAAATATAAGAATACCCAGTAATATCAATTCGTAGTATAAACGCAGGCAATGACCGCACTCACCCCTACGCCCTCGCAAATTACGCAACATGCAACTGACGTACACATTTCAATACCTGGCCACGTAACTAAACTAAAATAGCGCGGAGGGCGTGCTCACTCGCTCTATTTCCGGGGTGACGTCACGACCTACGCCCCCCCCACGCCCCGTGACGCAAGCAGCTCAAACTTTTTAATTCTCTTTTTTTTTTTGCAACGCGTCTGGCATTGGCATGCGGTAGATTTGTAACCTACTAACATTTGATGACTGATAAGCTTCGATTTTTGATTGAAATAGTTTGTGATGGTGGTTTATCTTTGTAGCTGTATAGTTGGACAAGCTGTGACCTAGAAAGGAAGACCTTTAGATGACCTATCACTAGCAGTCGTATAGACAACACCACTAAATATAATATTTGTCAGGTCGATTATTTTTATAGTAATAAGAATAATACTAGCTTCTAGTAACTCTCATTCGTAGTTAAATAATGCCTTGTTCGATAAATGGGCTATCTAACACTAAAATTTTTTTTTAAATTGGTCAGTAGTTCCTGAGATTAGTGCGTTCAAGCAAACAAACAAACTTTCAGCTTTATACTTAGTGCCAAGTGCTGTTCTTGAATACTACAGTTAATCTGACTGGCGAGTGACAGATGGAGTCCATATTTAACAAGTATTTATGTGATCTGTGAACACTTGTTTCGTGTCCGGGTGTGGTTTATATCCCTGAGCTGTATGTTCAATGGATTTATCTCCGATGCGGATGCTATTATTTAAAAATACAGAAAAATATCCGGACTTGGGATAAAAAAGTAACGTTAGTTATAGACTGCGGTTAGGGTTACCATATCTCAGGATTTGTCATGAGATATCAGGATTTTTGGACTGTTTTTAAAATTGCGGCCGGATTTGGCAAATCCTGTGATATCTCAGAATTTTAAGAATTTTCAATTAAATACAGGGTACATTTTAGATATCTTTTTAATAAATAGATAAACAAACTAAAACTTGTTTACGAAGTGCATCGCGTGAGCGAGATAAAAACGATAATATTACGACTTTTTTAAATTGTTTAGTACGTTTGAAAGAAAATATTCCAACTGAAAATAATCTAAGGAATTTTTAAAGGAAATCAGGCCTTTTCTCCGGATTTTTGATTTTTACATCTGGTAACCCTAACTGCAATACATCGGAAGTTATGATCATCACAGCTAGCATTGGGGACAAAGTTATAAAAAAATATATATTCTATAAATATTTTTTGTTGAAAATATATTTTGTTGTTTCACAGAAATTTCGCCACCAACGTAATCACTATATGACACTATCATATATTGAAAAAAACTTTTATACATATAACAAAAAATAAAAATAACATTTTACTGGCAGAGTTTTTGAACAATACTAGTATTATTGTTAGGCCTCATGCTGAGCTACGAGTGAATTCACGTCGGTAGTGCAATAGGTAAGCATAGAACCGGCGACCACATGATCACAAGTCTGACACGCCCAATGGCTTAATAGTTTAAGTAAATGACAAACGGACAGACGGAATACAATGACCGTAATGCGCTACAATTAGAATTACTCACAGGTTGCACTTGCTAGTTATTGTTACCTAAGTAGTTTAATTCATAGAATAAGAATAATAACCTATTAATTTCAGTTATTTTTCATTGTGATTTTGACAAGTACAAGTGTATGTAAATACCTAAGTGCTGAACAAATTCATTATTTCATAAAAAAAGTTGCGCTAAAAGAAGAAGTAAGAGAAAGCCACATTAATATCGACGGTTAAAAGGTAATAGGGCATAAGCGACATTTTTTTCCAAAATGAGTTATGAATGCCATCTTACTTAAAATTTCCTGCTCTTTCTAATGCGCTAACTCCCATGGCTCTACGATGTTGTTTTCATTTGCACAATATGCCAATAAATGAAAAAGTTATGTCGATTTTTCAACTTTCTAAAACTTTAAACTGCTCTCCTGAACAATTTGATTTTTGTCGCTTATACCCTATTACCTTTTAACCGTCGATATATATATTAAGATTAGGTCCCCAAGGGAACAGTGTGAACGGTTCCCTTAATATACCTAAAACCGTATACAAGCATAAATATAGTAGTTCATAATGGTACATACATTATTTTACTTACGGAAGATGCTCTCCACGTGTAAATATTTCCTATAATTATCTGTTATAGTATCGTCTCGAGGTGAAGCCTCACTAATTGCAGCCTCCCGTTAGGCGGAATATCATATTACGATTTCCACGTGCATTGTACTATAACAAGCCACATATCTAAAGCTCTCTTGGCAAGCCAGGTTCATTGAAGGATATTATTGCTGATCGCAGTAAGATGGTGAGTATCCTTGAGCTGATAGGTGCTGCTGCCCATGCATCAGGTGAATGTACCTTCCTCATCATCAGCCCGTATAACGTCCAATGCTGAACTTGGACTTCCTCCCAGGGGAGGGTATTTGCCATAGTCACCACGCTTGGCAGGCGGGATGGTGACCGAAGTATTATGTTATATCACTCAAGGAAACGCTGCTGTCTGTTTCTTGATATACGATTATTATAGATGATGTTATAACTATCGGAACCAACGGCTTAAAGTGCTTTCCGAGGACCCGGATAGAAATCTTATAATTTACACAAAGATTTCCTGACCGGCGTGGGCATCGAACCCTCTACCTCCGGGATTTAAAGCGAGCCCAATACCGCTACGCTACAGAGGTTGTCGTGAATGTCCCTTAGTCGCCTTTTACGACACCCATGGGAGGACCATGGGAGGACATGGGGTGGTCTTTTCTAAGCCAGACATCACAAAGCAGCAAAATTGAAATCACCGCAGTCAAATTTACATGTTCTTATAAAATCAATTAAGTCTTTAAACAGGTTACTTCATACAATGTAAAATACTTATTTAGCTGAAAATACTTAAACGTATGTTATACCTAAGTTACCATCTAGTAGGTATACAAAAATGCCATGTTTGTTTTACCAGAGGGCGTGGCAAAGTCCAAAAGCACTCAAGCCTCTAGTATCTCAATAAGATAACTCGTTCTGCCCTTTTTGGTTCAGCAATTTACATTTATTTGTACACAAAGGTTGTAAGGGTCGCAGAGCAATTTTAAGAAACATTTAAGTTTATGTAAGCAACGTATTTTCCTAATATATAAAGCTTTTTCCTAATATATAGAGTTTATTTGTTTGTTTTGCTTCATCATTTCAGCCGTAGGACGTCCACTGCTGGACTTAGGCCTCCCTCATAGATCTCCAGTTGTTGCGGTTAGAAGCGGCCAAATATCCATTTCTTATGAGGGGGAGTTTGCCAATACTCGCCACGCTTGGCAGGCGGGTTGAAGAAGAAGGGGAAGGGGAAGAAGACGCTGCTGCCCATCTTTTGGTGTTTTTCCCTTGGCCGGGACCTACGGCGCCCACAGGAGGAGATGGGGGGCATCATTCTTAAGCCGGTGCCCACAGCACGAGGTTACAGTGGTTTTTGTTTAAATGCGCAAATCTCAGGAACAACAGGTCCGATTAGAAAAATTATTGCAGTGTTAGATAGCCCATTTATCGAGGAAGCCCATTTATATTCAAATATGAAGTCCCTACTGGAACAGACGCTAATAGAAATGCAATAGATAGGACTTGATAGTCTCCAATCCATAGCATCAATATCTTCAATACTAGAATTATTGACAAGCCAACACACATGCCTGTACATATTTTGTGAACCGTACAACCTCGCTCTGAACACGCCGCCGCTAAATATAATCGAATTATGACGTAATTAATTTAGTACGCATCAGATACATCAGCCCAAGTCCCGCCCGATGTAGGATCTCATGTAAATCAATCAATCATTTTATTGTATCATTACGCTAATGTATTATAATGTGCTAGATTAATATACTTGGGAAACTCGGTTCGGTTTTCATTTTGATATTCGTAACTTCAATATAGCCAAATTATTTTTTATTTATAAATATAGGATTACGTTTGACCATAATCTCGCTTGATGGAAGGCGAAGATAAGGCCTAAGATGATACACGCTTGCCTAGAAAGTGTCTGTTCACTTTATTCTTAAAGATGTCGAGATTATAGAGTTCCGGAAAAACTGACCCGGCAGTGAATTCCACTCCTTAACCGTCCGTAACCTCCTTATCCACTCAAACGTTCAAGCCGCTTTTTCGGCTCACTTCACTTATGTCTACAACAAAAGGGTGAAACCACTCGCCGCGCCTAGTCGTCCGGTGATGGAAAAGTGAAGGAGGTATCATAAAATATACAAAGGTTACAAAAAAGTGTTTTTTTTTTATTAGTTTGGATAAAATAGTCCTTCCAACTGACTTCGGTTACGCGGCCAAACTCTAAGAAGATTAACTATATGCTGTACACAAATTATAGTGTGAAAATCACACAGGCTTACGCTCTATTTCTTTCTTTCAAAATTCAGTGAGACGGTTGTACCAACGCGACTGGTGAAAGATGACCACCGACTTTCTTACTTTCTGATTTATTCCAGGAAAGAAAATCTTAGTAACATAGTTTTTGGTTGACTCCAGACTTGAGCCCGGTACTTCGTTAGTTACCATCAAACATATTACCGCAAGACCAACATGAAGATGTATGTGAAAGTTACAACTACAGTGCGTTAAGACACTGATCAGATATTTTAGCTGAAACTAAGTAGAATAGCCTATTAACATACATTTATATTCATTACTCTTTTATTCTCATGCAATTCATCCCTTCTCTCCACATGACCATACCTAGGCAGCCATTCTGCTCTTTAAGCTTTTCTATAACAGGTGTGACTTGAAAACTTAACCTTATACAGGGTTATTTTTAAAACACCAACAACCTTTCAGCAAGTGAAAGTACTGATGATTATAAACAACTTTTACTATGAGACCAACACTGAAATCGCGAAAAAAAATCAGTTGTTCCATACATTTTGTCGAGGTAAGTGAACATTAATGTATGGAACAGCTAATTTTTTTATCCATTTATGTTATCCATTCTAGTCACTTCACACATCCACCTCAACATTCTCTTCTCCTTATTTTATTTTTTATCTATATTTCAATAATATAGATAAAAAAGCGCATTAGATAGAAATTACCGCTTTAAAAAAGCTTTTTTTTTGTAAAAAGGCAATTTTTAGAACATGCATTTAAAAGAAATGTTTGCTGTTAATAACCAATTCCTAGAGCAAGATTACCGTACGTTTAACACTAGCATCCGCGCGCAGTTTAAATCTCATAATAAAATATAACCTACTAGCTGCCCCATCGGTTTTACCCGTGTTACTCTGCTCCAGTGGGTCGGAGCGTGATGTTTTGTAGCATATATATTAATACAGCGTATAGCCTATCCCAGTGCAAAGTTTCAGACAATTCTGTTCAGTAGTTTTGGCGTGAAAGCGTGACAAACATCCATCCATCCATACTTACACCTCCCACAAAACCACGCGGCGCCAACGCAAATCATTCATCTTTCAATCGAAAACTCCAACACTTTTACAAGTAATTCATATTTCCAACTAAAGTCTATACAAAACACCAACTGACGTAGATCGAGTAATTATATCACAGTTGGCACACATATAGCAGCAATATCGAGCAGTTAATTATCGTAGAACAGAATTAAAATACACCACTGTTCTAAAAATGGCTAGTATCGTGGAATCAGGTTTACTTATGCAATCTGTTAGCACGCGAACCTGAACTTGGCTTTCACTCGTTTATAAATAACATGAGTTTAAACATAGTATCGGTGCTTTGAACTTTGTCGTAAATTCTAAGATTGCTTTCCGGGTCTTGTTGGTTGAGGAAATACCCTCCGTGCCTCGGTATATACATTTGGTTACGGTTATAACATCATCAATAATAATGTGTGGAACAACATAATACCTACTGCGTTCACCAATCAAATTCCCTCCCCCGGGAGGAGGCCCATGTTCAGCGGTGGACAGTATACGGGCTGGTGATGATGAACTTTGTCGACATCAGCCCATTTACGTCCATTTAACACCTCCTCTTTAACTGATCGTGACAAGGGTCGTTGAGGGATATTGGCGTTATCACCACTCTTCGCAGACGGATTGGTGATTTCAGTAAGATGGGAGTATCTTAGAGCTGACAGATGCTGCTGCATATGTATCTTCTTCTTATTCGGTCCCTCATATCTGAGGATCGTGGTCAGTATCAGGGTTGCACCTGGAGCGGATGATCTGTCTCCACCGGTTTCTGTCCAGCGCGTCCCTCACGACCGTGTGGAATTTCAAGGACGACGAGTCTTTAACTTGATCGGTCCATCTTGTTGGTGAACATCTGCGTGATCTTGCCTTCTGTGTTTCCAATCACTATCAGTTGTTCTAGACTCTCGTCTCCTTTACTTTTGCCTATGTATCAGGTGTATATTGCCCTAAGTCGCCTCTTGAGACACCCGCAGGTAGATATGGGTCTATTCTAAGCTAAAACCCAGACGGTACGGCCGGATACCACACGGAACTTCATACGAGAATAAGTATTATATAGTATCATTAAACAACCTTTTTATGTCCACTTAATTTGTCTATGGTGCTAATAATACCCCCGTGGGCCCGTTCGTCCATACGATACCGTATCGAACGGGATTAAACCTAATTCCGTTAATGATTATTATTAACATTTGAGTTCAGAACGCAATGGCGAATAAGGATCAACGTTGTTTTGCGTCAGTTCAAAGTTAACGATTGTTATAATTGAATTTGGAATTTGTTAGTTTTGATGCTTGCTATATTTGAAAACTAACAGTTTGTTGTAAGAACAAATTCTACTAATGTTATTAACGCGAAAGTTTGAAAGTATGGATGGACGGATGCTTGTAACTCTTTCACGTAAAAACTACTAAATGGATTTGGCTGCAAATTTGCACAGGGATAGTTAATCAGCTCGATTAACATAAAGGCAACAAAACATCACGCTCCGACTCACTGGAGCAGAGTAACGCAGGTATAACCGCGAGTCGCAGCTATTTTTAAATAAAATAAGCGCCTTTTATACACTTTCATCAGATAACATACTAAAGTCCGACATAAAACTCTTAATAACTAAAATAACAACTAAGTAACTATATTTCTAGAATTTTCTTTTTTCCTTTTTACTGCGTCCGGATATATAAAAACCGGGTATATATGCTCATTAGGCGGCACAACTAGATTTGCGAGAGTTTGCTGGCTGGAGGCGAGCTCTCGCATGAGGGCATCGGCTAATTGTAGTAGCGAGTACTGTGTGTTCGCGTAAAGGTACTTATCAGTGGTAAGTTGTGCCGACGCGGTGTGGCTAGAAAATTGATGTAGTGTTTGTATCTAGTTCAACATCATCATCAGCCCGTATAACATCCACTGCTGAAGCCAGCGTATAACCTATCTCGGTGCAAAATTTCAGCCGTTCAGTAGTTTTGGCGTGAAAGAGTAGCTAACATCCATCCATCCGTCCATCCATACTTACAAACTTTCGCGTTTATAATATTGATAGGATATTCCCGAAAACTACTTAAGTAATCTACACTTTCGATTGTAATAAAAACATGACCCTACATTTTTTTAAATACATGGCGTGGTTGCCTTTATTGAGCAACAGAACAAGTTATCTTCTTAAATGCTGTACCTCCATTTATTTTATTCTATTAGCACACGTGCCAAAAAGGGGTGATAACAAGGTCGTTGTAATTCATGATGGTTCCCTTCTGAGGCATTATCCCTATAAACAAATTAACTAAACGTAAAAGGATTGTGTTATAGTCGAAAGAGCTTAATCAGATACCCGAATGAGCGTTGTTACCTGCTCTTTAAATTTTACGGCTCATATGTTTGCGAAAGGTATTTTTTTTATATTAAACAATAAAAATAACCTAAAACACTTAATATAAAGTGAGTTAGGTATATTATCTATACTTTTTTTTTTTTTTTTTTGTTGTCCGTTGGTAAATGCATTTTCGCCTTCCCACCGCCACTGCAGCGTATTCGCGCGCTGGCGGTGGTGGGATATGTGGGACTCGCCCTCTCCATAGCGTGGTATGCTAACTCATGCCACGAGGAGAGGAACCTATACCACTAAAACCCCCCAGACACTCCTTCGATCCGCCGTTGGCGGGGGCCGGGCACGCATAAGCAATCCGGCCCAGGTATATTAATAATAATAATAAATCTTTATTTCCAGTTTTACAATTTCAATGAGCACATACAGTTTCAGTAACATATGTTAAAATCATAACAAATTGTAGGTTTATACGCAGTTATGGGTTCTGACACCCAAGCTAAGATTTAACTTGTGTTATGGGTGTCAGGGCTCTCTTAATTGAAACAAGAAGTGTTACAAATAAATGTTCAGAGTATCACTTAGTGTATGGAATCAGTACAATATGCTGAAAAATTAAGATCAAACATAAAAAAGAAAGAAAACAAAAAAAATATAATAGAGAGTATAAACAAACAATATGTGTAATGTGTTGTGTTGTAGTGTCTGTGTTAGTATGTCGGAAAGAAATGTATGTGTATGTGTTTGAGTAGGACGGGTACTATTTGTGTGAAAAGGAAGTCTTTTGTGGATGTGTGGTTAAGTGGGTTTTTTCAACCTCCCCATAATCAAGAGTGAATAACCATTTAATCATATTATTATCCTGGATGACAAATTACTAATTACTTTGTTACTTCAACTGTCCGTTTGGCTCCTGTGCTGAACAGGCCTCCTATTTACCGATCTTGGCAAGCAGCTTTGAGGGATATTGCCTGAATCACCATGCATGGCGGGTGGATTGGTGATCGCAGTAAGATGGTAAGTAACTTTGAGCTGATAGATGCTGCTGCCCATCCATTAACTGTATGTCCCTTGGTCGCATCTTACGGCACCCATGGGAAGATATGGGGTGGTCCATTCTAAGCCGGAAACCACACGACATTGTCGGTAATCACCGATTTCTATGGAATAAGAACTCTAGAGGGTTGCGATGTTATGTTGGAGGTTGTGGGTTTGATTTCTGAACGGAATAAAGGAAAAAAATATTGTCTTGTCTAGATCTGGGTGGTTGATCGACTATCTTCCGTTCTTTAAAAAGCTATTTAAGCTATTAGTCACAAATGGTATAAGTAACATGACAAAATTTTATGCTAGTGTTCGCCCAGTGGCAGAAGGACCTTATTTAAAAAAATATTAACACTGTGCACTCTGTCTCTATATCCTACTAATATAAAAAAAAAAAAAAAAAAAATTGAAAATGTGAAAGTTTGTAAGTATGGATAGATGGATGTTTGTTACTCTTTCACGCCAAAATAACTGAACGGTATTGGCTGAAATTTTGCAGCGGGATGGGTTATATGCTGGATTAACATATAGGCTACAAAACATCACGCTCCGATCCACTGGAGCAGAGTAACGCGGGTGAAACCGCGAGGTAGTAATTGTATAAATATTGAAATCTTCTTAAAAATTAGAACAAAGTTTTTGCTTCACGTTTTAATCTAAAAGGTACTGTTTCTATTCTAATATATCGTCGGCTTATTGCAAGAAACTGCAAAAAAACAGTAAATACGTTTTTATCCATAGTGGACTTCATTTGACACATTCTACAAAAGGCAAAAACTCACAAATTTCTATCTAGTCAATTTTTAGGCGGTATAATTTAATGGCGGCCTGGCCATTAAATCCATAACTGCAACTTTGGAAAGCAGGCATTTACAAAAAATCAATAAGCTGCACAATATTTTTTTATTATATAGATAATAATTAAAATACTTAAATCGAACTAAAATACCGTTTATCTCAGAATAGTGAATATGTCACTTAATGACTTCTTGCAATAAGCCGACGATATAGAGCTGAAGAGTTTGTTTGTTTGCTTAAACGCGCTTATATCAACTAGTAGTCCGATATGAAAAATTCTTTAAGTCTTAGATAGCTCATTTATTGAGGACGGCATTAGGTTATACTTTATTGAGAAGCTCTTACGAGAACGGGAGTTGCGCGGGTAAAGCCGCACGCGAGAAGCTAGTATGTAGATATATAAAAGATTTCCTCTTTATAATATTAGTATCGATATATCGTCGGTAATATCGCAATTGACAGTGACAATAGCTAATAACGTTGAACATCAAATGAAGCAATTTGATTTTTTGCCCTCGACAACACCTATAAATACAATATTTCTTGACAAATGTAACCGACATAGCCCAACGGATTAGTTCGTTGAAGTGGCGATTGGCAGGCCATTTAGCACGGAGAACAGATGGCCATCGGGGCCGAAAAGTTCTCGAATGGAGACCGCGGATCGGCAAGCGTAGCGAGGACGTCTACCTACTAGATGGACGGATGATCTGGTTAAGGCCGCGGGATCACGGTGCAGGCCGCTTCAAACTGCAACAACTGAAGATCTATGAGGGAGGCCTATGTCCAGCAGTTGACATCCTACGGCTAAAATGATGATGATGAAATGAAATTGCACTTTATTAGCAACTGTCACTTTCGCGGTATTTCAGTATTACCGGAGATATCGTTTAATGTTTCGCATTGCATTGTTCTCATAAATAATAACAGATCCGAATAAGCAGCAGTAATCAATTATGAGTGCAGGCAAACACTGCATTCCTTGCTATTGAGCCTATCATTTACACAGTTTACACGTTAGCTGCAATTTCAAGCTGCACTAATGGGCAATCATTGGTGACAACCAAATATATGAAGTTCGTGCACAGGCTACATACACATTCATTTAAAATACATTCATGAGGAAATTACTGCGGGAACCGGAGCTATGTCGCTGAAAACGGGGAAAGAGGCTATTAAGTCTTTTCCTCGGTCGGGAGGGAGTCGGGAACCTCTCCATTAAAACCAACCAAACATTAGATAACGTTTGTTAAAAAAACAATTAAGATGGCCCAGCCATTCTCGAATTTCGCGCTTAGCTTATTTATGCCTATTGATTGTTGCTTAAAGTTATATTTTACACATTACTCGTCTTTGCGTACAAGGATGCAACCATCACCGCTTCCGCGCCCTTTCGACCCTTAGTTTGCTAAGAACCTTCCGATGCCCTCGGAAACCCGAAATTCGAGAGGCCCGCGAACTGTAAAGTAGAGCTTCAGTTGCACAAAACTTCCCTAAAATACAAAACGTCGAAATTCCTCAATCTCATCGCCAGTGAACGCCCTGAGCCGAGGTCCAAGTCCCACAGGGGACGCCCTATTGCGCAGGTTGCTTAGGTTATAGTGTTTAAACCATTTAGGCTGGAGCTCTGCTCGCCTTTATGCCCGATGAAGTAGCAAAAGCCTCGTGGGTAAATAAATATGTCCGTCCGAAAAAAAACGACGCATCCACACACACTTTATGTATGATTTAATTAAAACTATTGAAGGGGAATTAAATCCTGTATCGCAGGGTTATAAACACTTACTTCACAGACACAAATCACACCCAGACCCAGAACAACCATCTTTGGTTCACACAAATAATTGTCCCGAATGGGAATCGAAGGAACTACCGTAAACACTGCAATCAAAATTATACTATTATACGTATCCATTATCCAACATTCATTAAACATCAAAACATTTTTTTTATAATATTATTATCAGAGTTTTTAAACCCTCGTGCTGAGCTAAAATGCTTGTGTCACGAGTGGGTACACGTTGGTAGTGCCACCCAGGTGAGCCTCGAACGCGCGACCACGTGATTGCAAGTCCGACACCCTAGCCCAATGACTAGCATAATTGCTACAATCGCTTAGTTTACACACACATCGCAAATTCTGACCCAATAACGCTGTCAAATAAATCGCTCCGGTTTATTCACGGCTTAAAACGGTGACGATAAGTTTGGCAGATAATTCAGACTAATAGCTTTAGCACAAGTTTCCTTGTTGTTTGTTCTCGGGTAGCGAGTTAAGCTATCTGTAGTTCTGTAATCATTAGACAACTATCGGTAAGCTAAATTGAAGTTATATGCTACATAATGCTCTAGAAAACTCGATGGTATAGGTCTCTTAAAAGAGTAATGTAAATATATTTAAAATCGTGATCATAGCGTTAGTAAGGGCAATGACCTGCTCGAAGAGAAAGTACCTCCACCTTATTCATGACCAATAGACCAATTTGTGTTTTAAACATGTTATAAGTAAGTACTTATAATATTAGTTTGAAACGCCATCTATTGTTGTAAGCGGTGCACTAAAGTAGTTCACCAATAGATGGCGTTAGTCGACATTTTATAAGTCGCAATCATTTGTTTCACCTGATTTGGTCACCAATGGTTTTTATCAGAGACGAAACAGAGCTTTTGGTGGTTTTATCAATAACTAAATGATTGGTATGTCAAGATCATAGCAAGTTGATGATAGTGGTATCTGCCTACCCTTATGGGAAAGAGGCGTACAATGTACATATGTATGTATATTAATCCCTTTTTCAGCATTGCGGTGGTTTACAACCGTACTTAATACTAGAGCCAAATAATGTTTTTGATTGTTCTGTTCCTGTGCATGAGCACACGGCATATGTCACTTTTTTGACGGGAATGCCGACAACAGCCAGTATTTTATCTTACAAACATACTACAAGTGATGAATTTAAGTGTTTCGGAAGACTTTACAAACTTTACAGTACCTGCACAAACAATAACCAGACTCAGAATGTAGATTCGATCCTCACTTTGGCCACTTCTGTGTTAACTGCGGATAGTTGATCCGTACTTTAAAGCTAACACCGGTTGTTAAGTACTCGTAACTACCAGTACTATTAAGCACATGAAAAAACCAGTGTTCGGTGTTGTGAATTCTGAAATATCGACCTTTTCGGCAGAACATGCAACGGTACTTAATCTTATTTGTGTATTTCTGTTAAATATGTGTTATAATGTTGTGTGTACAGCATATGCTGTATAAAATTCAAGTGTCGGTTTGTTAAGAAAAAGTTACAGGTTTCTAGTAAACGCATATAAATTCACAGCTTCTACTATCTGATTTCTTTTCTTTGTGCTGACCCAGTAACGGTAGGACCAAGTTTGTCAGGAATTTCACTCGTAGATAGCAAATTTTGAATATTCTACTTTTTTATTTGCTCATCTATATGTTTGTCCGTTTATTCCGCCTATTCTCCAAAAAGATAGTTAATCCAAGACTTTTATTGTTAGATCATCATCATCATAATCTTCAGCCTGTTGTAGGCCACTGCTGAACAAAGGCCTCCCCCATCGATCGCGGCCTGCAACCACTGACTCCCTGCAACCTTTATAAGGTCGTCGGTCCATCGTGCAGACGGTCGTCCAACGCTGCGCTTGCCAGTTCGTGGTCTCCACTCGAGAACCTTTCTGCTCCATCGGCCGTCAGTTCTTCGAGCTATGTGTCCTGCCCATTGCAACTTCAGCTTGCTAATCCGTTGAGCTATGTCAGCGACTTTCGTTCTCCTGCCGATCTCTTAATTTCTGATTCGATCACGCAGAGAAACGCCGAGTATAGCTTTTTCCATAGCTCGCTGAGAGACTTTGAGCTTTCTTATGAGACACACATTATTGTTAATCATTATTGTTCACGTAGTCAAAGTCGAGGGCAGCAGCCAGTACCTTAATCTTATCTCTGTTCGAATCTTAATTTACTTTTTATCAATACGTCATACATTACTAATAAACTATCATTTTTCTCCTTGAAGTGAAACAGAATACTAAGTAGTGTATCAGTTTTTTGGCAATGCGCTTGTAAACGCCGCAATAAAGATGTGTTCCTACATTAACTGCCTCGGTGCTATGCAGTTACGCATTGACGTTTCATAAACAAAAGGCTTTAATACTTTACCTGTTTAAAACTACATACAAATTTATATATATACTAATTTTATACTGGTTTTATCGCAGGCAGAAATCTGTTTGAAACATCCTTTGGTTGGCTTTAAAATTAAATATCTATATTAATAAATATAATATACCTACAGCTGAAGAGTTTGTTTATTTGTTTGCTTAATCGCGCTAATTAACAACAACTGGTCCGATTCGAAAAATTATTTCAGTGTTAGATTGGCCGTTTATCGATATTTTAAGTCATAATTTCTCAATCCCCCTGTCAGCTGCCACCAAGATGCTACTCTGGATGTCCCACAGGCGCTCTCTAGCGCAGGTTTCTTAACTTGCAGTTTTTAATATTATTACTTCACTTATAATGCAAAAATATTACTTAATATAATTTATAAAAGCCGGACTAGACTACAACTCCCTTTATGCACGGTGAAGTTTCAAAACCCTAGTAGCTAACTATATGTATCCGTTTGAAAACAAAATCACCAAAATCGAATCACACACAAGAAAACTCTCAACATCAAACGATTATTTAAAGAAACAGATATCAAAAACCAAAACATTCACACAGTGAACACGCCGCAAAACATTTATCCCGTTCACAAACCATAAAACTATAAGACCGCGATTATTTTGGCGGTTCCGAATTATCTGACGATAAAATTGGTAAGCTAAAGGCAACGCTTTTTACAGCACTCGGTTTATACGAGAGCGACGCGTCAGCGATGTATGTTTTACGATTGTGGAATTGCGATGGGTGGATTTGCATGGCACAGGTTTTGGGTATCGGTTGTAGAAATCAAAACACATATTCTTTTGATTGTCTTGAGTAGATCTATTTAATAAATAAGTTTCATGTAAAATAAGATGTATATGTATATCCTTACACGTGGAAATAAATTCGATGAATGTAGATCTATCTGTTATGCTATTTTTTTTAAGCCTCTCTCTAGTCCCGCTCTCGTAAAAACAAACCCTATATCTCAGGGAACTTTACATGCACTCAATTCATGGACACAAAGACTGCCCAGACTCAGATCAATTATCTGTTAACACAAATTATTGTCCCGGGTGGGAATATAACACTAGGTCTCATAAGCAACAACGGCAACCTCTGAACCACGGTGGAATTAGCTGAAACCTTTGTATTCTGTCTTTACAACATTTATCGTTTTCGATGCTGTCTATATATATAGTTTTCATTCCAATTTTCTAAAACGTAGGCGGTATCTATCGATTATGGTTAGCATTATTCGACAAATAGCTCTGAATTTGCATTCGGAAGGGAATATTTAATCACTCTCGAGTTGTAACAACATTGTTACAAAATGTCGATAAGTAAAAATTATACCTACATCAAACTCGTAAAAATCTATTGCTGCAAGTTAATAGTATTACAAACTCTTTAATATGATAAATATCAGTTATTTATTTGATAGCCTTTCTAACATCAATGAAGACACCTATAGAGCCAGTACAGTAAATACTACTGCGCACTAGCAAAAAAAAATGTTAAAAAATGTTTAATGTATAGACCATATAGCATCTTTACTATATTGTTTATGTATCATATATATTCCATCAAAAAATAATATATTTTATTCAATGTTTGTTTACGTTAACACTCGCTGTCTTAAACATCAATCCAAACAAGTCAAGCAAAGCGATGCCAAATCAAATTCCGTTTCATAAACATGTATTAAAAAAATCTTCCAGTACATCCGTACACTGCCAGTGTCAGAAACTAACCATGATTGTAGCAACTTATTTAATATTAATACTTGGTTCCCGCGCGCGGTTTCACCCGCGTAACATCCAAGTTAACGTTTCACGTAATCGTTTAACGTTCCCGTGGGAACTTCATGATTAAATATAGCCTATGTCACTCAGGGGGAATGCAACTTGGGCCGGATTGCTCATGCGTACCCGGCCCCCGCCAACGGCGGATCGAAAGAGTGTCCGGGAGGTTTTAGTAGTGTAGGGTCCTCTCATCGTGGTATGAGTTTAAGATACCACGCT
Organism: Nycteola revayana; assembly: GCA_947037095.2. Classification (NCBI taxonomy): domain Eukaryota; kingdom Metazoa; phylum Arthropoda; class Insecta; order Lepidoptera; family Nolidae; genus Nycteola; species Nycteola revayana. Next base: position 16,386,192 of record OX344851.2, on the reverse strand, counting down.
ATGGAGAGGGCGAGTCCCACATATCCCACCGCCAGCGCGCGAATGCGCTGCAGCGGCGGTGGATATGCGTTAAAGCATTTACCCCCGGACCAAAAAAAAAAACTTTCCAATGGTGAAAGAATTTTTGAAATCTGCATTCACACAAAAATACAAATCTTTCCTCTTTATAATATTAGTATAGATTTATGAATAGTTTTAAGGCGCGGTGAATAGACGACTTTTACGTATTAGTTTTGTCACTGTTGCTCCGCGTAGAAATGAAAGAGAAGCGAAGAGACGCCGCGATGGCGCAACGTTTCGTTCGACTCGTTCAAATTATTTAATACATTAATCCTTGCAAATATCTTATTCCAATCGATAAATAAAAACAACAGTTTCCTTTATTATTATATATTACATCACTGTTATTAATATTATCAAGATTTGTTTATAAATAATACAGTTACAATTGCTACAATTTCAATTTTAATGGTTATTTTATGTTTTTTTTATCGAGAAAATTTTCCGAAAACGTGTTTTGAACACAATGGTCCCACCATAAATATGATCAAGATTAACATATATTTTTTTAGCTGCTCTAAAATGTAAACATTTGGCTAAAAAACTGTTTTGTGAAGCCTATTTTGACTAAGTACAGCGCCTTAAGCTGCTTTGTTAATTTTAACGTTGTATTCTTTCAGAATCTTGGTGTAAGCTTTACTTACTTATTCAGCTTGTAAACTTCCTCTGCTGAACATGGGTCTCCCCTTTAACAGACCTTGGCAAGCCAGGGCCATTGAGGGATATTGCCATAATCACCATTCTTTGTAGGCGGATTGGTGATCGCAGTATGATAGGACTATCTTTGAGCTTTTACTACCTTGCTTTTGGACTATTTTCGACAACCTCCGTAGCGTAGCGGTTTGGCTTGCTTTAAATCTCGGAGGTCGTGGGTTCGATCCCCACGCCGGACAGGAAATCTTTATGTAAATTCTAAGATTTCTTTCCGGGTCTGGTTGGTTGAGGGACTACCCACCGCGCCTCGGAAAGCACGTTAAGCCGTTGGTCCCGATTGCTATAACATCATCTATAATAATCGTAAATCAAGGAACGGGCAGCAGCGTTTGCTTGTGTAGTACAACATAATAAACAGTAAACAAGCGTGGTGACTATGGCATATACCCTCCGTCGGGAGGAGGCCCATGTTCAGCAGTGGACGTTGTACGGGCTGATGATGATGATCTTTGAGCTGATAGATGCTGCTGCCCGTCCATCAGGTGTCTATCCCTCGCCGCTTACGACACTCAAAGGAAATGTAAACAATTTGTTGGAAACATTATGTCCTTTTGATCGTATACCTAGTATAGAGATAATTCTTTACATCATTTCCAAGAAAATGGCTCAAATTTCCATGAATACGTGTGTAGTTAGTATTTATAGTATGCTAATAGAGAGCATTGCGCAGATTCATGCTGTCATCGCGCCTCAACAGGTACTCTCGAGAATTAGCGGCACTTAACAGAGATCATTGCATTTAATTAAATATTAGTAAAGATTGACAGAGTTTGTGTATTATTATTGAGTGATAGAGATAGAACTTTTTTTTTGTATGGACATCACGATGCTTTTGCTTATTCACCGGGCATAAAGGCGAGCAGAGCTCCAGCCTCAATAAATGGTTTAAAAACTACAAGCAACCTGCGCAAGAGGGCGCCTGCTTTGGGGTTTGGACCTCGGCTCAGGGCGGTCGCTAGCGATGAGATTGATGGATTATGACTTTTAGTATTTTATGGAAAGACATGGGTTGGTCTATTCTAAGTCGGACACCACACTATTTTGCATACATTCAATTGCTAAACAAAAGAAAAATGCCATTGAAGATAGCATATTAGTATTATAATAGTAGTTCTCCATACAAGCTTCGCCCCCTCTTTTCATCATTGTAAGAATATCATATTTGGAACCCACCCACCGAAGTGAACAGTTTCATGTCCTTACGATCAGTGGTTTAGGCTGTGCATAGATCTATCAGTCAGTCATTCAGGACATAGCTTTTTATTAATATAGATACACGAACATAAAAACCTTATTTATTTACATTATTAGTGTTGATATTGGAGTAACTTATATTAAAGTGGGACGTATGAAGTCGCATACATGTTTTAATTTGAATAATGGCGAAGGAACTGATTTTAAAAGGGAAATTCTTTTAGTAGTTGCTGAGATACTGTTTGAGTAATAATGTAAAACTATATTATATCTTTGTCTTTAAACCACATAGTCTTGAGAACGGTATTGTAGAGAATAACTATATACAGGGTTATTTGTATAACACCAACAACACAACCTCTGAAGAGGCCATTGTACTCATAATCATGAATAACTTTTACTATGGGACAAAATCTAAAATAGCGAAAAAAACAGCAGATTTTTTTCGTAATTTCGTGTTTGCACCCATAGTAAAAGTTGTTTATGAAGATGAATACAATGACCTCTTAATAGGTTGTTGGTGTTTTACAAATAACCCTGTATAATATAATGTCTGTAGTGGTGTGGTGCAGTCCGTCAGAGTCAGAGCTCTGACGGACTTCACCAGTGGCTCTACAGTTACGGCTGTTATTTTTGAGACCTGATGGTCTAGGTTTAATTCCCACCCGGGACAATTATTTGAGTGAACCATAGATAGTTGTTCTGAGTCTGTCTGATTATGACTTACTGGCCTAGTTGTGAACGATAAATAATAAATAAACGAAGGTACACTTAAGTAATTTTAATCCATATTGAGTGACAGTGCCCTGAGCCCTCACAAATCCCCTCGTAGGGTTATATATAAGACTGCTTACTGAGCTACAAGTCATAAAATCGCGTGCATTACAGTACTAATGCTTATTTTTAAAGTTTTGTTGTCGAAGTCACAGTTTCGATTCCAGGGTAAATGGGTAAACTCAAATAAAGTTAGTAACCCAAAAAACTAGTTTTCAAAGAAATATGCCATTCTAATGTTACACAAACATACCTTTAGTGGACAAAATGAAAAACACGAAAAATTTGTTGGTACAGTCTATTGTGAATCGTTATAATTATCATTCCAATGAGATAAATGGCGCTTCCTAGGTATGCTACGACGTAGCAGCGTAGTAGTCACGTAGTATCTCGTAGCGACACATTCAGCGTAGCAAATTTCGCAATCTATAATATACATTTCTGATACAATTTCATTGAACTGTTTTCAATTATAGATTCCAGTTCAAAATGAAATACGGTTTTAATATTAATTTATGGTGTAGACATTTGATACGAAACATGCAGCGCCATCTCCCGTTGAATGGATGAAGTTGCGTACTAAAAGTGTTTTGTCTTAGTTTAAATGCAATGAACATTAAGCCATACTTGTTATTAGTAAAGATCGTGGGTTTATAACAGTTTTATTACTGCATTAATATAATTCAGGCAAAATCGCCGTGTGGTTTCCGGCTTACATTAGACCACACCATAAGTCCTTCCTATGAGTGTCGCAAGAGACGACTAAGGTTTTTTATTCGGTTAGACTTACGTAGGTAACCATGAGGCTTTTGCTACTTCACCGGGCATAAAGGCGAGCAGAGCTCCAGCCTTTATAAATGGTTTAAAAACTACAAACTAAGCAACCTGCGCAAGAGGGTGCCCCCTGTGGGGCTTGGACCTCGGCTCAGGGCAGTCGCTGGCGATGAGATTGAGGGATTATGACTTTTAGTATTTTAGGGGAGTTTTGTGCAACTGTCGCTCTACTTTACAGTTCGCGGGCCTCACGGACTTTGGGTCTACGAGCGTGTCGGATATACGACTAAGGGACATACTGCTGATAGATGGGCTGCGGCTGCTGCGGGACATTGCTAGTTATTTTTTTTTAATCCCACACTCCCACAGTTTCACTTGCGCAACTCCTGTTCCCGTAGGAACTTGATAATTAAATGTAAGCCTTCCTCGACAAACGGGCTATCTAACACTAAAAGATTTTTTGAAATCGGACCAATAGTTTCTGAGATCAATCTCTTCAACTTTATTTAAATGTTTTGAACTCTTTATGGAAATGATTACTTTATACTATATTTCAAAATTGAGATTAATAAAATTCGACCACCGGCAGGATTCGAACCTGCATCTTGGGTAAAGCCCCCAATGCCTTAACCAATTAGGCTACGGTGGAACCCTACCGATTATCGAAATTTATTAATCTCTTTGTAACACGTCTCTAAGGGGATATATCTTTGTAACACTCTTCAACTTATATATAAGTTTAGATTTACAGATATAACTGTTTTAACAAAAAGTATTTATGGGATATACATATATTATAAATATGGACTGTCAGTATTTTGTTAGTAATGAAAAAAAAATAATTAACAAACGTCAAATTACATGATGAGGTTCTCACGGGATTGGGAGGTAGGTGGGTGGAAATACTATTCTCAGATAAAGGTTTCAAATAAAATAATGATAATTAAAAAATAGGAAACATATATAATTTTATATTATTGTATCATCATCAGCCCGTATAATGTCCACTGCTGAACATGGGCCTCCTCCTGAGGGAATAGGTATTTGCCATAGTCACCACGCTTGGCAGGCGGATTGGTGGCCGCAGTGTTATGTTGTATCACACAAGGAAACGCTGCTGCCCGTTCCTTGATATACGATTGTTAAAGATGATGTTATAACAATCGGGACAAACGGCTTAGCGTGCTTTCCGAGGCAGGTAGTCCCTCAACCAACCAGACCCGGAAATAAATCTTAGAATTTACACAAAGATTTCTTGTCGTGTGTGGGAATCGAACCTTCGACCTCCGAGATTTAAAGCGAGCCAAATACCGCTACGCTACGGTGGTTGTCTATTATATTATTGTATGTATTTATCTTCTTATTTTTTTAATTTAATTTCGTCCCGCGTGTTTTCACTTGCGTAGCACTAGTTTCTTTATGAATTTATTTAGAACTAGCTTCCCACGCGCGGTTTCACCCGCGTAACTCCCGTTCCCGTGGGAACTTCATAATTAAATATAGACCATGTTATCCGGGTATAGTGTAGCTTTCCAACGGTGAAAGAATTTTCGAAATCGTCACGGTAGTTTTTGAGTTTATTCATTACAGTCATACACACACACAGAAATACAAAAGTACAAATCTTTCCTCTTTATAATATTAGTATAGATAATTCATTTGTTTTTTGTCATACGTACTAACAGACAGACAGATATCATACCTCTACTGCTTTTCTCAATTACGATATGTTGTAGTATATACGATAAGTTTTATTATTAATAAATAATGCCTTTTATGTATAATTTATGCAATATATCGTTTGCAAGAAGGTTAGGTCCTAAAACTTACACAACATTGGAATTTTCAATATTAAAAGCTCATTACGGTATTTAAATTATGGAAATTAGCTGTGCTTATTTGTTACCTGTTGTTATAAAAAATATAGTTTATTAATATAACCATGTTGTTAAAAACTGTAGGACATCACGTGGTTTCTTACAAGTATAATACTAAGCATACCTACACTGTTTTTCTTTAACATTTATTATAGATACCTATTCATATTTACACCAAATTTTAATTAACACACCTAAATTTTGCCATAGCTTCGTAGCAGCGTGTAGCAAGCGTGTAGCACTTCACCTGATTCTACGCCGCTACGAGGTACTACGAGCTACCTACCTCGATCAGTATACCATGGCTTATTTAAGTGCGTTCTATGTAGGTTAAATTATGTTTTCAGATTATAATTAGTATGCCTCCTTTATATATTGCGAACATCGGTTATTTAATATATGAAATGTAGTATATTTGAGGTTAAATTTATAGTATTTTGCATGATTCATACTAATAGCATGATGTTTTATGCCTGTTTGTACATGAAGCTTACGCTTCGCGCGTAATTACCATCGCACTCACCTAACCTCACACTCATATAACCGCCGACATATATGAAAGCTTTGAAATCAGCACGACGCGCATTCATCCGTAAGTATTCACGAATCGAAAATGTATGTATACGTGGTGTACAAGTATTATAGAGGAAATGATCTGTTTTGGATCGTGGTCACTCCATCGTCAGCGCATGCCTGGTAGGTGGGACAACACGAGGAGTGCTTGCCGGCATGATGGTGGCCAGTAAGAGATGTAGACTCCATTAGCCCTGTAGGGTTTGGCCAATGAAATCACTGAAATATCTGTGAGGAAATTGAATTCTCAGCGATTTCATTGGGTCAGATCAGGCCGTGTCCACCCGGCAAGTCTTGCCAGGCAAATCTCCTTTTACTGATGATACACACATCCTGGTGATACTGACCGAAAGCTGAGGCGTCTGGCCGTCGAGCGGCGCGGGGGGAAGTCTCTCACTGTCACTACACTCACGTCGCGCGTTCGCGCGTGCTCGCGTCGCGCAGCATGGCCGAGAGAGGCGCAGCTATCGACCGCAGCCGGCCGCGCCGCCCAGCGACTGACGCGAGTCCCGTGCGCGCGCACGCCCCGGCCTCACGCCTCGTCTCCCGCATCCCGGGCCCCTCACCGGCCCCCCGTCACTCCTCTGCCCCCACGCACCCCGCTACACAGGTTCTTGGAAAAGCCCGCGTTTGAACGGCCCGTACGTTTGGAACAACCTCGTCTAACCTCTGTGGAGATCGTAACCTAATGACATGTTGGTGTGTCTCGTTCTGTACGAGTAATTTGACTTGTTTTATGGAAGTCGTTTCTGTATTATGATATATAAACTTTATAGATAACTTATTCACGAAAGTCAAAATTAGATTTTAGAACAGCGTGAATTCCAACTTAAATCTGATAGTTACATGTCGGTAGGAGAAACACCTCATAAACTTTTCACTTTAATTAACTGTTTAACTCCCTGCTATGGTACTAAATGTGAGGCGAAACGCAACAAATGTAGCTGAAACAGAAAACACAGAAAGCTTGAAAAAATAACTCAATACGTCTCCGGTGAAACCTGAAACGATAATTACATACATCGGCGCCCCCAGCGCGGGCTGTAGTCGCGGCTCACAACAAGTCGCGTCGCTCTTATGTTTATTTTCGGCCGCAGGCTAGAGAGCCGCGTGCCGCCCGTTGCCATGGCGACGCGCCCCAGACGCCACCGCACGAGACAAGGACAGCCGGCTCTCTGCGCCACCGAAGTTTCCCGAAACGACTCGACTAGCTGCGGAGCCTACCGAGCTTGGGGCTGGAGTGTATGAAACCAGTGTTACCACTTTACCCATTTTCAGAAGGAATGGTAAGTACAACAAGCTCTTAATTTGACCCAAATTTATGAGACCAATAAACTATTTGACGGGCTACAGTTATGTCACTCGAAGTTTAAGATTCGTCACCTCTACGGATGTATCATGTTAATATTAAGAAATGATTAGCACCACAACCTAGAGGTATTAACAGCTAGTTTGTGTTCCTTTCAGGATGTTTCAAGTCGGTTTCCGGAGCCGGGTCGTGAGGAAAAACTTTGTATAAAAGTCCAGTTTAAGTATCTCCCGTGTCTTAGAAAGCACGTTTATCCATATCAGGACATTTAGTAGTTATTAACAGAACAGCTTAAAGAGTCCCAATATTCATAGCACCTTATATAGTGTGTATGTAAATAAACGTAAGAAAATCGAATCAAAATACTTATAATACGTGCGTTCTTCTATAATAATATCAATATAAGTTACTAGAATAACAAAAAATATATAATTGTGTGTACTAAGAAAAGCATGTGAATTGTGTATACCTCCGTATACAAAACCTTTATGAAAGTCATGACTCATGAGTTACTAAAAAAGCCCCTCTTGGGAACAAAATGATTGGGCGTTTAAAAGCAAGCACATATTTAAATATATTAAATGGCACAGTAACGCCCTCTCCTTTTTACCCGTTGTACTAATAAGTCCCGTCGTGTGCTGAAATGGTTCAGCAAACGTATGATAAATTTCTCACAGCGAATAGTTTAGTTAAGAACCTTGTAACTGGATGATTGCGACATATAAAATTGAAATCATTATGAATATGTTTACAATGACATAAACATATGAAGGGCACAGGGAAAAAAGGAGCTCATTAACATTTTCATTGTTTCGAGTAATTAAAGAATTAAATCTAAAATTTCAGTTTCTACACTTACACCTCAACTGAAATTTGATTTGTACCTATATAATAAAGGAACAGTGTATATATAACATAATAGAAAATAAAGTGCTCTGATTGGCCATAGAATTATGAAGTAAATGGTACAGTTAGTTCAAAAAAGGTAAAAATGTTAATGAGCTCCTTTTTTCCCTGTGCCCTTCATATGTTATTTTAGTTTTCATTGTCAATATTTTATAGCTAAAAAAAAATATTATCAGATTTTTTAAGCGGCCGTAGCCCAATGGCTTCGTCTTCGGACTTGTGATCTTGTGGTCTTGTGGGGATCGAACCGGCGCGTTCGATCCCCACCCATTGCACTACCGACGTGAACCCACTCGTAACACAAGCATTTTAGCTAAGCACGAGGGGTTAACAAGAATACTAGTAGACTGCAGAACACAAGTAGTAATCATTAAAAAAAAAAACTTTTAGGACAGTGGCTAAAATCTTTCAGATGGCGAGTCTTCTTTTGAATTAATTTTTGAAGTAATTTTGAAGTAATAATTTTGAAGTAATTTTTCTCAATCTCCAAAAACACCTTTTCCAATAGAACCAAACTAAGCTATGAAAATTAAAGGATTAATAGGACCGTTTGATTAATAGCTTCCACGCACAACCCTAGCTTCGCGGCTTAACAGGTTTACATGGTTAAGCTCCGGTACGTGCGTCCCTTACTATTTACATAATAAGTTTTTCACTCGCATCTATGCATAGTTGTGCTTTCTCTCTTGGTTTATAACTAGCATTGGGTAGTTACGCTTACTATTGTTTAAATGATCCAAGCGGATTAATTTAAGCATTACTATTTAGCAGCAATAAGGATGAAGACAAAAATAATCTATTTAGTCCGTCAGTTAGATTACAAAAAAATATTGGACACGTATATTTTGATTTTTCAAAATAATAAAAAAATTACAACGATACAGAGCAAAAACAAACTTTCTTGTGACGTCACTTTTAGGTAAAATTGTACCTACCTAAAAGTGACGCCGAGGGACATTTCAACGCGCTGTATCTGTGACCGAAAAAAATGTACACGTCCCATATTTGTTGGTAATCTAACTGACGGACTAAATAGTATTTTTAGTCTTCATCCTTTTTGTATGCAAAAGAATATGTAGGAAAAAAGGTGTGTTTATCTCATAATCTTCATTGTGTCATCATCATCAGCCCATATAACGTCCGTGGCTGAACATGGAAGGGTTTTTGCCATAGTCACCACGCTTGGCAGGCGGGTTGGTGACCGCAGTGTTATGTTGTAATACACCGGGGAAACGTTGCTGCCCGTTCCCTGGTTCGCTTATTATAGATAATGTTATAACAATCGGGACTTGTTTTCCGAGGCACGGAGGGTAGTCCCTCAACCAACCAGTCCCGGAAAGAAATCTTAGAATTTACACAAAGATTTCTTGTCCGGTATGGGGATCGCACCCACGACCTCCGAGATTTAAAGCGAGCCAAATACCGCTACGCTACGGAGGTGGTCTTCATTGTGTTATAACCAAGTAGTTAAGTACTTATTCTTATTCTTTATTGTACACCCAGAAAAACAAGTAACAATACGTTTTAGACAAAGAAACAACATGTACAAAGGCGAGCTTAATTCAATTATGAATTATCTTCCAGCAAACCTTCGAAGGACAGATATATAATAAAAAGGTAGCTAGTGCACAACAAATCTAGTTTACCGATCTGGTAAACATCTATGAGCTTATATACTTACATGCAAATATTTACATACAATACTTATACAAAATACATACCATATATGTATGTATATATAATATACTACTTAAACATATCTCCTAATATAATTTTATAGAGACAGAAAATATTCTTTAGTTCTTCGCTTAAAAATGTGTGGAGATGGACTAGTCCGAATGAAATGTGGAAGTGAATTCCATAAACGCACCGCCTGCACAGTGAAAGAACCATCATATCTACTGGAAACATGTGGTGGATTTTTTAGCAGAAGAGAAGTGGCGGTGCGACATGGTTTGCCTCTAGGTATCAAATACTCAAAGCGTTCAGTCATGAAGGATAGAGTAAGTACTTTTTTTCTAAATTAATATTCAAGTATATTTTAGTAAAATCTAAAGGTGAGTATAGACTAGAACATTTACTTGTAACAGAACCTCGAACATTTGCTCTTTTTACACAATACGATTATCACGTGCCATAACAATATTGGTAAATTTTATTTAATAACATTATTGTTGAAATGTAAACTAACTCTGCATTATCAATAAACGTTTTAATTTCTTTTCATTTCAAAGTCTCGAGCAAAACTTTTAAGTCAGCTGATATTTTCAACTGTTTTTTATTACATCGGCTATTATGCTTAAAGAAACCTGATGACATGTCCAAGTTTTGGGCTCTAGAAGCCCAAACTCTTACGTGTCTTGTCCGGGTTGCCAAATTTTAGAGATGGCAACCTATTTGAAATTGGAAAATATTAAATATTTTTTCATTTTCAAAAATTCTTTCCATATTCGAAAGCTAGTGTTATCTAGGTTCCAAAGGTTTGGATCTATTGATTGCAAACAAACAAACAATGATATCTTTCCATTTTATAATATTAGTAAAGATTAGCTGATCCAGTTTCTCCACCCGACCCTTAGTTTGCAAAAAACCATCCGATGCCCTCGTAGACCCGAAGTCCGAGAGGCCCGCGAACTGTAATGTAGAGCGTTGCACAAAACCCCCTAAAATACTAATAGTCAAAATACCTCAATCTCATCGCCAGCCACCGCCTTGAGCCGAGGTTGGACCTCGGCTAAAGGCGGCCCCACACGAGGCGCCCTCTTGCGCATTTTGCTTAGTTGTAGTTATTTTTAAACAATTTATTAAGGCTGGAGCTCTGCTCGCCTTTATGCCCGATGAACTAGCAAAAGTCTGTAGGCTAACTACGTATGTCTGTACGAAAAAATAAATAAGAAAATGTTCCAGTTCTATTACCACATCTTATAATGTTAATTTGAAAAATAAAAGGAAAACTTCAAATTAAATGTATATCCCCGTCAAAAATTCGAAAGGTGACGGAATTCCTAATACCTAATCATAGCTCGTATAAACTGCTGAACTTTTCCCGATGGAGGGCTTTCGCCATAGTCACCACGCTTGGCAGACGGGTTGGTGACCGCAGTATTATGTTCCAATACACAAGGAAACGCTGCGGCACGTTCCCTGGTATACGATTGTTTTAGATGATGTTATAACAATCGGGACCAACGGCTTCGCAAAGACAATTGCACTACATTGTAAACAGAACAAGCTATTAGAACGCGGCCTCAATCTCTGCGTTCCGCGGTGCGACACCGGCAGCGGCGCGAGCATTGTTAACAGCGCCACACGAGCGATGCGTGCCAGCCAAACCATGCCCGCGTCGCGGCGTCGCCGTCGCCACCTCGCCGCCGCCGCCACGCTATAGAGGCCGTGAAGTTAGACACGATATCTTCTATACAAATAAATAAAATTGGAGTGTCTGTTTGTAACATTAAAATAACCGCTTTTTACTACAGAAATAGGTATATACGGCAAGTAAAAACATTTTTTTTTATTTGTGGCTTTCTCTCTTATCGACGGGATTATCACAGGTAGATAGCTGTTGTAATAAGGAGTAGCCACAGGCTACATTTATTTTTGAAAATTATAAGCTTTATAGATTATACATTCCACGCGAGTGAATTCGCGGGCAAAGCATAGACAATAAAACAACAGTAAATATATAGAAGCACATAACGCCAAAATAGTGATTGGCAATGCTAAACAAGCGTAACTAAATACGAGTACCTACAACAACTATGTTTTCTAACGTTGGGGCAATAACATACTAAGACTCACATGAATTACACTTTTCACAGCCCCACTGACGATTCCGTCTCCGTCACTCTACAAACTTCAATAAATACATTTAAAATCTTGTAATAGTTTGAATTGCAATATATCGTATGGTAAAAATTATGATTTTCAGATTTCTAGTAAAGTTTTTTTTAGATACAGTTTGCGGGCCACTCGGATTTCGGGTCTACATTTTATTGGAAGGGGTATTGGAAGGTCGTAATAGACTAGTTAATCGCAATTATGCCAAGCAGGGGTGCCACAAGGCGCAGTACTTTCGCCACTCCTGTTCTCGCTTTGCACAAGTGACATCCCGAAACTCAAGAAAGCCCATCTGGCACTCTTCGCGGACTATACCGCTTTATACTACTCGGGCCGCTGTCCTACCGCCATTCAGGGCGCTCTACAATCCGCATCAAATGCCTTAGGCAAATGGTTCAGAAAGTGGAGAATCGAAATGACTTTGACTGCACCGGTGGCTCAGTGGTTACGATAGTTGCATCTGAGACCTGGTGTTCTGGGTTCGATTCCCACCCGGGACAATTATTTGTATGAACCACAAATAGTTGTTCTGAGTCTGGGTGTTCTGTGTGTCCGTGAAATGAATGTTTGTAAAGTCCCCCGTGACACAGGGATTTATTTTCCTAGTGCGGGAGTTGTCTTTTTTAAAAAAAGGAAAAAAAGGAAAGGAAATCAATCCGACAAAGAGTGCCGCTGTACTCTTCTCGAGATTCAACAGCTCACCACCGGTCAAGATGTTCGGCGAACCAAACCCTTGGTAACGGCAAGCCAATTACTTAGGCGTTATCCTTGACTGAAAGCTAAACCGTTCGTGCTCAGTCGACTACACTGTCTTTTAAATTCACACAGTAAACTATCACTTGATAACAAGGTTAGGATTTATACCACGTGTATACGACCGATTATGACGTACGCGAGCACCGTATTCGGTCATACAGTGTCTAGCAGTTTGTACCGCTAACAAACTGTTCAAAGTAGATCACTCGACATGCTACCGGGGCACCGTGGTTCATTCGTAATCGCAACTAGCATTCTGATCTCTAACTGCCTTCCATCAAGCAGTTGACAAAAGGGGCGTCGGAACGCTTCTTCGAATACGCGGCTCAACCCCCAAACCCGTTGGTTTTTGCAGAATCCGAATATAGGCCTTTTCCGTCGAAGCGTCGAAAACACCGTCGGCCTCGGGGCGTCCTAGACGACCCGCACGACGAGATCACAACTTACTAACTAGCAGTGCAGAGACTGCAAGAAACTACATAGCTTTGTAAAAGTATAATATTACAATATAAATAAAACAACTTGATTGAGTGACATTTCAAGACTAGTTTATTCGGCTCAGGCGCAAAACGTCTCTTTCGCAAAATGTCCCCTGGTCGTAAAACGTCTCTTTCGCAGAATGTCTCTTTCGTAAAAAGTCTCTTTCGCAGAATGTCTCTTTCTTAGAATGTCTCTTTCGCAAAATGTCTCGCCAGGGACTTAAGAATAACATTTTGATTTTCACAATTCCACAATTCTTAAAAAAAGATTATTTTTTTACAAACTTTTTTTTGAGACTGGAAAGTTGTGTTTATATTATTATCAGGTAACTGCTGTTGCCCATATAAAGTTCCGACACTATCAAAGTATTTTTTTTTGTATTAACTGTCTTTGACTTAATTCATTGTATACCTGTTGCATATTATGTATTTTCGGCTCTAACAATTTGGGAGAAAAAGGTATAATACGACGTAATTTTCTGTTATTGAGTAATTCAGACGGAGAAGGCAAACTATTACTTATTGGAGTATTTAAAAACTCTAATAATCCCATACGAAACTCTGATCCATCATGACGTGTCTGTCGAAATATTGCTTTAATAGTCTGAATCGCTCTTTCAACCTGACCATTTGACTGGGGAAATCTAGGAGAAGAAGTTTTATGATCAAAATTCCAATCTTGACTAAATTGAAGAAACAACTTTGAAGCAAATTCCGGCCCATTATCAGTAAAAACTAGTTCAGGTATTCCTTGGTGACTAAAAATGTTTTTGAATTGGTTAATGACACATTGCGAGCTTAAATTTCCAACCTCTTCAACCTCGATATTTACTAAAATAATCTCATCACTAATAAATAGCTTTTGCCATTAAAATGAAAAATACTTATCTGCACCCACTTTTGCCCACGCTCTTATAGGTATTTCATGTGAGATAAGGGGTTCTTTACAGTTTTCTTTCCTATAAGTTAAACACACCTGGCAATGTGAAATCATATCCTGAATCTGAGTATTCATATTTGGTCAAAACATTATTTCACGGGCTCTTAATTTGGTCTTCTCTACTCCTAAATGTCCTAAGTGTATTTTTTTTAACATATCTCTCCGCATCTTTTTTGGAATCACTATTTTAGTCCCTTTCCATATTAAATCATAAGCAACCGGTAGCTCATCTCTATAGTCCTAATATGTGAATATTATCCCAATGCCATGCGATTTCTTTTTTGAATAGTTCTCGCAGTTTTTGAGTTTTGTCCGATAAATTTAGAATGAAATTGCCTACATATGTCACCAATCCTAAAAACCGTTCCAAATCCTTCACGTTTTCCGGTTTAGGCATATTTTTTATTGGTAATATATGTGAATCATCTGGACGAATGCCTTTCTGGGAAATAAAATGGCCAAGGTATTTAATTTCAGTAAGTCCTATTTTGCACTTCTCCTTATTCAATTTTACATTATTTGTCGACACCTATCCAATACCTGACGCAGGCGCTTATCATTTAACTCTTTTGTCTCCGCATAGCATAGCAAATCGTCTACAAACAATACGACACCCTCAATGTCATCGAAATATTCATAAAGTCGCTAATGAAAAACTTCAGAAGCCGACGAAATTCCAAAAGGTAAACGAAGAAATTTATAGCGGCCAAATACTGTGTTAAATGTACAATAATCAGTTGATTCGCTATGCAGTTTAATTGCCAAAAGCCCTGCTTACAATCTAGAGTGCTGAAATATTTAGCGCCCGACAACTTAGCTGTTATGTCATCCAAAGTAGGTAATTTGTAATGTTCCCGTTTAATATATTTATTTAAATCTCGTGGATCTTAACAAATTCGAAGATCACCGTTCGGTTTTCGCACAACAGTTAAGCTGTTTACCCAATCAGTAGGACCTTCCACCTTTGCTATAATTGCTTCCTGCAACATGTCATCTAATTTCCTTTTAACATCATCCCTAAAAGAGCAAGTGGTAATTTTCGCGGAGCATGGACAACAGGTTGCGCGTCTGCTGATAACTGTATTCTGTACTCACATGGTAAACAACCTACTCCCTCGAATACATCTCGATATTCAAAAAATAGTTGCTCAGAATCTATGTGTTCTATCTATATGTAGGGATTCACCGCTAGGATGCGCTTTACTAAATTCATCTCCTCACACGATTTCTTACCTAAAACAGGAGAAGAAGTTACATCAGCAATAATAAATTTAACTATAAATGATCTATCTTTATATGCGCACTTGAGCCTACATCTTCCTAAAACTTTTATGTGTGTACCCGAGTACCTTGTCAGTTTAACGCTGGTAGGTAAAATATTTGTTTCATCAACACCTGTCTGCGCTAAAAACCTGTATGGTAAAATATTTACGTCAGCTCCAGTGTCCAACTTAAACTTAATGTTTTTATTAGTAACAAATTTCAAATCTATAGTCCAATTATCCTTCTTGTCCATTTTACTAGCTTCACATACCTGATCAGTACCATTCTCATCGATGGAATACACACGACAAGCTTGCGCGAAATGGTTCATACGTTTGCATTTTGTACACCTTTGACCATAAGCCGGACAATTGAACTTCGCATGCATGGTACCACCATAATTACATTTTGCTCCATTTTCCCGTCGAAATTGATTGGATCTGGATGTGCTCTGTGTTTGTCTTTGGCCGATCCGATTTCCAGGCCCTTGTTCCTTATTATGTGTCTGAGCTGGTGCTCCCATGAATTGCAATGTATCCGTTCCCTTAATCCGTTGTCCGTCGTATGGACGTATTTGGTTTCGACATGCACAACGTACATTATTCTGTCCACGCTGTATCCAGTTCACAGCTGTTTTATTTATTTCATCACACTTCTTTACTGTTTTCATCTTGCAGGCTTGCATCCGTGACATTTCCGCCAGATTGAAAATTTCTAATGCTTAAGTCAGCGATAAATTTTGTTCTCTCAGAAGCCTTTCCTTCATCACATCCTCTCTTAAGCCACAAATCATTCTATCCTTGACGAGATCATCCTTCAGGTCCTTAAATTCACACGACAATGACAGTATATTCAGTTCAAATACAAACTGCTCAACCGTTTTGTGTTCCTGCTGATATCGAGTAAAAAATCTGTGACGTTCCACGGTTAGGGTTTTCTTAGGCGTAAAAAAATCATCAAATGTTTTTAATACACTCTCAACAGTATCGTATTTACTTACATCCTTTGAAAACGTATCATATACATCCCGACACTGTTGACCAATGATGTGTAATAATATGCTGACCTGGACATCAATATCCTTTTTATTTAATTAACAGGCCTTGAAATACAGCAAAAGAGACTCTTTCCATTTTATCCACTGGTTACTCAAATTACCAGTCGTTACATTTGACAGATCCTTTTCAAAAGCAAATGGCAATGGCGGTTGCAAAATAGATTCCATTTTACTTACTCAATATATTTTTTATGCGTTTTTCATAAAAACCAAACCTTTTCGAACCTCCTCTCAATTTATGAAACAACTATCTTCATCCTTTTATGAAATTTACCGACTGCGCCATGTAAAAGTATAATATTATAATATAAATAAAACAACTTGATTCAGTGACATTTCAAGACTAGTTTATTCTTCTTAATATAATTTGACAACTACTTGGTCATAGATAAAATAATAATAATCAATCAACCTACAAGCTCCACTACACAGAGACCACTCTTTCCGACCCGCCGGAAAAGAGTGCGTCCGCGACACTTCCCCCGTCGCCCTCCCGAATCTAAGTTTGCTAAGAACCTTCCGATGCCCTCGTAGACCCGAAGTCCTAGATGCCCGCGAACTGTAGAGTGACAGTTGCACCAAACTCCCAAAAAAAAAACTAAAAGCCATAATCCCCCAATCTCCTCGTCAGCGACCGTCAGTTTATAGTGTTTAAACCATTTATCTAGGCTGGAACTCTGCTCGCTTTAATGCCCGGTAAAGTAGCAAAAGCATCGGGGCCAAATAAATAAGTCCGTCCGAAAAAAAAAACATGCAATTATGTTGCAATAATGTTAATCTCTGTATAAATATTTCTCAAAATTAACCTAAATATAATAACATTAGATCAAAAAAATGGAAGATGCCTGTACCTATAAATTAAATTTGTTTTCTTAGCCCATATTTTTAATCGCTGAAAACCTCAACGCTATCCACGTAAGCCTAGCATTACAAAATACTTCATTCACTCTTTCGGCTCCAGTTTCATCAGGCTCTGGTTGGATCTTGGATTTTCGTTGGTGTATTTATGCAGCCTGGTAGGATAATATAGTTGTAATTACTGTATTCCTTATTTAATTTAACAAAATTCATTGTTATAAAAATTCACTGCAGCAATGATGTCGTGGCACCGATAAACTATGGACCAAAATGGCGTACAGTCACGAGCAATAACATAGAAGCGCCCTTAAAATTAAAATTCATGTAGCAACATTAAATCGTAATCGTCATAAAATAAGTATGCTAACTGTATCCAAAAATTATGTAAACGTTAAATTGTGTCAAAATTCACATTCATTTTTATTTTTATCAAATTTTCACAGTCATTTTTATCAAATTTTCGTTAACAATAGATTACCAAAAATAATATTAACTTTTAGTAACGTAATTATGAACCCAAGGAAATTTCAAAAACATGTTTACAGTACAGTTTCGAAATTACGTAAACAAATATAAAGCAGAAGTTTCAAGCAGCTTGAGCTAGGAAATAAGTCGCAATTAGGTTTCATAAGGAACCCAAATTGTGATTTTACCTAATTGACAAAATCAGTGTTCATAAATAGTTATAGGATCTTATTGTATTATTTATTTTTAGATTTTTTTATCATTAATTTGCGTTATATATACTGTGTCATAGTAAGGTAAAAGTAGCCGTCAGCGAGTGGCATCGATTCGCCCGTCGACTGTTTTTATTTCCGTGTACCCTCCTAAAACTATTGTGCTATTAGATTCCTACGGCAACATTGCTAATCATACAGAAGGGATAAGCACGCATTACGGTTGTTTTATGTTGTCGCGTAGTACAGCTAGATAAATATTTCCTGTGTTATTGTGATTATCATTGAAATCAATATAAAATTAATAATAACAACGTGCCGTATCGTATTTCAACAACGACAAACACAAAATCATTTTTCTTAAAGAACAGGGACTTTCGATTACAGACATTGCAAATGAATTGGGAATTACGGTGAGTTTAAAATTTATTTTTGGTTTTTTTTTATAGGCTTTTTAATTAACAAAAAGTTCAAATTAATAATAATATCTCTTTAAATTTGAATTATCATTCCAATGAAAATGAAATGAAAATGAAAATGAAAACGTTTATTGATAATGTAGACGAATCGATCGTACTTATTATAAGTCAAATACAATGATAAAAATATACAAAGACAAAAAAAAAAATCTTGACTAATTAATTAGTACTTATACATTTCAACAGTAATGTTATTAAATAGAATTTAAATCTACCAATGTGACATGTGAAAGTCGCGTATTATAAATATAATTAGAATCAACCAGCGCGGGCTGGGATTAGGTCAGAAGCATAGAACGCAATATAAGCTATGTATAGGGTGCCGCGCGTTGCGCAGCCGTTGTTAGGACTCTTTATTAAATTACTTAATTAGTAACAGTTTACTTAGATGCAATTTTTTTTTCAGAGAAAAACCGTGTATTTATGGTTCAAGCGGTGGGAAGATAACGGTGACATCGTTAGTTTTAAAAGTAGTGGTGCTCCACGAATAACTTCTGCGGTGCAGGACAGGCAGATCGTGAACAGGGTGGTTAGTAATGGATTTGTGCGAATTCAGGACATATCGTCTTCATATCGCGTATCATCTTCCACGATTCGACGTAGCCTAAGCACAGCTGGCCTACGTCACAGAGTTCCGGCGCGAAAACCACTTTTAACTGCACGCCATAAACAACAGCGACTACAATTTGCTCGAGAATATCTAAACTACGATTTCAGCAGAGCCATTTTTTCTGATGAAAAAGTGTTTGTTTCTTCTGCTGATGGACGTTTGTCTTTATGGCGGCCTAATAACACTCGTTATTTGGAAATAAATATTCTGCCATCTAGAAGAAGTGGCCGGATAAGCTTCGGCGTTTGGGGCTGGATGGCAGCCAGTGGACCCGGTGATTTGGCAGAGATCAGTGGACGAATGAATAGCGAGCAATATACCAGTATTTTAGACAAAGTTTTACTGCCTAGTCTGGGGGTATACTTTCCCGAACTGACGCCTATTGATTTTGTGCAGGACAATTCAGGGGTCCATAATTCTCGATTCACTCAGGCCTGGTTCAGTCGCAACCGAAGTTTCGTGAATTCGTTGCCGTGGCCGCCCTGACCTCAATCCTATTGAGAATTTGTGGGGGCTGATGGTCCAACAGTGGGACAGCAACCAAACAAGAACCAGAGAAGCCTTGGTCAGACACGTCCATGAGATATGGGATAGTTTTAGAGGCAATAATGTATGTTAAAATATGGTTTCGTCAATGCAGGAAGGTTGCAAGATGTTATAAACGCTGAAGGTAGCTACACAAGATTTTAATTGATTTAAGTAACGATACCTCGTATTTAAAAATTAACAATGGTTATGTGTAGCGATAGTGAATTACTTGATTAAATTGTGATTGATTTGTAATTGTATTATATATTTGAATAACATTTTGTTTAAACATAAATTACGCATAACTACGCTATTATAAATAATAGGCTTTATTAATAATCATTACGTTTGGTAACGAATTACAACACTGATTTTGTAAGCCCTTGTTTTATTGCAGTAATCAACCCCTATTTATTTATTAAACTGTAATTATAACTGTAATAAACATAACAAAAACAGGAAAAAGTAGGTACACACTTTCAATATCATTTTAATGTATCCATAACAATGCCTATAATACGTATACAATTTGTATTAGATGGAAATTATATTGGAAGTGTAAACTTTTTACTGATTTTGTTTCGTTTATATTACTGTGAAACCAATGTATACCCAGTTTTGACACAGTTTGATGGTTAGGTAATTTAAAAACTAACCTCGTACACATATTTTTTGAATGGTAGAAGTTAAGATATTTTAGAAAATGTGACAATGTATATATATTATTGCTCGTGACTGTACACCGTTTTCGGCTCTATCTCGTCATTTTAATTTTCAGAGCTTACTATGACCTTATTAGGTAATATTATACCAATTTTGGTCATAGATTGTTTTATTTTTTTCATGCCTCTAAACAAGTTTCTAAACGAAATTATTCCGTCAATTTGACATCTATATATTAGATGATTGCCTATGGCTAAGCTATTGAGGTTATATTATCTTGAAATGTTTTATGGGCGAAAATAGTTTATAACTCATTAATAAATACTGACTACAATATTAATATGGCATTATTTAGAGCTGGTTTACAGCGGCTCTCTAATATATTCAACGCAGGACCAGGTATTAATTCAAATTTCAATACTTGCATTTTTTTCGTTCTGATGATTATTTAACACAATGTTTGATTTTCAGCGGGAATATTGTCTAGATTCGCTACAAATCTAGCGCCAGTAGAAAATAAATCAGTGTCTGAGACCACCAAAGATGTAATTGCACAGTGTAACAAGCTTATTGAAAGTAATGCATCAAGGAACTTTGCCGTTGTTCATCTATTGGGTAAACAATGGCGAGTTACTGATGGAGACTTGATAGTGATTGAAGGATTCTGGCCACCAAACATTGGAGACGAAATAAAACTGGAAAAGGTTTTACTGGCTGGCACTAAGGACTTATCATTAGTAGGAAGACCATTGGTTCAACCTGGATTAGTTAATGTTAACGCTACAGTCATATCAAAAGGTCTCTCGCATACTAGAACTCACTTTAAAAAGAAGAGGAGGAAGCAATTCATGAGAATCAACTTCCAGAGGGCACAACAAACTATTTTGCGAATTAACTCTGTTGAAATTGCCAGTAAGATTAATGAACCACACAATAATGAATTTTAGAGTATATTTTATGTAGAAAATAAAGTTAGTGTATTTAAACAATGGATTTTATTTCTTATCAGATGTGTACATTGCCTTAAGGAAATATGAAAACTACTTCAGAAATTTTGCCTTGTTTCACATAGTTATATTTCTGTAAATTGATCCGGGACCTATTAAATAAATTCCTGTTCATCACTGCTTGAATCCACAACATAAGAGTAAATACTGACTATAACACATCCTAATCTGTATTTACATTTTATGTTTGAGTTTTGTTTTATTTCGCTGTAGTGAGTAAGAATAAATAAAATCGTCATAACACACAGGCCATAATCATTTTATTACTACAAACTATAGGTAAAATAAATAAGTACAGATATAATAGTCATCTAATTAAATTAACATTATCACAATATGTTTGAAAATTAGTCTTATGTTCTTCTTTTAAAAATCTTTTCATGCCTTTAAATAAATACAACATTTTTCTATTTTCAAATAATTTACATAAAATATTTATAAAACCTTCATAGTCACCACTTTTCTTGTAATTTGAAATAGATAGTTGAAATTCTTTATACTGATCAGGTTGTAAAAGAACTTTTATTTCTTTGACAAAGTCTATTAAAGATGCCGGAGGAATCTTTTCCACAACTTTAAGACTCTTATCATCTTCATTTGGTTGTTCACTTTTTAAATTATCTTCAAAACCAAAGGGTTTTATTTTGAATTTCTTCTTTTTCACTATATTGTTTGTAGGACTTATGTCTTGAGCTGTTCTTTTGTGAATTGTAACTAAGGATTGTGATGGTGTTGGTTGACTGTCTTCATTATCTAAGCAACTTAAGAGGTCTTTTGTAGTTTTAGGTTTAAACTCATTGAGGTATGTAGAAGATTTTGCATTCTTATAGAAGTCCATTGAAAAATCTGCATAAACTTCATTTGAATTAGGGTATTGGCTTACTGACTTTTTGTTAGATCCCTTTGAAACTATTCTGGAATTTGTTGTAGGGAAAGCAACTCCACTAGAATGAAGAGGGGCAGAATCATTTCTTCCCATATTAGGTTCATTAGGTAGCAAGGGCTTCAATCTGGGAGCTGGCAAAGTTGACTCAGCATTTTTGAAAAACCTACAGATCTCACTGACTGTTTCACCAAATTTATTAGAAACATTAATATGATCCCTTAGCCAAGCTGACAGCTGACCTTTCAGTTTTGGGCTGTTGAATCTACTGTCACATAATAAAATGGCCCCATAATCATTTTGGTGCCTTATGACTCTGCCAATAGCTTGGTTCACAGCTCTTGTAGCTTCTAATGAGTACCATTCATCACCAGATAGGAACTGTTTATCTTTAGTCCTCAATTCCTCCAAATACTTTTTCTTAAGAACAATTCTTGGATCTTTTAAAGGAGGAAATGGCAGTCCAGTTATGATAACAGCTCTTCCATTCATGTCGGCAAAATCTAAACCTTCAGAAACTTTTCCTCTGCACACAGCCATAAAACAAGCTCCTCTTGTGCTAGGATCAGCTATTTTACTATAATAATCACTGATAATGGCATTGAAAGTATCTTTGCGTTGAGGTTCAACAAATATAGGTTTTATATTATTGATGCTGGACCAGATGCCTTCATTCTGCCACATTTCTTGACACTTAGCCATTATGGGATATGATGGGAAAAACACTAACAAACCATCTGGGACTACACGGCAAAAACTCAGTATAGTTCTACCTAATGATGAAATGTACTTTGGATTGTCTCTGTTTTGATAATTAGAATTTAATTGTACTCCATCTGGGCCCTGACTCATTATCTTTACACATATTTGGTTAGATTTTACTATATGTGGATTTTCTAATTGAACTCCAATTGGGATGCCCAATTCTGAAGTTAGAGGCTTTAGTGGTGCCAAGGTACCACTAGTTAGTATAATACTTCTGACATTTTGTTCTATCAGTTGTTTCATGCCAAACCCAGGGCTGAAGCACCAGTAACTTAAAACTCTTTCAGCAGTTTTTGCATTACTGGCTTTAAGAGCTCCCCAACTATCAGTCTTCTTGTTCTTCTTGTCTTCTACTTGGACATGAACCTTGTAGCACATTTTAACTCTCTCTTTATGAGCATATGTAGTTCCACTGAAGACAACATTGAGAAGATCTACAATTTTTTGTAAGCCTACTCCTTTTCTTTGAAATGGTGATGCGCTAGCATTTGAGAGGTATTGTATGAGATTCTCAATTAAGCTAATGACAGACATTTGGTTATGGTCTTTGATCTCAGCTTTGGAGAGTAACTCAAATATATAACCTCCAGGGTATGTGCTACCTTCATTGCCAACATTAATTTCATCAACTGCTTTCTCTAGAGCTAACATTATTTCTTTTAAAATACATAAATCATCACATGTAAAGTCTTTAGGCTGGTTGTCTATTGTCATGTCCATTTGTTCTTCAGATCCAGCCTCACTGAAGGACCTCATAACGTGAGTGATCTCATCTATACATAAAGCAACATCTGTAGTCCTAATCTGCAGAGATGCTGATTCCTCACACATTTTCTCAACATTATGTGCCTCATCAAGGATAATAATATTATTCATGAGTTCAACTCCATTAGCTTTTCTTGATTTGGGATCAAGAATATAGTTATAAGGCATAAATATAATATCTGCATCATTTTTCAGTTCTTTTGATAAATAATATGGACAGCATTTTAATTTTTTCCCAACCGTAACTAAATCTTCAATGTCTAATATCTCATCACCTTTGACAGCTCGGTCCTCTTTCTTTGACTCAACATTGTTATAAAAGTGGCATGTTCTAGATTTGACTTTTAACTGGCACATGTGAACTTTGTTCATGTTGTTAGTTTCTTTGGAAACTTCAGGATGAATGCACATTTGGTCTCTTGATCCTAAAACTGTAGCTTTCACATGTTTGTAACTTGATCTTTTCAATTCTTGCATAGCCTGTGTTAGCTGCGAGTGGGTTCTTGAAGAATATATAATCTTAGGCATACCCCAGGAGGTGTTGTCCTTTCCCTTGCCAGCTTTAGACTTCAAGTTATCATTTAAGTTACCACCGAGATTGCTATGATCAGAGAAGTTACCAAGTTGTGCGTTCATTTGCAGTTGGGCCTTTTTTACTAATAGCCATGCCAACGAGGAGCATAAGAGGCTAAGGGTTTTGCCTGTACCTGTAGGAGATTCTAGCAGAGCGTTGGTGTTATTCTGTAAACTTTCGATGACCCGTTCCATATATACCTTCTGCACTTCATAGGGTTCAAAAGGAAAGGTGACGGGTATACCAGATATCATAACTTCAGGCATTTTGAAATAGTTTAATTAATCTTGAGTTGAACACTTTATACCATAATACAAAACTTGTATTTTTACAAAACATCAGACAAACCGTACAGTACATGTCATTTATATTAGAACCCTTTGCCCCTTTTGGCGCGTAAAGCCTGTTTAGATGCGTTCAATTTGAAATGGGATGATACCTATGACAAAAGAAAATTTTAGAAAATATATTACAAGCCGCACTCGAAAAATTTTTCATGAATGGTCCTTTAAGTTACCATAGATCATTTTGGTAAATTTTCTTCACTTGTTTAATTAAATAATAGTTTAAGTTTGAAAAATCAAATTACTATACATTTTGGATCGCAACTGTATAAACTGTCATGTAACATCAGTCACTAAAATCCAAAAAAAAAATAATCATGTAACATCATCTGAATTCATCTGTCAATGTCAACTAAATTGTCAACCATATGTTTATAACCTAAAAACGGAGGATCTGACAAATTTTAGGACAAATTTTAAAGTTACGTCCAAATAACTTAGTAATTAAGCAAAACCATGAAAGTAGATGTAGAACAGGTGTATACCTCGGTTGCGTGTAATCGCACTCCAGAAATAGTTGATTGGAACCGAGAGGGAACTATTTGTTTTGGTGCCAGCAATGCTGTTGTTATTTACGATACGGTAAATAAAAGTTTTATGTAGTATTTCTTAATTGTAAAAAATAATGAAATTGCCTATATATATATCTTTTAAATTTCGCTTAAAAAGAATATTGTTTACTTGACTGTACCATAAACTTAAAACTTTTTAAACGAAGTTAAAAATAAGTAATAAGTAAGAACTAACATATTAACAAATAGTAAACCTTGATAATATGTTAGTAATAAATAGTTATTGATAAACATAGTAGCTAAATAAATTAAAATTACTTTTTTCAGAAAATAAAAGGCAAAGACCCTCTTACAGTCCTGAGCCATCATACCTCACAAGTGAACTCTGTCAAATGGCTCCATAAATCCGATGGAACTTGTACAGAACTGATTTCCTGTTCTGCAGACAAAACTGCAGCAGTATGGACCTTGGAAAATGGCATTTGGAAAGTTACAAGCAAACTGACAGGACATACAGATGGTGTAACATCTATTCATGGGGTCTATAATGGTGACACTCTGATGGTGTTTACAGGATCTATAGACTCCACAATAAGAGTATGGGAGAGGAAAAATGGTAAGAGAAATGTTTGTCTGCAGTTTATTTCCATTTATCCACAGTGCAGTGTATATAAACAAGCAATGTAACATTTTTGAAGATATCATGGTATATGGCCATGTTAGTAATACAGACATAATCTAAATCTAATAAAAAATTATAACTGAAATCATGAAAATACGTCAGAAATATTAATATAAATATTGTGCTGGCAGAGCTTGTAGTGCTAAAACATTGCTGTTTTATTCTCCATTGTAGTTAGATTTAATTAACATAGAGGTTTTTAAAACAAATATTTTAAAATATATGGTTTTATGCCTTATAAAATTATAACATTATTTTTTATAAGATTTTTATGTCATCATCATTAGCCCATATAACGTCCACTGCTGAACATGGGCCTCGTCCCGAGGGAGGGTATTGCCATAGTCACCACGCTTGGCAGCCGGGTTGGTGACCGCAGTCATATGTTGTGCCACACAAGGAAGCTAGCCAATTACCGCTACGCTACGGAGGTTGTCTCTATGTATTTACTAGCTGGCCCGGCAAACTTCGTACCACCTCAAAATCTACGCGGTGTCCTACATCTACCCTACCCTACCTCTACTCTACCTCTACCCTACCCTACCCCTACCCTACCCCTACCTCTACCCTACCCCTAACCTACCCCTACCCTACCCCTACCCTGCCCCTACCCTACCCCTACCCTACCCGTACCCTACCCCTACCCTACCCCTACCCTCACCCTACCCTACCCTACCTAAAAAGTATCCTATGTCCTTCTCCCAGTTTTTAGCTACCTCCTTACCAAGTTTCAGCCAAATCGGTTCAGCCGTTCTTGAGTTATAAATAGTGTAACTAACAGGACTTTCTTTTATATATATATAAAGATAGATTATCACCTAAAACATTTTTCATTAGATGTGTTTAAAAGAAAATGAGATTTTTAAATATAAACCATAACAAAAACTACAACATGCTAACTTTGTGCTGCAATACCTACTGTTGTTCCAGTCCCATTGACAATTTTATTATTCTCCTATATTTTTGAGAAAAATATTAATTTCAATTGAGTAAACATTAAGATTTACACTTTATTGGGCATTTGTTAACACAATTGAGGAACATGCAGGTCTAATGTGGCATCAACCTTAGAACTAATACAATAATTCAACAGTTTTTAATACTTTACTGAAAAATTTACCATACACTATGTTTCAAAATTGAGATTAATAAAATTTGACCACCGGCAGGATTTATTATTAATCTCTTTGTAACATGTCTCTAAGGGGGAATTCAACAGTTATATATGCCATCAAATGTGGATTTTGTACATGTCTGTCTCCTCATAGGAAAACTCTTAATGCTAAATTGTTCCCCCCTCGCCCTCCTGACCCTTTGCTTTGCAAAGAACCATCCGATGCCCTCATAGACCTGAAGTCCGAGAGGCCCGCGAACTGTAAAGTAGAGTGACAGTTGCACAAAACTCCCCTATAATATTAGAAGTCATAATCCCTCAATCTCATCGCCAGCGACCGCCCTGAGCCGAGGACCAAGCCCCACAGGGGGCACCCTCTTGCGCAGGTTGCTTAGTTTGTAGTTTTTAAACCATTTATTAAGGTTGGAGCTCTGCTCGCCTTTATGCCCGGTGAAGTAGCAAAAGCCTCGTGGCTACCGAAGAAAGTCAAACCGAAAAAAAAAAAACTAAATTGTATTAAGTAATAAATATTGTGACCGAATTGTTTCAGGTGTAACAACAAACATACAGACTATCAGCCTCAGCTCTGGTCTCTGCCTAACCCTCCACGCACACATACTGCCCGGCACACACAGACCTGTGCTGTTCAGTGCACTGGATGATCACAAGATACATGTCTTTGCTGGTGAAGAGTACCACAGGGTCCATACCTTGATAGGCCATGAAGATTGGGTTAGAGGGTTGGATGTATTAGAAGTAGGTGAGTAGCTTACTTACTTTAATTATTTTAAGGGGTTCCGTACCTGAAGGGTTAAAACGGGACCCTATTACTAAGACTTTGCTCTCTGTCTGTCTGTGTGTCAGGCACCAGGGTGTATCTCAAGAACCTCGATAGCTATACAGTTGAAAATTTCACAGATGATGTATTTCTATTGCTGCTATAACAACAAATACTAAAAATAAAATAAAATAAATATTAAAGGGGGGCTCCCATGCAAAACACTTTTTTTTATATATCTACCTTTTTTTCTCGATATCTTTAACGGCAACAGGCGGACGCTTGAAAATGGTACGGAAACCTACGCGCGAGTTTTTTTCTTAATTTTTACTACTAGAGTTTTGCTGTCTTGTCTTGTGTATTCTTTTAACCCCTCATGCTAAACTAAAATGCTTGTGTTACAAGTGGGTTCACATTGGTAGTGCAAGATCAAACTGGCAATTACAAATCCGACGCCATAGCCATTGCGTTTGGGCCGCTTAGTTTTCTATGTAGTTTCCGACTTAGAGTAGACCACCCTATGTCTCTCTATTGCTGTTGTAAGAGGCGACTAGGGGGTATGCCAGCCAATGGATTTGGGAGCAGCTCAAGGTTTAATTACCGTCTTGCTGCAATCACAATATGCCTGCTAAGAGTGGTGATTATGGCAATATCCCTTCAACAATCCTGGCTTGCCAAAGTCGGGTCAGAGGAGGCCCATTTTCAGCAGTAGAAGTAAACGGGATGCTATTGTGAAAGAGGAGTAGCTTATTTCCTTATGACACACTAGCTGGATAACCTGCGTAGCGTAGTGGTATTTGGCTCGCTTTAAATCTCTGAGGTCGTGGGTTAGATCCCCACGCCGGACATGAAATCTTTGAGTAAATTCTAAGATTTCTTTCCGGGTCTGTTTGGTTGAGGGACTACCCTCCGTGCCTCGGAAAGCACGTTAAGCCGTTGGTCCCGATTGTCATAACATCATTTAATCGTATATCAAGGAACGGGCAGCAGCGTTTTCTTGTGTGGTACAACATAATACTGCGGTCACCAATCCGCCTGCCAGGCGTGGTGACTATGGCAAATTCCCTCCCCCGGAAGGAGGCCCATGTTCAGCAGTGGACGTTATACGGGCTGATGATGATGATGACGCACTATCTGTACGGTCCCGCACGGTTTACCCGCGTATATCCCGTTTCAATGGAAACCTCGTCTTTAATAGAGTCTACAAAGAATGTAGTTATTATACCAGTGAGCCACTAGTTTCAAATAATTTAAAAATAAATTATTTTTCGTTGTAGGAAAATTATTTATTCTTTTTTCATATACGATCGAGAGCTGCGGCGCGCTAATTCCGCGGCGTTGCACATTTTTCTCAATTTTCTTTTTAACTGTACATAAAAAAATCCAATTATCACTATTTCGAACTTCTAATCTAGACTATATTGTAATACTAGCTTCTTCGCGCGGGTTTCCCATGTACCTAACTCTCATTCCTGCAGGAACTTAATTCCCCCTCGTCCTCCTGACCCTTAGTTTGCAAAGAACCATCCGATGCCCTCGTAGACCCGAAGTCCGAGAGGCCCGCGAACTGTAAAGTGTAAAGTAGAGCGACAGTTGCACAAAACTCCCCTAAAATACTAAAACCCATAATCCCTTAAACTCATCGCTCCACAGGGGGCGCCTTCTTGCGCAGGTTGCTTAGTTTGTAGTTTTTTAAACCATTTATTAAGGCTGGAGCTCTGCTCGCCTTTATGCCTAGTAAAGTAGCAAAAGCCTCGTGGCTACCTACGTATGTCCATGCGAAAAAAAAAACAGGAACTTCATAATTAAATTTAGCCTTCCTCGATATTCGACACTGAAAGAATTTTTCAAATCGGACAAGTTCATGACATTATCGCATTCAAGCAAACACATACTCTTTAGGTACCTTTATACACCGTGAAATTTTAATGGTTGTTTTCCCGAGGCAACAACCATTAAAATTTCGAACTTAAACTTGCCGTCGGTAGTACTATCGAAACATTTTTTTTTTTTTTATACATGTTTTGCTTTTAATATGATTTAAAAAAATATTAGACAACTCGAAAGCGTGATAAACAGTAGTAACACTAGACGGACCTTGTAGGTACTACTCGAATCGCACGCGCTGCTGACAAAGTAAAGAACGATCCATAAACGTGCAAAGCAAAATAAGAGCTCAATGGTAGTTATACGGCATAAAATAGCCTGCACGCAAAAATTACAAACGAGCCGGCTTCCTTTGTAATTCGCCGCGCGGCGCCGTCGCCGGAACGCTCCGCGCTCTCCTTCGACTCCCTCCTTCCTTAGTTGTCCCGTGAACGTCGGAAGCGCAGCACGCGTTATCTTATTACTAAGACATTACAGTTTTAGTAATTTAGAGTACGTCGCTATGGTGCAACTGTACGCTAGGGCTAATTATAATTCCCATACTGCCCGGCGTCTTTACGCCGAGCTGCAACACTTGGCGTAACTCCGTCTTCGCGGGGTTCTGAACCCTCAAGTCATACAGAACCGGACGATCGTAGCGGCGACGGCTACTCGATCATGGGCAGTTCCAGGTGCCAGCACATGCACAGGGCAGAGGTCGATCGGCCGTTCTTTCGCCAGAGATCGACGAGGAGATCATCGAGTACCTACTTTGAACGCGATCCTCGCCGAAGTACCCGAATGGCGGCAGCTAGGTTTGGCGTAAGCCAATACTACGTCTGGAAACTACTCAACTCAGTAGGACTGCATCCATACCATTTCCGCGGAGTTCATTTAATTTTTTTGAATGTTTAACTAAGACCAAATCTTTTCGCTGCGGGAAAACAACTATTTAAATTTCAGCGTGTATAATATTATTATATAGTATAGATTTTCTCAAACACCTCCGTAGCGTAGCGGTATTTGGCTCGCTTTAAATCTCGGAGGTCGTGGGTTCGATCCCCACACCGGACAAGAAATCTTTGTATACATTGTAAGATTTATTTCCGGGTCTGGTTGGTTGAGGGACTACTACCCTCCGTGCCTCGGAAAGCACGTTAAGCCGTTGGTCCAGATTGTTATAACATCATCTATAACAAGCGAACCAGGGAACGGGCAGCAGCGTTCCTGTGTATCACAACATAACACTGCGGTCTCCAATCCGCCTGCCAAGCGTGGTGACTATGGCAAATACCCTCCCTCGGGAGGAGGCCCAAGTCCAGCAGTGGACGTTATACGGGCTGATGATGATAGATTTTCTCTATGCAAATATTTTTAATCCGCAGATAACTCCACGGTGCTCCTAGCTTCAGCATCCCAAG
Organism: Nycteola revayana; assembly: GCA_947037095.2. NCBI lineage: Eukaryota > Metazoa > Arthropoda > Insecta > Lepidoptera > Nolidae > Nycteola > Nycteola revayana. The sequence goes on along the minus strand of OX344851.2, from coordinate 16,355,150 downwards.
ACACGTACATCCGTCTCTGGCGCATCCAGATCCACAACGAGGTGGTACCCTCGCGAGGTATCAGGGTGGAACAGAAGGTTTTCCCGGCGTACCAACAGCTCTGGTCTGTGAAGTTGGATGCGGTGCTGGCAGGGCATGAGGGTTGGGTGTATGGGGTGCAGTGGCAGCCTGGAGGTGAGGAATCTCTTTTTGGTGTCAAATAATCAAATAAATATGTTGCTTTTAAAAGGAAAATTTAATAAATGAAATGAAATTAACCACTGGTATGAGTTTAGCATACCACGCTATGGAGAGGGTGAGTCCCACATATCCCACCGCCAAGCGCGCGAATACTCTGCAGCGGCGGTGGGATGCGTATATGCATTTCGCCCCAGACAAAAACAAAAAAAAAGCTTGTCTAAGGGGCGGCTTAAGGGTTTAAATCTTCATTTATTTTTTCAGAACCAAATCAGCCCATCTACCGTCTGCTATCGTCCTCCCTAGACAAAACCCTCATCATTTGGGAGCCGGAGATCTCGTCAGAGAAGGGAGAGGGAGAAGGCGTCTGGGTGGAAAGGGTCAGGGTTGGAGAGGTGGGGGGTAACGGTCTTGGCTTCTATGGCAGCAGGTTCGGACCTCATGGCACGTCGTTCTTGGGCCATGGGTACAATGGGTCGTTTCATATTTGGAGTCATTGTGAGGTAAGATTTTGAGATAACGCAAGTATAACATGTAATTTTTATGTAAGAATATCTTGTAAGTTTCTATTTCCTTTGACTTGAGTCAATATTTAACCTTTTCGAGTTCCGTACCCGAAGGGTAAAAACGGGACCCTATTACTAAGACTTCTCTGTCTGTCTGTCATCAAGCTTTATCTCAAGAACCGCGATAGCTAGACACTTGAAATTTTCACAGATGATGTATTTATATTGCCGCTAAAACAACAAATACCAAGAATAAAATAAATATTTAAGAGGGGCTCCCATACAACAAACTTTTTTTTTTGCCCTTTTCTGCTCGATATCAATAACGGCAACATGTAGACGCTTGAAAATGGTACGGAACCATTCGTGCGCGAGTCCGACTCACACTTGACCAGTTTTTTTTTCTTAAAGACAACTTCCGCATTAACGTAATTAAAACTCTGTGTCGCGGGACTTTATAAAAACATCATTTACGAACACAAAACACACCCAGACTCAGTACATGTTTTCGTGGTTCACACAAATAAATGTCCCGAGTGGGAATTGAACCCAGAACCCCAGGTCTCAGAAGCTACTGTAATCACTGAGCCATATATGAATGGGAACTAAATATTGATTCCAAGTACCAAGGATATTGCTACTGTTAGTGCAATGTTATACATACAGAAACACAAATTTGATTATCAATAAGTATTAGAATAGTGTAGCATATCTATCATTATCATCATCATCATCAACAGCCCGTACAACGTCTACTGCTTAACATGGGCCTCCTCCCGAGGGAGGGTTTTGCCATAGTCATTGCGCTTGGCAGGCGGGTTGGTGACCGCAGTTTTTTTTCTTAAGGGCTTACGTAGTTAGCCACGAGGCTTTTGCAACTTCACTGGGCATAAAGGCGTGTGTGAAGTGCTCCAGCCTTAATAAATGGTTTAAAAACTACAAACTAAGCAACATGCGCAAGAGGGCGTACCCTGTGGGGCTTGGACCTCGGCTCAAGGCAGTCGCTGGCGATAAGATTGAGGGATTATGACTTTATGAGGGTGACTGCAGTATTATATTGTAATACACAAGGAAACGCTGATGTCCGTTCCTTGATATACGCTTGTTATAGATTAATATAGATGATGTTATAAAAATCGGGACCAACGGCTTAACGTGATTTCCGAGGCACGGAGGGTAGTCCCTCAACCAGACCCGGAAAGAAATCTTAGAATTTACACAAAGATTTCCTGTCCGTCGTGGGGATCAAACCCACGAGCTCCGAGATTTAAAGCGAGCCAAATACCGCTACGCTACGGAGGTTGTACGGTTGTTGTAGTTGTACATACTGTAACTAAATCACCATTTCAGGAGACAAACCAATGGCAACCGACCGTGGTGTGTGGGGGGCACTACAGCGGCGTAGAAGACGCGCGGTGGGAACCTCGGAAGGGCCGCTACCTCATGAGCGTGTCTGCTGACCAAACCACCAGGTTACATGCACCTTGGAAAACAGAGAATGGTACGTTTATTTTAATACACACCTATAGGTTCCTGTGCGTGGCTTCACCTGCGTAACTCTCGTTCCCGTTGGAAATTCATTGTTGAATTTATTTATATAGTAAAATATTATTTCAAAACAATAGTCATTATTTCGGTGGAACATGAGCATATGACGACGGACGCGCTTTAATGCTCGGATCGCATCGGATCCAATGCGCCCCAACTGAGAAGATCTGGCGAAACAAACTCAGTGGGTTACACTACCACTGGGTTTAACCCAGCCCACATGAGACGGTCCGGCGAATCATTCTAAAATGGACAAATACGCGCGGTTTTGGGTATACACATTTATGGCCCTTTTTTTTCGGACGGACATACGTAGTCGGCCACGAGGCTTTTCCTACTTCACTAGAAATATAGGCGAGCAGAGCTCCAGCCTTAATAAATGGTTTAAAAACTACAAACAAAGCAACCTGCGCAAGAGGACCCCCTGTGGGGTTTGGACCTCGGCTCAGGGCGGTCGCTGGCGATGAGATTGAGGGATTATGACTTTTGAGTATTATAGGGGGTTTTGTGCAACCGTCGCTCTATTTTACAGTTCGCGGGCCTCTCGGACTTCGGGTCCATGAGGGCATCCATTTATGGCCCAAACGGTTGTTTTATTATTACATGTCTCGTATGATACAGGTACGGAATGGCACGAGCTGGCCCGTCCTCAGGTGCATGGCTACGACTTATCGTCTCTGGGTGTGATCAACTCCACACTCTTCGTATCATCAGCTGAAGAGAAAGTTATCCGCGTGTTCACTGCGCCCCACAACTTCCTTACTAACTTCAACAGTATCGTCGGAGAGAAGTTAGTCGAGGGAGATGTTAAAGGTTAGTATTAAAAGATTCCTCTGAGTTTCTTGCCAGTTCTTTCAGTCTTCTTCTCAGAGTTGCCACGTCCAGAACTGGTGGTAGAAAAAGAAAGGGACGCATAATAAGAACATGATTTAAAATATTTTAAACGTGTCTATATGAATAAAGAATTTTTGACTTTGACTTTTACTTAGTTATTTCATGTTGTAGGTTAAATTACAACTGAAGGTAAATTGAAATAAATTTATACCAAAATCTATTTGGTATGAATTAATTTAAATTAAAACTGTTTTACATTTGCTTTGCACTCGTTATCTGGTTTCTTGGAAGATAATTTATGATTGAATTTAGCCCACCTTTGTACATGTTTTTTTTTTAATTTATACACATAATGTGTATATGTTACGGCTAATAGCCGAAGTGCGGCTACACCTAGGTTTAGCCGGCTACAACTAGGTGCAGCCTAGCATGCGGTTAAACTTAGATGTACCTATCCTACTTATCTTCGGTTAGAACTAGGTTTTAATTAAATAAACAATACCTATGCACGACACAAAAAGATGTTGGGGTGGTTAAAACTACTAACCTACTTTATTGCACACAGAAAATTACATGATATATGTTATTTTTTTTAATTATTTAATTTATGTACACACATAACATTAAAAGTTAATTTCTAAAAATAAGAGAAATGTAGCACAAAGGTACTGCTTATTTCTAAAGAAATTTCTTCCACCAGACCCGCGATAGGAAAAAACAAAAAGGGAACGAGAATAGTGTGTAGGTTTAGGAAATTAAGATGGACAAACATAAAGTAATCATCATCATCATCATCATTATGTTTACATACAGTAAATTACACACCCGACAGGTGACGTAGCGGTATTTGGCTCGCATTAAATCAAGATGGTAGTGGGTTTGATCCCCACGCTGGACAAGTAATCTTTGTGTAAATTCTTAGATTTCTTTCCGGGTCTGGTTGGTTGAGGGACGTTAAGCCGTTGGTCCCGATTGTTATAACATCATCTTTAATAATCGTATATCAAGGAACGGGCAGCAGCGTTTCCTTGTGTATTACAACATAATACTGCGGTCACCAACCAGCCTACCATGTTCAGCAGTGGACGTTATACGGGCTGATGATGATGAAAGCAACGAGGATGTAAAATAATAATAAGAGTTTGGTTTACTTTTATGTTTATATTACCTTGATACGGTCAGGTCCAGAAGGCGCGTCCGTGCCGTCGCTGGGTCTGTCGAACAAGGCGGTGTTCATCGGGGACGACGCTCAACCAGCTGATGATGATAACGACGGCTACTTCGTGCCAGTTGATATGACAGGTAAATATATATATATATATATGCGTGAAGCAAAAACTGTGTACCCCTTGTTACGAAAATAGCGCGGACATAGAAGTATGAAATTTGACAAACTTATAGTTTATTATTAATAGACAACCTCCGTAACGTGGCGGTATTTGGCTCGCTTTAAATCGCGGAGGTCGTGGGTTCGATCCCCACGCCGGGCATGAAATGTTTGTGTAAATTCTAAGATTTCTTTCCGGGTCTGGTTGGTTGAGGGACTACCCTCCGTGCCTCGGAAAGCACGTTAAGCCGTTGGTCCCGATTGTTATAACATCATCTATTAATAATCGTATATCAAGGAACGGGCAGCAGCGTTTCCTTGTGTGGTATAACATAATACTGCGGTCACCAATCCGCATGCCAAGCGTGGTGACTATGGCAAATACCCTCCCCCTGGAGGAGGCCCATGTTCAGCAGTGGACGTTATACGGGCTGATGATGATGATGATAGTTTATTAGCTTTCGCCTGCGTAACTTCCGTTCCCGTAGGAACTTCATAATTCAATATAACCTATAGCTTTCCTCAATAAATGGGCTACCTAACACTGAAATATTTTTACTAATCGAAACAGTAGTTCCTAAGATTAGCGCGTTCAAGCAAACAAACAAACAAAATTCAGTTATAATATGTTAGTATAGATACCATGCTGGGGCACCATATCTACTCTAAATGATCTATATATCTTATTCTATATACACGTGATTTTTTAATCGTTGCATATAACTAATTGAAGGATGATTAGTCAACTCTTGTTTTATTTTATTTATTGGTATGTTAAGGCCTAGGTATACCTGTAACAGAAAGGAAAGAAATAGTGGACTCTATATAATAGGTTTATTTCTGGTAGTACATATCTAATTATTTAAGATATACAAAAAGTGTTGCACGCGGTAAGGACGAACGATTCTCTCTTCATTTGTTTTTTCTTAATTTTATTTTAATTTTCGTTTCGCGCGCTTTTCGATTGGCTCTATGGTTTGTGTTTCATGTTAAATTTGTGGTTTATTACTTTTAAAATGTGTTAATAGTTTTTGCTTAACTGCTGTAGTTAATATTTAACTGTTGTAGTCATTGAAAGATAAAGTTTCTGACGCTTTAGGGAGTTTGTTGTTAAATCGAGTGATGTTAATGAAAGAATGAATTTATTCAGCACCAAAGCATTTACAAACACTTGTACTTTAAAAAAATCACAATGTAAAGAAACTATAATTAAAACGTTATTATTCTTATTCTATGAATTAAACTAGGTAAGGGGCCGTCCATTAATCACGTGGGGCTTGAAAGGGGGGGGAGGGGTTTGACAAAAATCACGAAATATCACAAGGGGGGAGGGGGGTGTAGTAAGATATCATGTGTATAATTGTGAAAAAAAGTCCAGCCACACATTTCTTTATTGGCCACGTGATCAAACTTCTCATTTTATAACTAAGCAAAATGCGGGAAAATGATATTTAAGATAATATTCTAAAAAATTTAAGAATTTTTGTAGATACTAAAAAATACACGTGATGTTGGGTGGCGGATGGGGGGGCAGTCTTAAACCTCACCAAGTATCGCCAAGTGGGAGGGGGGGGGGGTAAAAAATGCTTAAAAAAAGATCACGTGATTAATGGATGGACTAACAGCTGCTACCTGTGAGTGCTGCTAATTGTAGGATATTACAAACAAATTACTTAGTCCGTCCGTTTGTCATTAATTTCTCTACTCATAACAAGTTACATGGAGTTTACAATGTATTATTTATTATTCGCAGAGCCTCCTACAGAAGAAACGTTAATGCAGAACACACTTTGGCCCGAGGTGCAGAAACTATACGGTCACGGGTACGAAGTGTTCGCGCTGGACGCAAGCGCTGACGGTACGCTCGTAGCGTCCGCATGCAAAGCTACTACTGCGGAGCATGCGGCAGTACTCTTGTGGTAAGATTTTGTTCTAATTACTCTTTTGTTTGAGCCAGGGGGTTCCATATGTGCGTCAAGCGAAGAATGTAAAGACGGGTGCCGTGAGTAGTGAGGCTTATCCGAAACCACAAATATTCGCGGGTGCCTTTATTTGCGCTCGCATCGTTAAATAACATATTATGTAGGTTTCGAAGTACTTTGCAGGTGATTATATCGAAAAATTTCACGGTCTAGGATCCTTTACATGCACAAACTCCGGCTGGATTTTTAGCTGTGGAGATCACTAAGCTCCCTAGTCACACATTTGACTGAGTAACTATTGTGTTTTATAATAAATTTATAGTTAAAATTTTCAAATTCATAATCTATGTTTATTTTTTTGTTCCTATCTAGTTAACTTTACTACTATTATTGTAGGCACGTATTTCTTCCGACTTCCGACTGATAATTTTTCAAGGACCGAGAATATACAAAATTTGTTAATGCGCCGCGCCTTGGGATCAAAACGAATGGTAACCCCTGGTTAAAATCAATTGAACAAACAGAAAATAAATTTAGAAAAATAAATTTAATTTTTCTTTTTTTCCAGGGAAACATCAACGTGGCAGCAGACCCAGAAACTAGTATCGCATTCGCTAACAGTCACTCAAATCGCGTTCTCTCCCGACAGCCAACGCTTACTCTCGGTGTCTCGCGATAGAAGATGGACCTTATACCAAAGGACACAAGGAACAAACTCGTTTGAACTCGCCGCATGTACGGACAAAACCAATGGTGTACATACTAGGATTATTTGGTGCTGTGCGTGGGCGTTTGATGGCACGGTGTTCGCGACGGGGTCGAGAGATGGGAAGGTAATTATCATCTTCAGACTAACTGAGTTTCGCCATGGTCATGATGGGAAGGCTGCTGCCCGGTATCATCATCAGCCCCTATAACGTCCACTGCTAAACATAGGCCTACTCCCGAGCGAGGAGTTTGCCATGATCACCACTTTGGCAGACGGATTGGTGACCGAAGTATAGCACACAGCGAAACGTTGCTGTTCGGTTCATAGTATACACGGTTGTTACAAATGATGTTATTACGATCGAGAACGGCTTTCTGGCTCAACATGTTTACCGAGGCACGATAAATCTTAGATTTTACACAGCGATTTCTTGTCCGGCGCGGTGAATGAATCAACGATCTCCGAGATTTAAAGCGAGGTATATATAATATACATACTTTATAACAACACCCTCACTACTGAGAAAAGAATGTAAGTCTATTTTCTACTTCAATTTATTTATTAATATATGAAAATACATACAGTTATAATGACCAACAAGTAGCGCCACCAATTTACTTGTATGTACAAATTACTATACTAGAGCCATCACAAACTGAGTCATAAATCTTTACGTCATAGGAATGTGACAATGCCGCGTCACTCGTTATCAATAAAGGGATGCCGCTCGGACGCAGTTGGCTAGGAAGCCGCGGTCGTTGATTATTTAATATTTTGCACTATTTCCTTAACCTTTCCCTCATTACCTGCTATTGACTATCGACAAATCCCTTTTTTATTGTTACACACAACACGAGTTCCGATATGCCTATAGGTGTGAGCGAGAGGTCTGATAAAAATGATTTATGACTCGTTCGCACGTTTGTAATGGCTCTAGTATAGTTAAGTCTATGGTATATTATTGTTTCTATTTTCTATGCAACTTTTGTGGTCTATTATCTTTGTAATAAAGTTAGTGTCCGTTCAGTATCATTAATACAATTGACTGTTTCTTATCACGGGTCAGCTGGAAGAAATTTCTATTGATATGAGTTGTATATCAATAGAACAAGACAACCTCCGTAGCGTAGCGGTATTTGGCTCGCTTTAAGTCTCGGAGGTCGTGGGTTCGATCCCCACACCGGACAAGAAATCTTTGTGTAAATTCTAAGATTTCTTTCCGGGTCTGGTTGGTTGAGGGACTACCCTCCGTGCCTCGGAAAGCACGTTTAATTAAGCCGTTGGTCCCGATTGTTATAACATCATCTATAACAAGCGTATACCAGGGAACGGGCTGCAGCGTTTCCCTGTGTATAACAACATAATACTGCGGTCACCAATCCGCCTGCCAAGCGTGGTGACTATGGCAAAACCCTCCCTCGGGAGGAGGCTCATGTTCAGCAGTGGACGTGGCTGATGATGACTTGTATATTTGTGCATTGTGTATGATACTTCGTTTATTTTGTTCCATATTAATATATATTTCTGTTTTAGGTATGCGTTTGGTCTAAAACCGGCCCATCATCGGAAACCTCTGTCGGGGAATACGGTCTTCTGAACAAGCCTCTTGAACTACCTAACGCATCGGTCACATCGTTAGCCTTCGCCCCCCACAAAACTACCAGTATCCTCGCCACTGGGTTGGAAACGGGAATCATCAGGATATATAGCTTCGGCGATAGTTGGAACCTGCTGAAAGAATTGGATAACAGGTGAGAAAAATAACAAAGGTTGTCCGTCCGTCATAAAGAAGTAAGTAAGACAGAATCCACACGGAACTGCTTCTTAAAAAATGAAAGTTACTTGATAATCAATACGTTAGTTATATTCGGCCGAGGCCGTAATGACAGCGACGCGGCGACTTTCACAGTATCAAACCCGCTAGTCGTTCCTTAGGTGTGGCCGTCACTTCTTCTGTGGTATACTATTGTGGTTATTGTTATACTGATTTATAAAACAATAATTCAAGCGCAAATAACAATAGGCTAGTTGACACATATGAAATTATGTTACAATGGTGTTTATTTCTAAAAGTATTTGTCATATGGAACCTAAATATAATAATTTCTGTTCATAAACCTTCATTATGTTTGTATAAACTCAATATGAAAATTATTTATTTTGTCTATGTTTTTAACTTCCGAAAACGCTATTAGCCATTTTGTGACGTCATACATCTTTTTAATAAACATGAACGCGATCCTTTCCTATTACACTTTCTGAGTCATGACGTCATTCCTCTTGAACACAGATAATCTATATGATCAACATGTCTGACATCGTTTTCGTCGCCAAATGTCAAGCCAATTTTGAAATATTTATTATAGTGCTTTCTAGATCTCAAATAAATGCCATATTTTTTTCTTGATCTAGTTAAACCATTCGTGACTATATAAAAATAATTTCAAAAAAGTGTCAACTAAGCCTATTATTATGGTAACAAAATGGAGCTAGAATAAGTTACTAACTAAAACATTGTATAAAATCGAGAAACTATAGTATATAACTTCAAGTAGATAAGAGATAGAGCATAGGCTTTAGACCTCCTCATGTCGTCCCATGGGTGTCGTATGAGGACTAAGGGACACACACCCAACGGATGGGCAGCAGCACCTATCAGCTCATAGATACACCTATCTTACTGCGATCCCCAATCTGCCTGCCAAGCGTGGTGATCACGGCAATATCCTTCAACGACCCTGTCTTGCCAAGGTCTGTTAAAGAGAAGGCCTATGTTCAGCAGTGGACGTAAGCGGGCTGATTAAGTTAGTAAGAGGCCCTAAGGGTTCGTACATATTATACTTAACTAGTTTCCCGCGCGCGATTCTAACCGCGTAGCTACCGTTCCCGTGTAAACTTCATAATTAAATATAGCTTTCCTTGGTAAATGGCCTATGTTACGTCCATATATTACGTCATTCTAAATTTGGGGGGGTATAATATTATTATATTAATAAACATTGCCAAAGTACAAAATAATAAAAGATGATTCTATAACAAAATGATTTAATGTTACCCTATTTTTCCCAAATCCGCAAATGTTTTAATTTTGTCTAACTGGTAATGACTTCAGTTTTGCGAGAGGGAGGGGGGGGGGGGGTCATTAGTAAATGAAGATAGGATGATTGTAGGGGTGTGTCGAAAACCAGCAAAAATCGATGACGTAATATATGGACGGCCCCTATCTAAAACTGAAACAATTTTTCAAATAGAACGTTTCGAACCAATCGTTACATGGTGTAGGATTGTCCATGAGGTTACTTTTGTTGCTTAACCTACAAACACCCGGAAATACCATTAGATTTTTTACACGAAGATTTTTTTCTCCGGAGCGGGATCCACGACCTCTGAGATTGAATGCGAGTGGTTAATTTAATTTGTATGTTAATTTCCAGTATGGCGCACCACCTGACAGTAAAACGACTGTCCTTCAGGCCCACTGATGATGAGAGGATGCTGCTAGCCAGCTGCGGACTGGACCACCTCGTTAGGATATACAGCGTAGTGTGTACAGAATAAATGTTTATATTAAACTAAGGTTTTTTTTTTATTCATGTTTTTTTATGACAACTCCTCGCCCTTGAGACATATCCGTCATGGGGACTTTAGAAAGACAATTCAAGAATAAAAAGTACACCCTGACTCAAAACAACTATTCATGGTTCACACAAATATTTGTCCCGGATGGGAAATGAACTCATAACACCAGGTCTCAGAAGTCACTATCGTAACCACTGAGCCACCGGTGCAGTCACATTTACTTAAGTCGCAACAATCATCATCATCATCACCAGCCCGTATAACGTCCGTCAGAAATCTTAGAATTTACACCAAGATTTTCTGTCCGGCGTGGGGCCTGAACCCACGACATCCGAGATTTAAAGCGAGCCAAATACCGCTATGCTACGGAGGCTATCGCGACAATAATAAAAATTAAACATAGTATAAGCAAGGCAAGATATATCGATGACCTGAAAACGGTAGCCGGAGTACACTGGATGTGGAGGGCAATTTAGGGGAGGATTTTGTCCAGCAGTGGAAAGAGATAAGCTGATTAATTGATAGTATAAGCAAGGATTATTGCCGTGTGGTTTCCGGCTTATAAAAGACCACCCCATGTCCTCCCATGGGTGTCGTAAAAGGCGACTAAGAGACATATGGCTGATGAATGGGCAGCAGCATCTATTAGCTCAAGGTTTACATCTTACAGCGATCACCAATCCGTCTGCCAAGCGTGGTGATTATGGCAATATCCCTCAACGATCCTGGCTTGCCAACGTCTGTTAAGAGGAGGCCCATGTTCAGCAGTGGAAGTTAACGGGCTGTTGATGATGATAAGCAAGGAATATAATCTATCATCAGCCTGTTAACCGTCCACTTTCTGAGGCACGGAGGGTAGTCCCACAATCGAAAATATACACGACCTCAGAGATTAATTATACAGTTAGGTTCGAAATATAATAATATATTATATAATTATATTATCTCGAATTTCAAAAACATTTTTTTTAAATTACTAGCAGATTATTTGCAACTACTTATATTCTTGTTACCCCTCATGATAAGCTAAAATGCTTTTGTTACGAGTGGATTCACGTCGGTAGTGCAATGGGTGGGTATCGAACCACTTGATTGCAAATCCAATGCCCTAGCATTTGCATTGGCATAATATGAAAGAAGCTGTAAAGCATATATGAATAAAAACACAGTATTACAACTGAAGAATTTATTTACAGTAAATAAGATGAATTCTTGCAATAATACACTTATAAATAAAGGCACGTACATTATTAATAATCACATTTTTGTTCTATATAAATTTTGTATATAAAATATATCTTTTAGAATTTGCTCATAAAACTTGTTCCAAAAAAGGTCAAACTTAATAAATACTTTTAAAAATAAATTAATGTATTTACTCGTAGATATATGTCACCGGAAAATAACTAGAATTTTAAGTTGATCAACTAAGTAGTTAGTTGATTAACTGTCTAGTTAGTTAGTCAACTTTCTAGTTAGTTCATAAACTAACGAGGTTTCGGGTGGTTAAAAAAAACCTAATCCGATGGAGTTTAACAGAACTTATTGAAGTTGAAGTTTTTTTGTTTTGTGACAACAGTAGCATAGTCTCGTTTGGTTAAGTTAGGTCAAGTGCATAATTAAGCAAATAAAATTAAAAATTATGATCGTTCACTGAAACTGGCAACTAAATGTAACAATATGTGTGGCACGAAAGATTGATCAACTTACGATTCTTATTACTTTCGGTGACATATCTATACTAATATTATAAAGCTGCAGAGTTAGTTTGTTTAAACGCGCTAATCTCAGGAACTAATGGTCCGATTTCAAAAAATCTTTCACTGTTGGATAGTCCATTTATCGAGGAAGGTTATAGGCTATATTTTATTACGAAGTTCCCAGGGCACGGGAGCTATGCGGGTGAAACCGCGCGCGAGCTAGTATAAAAATAAACATGCGGCGTTTGCTTCAATACCATAAACAGAAACACATTAATAACTATTTTTACATTCTTGCACTGATGAAACGGTTTGGTCTGCGGTCTGCAGCAGTTACATGGTTACAAAGTCTATAACAGACATGGGCAGAAACATGTTTTTATTTCTTACTAGCTTGCCACGCGCAGTTTTACTCGCGTAACACCCGTTCCCATATTAACTTCATCATTAAATATTCAGGTTATCGAACACTGAAACAAGCTTTGAAATCGGACTATTAGTACCTGAGCGCGTTGAAGCAAACAAATAAACTAACTCTTTAACTTTATATATAAGTATAGAGTTTAGATATTATATAGAAGATAAAATCTATCTCTTTATCAAGTCGTATCTTAAAACACGGTAGTCAAACTGTGGCCAGCGCCATAACGAACAACTTATGACAAAAAATATTTTGAAAAAAATTACAGGTTGATAATGACTGACAAAGTTTATCAAATAATCACTTACTAATAGCATAATACTTTTCAGTTATATGCAGAGGCCGTATCATATTGAGAGCGCCGTAGGCAAGCATCTCATCGCCGCCCGTATTTTGTAACTAGTACAAGAAAAAATTGACAACTTGAGAGGCCAGTTGTGGCAAATCGTCCTGCCAATTATTAGCCAATACTTAATAAAAAATGGTGTATAGGTTATTTATGATTATCATCGGCCCGTATTACATCCACTACTGAACCTCCAGCCCAAGAGGCAAATACATGGTCATAATGTAAATGAAAATGAAAATGAAAATGAAAACGTTTATTGATAATGTAGACGAATCGATCGTACTTATTATAAGTCAAATACAATGATAAAAATATACAAAGACAAAAAAAAAAAAAAATCTTGACTAATTAATTAGTACTTATACATTTCAACAGTAATGTTATTAAATAGAATTTAAATCTACCAATGTGACATGTGAAAGTCGCGTATTATAAATATAATTAGAATCAACCAGCGCGGGCTGGGATTAGGTCAGAAGCATAGAACGCGTCGCGAGCCTCGCCTTGCAAGGACGACCGGACCCTATCCTAGCTTCCTACGAGTCTTTCTCTATCTACCTACGTTGTGACACCCGGAGAAGAAAGACTATAAGAAACTCCGAGATCATTCTTTTTGTCATCTTTTAAAGTCTTTGATTAATCATTTGTACATATTTTAAAGACATTTTTAGTATCTAGGTTAGTGATCCCCATACATCGATAAGTAGGTACTCGCAGCACGAAATTGCTACGGAAACAATGAAAGTTTCAAGTAAGTATCGAGTATAGGGAGCACTCCTCCAGATTTACATATTTTTTTTTTTTACTTTTGGTACATACCTGCAGTCTGATCAGTTGTCTTACATATAGATTAACATTTACAAATTTATAAATTACATAGCATAGACTTTTAATTTAGTTGCAAATTCGGTGCGATAGCTAAAAGGTGCCAGTCTGCCGCAATGTAACCGATGGACTCATCCGCCAAACATCTCCATAAATGTAATTATCCAAATATGTAGCACCTAACGCGAGCTTAACTCTGCGTCTTATTCCTATTATAATTTTGGATAACATTTCATTGTTGTTAAGGAAGACATGTGTCATATTATATTATAATGGAAAATATAATTCTTCATTATCGACTAAATTCTATAATCTTGTATATATAAAATTTTCGCTTATATTATTCCGATAAAAAAATACTTTCGCTTTGATAAATCTATCAATTTAGAATAAAAAGTTATATTTTTATCACACCGTTATAGGATCAAACGCACAAACTTCATTATAATCAGCCGTATTTTTCATTAAAAAAAAAGTATAATTTTGGAATGTAATTTGTATATGAAATTGAATATAGTTTTTTTTTTCTAATTTAACTTTTATATTTATAGTATAGAAAATATGATATAAAAATACCTTAACAATAGTATTTCGTAACTTCGATAATTTTTATGCGATTCAAACAAAATACAGTTTGTGCTTAATCTGTTTAACACTATGTATTTCAATCCAAATATTGCTAATGCTCGCAATAACGACTATTTGAATGTAATCTATTACGTAAAGTGTGCAACGAGCAGACAAGAAGCCATCAATCACAAAACCTAATAAAAATAGTTTTACTAAAAAAACCGATGGCGAGAACCTTGTATGATGCTCATTACGCAGTTTTTGTTGTTCTCGTGGATTTTAAATACCGAATTGCGATCTAAGAGCAATCATTGCATGATATCTGCTATTGCTAGATACACAATCACGGCCTATAATTTCAATACAACATATCACAAAAGTGGGGTACCTAACAAGAAGCGGTAAGCAAAACACAGGCCTTTTACTTGGCCTTTCAGAATTGTGCAATCTCCTAAAATATTCCTGTCACTATATATATCACACTGCATCAATCACCATTCTCAACCTCTAGTTAGCCACTGGAATAGCCTTCTTTTCCTTCTTCTTCCCCAAAATAGGTCTGAACATCCGTGAAAAAGGATTCTTTTTCTTTTTTTTAACTTCTGTACTGTTGCTAATTTGGCTTAAACTGCTGATGGACCGTGAGTCATCGGTGATGGTCTGGACAGTCAGTGAGTCGAGGCAAGACAGTGATGGACTGTTATATATGGGGGGCAGGTTGAGGAACAACTGCCGTTCATCAAAGTCCTTGAAGATGTCAGATGATGGCAGTTGCTCGTTTGTGATCATGGGAGCTGTGGTGTTCATCCGGCTGGAAGAGATTATTGAAATAATTTAACAGATTTTCAAATTTATTATTTTTTAGGTTTTTTTCGTAGTGAGCCACAAGGCTTTTGCTACTTCACCGGGCATAAAGGCGAGCAGAGCTCCAGCTTAAATAAATGGTTTAAAAACTACAAACTAAGTAACCTGCGCAAGAAAGGGATTTGGACCTCGGCTCAGGGCGGTCGCTGGCAGGGAGATTGAGGGCTTATAGTTTTTTTAGGGGAGTTTCGTGCAACTGTCTTATTTTTTTAGGGTGATGCAGAAATATCATGTTTGGTGTTCAATTTTAGCTTTCACAGTTGAAAATAAATAGTTTAACCTTCTTTTTTTTTTTGTTAGTATGAGTTGCAACCAATCATTATGGAAAATTCAGAAATTTTTGTAGGAATAGTCTCTAGCTTGCAATGGAGCTCATCCACTGATAGACACATGAATTTACGTGTCTATCAGTGGATCAGAAAATAATTTAAAATTACTATTAAATAAAGTAAATGAAATAAAATTGCAAAATTAAATAACTTTTTTGTGAAATTCCACTCAGTTGAAGTAGTTATAAATAACCTTGTGTGATTTTGTTTTGAAGCCCTCTGGGATCTGTCAGTCTGTACTGAATTACTATTATTTTTTTCGACCACCCTAGAATAGATCTTACAAATTGAGCAATTGATATATGAATTTCATAAATGGTTCTGTTTGGGGATCAAACCCACACACACAAAAAGCATCAACTTCACTAAACCACCAATAGACATTGAACAAAACAGGTACCTTTGTGTAGGAGTGGCTACAGTTATGTTCTGATTGAGTGAATGTTTGAGTTTCTGCCAGAAGTCGTACATCGCTCTCCCTTCCGACTTGTAGTACAAGTTGTGGTAGTAAGCCAAGTGCTTCGGCAGCTGACACTCTCGGTACATTATTGGAATTATCAACCTTTGACGCGTTTCTGGAATAACATAACATAATTGGTAAAGAAAATAAAGGTACAGACTTTTGTTGCACTTTAACGTCTTTTGATCAGATTTAACTGACATATTACACTTTATACGCTCAATAACATCCAGCGTTATGAGGTAGTTGGTCCGTCCTGCAGGTGGTCTTTCCACGTTGCGCTAGCCAGTTCGAAATCACATAATGACAACCAGTTTTCAAGTCTAGTAAGTAGTTAGGATGACCTCACATTGACTCACCTCACTGTGCCCGTCTGCAAATGACAGATGGTCGAAGAAAGCGAATTTCCAATATGGGGTCACCTCTATTATTGAGATAAAATACGTAAATAACCAATAGACATTAAAGAAAACTTTTTGATAATATAGGCTCTTGAAAATGTACTAGGTGTATAAAAAACAATTCTTAAATATAAAACCATTCATTTAATGTATCAATAAATGACATTACCTATACCAGCAGCCTGGGCGTGACCTGTGTAGAATGTATTAGCAGGACTATCTAGGAACTCCGGCGAGTATATTAATATGATGCGCTGACATCGTTTAGATATCAACTCCGAAATAGGGGCATATTTGTTTGGGTAGCCTGGTATTAAACTGTCAACAGTACATATCTGAAAGAGAGGGAAAATAAGGATTATAGATGTGTGGATAGAGAAAGATAACTTGGGTAAGTAAAATATCTGATATTTTTACATGAGTTTTTATTAAAGGTTTAAAAAATTAAAATATTAGATGTGTACAGTGATTACGTCCAAATTGATGATGTTATAACCTACTGGTCATAGACACTATTCCTTCTTATGTTATCAGTAATGAGGATATGACTATTATTAATATGTTATAATATTTAAAATTGCTACCACCTTAAACCCTTCAGCCCCTAGTCGCTGTTGTAACTCATCCACAAATGCTCTGTCCTCCTCAGCAAAGAGTACAAATGCATGATACTGCTCCTCATAGTCAGGTCTGTCATCATATGTCACTGCCTTCATGTAGTCTCCATTTTGAGAAGTAGGCTCTTCCCTGCTTAGTCTCTGTTTGCTCCCTAAACAATATCATAAATATAAAAATAAATATTCATAGGTGTCTTTGGTGTTAACTTTCATAATAAATAGTGTAAAACAAAAATAAAATAAAATAAAAATCATTTTGATTTATGTGAAAATGATTGCAAATAGCCAAAACAATAATGTTAATGTATAATTTGACAATTTTCAAATTGAGCAGGCATATAAGTTATTATTTTTAATAATATTTTAGTCTCAACTTTATTCATCATCATCATCAGCCTGTTCAATGTCCACTGCTGAACATGGGCCTCCTCCTTGTGAGGTGAGTTGGTGACCGCAGGGTCACCAACTATTATGTTGTACCAAACAAGAAAATGTTGCTGCCCGTGCCTTGATATACGATTATTATAGATGATGTTATAACAATTCGGACCAATGGCTTAACATGCTTTCCAAGGAGGGTAGACCCTCAAACAACCAAACCTGGAAAGAAATCTTAGAATTTACACAAAGATTTCCTGTCCGGTGTGGGGATCGAACCCACCACCTCCGACACGTAAAGCGAGCCAAATACCGCTAAGCTATGCAGCTATGGAGGTTGTCAGAGATGTAACTATATTGTGTCTAATAGCCTATTCAGTCTATGTTGTGTTAGAACAGTTGTCATTATTGGGGTGAACCATGAATATAACAAGGGACACTCTTTTCAGGGAAGACCATAATTTAAAATATTTTTAATTGCCATCTCCTTGAGGGAAACTGTTTTCGTAAATAACATAGTAATATGGCAATTTTAATTTGTTTACCTTACATTTAGATAGTTATTGTAATGGATTATTGTCCTGCCAATTATTAGCAAGTACAAAAAATCATAGTGATATTTATTGAGGGTACTGACTCAATGAACCACATTATGACTAGACATCAATACTCACTGTAATGACTATATCTCACAGGATAATAATTGCTTGCCTTCTTTCATATACATTATTTATTACCATTCTAATCTGCTGGCTGATTACTCCGGAAAATATGTTGGTGTTGAGGACCACATTCAGCAATGTTTCCCTCAGTCATTTATTATCATTATCCAACTATTCCTTATAAATACATTATTCATCAACATAGTAAATGCAAAAACTAAATTACCTGAAGCTTCCCATTTCCTATGTTCCTCTTTGAGATCAATAATAATATCTTCATACACATCGAACCTATCTATATGTTTCAGGAAGTCAAACAACTGTCCCACAGTGGCACCATCTTGCTGTTTCCAAATCTCTAGTACCTTTGACGTTTTATCTTTGAACTGCTTGATATATGAGGCCTGTTCTGAAGTTATATTGACTAATGAAGCCAGACCTCGCCAGTCTCTGTAATATTAATAAAATATTGTTTAACATGTTAAAACTTCTGTGGCATAATGTTTTAAGTCTTGGTTTAAGTCTACAAGATTGTGGGCTGAATCATGCATGACAAAATCTTTATGTAAATTCTAAGATTTATTTCCAGGTCTGGTTGGTTGGACTTCTCTAAGTGCCTTCGAAATTGATCCCACTCCTTAGTGTGATACAACATAATACAGCAGTCACCAACCCACCTGCCAAGCATTGTGACTAATGCAAAAATCTTTGCAGGGGAATCTGTTCAGTAGACAACATTATATGGCATAATGATGAATTGTTAAATGGCCTTGATTTGAATTTTCCAGTTTCTGTTATTTTCAATATTTTTATTTTGTAGTTAAGTTAAATTCTTTCCTATCCTTTAGTATGAATGTAAGATAAAGGTTTCTTCTGACTGGATTACTTCCAGAATGTTGTAATTATGAGATCCTACATCACAAACAAGGGCATAATTGTACAAAAGATTAGAATTCAGTTCATTCATAAGTATGCTTGATTCACAGTCACAGACAGTCTCTTGACAAATATGAGACAAAAATTTAAAATTTATTTGCCCTTGACTTAAAGACTGTGAAATGGGTAGACAATAAAGTACTTCCAGACCAGTTTTTACTCTTCCATACATACATAAAATTCATTTGAATGATCATCATCCCAAAACAAAACATGTGAAGTATTTTATGTGTACTGATAAATAGTTCTAAAAACTAACAAAAATCTTTTTACAAAGATGCCAGAAGCTAAAGGTATTGTATCATTTAAAAATAAATGTGCTAGTGCTAAGATTGCTCGTTTCACAAATCACAATAAATGATAATAAAATCAGTGTGCAGAAATAACAACAAAACATTTTGTATAAAAACAATTACATTTTTAGACTGTTGCTAAATAAGCAATAATTAATACAGTATAATAGGTGTAATTACCTGGGAAGCTTATCTGGTCCATCACTCGGAATTATTTTTGGCGTATTCAGTAAACATGATAACAATTTCTGAGTTTTTAATGGAATAGATGACAATGACAAACCACGTAAATCAGCGTCGACACCCATTTTACAAATCATTTGTGCATTTCAATGACTTATTTCGATAGTCAAGTCGTATAAAATGTATTAATAATTTAATTCTATCGTGACTATTGAAAATAAAGACATAAAAATATTTTTATCACACAACATCAGACAGACATCAGCCTTTACCACAGACAAACTAAACTTGTTTAGATACGCCAGACACTTGATGTTTTTGTCTTTTGAGTATCATTGTTACCTCTGAATAAGTATGCTGTTACTGAAAAAAAACTTCAACAGTTAATAAGTATTTACATCAGAATGGCGGGTTTACAATGTTCACAATCGGTGTGCCACTTTTTGAATAACATATTTTAAACTGCGAATGCGTAGAGCACGCAATTACCTCTAAGTATGCACGAGAAATAGATTCCACCTTAGGCGTGTATTATATAGAAACAACAAAAGGCGAAAGTGCAACACAAGCACATCGTAGACGCGGGACGGAACAATTATTTTAAAACAGCAAGCACCGTGCCGCTTAAGTGTAATTCATGACACGCCGCCTTCGTACATTTTGTATGAACACCTTACCCAGTTTCTGTTTACTTCACGCATTAAAGAGACCTCGTTTATTTTACTTTTAGCATAAACGTACATAGGTACCTGTACCTTGTTTTCGTTGTTACTTTTAGCGGTAGGGTTACTTCTGATTGCAGCAGCCTTCTACTGCTTGACACAGTCGATGCCCAAACAAGTCTTAGATAGGTTTTTAATTAAAAAAAAAACACAAGGCATATAGTTTGAGACGCTTTATTGTCATTCACGAGTGCATTCACTATCTCACTACCAACTAATGACGATACAAATGTATTATACCTAAGTTATTACTGATACAATAATTGTTACATTCGCAAACTGTTGTTAAAGGAACTCTAGAGGTACATAAATAAATAAAATATAATTATTATTAGACACAAAATTAAACAAACACTGTAAGATCCGAAATCTTTTAACATCACTAGGTATTTAAATACATAGTCATTTCACATTATTCACAGCTTTTATGCTGCTCAGAAAAATACTTATACAGTAAGTAAGCATTCGCCCATTTACGTCAGAATGGCGGGTGTACAATAACGATCGTAATCAACGTACCACTTATTGAACAAAATCTTTGAACTGTGCGTAGAGCTTGTTATTATGTGTACATATACATCAGCTAGCGCAAGCGATGCTCGCTCTTAGTATTCGTAGTATTACTTTTTTTAACATAGAATTATGAAAATAGTATACAAAAGTCCACATAAAGTACTATAGATACTTATAATTTCGTAAGATATATTTAATCCATTGATTTTGTATCATTTTGCCTTCGGGACTAGAAGAGGAAAATAGAAATAAACCTAATAGCTTTTCAGTGCACAAACAATTTACAATTTTGTATGATTGATTATATAAGACTGATTGAGGAAAAACAACAATTTATTATAGAAATAACAGATATTATAGAAATAGTTTGATAAACATAACGAGAAGATAGATTTAATTGATCAAATAATAGAACATAACTCGCATAAATTAAAAGGATGGATTTTTAAAATTAAGAACATTATGTACTGTAAGTAAACAGCTGTCTTATTTTTGCGAAAACCCAAATGAACAAGAAAGAAAAAAGCTAAACTTTCGAAAATGGCTTTACATACAAAATTATAATTTTAAATAACAAATAGTTTTGACATGTCTTTTTAAGTTACTTAGAGTATTTTTTATTAGGTTTAATGTAAAGTTTCCATCAGCAAGAAATTATATTTATATATTATTTTAAAATTAAGTAAAATGACTATTTTAAGTAGGTTTACTCACAAGGGGGTAATTACGTGTCAATATTGTCATGGTCTTGAGAAAAATATCTTTGCTATTGCTATGGTATTGCTGTAATATATTAGCTTTATAAATATATTCTATTACTTAATAGATTAAGTAACATTAACTTTATTATCTTCAGTCGGTATAACGTCCACACAAACCCCCTTCGAGGGAGGTCCATGTTCAAACTTGAACCTCCATAGAAGTGGATTTGTCATAGTCACCAGGCTTGACAGATGGCTTGCTAACCCCAGTATTATGTGTTGTATGTACGCATTCCTTGCTGTCCCCCAACGGACCAGACCCAGAAATAAATCTTTCACTTTACACAGAATTCTTAATATTAACTTAATATCTTGGCATATTTACCATTATAATTGCATATTATCATTATTGAATATAGTCTGAGTAGCAAAGCTCAAAACCATTACCATAAAGTCACGTAATTATGGGGCTGATTGGTTATGACTCTTACTTTTAAAGTCATTCAACTTCAATGGGAATTATCCCAGAAATATATGATAACGGTGAAAAACATTTCGTACATTAGTTAGAAAAGCTTGTTAATCAACTTTAGTAAGTAGGTCATAGACGATAGGATAAACAATATTTAACAAAACACTAACACCTACATACTATATTTACAATAAATAACAACTACTAGGATAATAAGCTCTTTATATAATGGAATGTAATTTTAATAAAAAAAAAGCTTTGCAAAACATTTTTTCAATAAAAAAAAGTAGATATATATATTATAGTTAGGCCTATACTCTACTGGTTTACTTAATTTATTAAGAATAAATTCAACGACCTATTAATTAGTTATTAATTTCGCTATTCCTTCGGTTTAATACCGAAGGAATAGCGAAATTAAAAGAATAATAAGACGTATTTTTACAACAAAAAGTACCCGCGAATCAACAATATCTCGCATTTACCTTTGAAATTACAAAGTTACACAATTTATTATTATTTCAAAATTATCGTTGGAATATTTGACTTCATTAGAATATTGCCAAGACATTGATCCGGATCAATCTTTCTTTCACTAATTGTTTAGATCATCATTCAACCAATCTAACGTCATCGACAACTGATTCATGACTTCAAAATGTACAGCAATAAAAAAGGAACTAATTAGGTGTTTCTTCACCGGGAGTAGCATTCGTCTGTTATGTAACATTTCAGGTTTTAGCATTACATGTCGAGACGGAATTTGTATCCTATAACTAGTTGCATAATGTGTAATACTAGTAATCCTCTCACGAATTAAATGCTTGAATCTGTAACATTACACGATGCGCACTCTGTAATTTTCGGATGCTCCTCTCTCACTGTTTACGGTACAGGGGAATGCTCCAGATAAGGGAGTATTTTTAGACAAGTTTTACATAATAATTGTTCTAGCACGGATGACATAAACATCCATATAATTTAATAAGCTATTACCAAGAGAATAACAGATACAGAGAATACTTGTTCAATACATGCTATATTATTAGTTTAATTTTGTTTCTCAAATTTCAATTGACTTCCAAAAGTTTTGTCGCGTATAAAAATTTGTGCTTCGGATCACAGCCGTCCGACAACCTAACTGATATTATGATGCTATAGTTACACGTGTGGGGTTTGAAATTACACGATAATGTCATACCATACATATATCATTTAAATAAAACTCCAAAATAATCTAGATTGAATTATTGACGTCATTCCTATGTTGGCTAAGAGATGGTAATAAGTTGCTTCGAATAATATTCCGACATCGTATATTCCGATAGTCCTTCCCGTAATAGCAGATAGTACCATGTAATTACGTTAGTACAGTATCTGCTGTTAAAGAGAAAGCTTTGTATTTTGGAAGCACCCATATTACAGATAATGCAGTAGGTAAAAATGACATCAAAATTAATTTGTTAGCATTATCTCAATTCTATTTAAAAATCTGTTATAAAATGGAACATATCATATTTATATACTTGTGCAATGGTATTCACTTAAAGTATAACGAAAAATTTATAGAAAACTCATTGATTTACCACTTGTATAAATATAGCACCAAGGGAGAAGTAATTTACAGTTATATATTAATATGTATATATATACTGTAGATATTGTATTGT
This sequence comes from Nycteola revayana, assembly GCA_947037095.2. Lineage (NCBI taxonomy): Eukaryota > Metazoa > Arthropoda > Insecta > Lepidoptera > Nolidae > Nycteola > Nycteola revayana. The sequence goes on along the minus strand of OX344851.2, from coordinate 16,331,482 downwards.
CTAAGAAGAAAGTCGATCTGATTCCATAGCTAATACGAGTATATACAATATTGTTACACTACATTACATTTCTAAGTTTTGCAAATACATCTTTAAAACGATTGATTAAAAGTTGAAAGATTAAATAATTTCTTGACCTTTTTAAATTTGGTCTTCAATTTGATATGTTAATGTTCCCATAACTTAGTAAAGTTTGTTATCATGATTATGCTGGTATTAAAGAAAATACTGGCAAGTAAGTTGTGTATGTGTTTCTGTCAGCCCTATCTTTTGTATTGGACTCACTGGGCTAATGGCCAGGGCCCCACGAACGACAGAATTCCAGGCATACATAAAAAACCTTCGAAGTTATTTAAGAAGTTTCTACCCCAAACTTACGAAAGTATTAAGTCATTTAATTAGGTTCATATGAACATTGAATAAAATTGACACATGATATTTGTAAGTAAATACTTATTGGGTAATATTATTTTTGGATACTATCGTAATTTCGTTGCTGTTTAATTATAAACGAAACCTTCATTTTTCTTCAAAATAGTGTTGAATATACTTTGTCCTTAAAATTATCAGTTTTGAAATCAATTTCAAACATGATACGTAAGATATATAATTAATAAGTACGATAATTTTAACAAGCGAAATTCTAGATCTAAGTAGGTTTATGTACATATTGATCTATAGTTTTATATACAATATAAATTATCATAAAGGTATATTATATTTTTTACATATATATTGTGTATTATATTAGTTATTTGTCGTTTATAATAAGACATGTTAGATGCACAAGCGCCATTTCTTAGAGGCGCATATAGTTAAAAGTTTTAGCATTATTGATAACATTTAATTTTGACAATAAATACTCCAAATTGGGATTGTTATTATTTGTTGAATTGTATGAGGCATTTGCTATTTTCTGCTTTAAATGCAGAAATGGGGGTCGATCGAAGTTTTTATAAACTTATTTTAATGTTTATTATCTTTTATATTGATACAAAATTGAGTCTTATCAAATTGAAATTACTTCACGTATAATTAAATTCTTGTATGCTATGTATTTTTGACGTAGATATTGTATATCTAAGCTTTGAGGCGTATTCGCGATTAAATAGACAAACAGTAAAAAAATAAAAATAAATAAATAAAACTGGCAAGAACTTGAAAATCTATCGTAAGTTAGCAACAATACATACTTTTATATTATATGTGCTAAATCTATGATGCTACTTTATTATTATATAATCGATTAATTTAATTAAATGTTAGGCAAGTACAAAATCACTTGATAAAAACACCAAATAAATAAGTTAGAAATGTAACACACAAAGCAAAAACTGGCAATACGTATAAAATTGCTTTTGCGTAGCACAGAGTAAGAAAATATAGAGGCTGTATGTTTTTTTTGTTGAAGCTTTCATTTCATGTTATTTAGAGTAATAACATATTTATTATGTTTCTTGTCTTAACTAATCTAAGAGATAATTTTTAAATCAATGTTATAATTTATGTCCAAAATGTTCATACAACATCTGTGAAAACTAAAATTTACTCATCTTATTTTATTTTGTGAGGATTAAACATTGTTGACGTATCCATAAATAAAAGTACAAATTAACTAAGGCAAAATAAAAATGCCGTGATTCTTTTACGCTGGGGTTTTTTGAGCTATTTTTGCTTTTGATAACTTATACAAAACAAATGGAATATTTTATCTTAGATCTTGGCTTTCAGCAAGAAATAAAAAGTCATATCCATCCTATCAGTTTCCATTACTATTAATATATATTTTTTATTATTTGTTTTGCTTATCAGTCTTAACCAGTCACTTTAAAATAATTATTCGCATAAATTAAAATTAAATAAAAGTCTTACATTTTAAGAAAATTTAAATATAAAATCATGTCTTTGGATTTAGTAATTGTTAATTTATTAATCCTAGGATGAATACTTTATAAATAATAATACTAAGTCCTAAAAACTTTCAAATATAGATTAACATTTTTAAGATACATTTCCGTGGTCGCACCCAGTCGTACCAACGGGCGAACGATCAAATGCGGCTGCGATAAGCTGCGACCATGAAATTGCACCTTTAGTCTAAAGGCCCGTCTCACCATGTGTTGGTAAAGTGTCAAATGTTTCCACTAGAATCGTAAGACTTCGGTATAAAAACTTTTCGCGTTCTATGACAGTTGTATGAACGTGGTAAGTTTAAATTATTTAATTAATCCCATTAAAAAAATCTAGCTAAGATTAAATATGGACGAAACAGTTATTATTAATTAAATAAATAAAACAGTTATTAGATTCTATACGACATAAACTTTCACTTTATCAACAAATGATACAACGGCTTTAAAAATGTATATCTAAACGATGGCATGCATACAGTTATATTATGAAATAAATATATTTATATACCTCAATAGCAATTTCGTTATACTGACTAGCCAATGCTACGTAAGGTGTGATTATATGTGAGTATATAAATTTACCCAACAAACCAAACTAGTCCAAATACAACATTTTAAGATTATGTGGAGATCCGCATACGGAAAAATACTGAATTGCATACAAACTAAATCAAAAACTCTCTATCCATGAAATATTAGGTTATTTTCGTTGGTAATGAGATATGTTTAGAATATATTGATTTTGAACTCTATTACAAGTCCCTTTGAATCAAAATATGGTGGCAACTATATTGCCACTATTCATCAAAGCATTAAGGAATCACCCATTGATATATTCGGTATAGGTACTCGATTTTGTACGTAAGTTCCCTACATTGTGACGCACACCAATTTTGCAAGTGTTTAGTTTATTGGCTAAATTAATATCTTTGTAATGAAAACAATGTCGGCCGCATATTAAAGCGGCCGTAGCCCAATGGCTAGGGCGTCGGACTTGTGATCTTGTGGTCGCCGGTTCGATCCCCAACCATTGCACTACCGACGTGAACCCACTCGTAACACAAGCATTTTAACTTAGCTCGAGGGGTTAACAAGAATACTAGTAGGCTGCAAAACTCTGCTACTAATCTTCTATAAAAAATGTCAGTTGTATCTTCTGAATGAGTGATATGTTTAATGTAATTGTGATTAAAATTATATAAATCCTATATTTTATAATTAAAATAATAATGAAGAATATTCTTTATACTACAAAATTGAATTTATTGCTCATATTTCCCTACACCTAATTTTAGAATAAGAATTCACCTGTACAGCGGAATTTTGTGTGTATTTTAATGTCATCATTATTTATGTCTTTTTTAGTAGAAAAATATTTTATTTCATCAGAAATATTTACACCCTTGGTTTGTAAAGGAATTTCATTACCTGTATATCAAATACAAACAGTCTAAGAGCATTTCAGCTAATTTCTTGGGAACCAATCAGTTCAGTCACTATCTTACAAAGAAAAGTAACTTCGGCAAAGTTCGGCTAAATTCGTGAGAACGAATTCAAAAATCGAATTCTCCAAGAACGTGGATAGGACATGAAACACAAAGCGTTGGTTAGATGGCGCCACCTGTACAGTTCGTAAACAAAAAAATGAATATTTTTTTAAGATAGTTTTAATATCATGAGAAAATAATTATTTTCACGTTATTAAAAAACCAAAATAAACGAAACCAAAACGTTTCAGTACAGGTATTGTGGCAGTGGCGCCTCTAGTGGCAAAACTTTGCATTTTTATCCTCAACTGTCAGATAAACCCCTCCGTTCAAATTAGAACAAGTGAGTTTAATAATAGAATTCACGTTAAATATCTAGTGCTCCACAAACCCAATCTCGAAAATTCGAGAATATCAAGACTCAAAAGCATATGACGTCATTTGACTCCCTAGAAAGAATATCACCAAGCAGGTATCACCTACAGCCGTCTCCATTTCAATTATGGGCTGCCTTTTTCCCTTGCATATATCCCTCCCACCTTTTAGCCGTATTAATCAATATAGGGTCATTATCCAACCCAGCTAGAAGGTACAATTGGTTCACATGCGTCGCGTGGTAGTCCCACCTAGCGATGTTAGGACTGATGCCTAGAGTAAAATGCCTTAGATCGTAGAAGCTGCCGCTTCCAGTATCGAAGAGTGGTAGAAGAGTTTTGAGGGATGTCATACCGTCGTCGAACATCTTCTTGGCGAGAGAGATGGAGTTCTCTCCCTCTATGATGTGTAGGTCGTACAAACCGAGTAGCGTGTAGATGAAGCCGTTGAGGACGAATAGGGGCGGTTTTGTCGGGTATTCCTCGTACCTTGAAAGAAAAAAGTTAGTACCTATCAATAATAAATTCGTTTTTTTAGGGTTCCGTAGCCAAATGGCAAAAAACGGAACCCTTATAGATTCGTCATGTCTGTCTGTCTGTCTGTCTGTCTGTCTGTCCGTCCGTATGTCACAGCCACTTTTTTCCGAAACTATAAGAACTATAATGTTGAAACTTGGCAAGTAGATGTATGTTGTGAACCGCATTAAGATTTTCACACAAAAATAGAAAAAAAACAATAAATTTTGGGGTTCCCCATACATAGAACTGAAACTCAAAAAAATTTTTTTCATCGAACCCATACGTGTGGGGTATCTATGAATAGGTCTTCAATTGTGTCTTCATGTAATTTTTTTCTAAACTGAATAGTTTGCGCGAGAGACACTTCCAAAGTGGTAAAATGTGTGTCCCCCCCCCTGTAACTTCAAAAATAAGAGAATGATAAATCTAAAAAAAATATATGATGTACATTACCATGTAAACTTCCACCGAAAATTAGTTTGAACGAGATCTTGTAAGTAGTTTTTTTTTAGTACGTCAAAAATCGTAAACCGCAATTTAGCTTTCATTCAATCAACTCGAATATAAAAATATAAAATAACATTTCATTTCATAAACATACGCTTTTTTATTTATTCTTGATATCAAAAATAGGTACGCACTTGTAACTGAAACGGAACCCTTCGTGCGCGAGTCCGACTCGCACTTGGCCGGTTTTTTAATATTCATTATTATGGGAACAAAATTTTGAAAAATCAAAATTAAGTGTCGATATGACCGACGAGCACGGACGACGCCGGCCATGAACAGCTGGTATTTTATAAAATAAGATAAATACAAGTGAAAGTCCCGTCACACAGACAAACATAAATTATGTTTTTGTTATTAGTACACTCATATGCATATAATAAAATCCCATTTATATTCCATTACAAACAGACACTTATGTTTTATTTATTTGTTCAAATAAATAAATAAATAAAAATAAAATAAAATAAATAAAAATATTTTTATTTAAGTAAACCTATTTACAGGTACTTACAAATAGTCAAAACAATAATTTAGTATTCATTATTATTAATCTATAATGAGTTATTTTTTTAATTATATTTTAGTATTAACGTCTTTGTTTATTATTTTACTATATTGTGTCCAATAGCTTGTTCTGTCTCTATTAGGTAAGAACAATTGTCATTATTATATGGATCATGAGTATAACGACGGACGCGCTTTAATGCTACCATCGGATCCAATACGCCTCAACTGAGAAGACCCGGGGAAACAAACTCAGTGGGTTAGTCTACTGCCGGTTTTAACACGACCTACATGAGACGGTCCGGCGAAACATACTCAAATGGGCAGAACAGATATAGATATACTTACCACACATATTTGTCCATCCACATAGCCTTAACCCCTCCAGCGTGGCTCGGTACATCTAATAAGTACAACGCGCGCTTGGCGGCTTGTAAGTATGTTATGTCTCCACTACGGTGGTACGCGCGAGAGAGAAGGGAGATCCCGTGCCCTTGGCTCATTGCCGAGTGCCTGAGAAAGGGACATAAAGGATTAATATTATGACAGATCTAACGTAAAAATCTTTCTATAAATGTTTTTCAAGTTCTACTCAACTTACCAACTGTATTTCGAATTCTATTCACCATTACAGTTGTATGTCAACTCTGATTGCTATATTTTTGTCAACGGAATAGGCCGGCTATATCTTCTACTCTACTCGTCAGATCTAGCTCTCCTTATTACCTAGCTATATCTCCCGCTCTACCCTAAACTTGTACTTCCGACTTCCGGCACTGCTCGATGGCTGTATTTTCAGCGCTACTCACCAGCTGTACCCTCCACTCTGCTCGACAGCAATACACTTCAGCCGCCATACTTCCGGTACAGTCGTATAAGCCAGCTGTTTTTTCCTGCTCGACAGTTGTACTTCCGACTCTACTCACCAGCCGGGCTTCAGCTCCACTCCGGCCGCCATCCTCCTCCGCACCGGTATGGGCCAGCCCCCACTCCTGGCCCGCTGAGCTCGCACCAGCCACCGCGCCGCTGAGTAGAACTGGGCCATGTGTTCCGTACATGATACGGTTATGTTGTCTAGGGATCCACTGCCGCTTAGAATGATGCTTGATATCTGAGAAGATGCAATTTTTTATTTTTTTGATACAAATTTTTTGCACGCTACTATTTTTTTTTTTATTCTTGTTTACACCTCTGGTTAAGCTAAAATGCTTGTGTTACGATTGGGTTCACGTCGGTAGTGCAATGGGTGGGGATCGAACCGGGACCACACGATCTTTAGTCCGACACTCTAGCCATTGGGCTACGGCTGGTTTAATTTAAGTCTAGTACGATCTTCGTCGTCGTGAATGATTCACCAGCCCGCACAATGTTCACAGCTGGACAAGACCCTCATAAGACATGGTCACCACGCTTGGCATGTAGAAGGCAAGGCAAGCGTGGTGGATCGGTGACCATAATATAACATAGTTGCAGACAAGAAAACGCTTTTGCCCACTCGTGATATACGTTTGTTTTATATGATGTTATTACAATCGGGATCAACAGCTAAACATGCTTTCCGAGAGATGAAGGGTAGTCCCTCAACCAACCAGACTCGGAAAGAAATCTCTCGATTTTACGCAATCATTTCTTGTCCGGCGTAGCTAAAAATCTACGACCTCCAAGACTTAAAACCAGTTTTATACCGCTGCGCCACGGAGGTTTCTGATTCTTTATGTTACCTTAAATTTATTCCTAGGTGATCTTCTCTTGGGTCGATCTTGCAAGGCCCAGCCTTTCTGCATGTCGGTTATAAGGTCCCTTGTGATCCTCCTCCACTGCTGCTCTAAGCCTATGCCGTAGTAAATGTGGTCCTCCTGTAATACGCCATTTAAATATACATGAACTCATCCAATAAATAAAGTAAATTATGTAGAATAATTGTATAAACTGACTAGCTGACACGACAGACATTGTCTTGTTTTAACTAAATCTCTAGACACTGGAAGAAATTGCTGAATAAGTCGGCAGATAGGCATATATTAAAAAAAAATAGAAACTTAAACTCTATATTAAATTAATCTTTTAATATAAGCGTGATAGCTATGAATTAACCGTGATGAGCACTAAGAACAGCACACATTCTGTCAATGTTATGTCAATCGCCGTAAATTTCATTTGAAAAGTTTATATTTTCAAAAGCGCCAAGGTAACATAAGAAATTTAACATGCTGGTCAATTCTTACATTTCTTATTATTTCTTATATAAGAACCTCCTCCTTGCAATAACAATCACAACAAAGGTCATTTGTCTGATCAATAAATTAAAAAAACCTCAAGTTTTCATCTTAAAGATTTTCTGATCATTATTCTTCAAGCTAAAGATACCACTTCAAAAGTGGAAAAAAAGAATCTTGCTGCTTACCTGTGCCGAAATCAGCTGCATGCTGGTAACATAATGCAGATACACTGTCTCCTTCTTATCCTTGTTCTGCAGAACCACCGTCATCGAGGAATTCGGCTTCATCTGTACATCGACACTCAACACAAAGTCTTGCGTCAGGTTAACTTTCAACCACACTTGGCTAGACGCATGTTCTGACGTGGAAAACTTCAAAACGTTAGACTGCACTGTACTATCAAACTCCCTCCCCATATAAGCATCTTTGCTGACAATCCAATTCTCTAAATGCTTCTCTCCATCATCGATAACTCGTCTCTTCGGCTCCGGTTCTGTGATATGCTTGCTATAATGTGCCAACCCATATTGGGCTATCTGGGTAGGGTAGTAAAACCCTTTAGGTTCCCATTGCGTGCTCACAGGGACCCCTTCAATGCCGCTGATGCATTTGACCCGGTCCCTCACCTCAACGTTGTAGTTTTCAAACGTGGTGAAGGTACCTCTAGGGTCGTATTTCTTTTTCGGATGGTAGATCTTGCCGTAGCTGTGCGACCATTCGAATTTTTCGACGCCGTCGGCCGTTGATATTTTACCGTAGATCTAAAAACAAGATCTAAGTTATATATTTATACAGGGTTATTTTTAAAACATTAACAACCTATCAGGGGTTAAAAATCAGTACTTTCACTCCCTCAAAGGTTGTTAATGTTTGTCAAATCATCAGTATGATTATAAGCAAGTTTAACTATGGGACCAACACTGAAATCGCGAAAAAAATATCAGCTGTTCCATACATTTATGTTCACTTACCTCCACAAAATGTATGAACAGCTGTTTTTTTCCGTGATTTCAGGGTTGGTCCCATAGTAAAAGTTGCTTATAAATCATCAATACTTTTACCCCTTGAAAGGTTGTTAATGTTTAGAAAATAGCCCTGTATATCAGCATGTTTAAGACCACAGTTGAACATGGGTCTCCTCTTAACAGACCTTGGCAAGCCTGTGTGCCTAGACAAAGTGCCACTACACTAAAATCTCTAAGTCAAATTTATGGTGCTTGATATTTGTCACGTCATCATTATCATCATCATCAGCGCGTATAACGTCTACTGCTGAACATGGGCCTCTCCCGAAGAGGGTATTTGCCTTAGTCATCACGCTTGGCAGGCGGGTTGGTGACCGCAGTATAATGTGTACCACACAAGGAATCGCTGTTGCCCGTTCCTTGAAGAATAATCGGGACCAACTTAACGTACTTTCCGAGGCACGGACGGTAGTCCCTCAACCAACCAGACCCGGAAAGAAATCTTAGAATTTACCCATTTTGCTGTCCGGTGTGGGGATTGAACCCACGACCTCCGAGAATTAAAGCGAGCCAAATACTGCTACGGAGGTTGTGGAGGTGGAGATGGAGGTGTTATTGATTGGGAGCCCCCCCTAAAATACTTATTTTAAGGGGGGAGGCAATAGAAATACATCACCTGTGAAAATTTCTGTCTAGCTATCGCGGTTCTTGAGATACAGCCTGGTGACTGACAGACAGAGAGACAGTGAAGTCTTAGTAATAGGGTCCCGTTTTTACCCTTCGGGTACGGAACTCTGACAAATGACGGGCATTAATTGGTTGATTCTTCTTTGAGACGAGCTATCGTTCGGATTTCGAATTTTAATCAGCGGTTCAAGGTTTTGTAATAAATTTAAAGCAAAATACAATGACTGTTTAATAGGCAAAAAAACTATATTTTAACACAAGTTTACCACGTAAATAATGGGGAAATATATATTTAAACATGGTTTAATTACTAGAGTTATGCGATAACGCGGATGCGATAATGATATTCCATATATTCTACCACAAAACATGAGATCTAAAACATCATATGTATAATATTCGTCTATACTAATATTATAAAGAGGAAAGATTTTAATGTTTGTATTGAATAGGCTCCGAAACTACTTGACCGATTTGAAAAATTCTTTTACTGTTGGGTAGCTACAGTATCACCGGATGATATAGTCTATTTTTAATTATGAAGTTCCTACGGGGACATGAGCTACGCGTATGACACGACGCGCGGAAAGTTAGTATTTGATAATTATCACAACTGCAATAAATAAATTGCGATAGAAAGCTATCTATATCCAAGTTATTGAAATTTACACATACGCGGTACAAAATAACAAAAAAAACTACATTTCCATCTGTTAAAAAAAATAATATGTTGCCATGTAATATTATTAGTTTAGCTATGACAAATTACACTATTTTTTTATTTTTTATAAATCTTAGTAGTAATTTGGGTTAGAAATTACTAGTAAGACTGTTAACCCCTCCAGCTAAGCTAAATGTGCTTGTGTTAGGAGTAGGTTCACGTCGGTAGTTCAAAGGTCAGGATCGAACCCACGACCTCTCGGACTTAAGTCCGATGCCTTAACCAGTCTCATCAAATTTGGGCAACATTTAAAACTTTAATTGAAAATGAAAGGTAGGTATTCGAAAATGCCGCAGTAATCCGATAGCTGGCACCAACTTTTGGGTAAAAATGTATTTGAGACAACATGAAATTTTAAAAGGGTATTATTTATAATTAAAACTATAATTCTCGAAAAGAAAATGCCTTTGCCTCAAATATATTAAAAAAAAAAAAAATATCGAGTTAGTCCCGCTACTCACCAGACAGGTCTGCAGTTCGGTGTTGGTGTATAATAGAAGAGGTATGTGAAAAGTTTTCAGCTTGCCTCAAATACCTACCCAAAAATTGGTACCAGCTGTCCTACGTCATAAATTAATTTGAAAATAACAGTTTCAGCAAATGGCATAATCTACATAGTAAATATAAAGTTGAAAAGTTTTTTTGTTTGCTTAAACGCGCTTATCTCAGAAAATAATGGCCCGATAAAAAAATTAAAAACTATGTTAGATAGCCCCTTTATCAAGGAAGGGTATGGGCTATATTTAATTATAAGTTCCTATAGGAACACTTGTGGAACTGCGAGCGGTACGTTGGAATTATAATAATCATAATTAACTACTACTAGCTACTACTACTAACTCTTCAGCTTTATATCTATATATCGCACACCTAGATGAAGACTCCGCTAACTCAAAAAATTACGAGTTTTGAGTTAGTAGCTATGATATATTTCTTATATACTCTAAAAACAGTTTTTCGTCATTTCTGAAAAATGAGTTTTTTTTGAGTTGCTGGAGTCTTCATCTAGGGGTGCGATATATAAAAGAAAGTCGTGTTTGTTACAACACTTATAACTCGAGAACGGCTGGACCGATTGCCATGGTTTTTGATTTGTTGGATTTGTTTCCGTCCCGAATAGCAGAATACATTTTAAAAACAAAAGAAAGTCGTGTTAGTTACACTATTTATAACTCAAGAACGGCTGAACCGATTTGGCTGAAAATTGGTAGGAGGTAGCTAAGAACTGGGAGAAGGACATAGGATACTTTTGGGTAGGGTAGGGTAGGGTAGGGTAGGGTAGGGTAGGGTAGGGGTAGGGGTAGGGTAGGGGTAGGGTAGGGTAGGGTAGGGGTATGGTAGGGGTAGGGTAGGGTAGGGGTAGGGTAGGGTAGGTGTAGGGTAGGGGTAGGGGTAGGGTAGGGTAGGGGTAGGGGTAGGGTAGGAGTAGGGTAGGGTTAGGGTAGGGTTAGGGTAGGGGTAGGGTAGGGCAGGGGTAGGGTAGGGCAGGGGTAGGGTATAAAAGTCCACCCGTGCGAAGCCGGGGTGGGCCGCTAGTATTAGTATAGATATGTTGTTGTACTCACCTCGAAGTACTTGTGCACGAGCGAGAAGGGCACATATACCTCGTCTCGCTCTCTGTCTCGCCGACACGTGACCGAGTACTCGCCGTTGATGACGCACTCGAGTTCTTCTCCCCCGCCGCCCCTCTCCGACAGTGCGTTGGATAGCACTGATCCGACTGAAGAACAAAATGTTAATATTCCAAATAGAAATCGATCGAAGTGGTCGATCATAGTATAATCATTATGTAGTTAGCCACGAGGCTTTTGCTACTTCACCGGACATAAAGGCGAGCAGAGCTCCAGCCTCAATAAATGGTAAAATTATTACGAGCTAAGCAACCTGCACAAGAGTGGGACTTGGACCTCGGCTTAGGGCTGTCAATGGGTAGATTGAGGGATAATGACTTTTTTTTTTTTTCATCGGAATTTTGTGCAACTGTTGCTCTACTTTACAGTTCGTGGGCCTGTCGGACTTATGTACCTCCAAAACAAAAAGTTTGTGGTACACTGACTTATATGGCTGTCATTCACCTAAAGGCTTCCCAATACTGCAATATATTAACGCCCTTGACATTCATCAAATAACTGTTCTCCCTAAACATATAATTTAATGAAATGCTTTCCTGACAGTCCCCCAACCAATAAAAAACTATAACCTAGGCCTCTTCAAGTCAAGAGTGAATAAGTGTCTTCTAGACCTTTGAGATCCATCGTCAGCCACATTGTTGCTTACCATCAGGTGAGACTATGGCTAAACAAAGGTCAAACCAGAATAAAATAAAAAAAACGTCATTTGTGAATGTCATATTATTATTTTATGTATTTTAAGTTAAAGTTTCCATGGGGACGGGATCTACGTGGGTGAAGCCGCGCAGGATAGATAGTGTATAATAAATGTAACATACTGGGGCGGCGCGACAGCTCCCCGCAGTGTCCCCAGAACAGCGTGAACACGAACACCGCGACGCAGAGCGCGCCGAGCGCCACGCGCATGTTCTTGCGCACCACCATCATAGCCGCTACCTGCTGGACAACAAACAAGACTAATATATAAAGCTTAAGAGTCACGCTAATCTCAGGAACCCAGTTTTCTCTAAGGAATTCTCCAATTAAAAATGAAAATCAATGTTAGATAGCCCATTTATTGAGGAAGCTAGTGCTAATATAAAAAGTTAAAGAGTCTGTTTGCTTGAAAATGCTAGTCTCAGCTACTTGTACTAACTAATTGTTCTTATTTGAAAATTCTTAAGTTTTAGATAGCCTATTTATTGAGGAAGACTATCATCACTGCAAGCTATGGTTTCATGTTATTAGTTTTAATAAATAATGTTATCATCAGTGGAAAAGGGATTATCCATTTATTTTATGTGTCAACAAAACCAGTAGCATAATTTATTAGTGAAATCATTTTGTTAGATTATTGACTTGGACAGCTGTGAATAATGGTAACATTAATAAATGGAGATGTAGTCGAATCCTACTAATATTATAAACGCGAAAGGTTGTAAGTTTGGATGGATGGATGGATGTTTGTTACTCTTTCACTGGAGCAGAGTAACGCGTGTAAAACCGCGGGGCGCAGCTAGTAATATATTTTAGTATGATTTAAAAAAATCATATAAATATAATAATTGTTAAAACTATATTCATAGTCTACACTAATATTCGTAATTACTATGAAGAATATTTTTAAAGTCCAAATCTTGACTAATACATACAACTAAGTAAATCTTTGTCACCAAACAATTATTTAGGGCAAGCATCTAAATATAACTTGTCAAGTACTTAACGAGCGACCCAGCGAACCTACGGACCCGGTTCCGGAATTTGCGTAGGTGTTCCAAATTCAAAACAAAACCAGTGATTTAACTTTAAAAAGAAAAAAAACAACTATTAAATACATCCATAGATTATAACGTCCATTACGATACGCACTATATAAATAAGTAAACAACACTTTTTATACAAATGATCTCACTTTGTACACTGCAGTGGCATTCCATCCGTTCTTTATATACTTGTAGTGCACCAGGTGTATATTTTTCATAAGAACAATCACATCACGACATTATAAAAATAAGCGGAACGCGTGGTTCACGCATTAATAACTTTCCAAATATTTACACCGGAATTATTATTTTGAGAAAATAAATCGACCGAGAAACATATCACCTCCTTTTGCAGCTGACTTGAAGTGACAGTAGAAGTAAATGACAAACAAATGACAACTGTCAACTGTCAACTTTACCATAGACTATATAAAACTTTCTAATATTGACTTCGCTTCCCTTGTCCTAAAACTAATAAACATAATGTTGGACCGTCGGACATTACTGCCGTTTGTTTGGAAAATCTCCTTTCTTAAACTCTTACTGGGTTGATTTACCGTAACAATTATTTAATTTATCATATTTATACGACATAATCCCCGAGTGCTAGTACTTCACATAGCAAATAATACTTGACATAGCAATTAATAATCTTATCTATATATACTAATATATAAAGCTTAAGAGTTTGTTTGCTTGAACGCGATAATCTTAGGAACTACAGGACTGATTTGAAAAGTTATTTCAGCGTTAGATAGCCCATTTATTGAGTAAGGCTATATGCTATATTAAGGTAATTATAAAGTTCCCAGGGGAACGGGAGTTACGCGGGTGAAACCGCGTGCGGGAAGCTAGGACTAATACATAAAGCTGAAGAGTTTGTTTGATTTAACTCGCTAATCTCAGTAACTACAGGACCGATTTGAAAAAATATTTCAGTGTTAAATAGTCCGTTTATCGAGGAGGCTATATTTATTTATATATTTTCCAAGGGAACGGCTGTAACGCGCGTGAAACCGCGTGTGGGAAGCTAGAAATAATATAAAATGCCATACAACAAGACAACACTGCAAGCATTTTAGGAACGCTGTCCCGCTGCTTTTGTCATTCATTCATTTGATATAACAGCCTGTTATTTTTCCATTAAACAGACAGTTTTTAGCTATAATTTGTTATGTTTAGTTTCCATTCGCGTAGTTTTCGGCCCCAACGGCCTGCTGTTCTCCGCGCTGTATGCCCACTGTCACTTCAACGAACGAATCCTTTGGGCTATGTCCTCATTTCTGATTCGATCTCGTAAAGAAACCCCGAGCTTACCCTCTTCATAGCTTGCTAAGTGACTATAAAGCGCGCGGTTGTTTTATGCGATAAATGCTGCGTGCGATTAACGCACATCATTTCATATCAGGTAATATAATTACAAACCATAGTTTTACGCGGTTGACGCAGCGCCAAGCGCAGTGTGAGTTCAGTGCATCCGTTGATCGCATGCGTCTGACGCTGCGATCGTCGCATAAAACAACCGCGCGCTTGAGTCTTTGGGAGAATGAAAATGATGAACACAGTTTACAATTGAAGAGAATGTAATACGGTTTTTCATTAATAAACACGTAATAAAATCTTCCAAGAATCAAACACATGTAATTAGCTCTAACTGTCAAACTCCTTAATATTATTTTACCACCAAATCTGACGTCACAAGGTTGCGTTCGGAAACGCCACACCACCCCCCCACGGAGAAAGATTGAAAGGTTTAGCAAAAATCTGGTAAATCTTTAAATTTAACGGTTCTGCCTGACCGCGTGGTATATGGTTGTTTGTTGGTGGTGGTACCTGCAGGTGTTTTTGGTTAGTCGGATGATAAGAAAGGTGTGGGCTGTGGTGCGTATGGTAAGCTGGGTACGTCTGTTGGGTGTTCAATAAAGGCTGGTTTAACACGGTCGACACTGACCACGACATGTTTCCCTTTGATATCCAGGGTCATGGTCTTACCATCATTGGCAAGGTCTATAACCGGAAATGGACCTGTATAAGGTGGCTGTAAAGGCCGTCGAACCGTATCGTCTCGAAGGAAAACGTGAGTGGCTGAAGAAAGATTCTTGAAAATGAACGAAGATGGTTGACCATGGCGAGATGCGGGGACTGGACGTATGGAGGACATTTTATGTCTAAGCTGCACAACGAAATCCGCTGGATCGTCGAACGTATCAGACCCGGACACAAGTAACTCGCCGGGCAACCGAAGCGGCTCTCCGTAGACCATTTCAGATGCTGTCGCTTTTATATCTTCTTTAAAAGCTGTACGCATTCTAAGTAAAACTAAAGGAAGAGCACGAATCCAAGTATCTGCGTGACACATAAGAGCGGCCTTGAGTTGGCGGTGGACGCGCTCGATCATGCCGTTAGCGCCTGGATGGTAAGCAGTTGTCCTAATGCGCTTGGTGGCGAATTGTGCCATAAGTCGACGAAACAGATCGGATTCGAATTGGGTACCCTGATCTGTCGTAATAATCGCAGGTACACCAAAGCGAGGAACCCATTCTCGGGTGAGTGTTTCAGCCACTTCTTCAGCAGTGATAGAACGCATTGGCCATACTTCTGGCCATCTGGTGACTCTATCAATGGCTGTCAAACAATATCGGTAGTCGCAGCAGACGGGCAGGGGACCAACAATATCGATATGAATGTGTTGGAAGCGGCTAGAGGGCGTATTGAAATTCCCGAGGGGAGCCGAATTATGCCGCGACACTTTGGCACGTTGACATGCGCCACAAACGCGAGTCCATTGTTTGCAATCTTTGTTGACAGAAGGCCAAACGTAGCGTTCAGTGACGAGGCGGGTAGTGGCTCGAGCACCGGGGTGACTTAACTGGTGAAATTTATTAAAAACAGCACGTCTGAATGAAGGGGTCAAATATGGACGCGGTTTACCAGTAGACACATCACATATTACAGCAATCTTGGTGCCAGGAATTGTGACTCTGGTCAATTGTAAGCTAGAGCCTTGTCTACGCAAAGCAGATAGCTCTTGATCGGTCTCCTGTGCTCTGGCGAGAGCTTCGTAGTCTTGTTCTAGCGCTATAGCATCGACACGTGACATTGCATCGGCAACAATATTGTCTTCTCCTTTAATGTATTGGATGTCAGTAGTAAACTGACTGATAAAGGAGAGTTGATTTAACTGGGAAGGTGGTAATTTTTCCCGACGCTGTACGAAGGCGTAAAGCAACGGCTTATGGTCTGTAAAAATTGTCGCGTGTGTCACTTCTAAGATATGCCGAAAATGCTGAACGCTCTCATACACCGCCAGTAGCTCCCGGTAGTAAGCCAGCCATTGAGCTTGCTGATTGGTCAGTTTTTTGCTGAAGAACGCAAGAGGAAACCATTCGTTTCCGATTTTCTGTTGTAGACAGGATCCGATATGAACACTGGATGCATCAGTAAAAAGTCCAAGAGGTGCGTCGCCAACCGGATGTTATAGTAGCGTTGCATTGGACAGACTTCGCTTGCAAGCTTCGAATTGTTCCAGAAGTTTGGTTGACCATAAAAATGGCTTGGCACCCTTACTATTGGTAGCCACTACAGCTTCAATTAATGGAGCCTGGTACTGAGCTGCGTGTGGCACGAAACGGCGGTAATAGTTCAGCATGCCAAGAAACCGGCGCATGCCCTGAACGGTCTTTGGAGGGGGAAAATCCTGAATGGCTTGGACACGATCTGATGGAGGCCGGGTTCCTTCTGGGCTGATGTGATAACCTAAGAACGTGACTTCACGAGAGCCGATGTTGCATTTGGTAGGATTGATGATGACTCCATAGTCCCGCAAACGTGCGAAGAGGATACGTAAATGTTCGCAATGAGCGGCCTCGTTTGGTGAATACACAAGAATGTCATCGACATATGGAAAACAGAAATCAAGGCCCCGTGTGACCTCATCGATAAATCGCTGAAAGGTCTGACCTGCATTACGGAGACCGAAAGTCATAAAGGGAAATTCGAAGAGGCCAAACGGGGTAACGATAGCAGTCTTCGTAACATCCTTATCATACACAGGTATCTGGTGATATGCTTTCACTAGATCTAGGGTGCTGAAAACCTTAGCACCAGAGAGGTTATGGGTAAAATCGTTTATGTGCCTAACTGGATACCTGTCCGGTATGGTACGGGCGTTAAGAGCACGGTAATCGCCACAGGGACGCCACGTTTGATTCTTTTTCAAGGTCATGTGCAACGGGGATGACCAGGCGCTCTTGGATGGTCGAGCGATACCAGCTTGCACCATGTCCTCAAATTCCTTTTTGGCTGCTAACAACTTAAGCGGGGCCAAACGGCGAGGACGGCAAGATATTGGTGGTCCATCAGTCGTTTTAATATAGTGTACTGTATTGTGCTTAACTACTCTGGGAACCCCCGGGGGACGAGTAATTTCAGAGAAGTCAGTCAGGACCTGCAAAAAAATGGATTTAGACGGTGCCACGGCTTTAACGCTGAGTTGATCCGTAGGTGCGGAGGAGGCGTGCGTGGATAAATTGGTAATACCGTCAACTAGTTTCTGGACCCGGCAATCTGGTAACAGATGGTAATATGCCAGAAAGTCCGAGCCTATTATTGCGGTGGTGACATCAGCAACTACGAAGGTCCAGGTAAATTCCCGCCGAAGACCGAAGTTAAGGTTCAAATTGACGGTGCCAAATGTTTTTATGCTACTACCATTGGCAGCGCTAAGTTCATAATCGGAGGGTTTTTTTCGATCTGGAAGCCAGCAGCGAGGGTAACAACATAAGTCGGATCCAGTGTCGATAAGAAACTGACGTTTCGTAACTTGGTCGGTGACGAAGAGACGGCGGCCTTGAAGGGCGCAGTCAGTTGCCGCCGCTACAGACTGCTCTGGTAGTTTTCCGATCTCCAGCTACACGGGGTAAGGCATCTATTTGCCTTGGCACCAAATTTTTTATGGTACCAGCAGTAGTTGCGGTCAGGTGTGGCACTGCGCGAGGAGTGATTTTTGCTTGCCATTGGGGCAGGAGATCGACGACGAGACCGAGAACGCTCAGTTCTAGTGGTCAATGCCGCAATTTGTCTCGATAATTCCTCGACCCGCTCTTCCAACACGGAGCACGATGGTGCCGGAGCAGTGGAGCAAACACCGGCCGTAACAGGTTGGGCCTCTATGATTCTATCTGCAATATCAGCAACCTTTTCCAGTTGCAGATCCGATTGTGCAGCGAGAATGCCCTGAACGTGCTGTGGCAATCGTCGCAACAATAGCTGCCTGAGTATAGTGTCATCTTGCACGGTTTTTCCTGCTAAGGAACGTAGGTGTCTGAGGAATTGACTTGGCTTTCTGTCTCCGAGTTCCTCATCGCTCAATAGGCGTTTAAGTCTCTGTTCCTCAGAACAGGAGAAACGCTTTATTAAGGTTTCCTTTAATTTTTCGTATTTCCCCTCTTTAGGGGGGTCAGAGACTAAGTCTTCAATTTCCCCTGCTGCATTGTGGTCAATATGGCTCAGTATATGGCTATATTTGGTGTCATCATTGGTTATGCCTGCTAGCAAAAATTGTGCTTCGGCTTGGGCAAACCATACTTTGATGCGGTCAGTCCATAAGGGAGGTAATTTTATGGCCACTCTGCATACTGACTGATAAGAGGGCTCAAGTTTTTGTGGGACAGTATTCTGTCCCTGTTGCATGCGCAGAGCAGCATTCTCAGCTTCAAGAGCAGCCAAACGTTTTTTTAGTTCCTCTTCAGCCATGCTCAACCAAGACAAACAAAGGGGATTTAAACACTGAAATAATATCAAACCAGATCACACCTGCATATACCGCCTCAGCAAAAAATATTAGTTATTAGATACCATGGGCAAGTGGTCCTTCATTAAAATACCAACACAATACCAAAACCTATCACACTATGTGTTCACAATAAAATAACAATATGCCCAACAAATGGGTTGAAGCGAGCATACAACATACAAAAGAACTTAGGTAATTAAAATCAAATGGTTATTAGGCATTAATACTTGAAAAAAAATTTTTTTTTTTTTGTTAATTAGAAATAACATATCTAAGAAACTCAAACTTTTCTAAGTTTAGAATAGTTACATAAACATAACTTTGAACATAAAATATTTTTGTTTAAGAATTACAGATCTTGGAGAAAAATACAATATTATTATTATGATATGATATATGATATTGTATCAGATAATAAAAGTTTTTTTATTTTTTTATTTATGTATACATATAAAGAGTTTGTCTTATACCTGACTAGCCCAGTCTACATGTATGGCGACCAATGAAAAAGGGAATGGATGATATATCCGCAGTCCAGGAATTCACAGGCTAAACTGAATTGTTCCAGTCCTTGTTCACTAGCGCTAGGGCCTCAGTGTGAGGCGACCACAACCATTTGATGTGTCTTCCGCGCAAAGTTTTCACAGTCAGGGAAGGGCACAAAACCGACGACCACGTCCCAGCGTTGGTAGCGAAATACTTGTAGTACAAGTAGCAATCGTCCACCGCACAAAACCGGTCGAGTGAGACGACTTGGTTTCGCAGAAGGTATTTACTTGAATCTTGACATTTGAAACTAAGTGTAGGCAAGACGAAACGTAGTTTGCTTAGAGCTGTCCAGTGAAGGTGTCAGGAGTAAATCGTCCCCCACAAACATCCGTGAATGTGACACTGATATAATGATCGAATTCAAACATCGGTTTGACCGAAGGGACGAGACGAAAAGACGGATTCTTCTACGAAATTCTCGATGGCGAACACAGCATGAGATGCGATCATTAGTTTCTCCCACGTACGACGGAGGTTCATCACGTCGGGGTCACCACTTTGGGAGAATGAAAATGATGAACACAGTTTACAATTGAAGAGAATGTAATACGATTTTTCATTAATAAACACGTAATAAAATCTTCCAAGAATCAAACACATGTAATTAGCTCTAACTGTCAAACTCCTTAATATTATTTTACCACCAAATCTGACGTCACAAGGTTGCGTTCGGAAACGCCACAAGTCTATTCATAAGGTATTATAGTATTACTAGCGGCCCGCCCCGGCTTCGCACGGGTGGACTTTTATACCCTACCCCTGCCCTACACTACCCCTGCCCTACCCTACCCCTACCCTAACCCTACCCTACCACTACCCTACCCCTACCCTACCCTACCCTAATAGATGGGTTGAAGCTGAGCCGTCACCATGATGGTAAAGTGTGCGATGCCCTTAAGAGTGACAATGGGCATGGTCATACTCGGACTTATACTCTTCCTTACGTATGATCGAAACCGCGGGTCGCTAGTTGTATTATATTTAATTATTAGCTATTCATGCCCGTGCCCATGGGTCGCATCGACAATTAAGGCGCGGACTCACCGCGGCGCATGCTATGCACGGGCACGCGGCGCATTTTAGCTGCGTGTATTAATTTGTTTGACAACGTGGGTCTACGTTTCCACTGGAGTAAACGAATATGACCCACGACAATGTATAGCGTGGCACGTAAATGCGTGGCAAATAATGTTTTGTATTCTCCATGTGTAGGTATTTCTGAGTTTAATATGATTTTCAATCCCGAACCGGTGATTTCTTTTCTTTTGCTATTTACCCAAGATTAGATCATCTCACTTTCGGATTTATCGTCCGAAGAACTGTCTAGCAAAGTCAGTGCCAAAGATGTAAAGCTGCAGTGCCAGTTCTATGAGTACCTCGATACGATATATACGAGAAACATGAAACGCTTCCGTTCCACAAAAAACCGTCCGACTGAAAAACTGCGCATCGATAAGCAAGCTGTTCATAGTCGTGGGTCATATTCGTGTACTCCAGTGGAAACGTAGACTCACATCGACAGCGTTGTGCTACACTGTAACCGCCTATTCAAGCCACGCATGTATCAATGACGTCAATTCATGCGTAGCCTTTCCGTGGGTTTCAGTGGACACTAACACATACAATTTCTTACAAAGCGAAGCTTAATACACGTGCGTAGGCTCTCCATGCACCGCGGTGCCTTTAGACCAACATTTTCTCTATACTATCATCTCCATAACTACGAATACAATAAAGAAGGTATTAACCAAATTTGTAAAATCGCTTATCAAGTTATACACGTTATGCGCTACATACATTTTGGCAATTCATTTTTATTTATTAGAATAAATATTTCTTCCTCTTCTCTCTTTTATACTAGTTACAAAAGACGAGGTATACTTTAGACAGGTCGCTATAATTTTAATATTCAGGTAGCTCATGGTTGTGTGCGAAGTATTGGGTACACAAACATTCCTCGCCTTGAAATCTTTGCTACATGAAATTCCAAAATACCGCTTAAGTTAAATTATGTTTAGTTACCGTCTTGCTACAATACTGTCCGTGTCCTTATTTTAGACAACCTTTTACTCGTGGTTTCGCTTGCTTAAAAGTTTATTTAACCATCATTTTTCCACAACATCCGTGTCAAAGCGGTATAAGTCTCTCTTTAAATATTCAAGGGCGTGGGTTCGTTCCCCACGATGGACAACAAATGTTACTGTAAATTCTACGATTCTCTTCGGGTCTGGTTAGTTAGAGGGACGTCCTTACGTGCCTCGGAAAGCATGTTAAGCTGTTGGTCCCGATGGTTATAACAAGCTTTTAACAGGGAACGGGCAGCAGCGTTTCCTTGTGTGTTACAACATAATACTGCGGTCACCAACCCGCATGCCAAGATATGGCATTGCCCTCCTTCGAAAGGAAGCCCATGTTCAGAAGAGTACGTTATAAGGGATGATGATGATGATGACGACGATGATAATCTTTTTTTTTCGGGCAATTTTAAAAGCACTCCACCTGCTTTTGATATTTTTGAGAAGGTCTCGCCAGGTTTTGGCAGTATTGGGCTCATCAGGAACTACAAATAATAATAATAATAAATAATAAAAATGTTTATTTTCTCACCACAACATACAATACATCGTTACAATATGATGATAATAACTTTATCATTGTGGGAGACTGGTGCCTGAGCTAAGCTGCAAGCCTGTGTTTCAGGACACCAGGCCTCCACCCTATACAGTTCAGTATCACGTAAGTAACGTATAATTTATCATTATAAGCATAATTATTAATCCAAGGTTATAGTTAGTAATATTGTGTGTGCGTGTGTTGTGTAAGGGAGTGTGATTGTGTGTGTGTGTGTGTGGTCGTGTATGTTTGTTACATTAATATTACACAAAAGTTACAAGTAGTTTTTCGGTATCGTCATAATTCATTGCTTGTAGGAAGGAAGTTATTTTCCTTTTACACATGGACTTATTAAGATTGACTATCAGTAGCATCCCGTTAATTTTATTATGAAGATATCCACCTAGATGGCAGAAGAAACGCTTTGAGAACTGGGTTGAAAGGCGAATGTCAGGGCGATCAACAGGGCTATTTCGTCTCTTATGTTAGCATAGAGTGTTGTTTTAATATTATGCTTTTAATAAATAGTTGGCGCACTGTAAGAAATTTTGCGTCTTTATTTCTGGTCTACCTTACCGTGACTCATTTCAGTGGAATAACGGTAAGGTAGACTCAAGGACACCTTCGGTATGGCTCTTTGCGCTCTCTCCAGGACAAGCAGCGAAGACTTCGGAGCCCCACCCCATACATTGATGCAGTAAGTTAACAATGACCGCGCGAGAGCAATGTATACTCATCTTATCAACTTCGCGTCTGCTACTATCCTCAGAGTTTTAAAGATGTATATAAGCTTGCGCAACCTAGTGTTAAGTGCGTCTATTTGTTCCCGAAATCTAAGGGTATTATCTATTAGTATACTCAGGTATTTAACAATTGAGGTGCTTCGAAGGTAATTACATTATACAATTACATATATTTTTTTCCTGTGGTGATGGACAGGTGTGTGCTGTAATTGCATAAGGTGTTATAATTAGGTTTTAGTGTGAATGTTATGTGATTAGTTTTATCAGGATTATAATTATAATAATTATAATTTATTGTTACGTAAAAAATGCTTGACATACTAAGCTTTGTAAGTTATCTATCCTACGAGATCATTATTCCAGGATAATAGATATATTATATGTAAAATAGCACCTACTATATAATTCTGGATAAATTAAGAGACGGAAACCTATGGGACATACACCTGACGGATGGGCAGCAGCATCTATCACCTCAAGGATGCTCATCATCTTACTGCGATCACCAATCCGCCTGCCAAGCGTTGTGATTATGTCAATATCACACAATCACCCCGGCTTGGTCTGTTGAAGAGGAGGCCCATGTTTAGCAGTAGAAATTAACGAGACTACAAAGTAATCCATCTCACTCAGATCCATGCAATAAAAAAGCAAGTTCATCCAACTTTTGCATGTTTATGCCTTTTTTTTCTGGGGGCCTTGTGCCGCGGCTGGCGAGGACCGCGTTGCGCTCTTACCCCTGCCCTGTGGTTAAGCGCCTGTAGGCTGTGCCAGTGCCAGCCCTTTTTTTACTTCAGTGGCACCATGGGTTGTGGTCCTAAGCCCTTTAAGGGTGCCGTCAGATGTGTATCACTTAGTGTGACCACTTGCAATTTTATGCGGTTTTAATTTCTTCTTATAATAACAATAATATTAATTGGTTATTTGAAATAAATGTCACAACTCAGACGGCCGGACTACCTATGTAGTCTGTAGATTTGTATGATTTGCTATTGCCTACCTACTACTGTAAGTTACCTAGTCGGATGAGTAATAGAGTAAGAATTATTGTTAGTTATAGTTTTTTTTTTATTTATGTTATTACATTGTAATTCTGAGAAGTACGAGTGTATGATAATACCTAATTGCTGAATAAAATTCATTTATTTATGCGTCCTCTCCACCGTCGCGAGGTGAATAACATCTCCACGACAGGGTAGCAGGGTATGTGAGAGTAGATCCTTCCATTAGCATGATATTCATACCACGAGGAGAGGGCCTGTCCACTACAACTCCCCGGGTACTCTTCCTACGTCATATGGAGGGCACCAAGAACTGCATCAGCATGACATCTGATTAATACACCTTATGACATGACCAACTGTAACGAAGATTTTTCCTTGTTGGATCTTTCCTTTATGAATTTATGAATACCGTAAATAAAATAGAAATAAAAGAGAAGTTATTTGAACCATCCAATTTATTAATATTAATAACATATAAAGTATAAGATACCTTTCCTCGTTGGTTACAATTTACCATACTTAACTGGTTACTAAGCTTACATTAATCAGAGACTATACACATCCCAGAGTCGCTGGTGATGGGTCCAATTCAGAGAAATAATCGCTCGCTCATAACTAACATAAAATCTAAATGTAAAAATGTTCGACATGGAACTCTGGCGTATGGAATCAGATGGAGATTGTTGCCCTAAGAGTTACCTCAAGTCGGCTCAAGCTTAGAACCTTGAATATGTCCCATCACCGCTGGTCAAGGCTCTCACTTCACACCATGGGACGAATGTCTTTGGAGGTTTCCCACCAGCCAGATTTACTATCGGCTTCCACGCCTCAGAACATGTTTTATATTATAAGAACTAGACTTTGTGTCCGTGAAATAAATGTTTGTAAAGTCCCCCGCGACACAGAGATTTATTACCGGGTGATGGTGAAGGATTCGGCGTTCGCGTCGTTCACACGTTCGAAGAATGCACAAGCCCGTTGTGGAGTCAGTCTAAGTCCTCTGGAAACTAGCGAGATCCCATGTTCCTAAATACTTTCTATCAATAAAAATGTTACAAAAAAAATAAAACCGTTTAAAAACCCAGTCTGAAGTCATGAAATTTGTGGTG
Organism: Nycteola revayana; assembly: GCA_947037095.2. Lineage (NCBI taxonomy): Eukaryota > Metazoa > Arthropoda > Insecta > Lepidoptera > Nolidae > Nycteola > Nycteola revayana. Next base: position 16,306,398 of record OX344851.2, on the reverse strand, counting down.
TTTCATCCATGCCTTGTAAAGCATGGTAAGCTATTGGTGAGACCTGTCGGAATAGAGAGTGCATCTGTGTTTGCACACACACTTGTCTGCTATAACATATCTTGCATAAATGGCTAATATCCTTAGATTTTCGCTCCTGAGGTGGAAATCGGAAGGCCTATAATACCTACTAGCAAAGTACTAAAACCAAAATAACGCCGGTTAATCTCATCATAACCAATTTAAATCATTTCTAACTAGCCGTATCCGATTACAGTCCTCCATCCAGCCATTTAGACGTGTCGGGAACGAAGTTTGAGACAGTTGGCATACAGCTTCTGGCTGCAAATAGGTTTATCTCTTACTAATGCAATCATCTCACTGAGACCAATCGGATTACCGCTTGTTCGTATACACCTATTTCTTGATTTGTGATGTGCTTCAGTTTTACTGACGTCACTATGATATAGTTAAGTAAGTTTGATAAGCCAATAACACCCAGTTTCAGAAATGGTTATCTTGCATGTTTCTTTTTATCTGAGCAGACAGAGGTCTAGAGATCTAGAGATTCATCCGAAGTAAAGCGGTAAGGGAGTTACAAACAGTTAGTGCAATTGTACAGCACTAGCCATCCTCATTCTGCCAGCCCTTTCTCATTCCCCCTGTAGGCTCTAGTGACTTTACTCAAGCGTAGGAACACACATATTAATCAATAATACTATTTGGCTGTAGTATTTTGTAAGGTTCTACTCCCAATCTAATAAAATACAATATATGAACTTAAAAGGAAATCATACCTGTATCAGAAAATGATAATACCTACATAACAGTCCAACCTACATTCAAAACATTATTTATTATTTTAAGATTAATAGCAGAGTTTTTGAACACTACTAGCATTCTTGTTAACCTCCTGCTTATCTAAATTGTTTGTGTTACGAGTGATTTCACGTCGGTAGTGCAATTTGTGGGCATTGAACCGACGCCAACAATGCACTACCGCAACATGATCGCAAGTTAGACGCCCTTGGCCATTAGGCTACTGTCGCTTCTAAGGCGGTAATTACTGTTTTCTTGAGTCACAAGAAAAACCAAAGCGAATGATTGCTGTCATACTTGTAGTTTTGGCAATTTGTAATGCGGACCGTTTCAAGCGGGAAGTAGGAGATGTGATTACCATATATAACCATTATTTTTGATAGCTCCCATATTACTGCAGAAAAAGCAGTGTGCATTGTGTAATGATATGTTATAATGTATGAAATCATAAACAGTCTTGTTACATACATATTAGCGTATAATGGGCGTAAAGACTAAAAATTCTATATAATCCGTCAGTTAGATTATCAAAAAATATGAGAAATTTGAGGAACGAAAAAAAATCGTGTATAATACTTTTTTTGGAATCTAGCTGAAGGACTAATTAGATTTTTTTAGTCTTCATGCCCACTATCCAAAGTAACGTAAAATAACCTCATAGTGGAAACTCTTTTGTTTAGTGTGATATTGTACTGTAAAAACAGCATTTTACAATTCCTTTCACAAAAGGAGGAATAGGAAAGGAATAGAGTAACTTTTAGGAATATATACTTAAGTCTAGAAAGTTATTTAATATGATGCCACAGGATTTATTCGATTATCAACAATTGTCAAAAGTATGCTTAGACGCATGACGCATCAGTAGTTTTGACGACCTAAGTATGTAGCTTATAGCTTATAGTAGCTTATAGTAAGCTCATAACATTTTTTTTACGGGACAAAATTACGAGACACTAGAAAAATCAAATTTATTTTAATGTCATAGGACTCAAATATGATTTCAAAAATATATTACGTATTTCTGAAACCTTGAATTTTATATTTCGACATCAACCAAAAGAGTGCCAACGCGTTAGGTTATTTGAGTCCTATGAAATTAAAAATAAAGTAGATTTTTCTAGTGTGTCCCGTAATTTTGAATACTTTGGATGCTTAGATACCAATGGTGTTGTAGCGTGTTACGTGCTTTCGGTGGCTTGGTTGTAACGAAGTATTAAGCGTTGTGGGTGCTCCCGTATATTTGAACACGGAGGATGCTCTCAACTATTTGATCACTGTAGATGCGTCAATATTTATGATCATTTTAGATGTTGCTATATATTTGGAGATCTTCACTGTAACTATCTCTTTGATGCTGACTGTACATGAAAAAGTTTAAGTTAACGTGTCAAACCTAGTGTACTTGAGATTTAGTTATATCGATATGAAGATGAACATTTGATTGACAAACGTACACCAGTTACAGCTAATAATTAATATATTGTTTTATGAAATGATTGTTTTTAAGTGAAATAACTCACACATTACCTAACTTAAAAAAAAATTACAGCTTCAATATTTACATTACTCGCTACTCTCTATATAAAACAATAAATAAGCACAAGTTATCCGTGCATGTTATCTAAATAGTGCAATCAGTATGTAGTAGTACGAGGTGTACTAGCCGATCGCTACCATAAGCAGGTCAGTGTGCGCCCCAAGTGGGTCAGGGCGGATGCACCACCGGAGAGCTTCGGCCTGCCTCGGCAGACATCGGAACCGCTCGGCAATATACGGGGGAGTTCGGCGGTCGACGGAGGCGGTCGGGGCTGTTCGCTGGCGCAGGCGCGAAGCACACATCGATCGCCGGCCACGCGGCGCAGGCCGAGTGCTGAGCGAGTCGCGACGCGAGTCCCGGGCTGGGCCTGACGATGGCGGCGTGAGCGCGCCCGCCCGCGGCCTCCGGCGGACATGCCGCGATGGCCAGAGAGGTAACCGCGACGCGCCCGGCGCCCGACGCCTTCGCCCCTTACGTAACGGAGCCCCCGACACGCCCGAGACATGGTTACTACCTCTCATGCTGAGCATCGTGCCACGCTTGCCCCGGGCCCCGGCCCCACCCGGCTTGTAGTCCCCTAGAACATAGCGTAGAAGCCTCCCCGTCAGTGCTCGCAGTGGTGCCCCAGTGGTGGTGAAGAGTGTGTTATGTATAGTTATGTATGTCGGACCAGCTCCGTGGTGCCCGGAGTGCCGCAGCCGGCGTCCCGCTCGCACGTCACGCGCCGTCTCGCTCGCACGCCCCCCACTGCACATGCAAACTGCATTATTCTAAATCTGTGCCGACCGAGTTTTCAATACCGGGACTCCTTTTACATGGAAATTACGTGAAATCGATTCGATATTGTAACCAGATACACTCCTGTTAGGATTTTTGTACGATACTTACACAGCATTCATATCGACATTATTAACTGTCTCAGATTCCATAGTATTTTAGTGACAATGAAGCTATAAATACCTTGTAAATTTAACCAATAACTAGGCGGCTAGTGATTGAGCACATGCGTAGCACCCCTGTAGCGGCTCTCGTAGCAATGCGTAGCGCGTAGCCCGTACTATAGACACTCTCGTAGAATGATACCGACTTTATTATCCATTCGGCCTTATTTTACACATGATTATAATATGTAATATTACTTATAAATGAATGTATATGTATAAGTATTTAGAATCACACACATTTGAACTAATGCATAATCACATTTTAATTAACACACACACATCCATACGAATTTAGATATAATTATATTTCAATAAAAAAACGATCATAGTATTATTATGTAATATGACCGACAACTTGTCTCCATACCCACGCTATTTATGACCATTCGCTATTAAAGTACATAATAAACTACCAAAGTAATGTGACATAATGACAAGTATAGCAATATAGCATGTCATACATGTCTCATCCTGTTTCCTGTACAGTCCTGTCACGACACGTGTCCATTCATCAAAATGGTTTCCTAGAGAGCCGGTCGATCGTAATAAACAGCGATATTTCTTGGAGGAGTTAGACGTAACTACAAAAATGTACCTTATGTATTAAAGTGTAAGGTTTTAAATATATTTTTTGATTACTGCAAAACTAAATTCAATCATTACACAACACATATTTAGTGAGGTTATATTTGTCGCAAACGCAAAAGGAGGTAACATTTTTTTATATTAACTTGATCGGTGAGATTAACTTTAAATAATGATATATTAAATTATCTAAATATATTTATTGCTCAAAATGAGTGATAAATATGTTCTGATTACTCTTTACTTTTAAGATAAGTAGAGCGGTAATATGTAAGCGTGTTATGAAGGGGGAGGGAGGGCATGTTACAAGAAAAGTTTTGGGTATGAATGTGAATGGATATATAGAGGTAGGGGAAGACCCAAAAAGGTGTGGAAGGATTGGGTAGAGAAGGATATGTGTGTGAGTGAGTATTGAGATGACGATTGATGGATGATGAGAGATGATTGGTACCAAAATAAAAGGAACAGAAATATATAATTTTATTATAGAAGTGCCATGCCTTACATTTGCTTTCAATCAACGCAACGGACCGCAACGATATCCCCGCTGTATAGTATTATGTATACTCTAAGGATGTGATTCAACACAAGATACCAAAGACAGAACCAACAACTTTACAATCTCGGGTTATTGCATGAGTAATATGTATTTATATACATGTATACCCTAATGATATTATAAACACGAAAGTTTGTAAGTATGGATGGATGGATGTTTGTTACTCTTTCACGTTAAAACTACTGAACGGAATTGGCTGAAATTTGCACCGGGATATGTTATACGCTGGATCAACAAATAGGCTACAAAACATCACGCTCTGAGCCATTGGAGCAGAATAACGCGGGTAAAACCGCGGGCGCAGGTACTTTACAAATAATACTGTTTGTTTTTAACTCCTTTTATTCAACACTTCACTATACAAGAATATTCTTGATTTAATACTGATATAAAGAGATAAAGTAAGTGAGTTTGGATGTTTGGCGTATTCTCACGTACTAATAATCTGATTTTGAAAATTCTTCCACCATTATATAAGAACGTTATCTCGAAACAAAATATAAATATTTTAAGACGAGGCCCCACGGGAACATGATTTAAACGGGTGCGCCTGCGCGGTATAACTTATCATTTTTGTTCCTAAAACTAAGCTAAGATTAATAAAATTGAAAGATTAAGAAACTGCGCCCCGCGGTTTTACCCGCGTCACTCTGCTCCAGTGGGTCGGAGCGTAATATTTTGTAGCCTATATGTTATTCCAGCTTATAAACTATCCGCGTGCAAACTTTCAGCCAAACCAACTCAGTAGTTTTTGCGTGAAAGAGTAACAAACATCCATCCATCCATACTTACAAACTTTCGCGTTTATAATATTAGTAAGGATTAGGATAAAATACAATCTATATATGGGATGGAAGACAATCAGATTGGTCAGGAATCATTTAACTAAATTGTTATTTCAGCCACAAGCTCATCGTTGGTCAACACAGGTCAGTTGTACTTAATTATGTTTATTGCAAAATTACTAAGCAAACGCTGTAAATAAACTCTATTCATACACAAGAACCTCAAACCAAATAAAAAGTAAAGACGCCGCTGCGGCCTGCGAGTAACGCGCTGAAGCCGGTTAAACTCTGCCTTGGCGTGTACATACTAGGGGTTCCACCTTTATTATGAAGTAGCATTTTTCATTGCTTTCATATTATGAGGGTGCGGTCAACATTTTTAAATGGGGTGAATTTTAGTTTAGCAAAAAAATATAGTACTTTTTGTACTATATTACTTTTGTATAATATATAGAACATTTGACTGAAATATAGTACGATACTATTTAATATTGAACGGGTATACGTAATCTATGTATGTATGTACCTTTGCACATACACAGATTACGCAGACACGCGTACTAAAACTGCCTGATGTCATAACAAACTTAATTATTTGTTAACAAAAAATGCCGAATTGTGTCATGGAAGTGTGTACAAATCAAAGCTCAACGATATTTTTTTGGGGAGCTGTGAAATATCATAGTTTTTTTAAAGCATTGTTTGACAGCTTTACTTTTTATTCGGTCTAAGATAAGAACATTATATTAATTAATTATATGACTGTGGTATTCTGTAAGTAGGAGGTTCTTTCCCATACTCTAGTTCCTTCACGGTTTCATTGAGTTTCAATTAATTAATAGTTTTACGCCTTTAGTATTCTGTAAGTTACCTTCACTGATCATCATCAACATCAGCCCATATAACGTCCACTGCTGAATATGGGACTCCTCCCGGGGGAGGGTATTTGCCATAGTCACCACGCTGATGCTGATGATGTTTTCCGGCTCGAAGACCCAATGTAATTATACGATTGGATCGTATATGTGAGATCGGGCTACATGGTTAATATAAATCGCCATCTATTAAGTCTTTTTGCGGTAATAGTTTAATAGATTTATTTTAAGCGGCCGTAGCCCAATGGCAAGGGTGTCAGACTTGTGATCTTGAGGTCGCTGGTTCGAACCTCACCCACGTTCACCGACGTGAACCCACTCGTAACACAAGCATTATAGCTTATCACGAGGGGTTAACAAGAATACTAGTAGACTGCAAAAATTCGGCTAGAAATATTATAAAAATGACTGCTAAACATTTTACCAAAACGAAAATATTAGCGTATTTTTAAGTCTGCGATAGGTATTTTATGAAAAATGATTGAAATGATAGTTCTAATTTACTCTAAGTAACATTCAGCAGAACCACGGCTGTTTCCATTATACCTTCTATTATATATTATAGTTATAGCCTTACAAATATATTGTAAATAGCCCTCTCATTAACAAGCACTTAAATACCAGCAGAATTATATTTAGCCACAAAAACGTATCTCCATCTCCCCACAGACTCGTGACGGACGGTGGGGGACAGATTTAATTTGGTCCGTCTTATCGTAATCCAGATCCCGTTAAGTAATATCCTTATCGTTTATGTTTTTAGAAAACTTATTATATGGAATATTAAAAGTAGGACTTGAATTAATACTAAATTTAATGAAAGCGTGGTACTATTTTAAAGTAGAATGCTAAAACCAACTATGGCGGCGTTTAAAATAAAAAGCGCGATGTTTACTAGCTGTAATAATTGTATATACTTTTTGAAATTACCGCAAATAATAATTATCTATACAAATGTATAGGACCAAAAATACCTATGGGTTTTAAACCTATAACTAAAGCTAGCATAACATAAACATCTAAATCTATCCTATCCAACCATCCTTTTTTTTTTGTTTTCTCGTGGGAAATGCATTTACGCATTCCCACCGCCGCTGCAGCGTATTCGCGCGCTGGCGGTGGGATATGTGGGACTCGGCCTCTCCATAGCGTTGTATGCTAAACTCATACCACGAGGAGAGGACCCTACACCACTAAAACCTCCCGGACACTCCTTCGTTCCGCCGTTGGCGGGGGCCGGGTACGCATGAGCAATCCAGCCCCCCGACGGCACCCGCGGCCAATATGGTACCGCGGGATCTCCAGGTCTACACTTACAGTGGCCCATTTGCCCAATTATAGGGACTCCCGGAGTGTAGAGGCGTGCCTACTCCTCATCTATCCAACTATCCTACTAATATTATAAACGCGAAAGTTTGTAAGTATGGATGGATGGATGTTTGTTTGTTACTCTTCCACGCCAAAACTACTGCACAAGCATCCATCCATCCATCCATACTTACAAACTTTCACGTTTATAATATTAGTAGGAAGTAGGATGGAGGTGCTTCCTCAATAGAGCAGCTCATTAAATGTACAAACGCTAAGCTATAACTCTCTTAAATACTTATCAAAGCAATACTTAAGCTATGCACTTGAGAGTACTGTAGACATCTACTAGACTTACAATGGTATGCAACAACAATACTTGAATACTCACTTAGGTAAGCAGTGTTTCAATATAGTGGTGGTTTATAAGCTTCCGATGCATTTGTAGACCCAGTCCGAGAGGCCCGCGCACTGCAACGTAGAGCGACAGTTGCACATTACTCTCCTAAACCTGTTAGAAAATGCCTTTTGCATTAAGTCTGCCTCTGTACGCTTGTTTATGACGTGCATTAAGTTTAAATAAATAGACAACTAAAAGTTATAATCCCTCAATCTCCCCGCCAGTGACTTCTTTGAGCCGAGGTCCAAGTCCCACAGGGTACGCCTTCTTGCGCAGGTTGCTTAGTTTGTAGTTTTTAAACTATTTATTAAGGCTGGAGCTCTGCCCGCCTTTATTCCCGGTGAAGTAGCAAAAACCTCGTGTGTAATGAAATATGTCCGTCCGAAAAACAAAACACTGCAGTGGTTATCAAAGTGACAGCTGTCATTCTCAAGTAAACTCACAGTCTCAAGTGTTGTTCTTGCATACGGGAGTTAGTGCAAACGCTCAATATGTCCGAGTTCACAAGTATCGGAATCGGATCGGCAAGCGTGTAATCCTATTATAAGTTTGATCCCTGGTTTATTCAGTGCTGCGATCGGATTCGGGGCTTGTAATCGGTGGCTGCATAGCAAGTTGTTATACTACTTCTGCCTGGTTCAAGACCTGCTTCGGACAAAATACATAGACGCTAATAAAAAACCATTTGTTCCACTAATAACATTATTATATTAGATGATGTGTGTCAGTCAATTACTGAAAAGATTTGACTTCCAATTCTCTAGCAAATAGCATTAAATGTCGTAACCGCCAAGTCCTAACGTGTTCTTAATTTTAGAACTTCAATGACAATAGTTATTATTTATTATCAATGTGCACCTACCATGTTTTTCTCTGCACTACCCTCAAGTTAACTGGTAGAAAATGCTTCAGGCATTAAGTCCGCCTCTGTTCAATATTGTGCAAAAAATATTTTATAAATACGGCGAGACTTTAATAATAGAAATCTAAGAAATTAGAAATCTTTCTATTAGAAATCGGGATTTTCACTTTTTTGCCAAAATGATATTTCAGGACCTAGGTAAATAAAAAAATATCCTGACCTAATCTCTACATGAAAAAATTAAAATCATATATTTTTTTATGAGAAACATGTTTTTTATTTAACGGGAAACGCCGTACTTGCCCAAAAATGTGTTTATCTCGAAATCGCGATTTTGCAAGTACTGCGTTTGCATTAAGGTGGGCAGAAATATGATCATAGGATATTACATATGTTATAGGTTCAGCATGTATCGCCATTATGACGGCATGCAAATATTATTCACGAGTAACCGCTGCTTCACAGCAATTTGTCGCTGCGATGTTTTGTAGATGTGGTACTTATAGATCGACCTTAAAAATACCACAAAAAAAGTATCTTTAATGGCACGTTTAATCAATGATCACAATCAGGGTTATGTCAGTTCGGAATCGTTATTAAAGGGAGCCCCACTTGTGAAGTATTTTCATTTGTAAAGGAATGTGATCGGTTGACACCTCGAGGTGTAAGTATGCGATAGAACCGTGGATTGCATTGCGAACTTAAGAGTTTTATTCCGATCTTTAAACTGTGTTCATTTTAAAAGAGGATAGAAAATGTAATGTATATAAATATGTAGCCAAAATGTACGCATACCTTGAGAACGACTTTACCAATTTGGTTTGTAAAAAGCAAAATTTGGAAGAATCTATGGGAAATGTAAGATATTTTGGAATAGCGATGCCAGGCACTATCAGCTAGTAATAGTATAATTGATAAATTAAATCTGTGTGTAAATGTTAATTGTCGCGCGTGAAACACTACACCGAAAAAAAAATTGCTAATAACTTTGTGAGAAACTTCTTTTTTTTTTTAAATATTACTAGCAGAGTTCTTCAGTCTACTAACCCCTCGTGCTAAGCTTAAATGCTTGTGTTACGAGTGGGTTCACGTCGGTAGTGCAATGGGTGGGGTTCGACCCGGCGACCTCAAGATCACAAGTCCGACGCCCTAGCCATTGGGCTACGGCCGCTTAAAATCAGTGGCATTCTTGTTTTACAAAAATATGGAAGATATTACAAGCTTAGCTGTAATTCATCAAAGCAAGTCACTCCCAACCAGTTTTGTGGTTAAAATAATTATCGATTTTATAATAGGCTTTATGATAGACTGCAGCAGTTTATGAGATCTCGCTCATTCACCCCTGCGAATGAACATGGGGTGAATAGATGGGAGACTCGACATGTTTGATACGAAATAGATCGTTTCGTATCGTGTGTGAATAAATTTAAAAAAAAGTATTTTTTAAAGTCAACTTATATGTAATTGAGATCACACAAACATAGAAAAGTTTTAATCGGTTCTAATAAGTTACCTACCTTTTAGAACCGATTAAAACATGTCGAGTCTCCCATCTATTCACCCCATGTTCATTCGCAGGGGTGAATGTGCGAGATCTCGTAAACTGCAGCAGTTTATGACACTCAGCGACTCATGTGTCTAATTACTGAAGAACTTCAGGTTAATATACGATCTAATATATGAATTTTAAATTACTTTAAGAAAATGGTACACGGTTTGGCTGAATATCATTTTCTACTTTTTTTTTTATTTTCTTCTTACAAAAGATTGTCATAGTAATATTTTCTTTATTCATGTGGATAGTATTCAAATGCTTTGAAACGTTATGATGCTTTACTCAACATAATAGCTGAAAAAAAGCCAATGTGAAAAAAATGGCAATAAATGAAGAGGAACCTTATTTTAAATAATCTATATTTAATGATACGACATAGATAGACTTATGTTATTTTATAGCAAGATACCCCCAATCCATTTCATGCTTCATATGGTCTGATATTTTTTTATATAATTGAGATTTCACAATTTTTATTTTTATTAGCTTCAATTCTGTGTTTTACTTAAACTTAAACTACCATATAATAAGCAATTTTGATAGCTGATGTTTATTTAAAAGTTATACGTACTTTGAGTTAACAAAATGTTTTTTTTTCAAGTTTGACAACGTGACTATAAAATCTATAATTAGGTATATTTTTACACCTATTAAAAAAGTATTTATTCTCTGGTTGCAAATCAAACTTTTATTTAAAAGTGTAACGGTGAAACCACCATGATATATGTGTATGTATTACTTTAAATATAGTGCCAAATTATTCTATAACAAGAAGAAGAAGAGGTACACTTTATGGCAAAATATAAAACAATACAGTAAATTTGATAACATTATATGAGAATTCAACAATTCTGTATTAAACTACTATATGTGCCAAAGTTTAAGTTATATTTAAATTTAAACAGAAGACCTCTATATCCGTATCATGGTTAGTGAGCCAGAAATATTTCTTCGATATTATGCAAGTCTTAGAAAAATAACTCTAGGTAAAGTGAATTTACACATGAACTAATCTCTCTAAGGCTCTAAGGATTAGATTAGGTTACTATTAGATTTGATAAATGTAACCTGTGTTGTTAACCTATACAAATATTATAACGATGAAAAACATGATTGTTTATTTGCATTGAATAGGCATTAAGTCCACCTTGGTACAATAGTTTGTGCTTAAATTATAAATAAATAAATAAAAATAGTACCAAAAGCCAAAAAAAAAAAGTATTATAAGTTATATTTAATAATGAAGTTCCCAAAGGAACGGGAGTTGCGCAAGGCAAGGTAGTGTTAAATATTTATCCTAAATAATGAATTTCATTAATAGCGTTCAATCGATGTGCTACGTTGCTACGACGTAGCAATAATGTGATCACTTTACGTGCGATGCTACGGCGATAATTTTGTAGTACTACGAATTTGGCGATAATTTCAACTGTCATGTTAATATATTCGTTATGAACAGTAAAATATAATATTATGATGTGAATGTGGATTAACGTTAATTCATATAAAGATGTGCTCGACTACGGGAGTACCTCTAACTCATAGAATACCACAGCCAAGTAACGTAGTTGATTAATCTTGTAATATCACCAGCGGGTTACCGACATAGCCCAACGGATTAGTTCGTTGAAGTGGCAATGGGCAGGCCATATAGCACGGAGAACAGATGGCCGTTGGGGCCGAAAGTTCTCGAATAGAGATCGCGGACCGGCAAGCATAGCTTAAGACGTCCACCTACTAGATGGACGGATGATCTGGTTAAGGCCGCGGGATCACGGTGGATGCTATCCGCTTCTAGCCGCAACAACTGGAGATATTTGAGGGAGGCCTATGTCCAGCGGTGGACGTCCTACGGCTGAAATGAAGATGATGATGATGAATACCACCAGAGCTCATTAATAAGTTAAATACATTAAATCTAGAAAAACATACTGAATGAATGTAGGAGTCATACTTTGAATCTTTGTGAGTGCCATATGCTATATTTTAAGACGACGCGCAACGGTTCCTACGGGGCCCAGATCTATGCGGGATAAACCGCAAGGAACAGCTAGAAGTAATCATTTATTATCAATCTCTATCCTATTATAGCAAAAGATAACTTTTTCGATATGTATAACTAGATTCCCGCGCGCGGTTTCAACCGCATAGCTCCTGTGCCCGTGGACCTGTAGTTCCTGAGATTAGCGCGTTCAAACAAACAAACTTTTGTAAATATCTCTCCGCTCTCTATCTCGAAAACGGTTCACCGTATGCAAAAAATTGTTGAACAAAATTTGTAGAGAATTTTGTATTCTACAATATTGATAATAAATATAAATAGCAAAAAACCCATAGGAAATGAGATATTTACAAAAAAAAGCTCGAAAACCGATTTTAGTGACCTTTGACCTTGACATTTAATAGTTGCGTACACCCCACCATATGTAGGTTTTGAGACAACTTTTAGGGTGTCAATACACAAGACAGCTGGGTATCTCGAATTCCGAGACTCTTACCTAATTTAAGCATAAATGACTGGACTACGACGTGAACCCACTCGTAACACAAGCATTTTAGCTTAGCACGAGGGGTTAACAAGAATACTAGTAGATTGTAAAACTCTGCCAGTTAACTTACAAAAAAATGTCCATTTTATTTAAATTAACGTAACCTCTGATTCTATTAAAATTATTTTGGATATTTTTAGGATACTATCTTAATTGAAATGTTTTTCTTTATAATTCAGTCAATGAATTAGTACTTTAACCTCTTTCTATATGTTTTGTGTAACAAACATAAAATGAAAAGTATAAGTACAAATAACTTTAACTTCAACAACGTTTTAAATCGCAATAACTTAAAGAAAAACACAAAAAACCAATAAAAATATAATAAATGACGCACAGACAGATTATATCAACGCTGCTATTAGTCAGTGACACACAATTTATTGGGCAAGTCCTTCAGAAAGAGTCTAAAAGGGCTTACACCCTTCGACCTGCTATTAAGGGCATCGTAGGTCGATATGATACAGACTTCAGATATTTCTGTCCTAGAGGGCTTTAACCTTGTATAAGTGTTAAATGCAAGGGCATACACGAGTTTCAATAATATTAATAAGGTTAATTTGCTTGTAACTTCTTATTCGCTAAGACTTTTAATCTCTAAACAAACCTTAATTTCCCATTATCATTATTTTTTAAGGAAATATGTCTGTCCCCTGTGTCGCAGAGGATTTTATAAACACACTACCTTCTCGGTTTCACACGTGTAATGCCTGTTCCCGTAGGAACTTTATAATTAACCATAAATTGGCTATCTAACACTGAAAGAATTGTTCAAATCGGGCCAGTAGTTCCTGAGATTAGTGCGTTCAAGAAAACAAACAAACTCTATAGGTATTTGACCTTTCGCTTTTATAATATAGATAAAGTAATAGCTTCCCGCGCGCGGTTTCACCCGCGTAACTCCCGTTCCCGTAAAAACTTTATAACAAAATATAGCCCAAAGTCTACCTCGATAAATGGATAGATCACTTATCGAGGTAGACTATAGCCTATGTTTTGTTATGACTTATTTGCTAACATTGAAATAATTTTTACCAGTTAAACCAGTAGTTTTCCTGAGATAAGCGCGTGCAAGCAAACAAACAAACTCTTTTGCTTTGTAGGTAAATTAAGTATTAGCATAGATAATTGCCGTGTGGTTTCCGGCTTAGAATAGACCACCCCATGTCCTCCTATGTTTGTCGTAAAAGGCGACTAAGGGACATATGGCTGATGGATGGGCAGCAGCATCTATTAGCTCAAGGGTTACATCTTACTGCGATCACCAATCCGTCTGCCAAGCGTGGTGATTATGGCAATATCCCTCTACGATTCTGGCTTGCCAAGCTCTGTTAAGAGGAAGCCCATGTTCAGCAGTGGACGTCGACGGGCTGTTGATGATGATGATGATAGATAATTCTGATATTGTAAACAGTATACCTTTTTTTTATCTGGCAATTAATATCAAATCAAATATCAATTGACAAAGATACAGAGCAACAACAAACTTGTGACGTCACAACTAGGTAAAATTGTCCCTCTAATAGGTTTTTTTTAATATTTAACTTAAGCTATTAATACTGATCGTAGAAAAAAAAATGTTTTTTTACGTTGTACAGCAACCTGGCAGTATTTTGTTTATTTAATGCTTGTTCCTGCAGGTACACAAGATGTACCAAATCTACTTATAGAGTGTCATCATCATCAGCCCGTATAACGTCCACTGCTGAACATGGGCCTCCTCCCGAGGGAGGGTATTTGCCATAGTCACCACGCTTGGCAGGCGGGTTGGTGACCACAGTATTATGTTGTACCACACAAGGAAACGCTGCTGCCCGTTCCTTGATATACGATTGTTATAGATGATGTTATAACAATCGGGACCAACGGCTTAACGTGCTTACCGAGGCACGGGGAGTAGTCCCTCAACCAACCAGATCCGGAAAGAAATCTTAGAAATAACTCAAAGATTTCATGTCCGGTGTGGGGATCGAACCCACGACCTCCGAGATTCAAGACTTATAGAGTGTACTTAGCTACATAGAGGTATAGCAGTACACCCGCAGTTCTGACATCAGGATGGCGGGTGTACTCAATTTTTAAAATATCTTTCTATGGGTGTAGGTTTATCTGAAAACGTAATTTTCCTTATTTTAGGCGGCCGAATTCGGGGGCAGCAGCTAGATTTGTTATTAATCTTGTGTATATACAAATCTAGCCCAGTTCGATTCCCAGTCGTTCAGTCTTAACTTAGTTAGTAAGCATATGTAAAGTGGGTATACATTTATAAACGGCAACTAAAATACATTATTTTCCTCTACACAAGTGGTCACCGGTGGCTGGCATTCGACTATATTTCAAAAAAAATATTCGAATCCTGCTCTCCTTCGGTACATATAATATAAGTGTGCGAAATTCTGTACTCCTCCGTCCGCGCGATTCTCGTGTAAAATGGGTACAAATTTTTTGCTCCACGCATTATACATAATGTTAGTACCGATTATTTGTAAAAGTATTATGCATAGTTAATCAAAGCCATAAAAAAGCAGTATCGGAGGTAGTTGGTTCGAACCCCACACCTAGCACGAAATCTTTATGTAAAATCTAAGATTTCTGTCTTGGTCTGGAGTGACTACCCTCCGTACCTCGGAAAGTACGCTAAACCGTATGTCCTGATTGCAATTACCTTTTTTAAATGATTTCTTGTAATCAGTATTTACATAAATTACAACAAAAATCATTACATTCCATATTTAGTTTAAAGCACGAAAAATTCACATCGGAAAATGATAATAAAACTCTCATTAATAAAGCTCACTTTTCATTTCATTGCGGTGACTTTAGCAGGTTTTCAAATGTATTCTTTTACTACTTGTGTGTAAACTTACTAAGTTAGTATCAAGGGTCTAAAACTGTTATATCGTAAACCAGTTCATGATCAAAAGTCAATATTTCGTTAATATAATGAAACTGTTAATTTAATCATTAAACTTTTACTGATCAACAAATGCAATTCGATTTCATATTTTCATGTACATTTCAATATATCACACAATTCATGTTTCTCTCTACAATCTCGTATACCTCAGTGGACAGGTGTGTAGGACATGAGTAACTAAAAGTGCACCATCGGCATCGCTAATTTGAAGATCTTACGGCATCAAGAGATTAGGGGCGGGCGCTGCAGTGCGGGGGCTGTGCGGGGCGCGGTGCGCACGGGGGCCGTCGGGGGGCAGGAGCGCGGGCCGCGGGAGGGGGGGCAGGGGGGCCGCGACCCGGTCACGACTCGCCCAGTGCGGCCGCGGCGGTCCGCCCGCGCGCACGCCGCACAGCTCCGCTACATAACCTCTATTCGACTCCCTAACTTACTCACTTATATTTCAACAAATCAAATAACTATATATATCATATTTTATTTTTAATATTCATATTATAATTGATATTTGAGTGGGAGCGTGTGTGCTAAGTGTCACGTTTTGGCTGACTGTTTTTGTGTGTGCCGGAAAAATGATAGTCGAAATACAGGAGGTATGTTTTAGCGAAGTGTGTCGATGTAGCGTAGTGTGCTCAGAGCGAGGAACGGATATTTTACGAGCAGTTATTTATGTCGATAGGACATTGCACCGGAGCGGAGGCAGGCACTTCGCGAATTTATCGTCGCGATATTTTAGTGGGCGCACTTTAGATATTCTTGTGAGACATATTCTACCGCAGATACTGGATTCTAACTGTGATATAGTTTTCTGGATGGCACTTACAATAAGCTTAAATACTCTAATAATTGCAGTCGAGACGAAACTTTTTTAATGCTCGTAAGTTGAGAAGTCCCCGTCTAGATTAAAGATCGTGCAGGGCGATGTCAGTGGGTCAACGCACAGTGCGTGCGGGGCGGTGGGGCGCGGGGAGGGGCGTGTCAGGGGGGACGGGGGCAAGGGGGCGATGGAGGTCGCTCGGGCGTTGCACCGCTGCATCCAGTGCAGGCTACGGGACTGCTACGGGAGTTCTACGCCGTAGCGCCGTAGCCCCTGGGCGTAGCGTAGCGTATGATAGATGATACTGTGGTGTTGTAGATTACAATGTATGAACCGATCGGAATGTACGGTTTACATGCGATTGATAAAGTTACAAAAATGTACAGCACTTTTACATTTGTCACTGATTTTCTAAGTAATTGGGTCAATGTAAAATAATGGAATTAAATGGTATGTATACTTTACAAGTGGCACTCGAATCCAATCACTATTTCCTATAGCTTTTTTTACTATTGAAACAATCCCTAGTGTTTTAGTTAATGACTAGTCTATTCTAGTTTTGTGTTTGTCATCCAGTTGATTGATTGATTACTCTGATTGATTCCAGGAGGTCAGAGGAAAGAGGCCTTTCAAGATATGGGACAGTTCTCGGAACGTGAGGAAGGGGTTGGTGGTCACTAGTTTCGAAGAGTTAATACACAGAGGTCAGTATTGCATAATTTTCTATTACAACGTGTAACGAAAAAGGTTCACTAAATTTTACATACCTTTTTATAACCAGAACGGTTTTTTTTGCTATGGATACGACACTTATATGAAATTATTATAATGTGATTACTTTTTTATGTTACACGATGTATATTAACTATTTATAATTACTTATGGTCGCCCAGTGGTCGAAATTTGACCATAATTTAAAAAAATTGCAAATTGCACTCCTGCTATATTACTTAAATAAAAAGTCTAAGTGTGCGATATTTCATATTCCTTCACCATCGGCGCAATTCTTTACATAGTTTTTGCTTCACGTATTAATATATAGATTAAGCAGCTTTGTTACTCAATAACTGCATATATATATATTTATTTTTTAACCGACTTCAAAAAAGGATTCGATTCTCAATTCGAGCGTATATTTTTTTAATGTTTGTTATTGATAACTTAGTTGTTTATGAATCGATTTTGATTATATTTTTTTTGTTGGAAAGAAGATATTTCAAAGGTGGTCCTATGATAAGAAAATCAGGGTTTGATGATGATAGACCAGAGAAAACGAGAGGAACTTTCAAAAATCGTAAGGGCGACTGGTGCGTTTGTTAAGTTTTTTTTTATTATTAATATTGATATGAACTTTACACCTAGATGGGTTGTGACTGTCATTAGGGGTCTGATGAAGAAGACGAAGGACAGTTCAGGAAACTCTTAGTTAACTGTTTGAAGTCGTTTTTTGTTCAAAAATATTATTCTACTACTATAAGTTATAGATACATGTAACTTATCGTAGGTATAGTATACACAATGATATTGTATAAAAAGAGGCAGATACGTCATGCTCTTTTGTTAAGACAACATTGGCCCCTATATATAAAACAGGACAGCATGGAAAGTAGCGTGTTCAAAAATGAGACAGATATACGTTCAAGTATGCCAATTAGCTCACTTTCGCGGTGCCATTTTTCAAGCCGTTTGTACCTCTTTTTTACTATAACATCATTGAATATACATGTAATGATTTTCTTGTATATCTACCCTAGTTAGTTATTAGAGCAAGTTAAAAAACTGTATCATACATTCATACTAGCACATTGCGGTTTTACTTGCGATAACAGTAGCATATGAAATAATGAATTTATTCAGCACTTAGGTATTTACATACACTTGTACTTGTCAAAATCACAATGAAAAAGAACTGTAATTATTAGGTTATTATTCTTATTCTATGAATAAAACTACTTAGGTAACTATAACTAGCAAGTGCAAACTGAGTGCTGTTAATTGTAGGACATTACAGACAATGAACTCCGTCTGTCCGTGTGTCATTAAATCCTCTACTCATAATAAGTTCATATTTACATTAATTACATACATACAAATACAAATACAAATTTATTTATTTTCTCTTTACAAACATTGTTATTTTTCTTATTTATAACATATGGAGAATTACAGAATATAATGATGGTTTGCAAGAGACTGGTGTCTGTACTAGGCAAGCCTGTATTACAGATCACCAGGTTCTCCCCTAGCATGTCTGATTGTTTGAGAACAATTACAATTTAAAAATTATTATACATAGAATGTTAGAGAAAAAAGTCTGGTTAGTTTATGTGTGGGTGTGTGTATGTGTGTGTGTGTGTGTGTATGTGTTTGTGTGCGTGTGTGTGAGTGGACTTTACTGTGTTGATATAAAAATTTTGTATATGTGGAGATTAAATGGGGTTTTTTAGAAGCGCTTCAGTTCTATCGTAATCGAGGCCTAAAAGCCAGTTTTCCAGTGCGCGTTTGCAAGCTTTTTTTGTTAAGGGGTGTATGTTTATTTTTTTGTTGATTTTATTGTATAAGTGGCTACCAAGAAAGAAGTAAAACCTTTGGGTAAGAGATGTTTTTACTAAAGTAGGCGCACAGATTGAGTATGCCCTACGTTTATTTTGAAGTGTAGTTGGGTCGTAAGGAAGTTCTTTGTATTTTTTATTTATGGTGAGTAGAATAAATAATTTTCTGACCGTGAGCATTTTCCAAAGGCTATAAAGTTTTGTGGTAGGGTACCGAAATGGGAGGAACGCGGCCACTTTAAGTATTGCGCGTTGAGCTCTTTCAAGATCAAGCATGCAGGTCTTGGTGGAACCTCCCCAGGATGTAATACAATAAGTAAGTATAGATTGACACAAAGAGAAATATACCATTTTTATAACGTTTACATCTGCTATATGTCGTAAGTTTTTGAAAAGATAAATAAGCTTACGAGTTCTTTTGGTTAGTAACTCTATGTGTGGTTGGAAAGAAAGTTTAGTATCTATAAGGACACCGAGATATTTGATAGTTTGGGTACACTGCAGTTCAGGACATGAGCATGTTTCCCTTTCAAAACTGCGACACAGGTGTGCTTTGATAGCCAGATCTTTAATATAAGTGCGGTGTTTGGACGATGCTGCAAAGGTCATGTATTTGGTCTTTTCTACATTAAGGGTAAGTAAGTTGGTTTTTAACCAAGATGGGACCAAATCAAATCCCGTCTGCGCATACCTAAATACCTCTTCCCACGTGTCTCCCACAAACAACAGTGCTGTGTCATCTGCAAATGCTACAATTTTGCCATGCGGTAATTTGAGATTGCATAGGTCGTTTATATACGCTAGGAAAAGCGTTGGCCCTATCACACTGCCTTGTGGAACGCCATAAGTGACAGGAAGATCGTCACTACAGTAATTCTCCACCCTAACCCGTTGAAAACGCTCCGATAGATAATCTTTGATTATATTGTGAGGTAGATCTCTAATTCCAAGACGTTCCAGTTTATCCAATAATATTGGAATTGAAACGGTATCGAACGCCTTTGCAAGGTCAATAAATATTGCTAATGTCTTTTTTTTTTGGTCTATTTGCTTTATTAAGTAGTCTGTAAGTTCATGTACAGCATCATCGCAGGACTTTCCAGATCGGAAGCCGAATTGTGAAGGAGAAAGTAAATTATAGTGCTCTAGATAGCTGACAAGTCTATTGTTTAAAATTCGTTCCAACAGTTTCGATAGCGTAGGCAAGATAGAGATAGGTCGATAGTTTGTAATATTTTTTTTGTCACCGTTTTTGTGAATTGGTATTACTAATGATTTTTTTAAAGCTCTAGGAAAGGTACCAGTAGTCAGGCATAGATTAAAGACATAGGTTAGTGCGGTAATTAGGAATCCTTTATATTCCTTGACAAAGTTTGATGTAATTTGATCAGTACCTTCAGTGTTCGTATTTTTTAGGTTTGTAATAAGAGCATCAATTTCAGTTTCGTCAGTCGGTAGAAATCCTAAAGAGTGTGGATGTGGTGAGTCTAAGCAAGAGACTAACAAATCGTCCGTTTGTTTCGAGAGAGTTTTTTCTGCCAGGTTTTTTCCAGTGTTTGATAAGTGAAAATTAATGTCATTTATAGAAGTTTGGGGACTTTTTTTGTCAAGAAGTTCAGTTGAGAAGGTTTTTTGTTTAGTTAAGTTAGTTATTTTTCTTAGTGCCCCCCAAAGCTTTTTAGTACTACCTTTTGCTTCTTGTATTTCCTGTTTCTCATATTCTAATTTTACTTTCCTCAAAATTTCATTGCAATGATTTCTATACCTTGTGTACGTGGTCCGGAGTATATCATTGTTTGGTTCCTTTTTTAACTTAATATGTAGTTGGTCTCTGTTGTTCACGCATCTTAAAAGCCCAGGAGTTATCCAAGGTTTCAAGATGCGTGAGCGATTACTAATTCGTACCATAGTGGAATTTTCATTAATAGTGGTCTCTATTTTGTCTATTAGGTAATTAATTGCATCATTCGCGTCACCAATTGTGTATATGGGTGTCAAGTCAAGTGATTGCATGGCTGCGTGAAGTCCCTGTTTGTCAATTCGCTTTCTTAATTTTATTTCACAATGATTAACTTTAATATTATTTATACATAGGGCCGTACTATCGTGGTCTGTTATTGATGTCAGCAGGACATAGCAAGAGGCTGGATGGTTTGTTCTTAATAGGACGTGATCCAAGCATGTACGTCCGTGAGTTGCGTAAGTATGTGCTGGAAGAAGACCATGCGACGCAGTCAGGTTGAGATATGGACCCGATCTGGTGTCTGTTGTCATTTCTGAGATGTCAATATTGATGTCACCCACTAGAGCCACATTTTTAAAGGATGAGTAAATAGTCAACAGTTGGTTAAGTGAGTTCAAGAATACATCAATATTTTTTTGTCCAGGTGGTCGGTATATAGCTATAATTATAGTATCAGTATCAATTTTTGCCACCAAACAATTTGCGTCATGAAAAGTAGGTTCCTTTACATGTGTTGTCTGCTTTACATACAGAACCACACCTTCATTTTGTGTTTTGTTATTAGTGGAAGCAAACGATGCATAGTTGTGTAAGACAGGCAACTGGTTTGTACGAGGCAGCCAGCATTCCGTGAGCACAATAATATCCCAATCAAGGTTTAGTCTCGTTAAAAGTGTCTCAAAACTAGGCATATTACACTTAATGCTTCTTATGTTTTGGTGTATTAATGAAATTTGAGTATCCCTTGTCGTTTGGATCAAATTAGAAAACTCATGAATACTACACATTTTAGAATCAGCCACTGATATGGAATCGATATTATTACTAATTTGCTTTATGTTATCGAATGATAATATGATTTTTTATCAATATGGCGCATTCCGTTACACAGTGTGTCTTAATGTAAAACATTTTTATGAAAGAGTAACCATATATTATAATGACACATAAATAACCCCTCACCTGTAAAGGTTTGTCCTGAATAAAATAAAAATGAACTATTTTCAACAATTTTAAAGTATTGTCAACCCAACATTGAGGCACTGCAATAAATAGTAAATTAAATTCACTATGTCCATTTTCGTATTTGCAATAAGAAAAAATTACGAATGTGTATATATAAGATATATTATGTTGTGTTTTGTTAAGTGTAAATTGTATTAGAGTTTTATTAAAGTTAAAATAAATGTTTTTAAAAGTTATGATTAGCAGAGCACAAGAATTGTAATTAATTAAAAATAATAAAGCTAAAATTACAATAGAATAAAATAATAATAATATTAGATTGATGAAATTATTACCACAAGAACCTAGTCAGATTTCAGTTTTCAGTTTGCTTAGATCCGATTCATTGTTAAGCCTTAAAGCTGCCATTCCTTCTTTCTTCTTTATGTACACTTTTCCATATGAAGTCCAGCAAAAAAGATAGTTGTTTAATTTCGCAAATTCACGAGCCTGGTAATACAGTTTTTTCATTTGAGCCGTTAAACTCTCAGATATACATAAGCTCACGCCTGTTTCCCAGCGGGGTAGGCAGAGACAATGGACCTCCACTTGCTACGATCCCTACACACATCTTTCGCTTCTTTCACTCTCATTACATTAATTATTATAGGTATATATTGAAAATTTATAAAAGCATACAATTAAGTGACACACACCTGGGGACACCCTTATGGGGTTAGGACCACAATCCAGAGGTGCCACTGATTTATGTTATGTTCATATTCAACCTCCAAACTACATCCACCAACAATAATATACATTGGTTTAGTAGTTTAAGAGTGAAAATGCAACAGACATAGTTGCATTAGTTGCATTTGTAATAAAAGTATTAGAAATTGAGTGAATTCAATTAGGCTTACACCCGTTTTCTGTAAGGCTTATTAAAGTCAAATTCAAAAGCTAATCACCTGTCAAAACTCGCTTTAATTGTAAAATTAGTTCATGAAAGCATTAATAAGTACCCTACATAAATTCATGTTAATTAAAAAAAAACTTTACTTTATACTTTACTAGCGACCAGCCCCTGCTCCGCACGGGTGTAATGCTGATGACATATAAACCTATCTCTCGAATCACTTAATCTATTAATAAAACCGCATCAAAATCCGATGCGTATTTCTAAAGATCTAAGCATACATAGGTGCAGACAGACAGCGGGAAGCGGCTTTGTTTTATATTATGTAGTGATCTGCTGGCTATCCATCAGCTGTATTTCCCTTATTCGTTTCTCAGGAAACATATAGGAAGATATGGGGTGGTTTATTCTAAGCTTGAAACTAAAATAAACAAGTTTAATTACTGTGTCACTAGCTGCGCCCCGCGGTTTTACCCGCGTTACTCGGCGCCAGTGGGTCGGAGCGTGATGTTTGGTAGCCTATATGTTAATCCAGCGTATAACCTATCCCGGTGCAAAATTTCAACTGATGCTATTAACTTTTAAGGCTTAATAACAATAGACTCGTTGTTGATTTTTATGTTCGCAAAATAAACAATTTATTTAGTATAACAGTAAAAAATGCCATATTCGAAAGTATTCATCGATATGATTAAAGTGCGAACTTTGCGCCTTAATTTTAACTTATTTACCTTTTTTTAGGGCTCCGTACCCGAAGAGTAAAAACGGGACCCTATTACTAAGACTTTGCTGTCTGTCTGTCACCATGGTGTATCTCAAGAACCGCGATAGCTAGACAGTTGAAATTTTCACAGAAAATGTATTTTTATTGCCGCTATAACTACAAATACTAAAAGTAAAATAAATATTGAAGGGGGGGCTCCCATACAACAAACTTTTTTTTATTTGCCCTTTTTTGCTCGATATCAATAATGGTAACAGGTAAACGCTTGAAAATGTTACGGAACCCTTCGTGCGCGACTCCGACTCGCACTTGACCAGTTTTTTTATGTACCTTCACTCAAGATTTCATAAAGAAATCTTTTATTATACACAAAGATTTTTCCTGCTAAGCAATCGAATCAAAAACTCCCGTTTCAGGCATTTCCTATAAATTCTCGTGCCGCGTGGGACTTTACAAATAATTAACACACCTCGGAATTAAAATCATGATTCACTTAAATAATTATACCGGTAGTAGAACGAACTCAAAACACTGGTCCCAGATGCAACTAACATCACCAAATCCCTGAGCCACTGGTGCAATGTTAAAAAATGAAATCCCTCGATAATTTTATAAAAAAGTAATTTTGGACGTAGAACAGTTTTAACCACGAGGCTTCTGCTACTTCACCGGGCTATGAATTAAACATCTAGCCATATTTTACTTAATTTAATGAATGCAATTAATTTGTAGCTAAATCTATTTACTATGTCTTGGAAAATTATGTAACCCTTTATCCCTTTAACCTGCGTTACTCCCGTGCCCACCGTCCCGTACGTGAACTTCATTATTACATATAGCATTTCGCGATAAATCGGCTATGTAACACTGATATAAATTTTCAAATCGGTCTAGTATTTTCTGAGATTAGCGCGTTCGAGTAAAGAAACTCTTCATCAGCTTTATATATTAGTATAATAAGATTTACGCAACATAATCTTTTGATTAAACTTGTGGCAAAGGGGTTCGGTAGTTGCCTCTGGGTTTGGTTCACACGACGAATTACTACTTTTGTGAACCGTGAATTGTGTAAGTTACAGCGATACAAGGTTTAATCCGCAGAAGGTTGTCTTTAACAAAATAAGGCTATTTATTTGATTCATCAGATAACATTTTGTGAAAAATAAATTTTAAATTTGACACATTGGTATAGAAATTTATCACACGATTGAATAGTTAACTCTAAAGCAATATTAATATAGGTATTAGCTAACGATTAGAGTAAGCACAATACTGAAATTAAGACGATCTACCTGACAAATAAAGTACAGCGACAGTAGCACAAAATTATCATATAGATGTATTAAATTAT
Source organism: Nycteola revayana (assembly GCA_947037095.2). Classification (NCBI taxonomy): domain Eukaryota; kingdom Metazoa; phylum Arthropoda; class Insecta; order Lepidoptera; family Nolidae; genus Nycteola; species Nycteola revayana. The sequence goes on along the minus strand of OX344851.2, from coordinate 16,281,459 downwards.
TGTGCTACTGCTCTGAGCCAAGATACACGTATCATAGGGGGCGCCTTCTTGCACTGGTAGCTTAGTTGTTAAACTATTTATGCATACCAATTTATTATATATAATAGCCTACATAATCCTAACTAATATTATAAACGCGAAAGTTTGTAATTATGGATGGATGTTTGTTACTCTTTCACACAAAAACTGCTATATGGATTTGGCTGAAACTTTACACGGGGATAGTTAATAAGCTTATTTAACATATAGGCTACAAAAAATTACGCTCCGACCCACTGGAGCAGAGTAACGCGGGTAAAACCGCGGGGCGCGGCTAGTACCTTAATAATTTATTTTATTAAAAGACAACTCCCTTTCGATCAATACTATTATTGATCGAAGCAACTCCCGCACTAAGTTAATTAATCTCTGTGTCGCGGTTCACACAAATAGTTGTCTAAGGTGGGAACCAAACCTAGAACACCAAGTCTCAGAAGCCACTAACGAGCCATCGGTGCGGTCTTACTGTAATACAGTAACACAACAGTAATTCATGTTTATTATAGTAACAGTCATTGTTACGTAATTACCCCCTACCCTTACTCTCCCTGCTGTAGGTTATCATCTTGGAATCATCAAAGATAACCTACGGCATGGAGGGGTAAATTTTATTTAATAATGTTATCGTTAAAATATGAAATAATTTATTTGTCAAGATATTTTTGTCGTTATCATTGTATTTGACTTATAATAAGTAGGAACGATTTGTCTACATCCTACTAATATATATTAATAATAATAATTATAAACGCGAAAGCTTGTTAGTATGGATGGATGGATGTTTGTTACTCTTTCACGCCGAAACTATAGAACGGAATTGGCTGAAATTTTGCACCGGGATAGTTTATACGCTGTATTAATATGTACGCTACAAAACATCACGCTCCGACCCACTGGAGCAGAGTAACGCGGGTAAAACCGCGGGGCGCACATGTTATCAATAAACGTTTTCATTTAATTTCAATAGGATTGAAGTTCGATTGCACCATTCAATGTTGTGTTGTGGATTTAATTTTGGATTGAATTGGACTGCAACTGTCGATATATATTTTTAGATCTAGAATCAGTGAATGCACACAAGCACACCTACTTTATCAGCTTGTTCAAGTCCACTGCTGATAATGGGCCCATGTTCAGAAGTGGACTTAAACGTGCTGCGTCCTCTTCACAGACCATGGCAAGCCAGGGTCGTTGTAGTATTTGCCATAATCACGACACTTGGCAGGCGGATTGGTGATCGCAGTAAGATGGGAGTCCCTTTGAGCTGATAGATACTGCTGCTCATTCAGCAGGTGTATGTCTCTATGTCTTCTCTTATGAGTTAAAACTCTTCAGACTAAATCGAGACACCCAAGAATCCCCTACATTTTATCTTATTTTAAATATGATACGCGAAAGTCCAAAATTATATAATATGGTGATGATGACAAAGTCTTTATTGTGTACATATAGGTAACATAATTGTTTTTTTTTTAATGGAAAATGTTTACCTTCACTACATAGTATAAAACAAAGAAACAAAAAACAAAACGCTTGCCGCTGTCTGTTCGTCCCTATGTATGCTTAAATCTTTAATAGATAGCGTGATTCAAGAGGAAGGTTTATATGTATGATACATCAGCATTGCACCCGTGCGGAGCCGGGGCGGGTCGCTAGTATACTATATTTCAAAATTGAGATTTGCATCTTAGGTTAAGCTCCTAATGCCTTAACCAATTAGGCTACGGTGGACCCACAACCGGTCGTCGAAATTTATCAATCCTTTTTTTATAAACCGTCTCTAAGGGGGACGTTAGATCTCAATTTTGAAACTATACACCGTGAAATTTTAATGGTTGTTTTCCCGAAGCAGAACAACTTGCCGTCGTCGGTAGTACTATCGAAACATATTTTTTTTTTCTTTTTTAGACATATTTTGGATTTAAAATTATTAAAAAAAATATTAGACAACTCGAAAGCGTGATAAACAGTAGTAACACTAGACGGACCTTGTAGGTACTACTCGAATCGCACGCGCTGCTGACAAAGTAAAGAACGATCCATAAACGTTTAAAGCAAAATAAGAGCTCAACGCTTTCGAGTTGTCTAATATTTTTTTTAATAATTTTAAATCCAAAACTATAACGGTGTATATGGTAAACGTTTCCGTAAAGTATTCAAAAACATTTAAAAATGTAACTAGTTAATTTTGTTTGGGAAAGCAGTAACTTATTTTAAATTATTAAAGAAAAATACAAAATCCGTGGCGTAGCAGTAAATATTTATTTATGGTTATGGGTTTGATTCCAGACAAGAAATCTTTGTGTAAAATCATAGATTTCTTGCCGGGTCTGATTGAAGGACTTATCTCCGTGACCCAGAAAACACGTAAAGCTATAGATTATCATTGTCATAACATAATCTATGACAATTGTATAACAGGTAGCAGGCAGTAGCGTTAATATTATCTATACTAATATATAAAGCTGAAGAGTTTTTTTGTTTGCTTAAACGCGCTAGTCTCAAGAACTAATGGTCCGATTTAAAACTTGTTTCATTGTTATTGTATTATGTATGTGTATTATTAAGTTCCCATGGGAACGGGGGCTCGCGGGTGAAACTGTGCGCGGGAAGCTAGACTAATATATAAAGCGGAATAGTTTGTTATCTGTTTGCTTGCACACGCTAATCAGCAAAACTACTGGTCCGTTTTGAAACATCCTTTCAGTGTTGGATAGCCATTTATTGAGGAAGGCTATAGACTATATTATAAAGTACCCACGGGTGAAACCGCACGCGAGAATCTAGTAGTATTTATTATAAAACAAATCAATTAAAAAAATTGATAGTAACACATTCAATTGCGCTAAATGGCTGAAGCAGATAAAACAAACCAACATTCCATCAGTAGAATTGATTTTAAGTCAATATCACGTACGATTTTTAGCCAATCCCTTGAGTGATTGATTGATTGTTCGTAAATTATTTCAGTTTATTAATCTGTTTATGTCCACTGCTGGACATAGGCCTCCTCTTTAACGGACCTTAGCAAGACAGGGTCGTTGAGAGATATTGCTTAATCACCACGTTTGGCAGGCCGATTGGTAATCACTTTAAGATGGAAGTATCATTGAGCTGTTAGAAGGTACCGCCCATCCATCAGATGTATGTCCCTTAGTCGCTTCTTACGACAGTCATGGGAAGATATGGGAAACCACTCGTCGTAAATTAGATTAATTGCATTTCATTGTATCCACAGATCACGTTGAAAACATGCTTTACTAACTATAACTTTACAACCCTAAAATCGCGAAAAAAAAATCAGCTGTTCCATACATTCATGTTCACATAACTCGTCAACATGGTAGGGAGCAGCTGATTTTTTTTTCGCGATTTCATGTTTGGTGCCATAGTAAAATTTGTTTGTTATCATGTGCACAATCATGTGTTTAGGTATCGGTCACTAATTACCAGTCACCCTATATATTAGTAGGTACAGAACGATAGTCAAAATTATCTGTTTCCGCGATTAATAGAGACAGAGCATAGCGTTAGTTCGCTCAATAAGCTGCTTTATTGGGGCAGTACCTTACGGAATACCACAGCCTAATAACGTTATTGATTAATGTTGTGAGAAGGGGAAAGGGCCGGCAGGATGATGACGGCTAGTAAGTACTTCACTTGTCCACAGTACTGGCTGCCCCTATATTTGAACAATACTTGACATATACAATAAATTGTCAAAAACGATTAGAAACCTAAATTACACGTATAAATTTTAACGAGAACTGTATAATTTATTGATCGATACAATTAAATGTTGTGAATATTTAAATTTCATTATTATATAGAATATCGTTTGAAATCTAACATACACATTACTAGCTTAGTGATTTGTATTACTTTTAACTTAATATTGTATGCCAATATGGCGGGTAATAGTTATTCAAACTACTCTGTAAATAACATCTATTAGGTCATATTTCAACATTAATATTATTATTAAAATTAATAATAAAATAAGATTAATAAAATTCAACCACCGGCAGGATTCAACCCTGCATCTTAGGTTTAGCCCCTAATGCCAAATTAATGTAACTTAGATATTATCCGCATTACTTCGAGATATTTGTCGAAGTAATGCCGATCATTACCGATAGATGGCCCTTAGAGACGTGTTACAAAGAGAATAATGAATTTCGATGACCGGCTGTGGTTCCACCGTAGCCTAATTGGTTAAGGCATTATGAGCTAAACCTAAGATTCGAATCCTGCCGTTGCCGCGTTGGTCGAATTACAATATACATTTTAAAATCTGGTAGAATTGGGTCATTTGCAGTCAGAAATTAAAGAAAATGTAGCCTCGTAACTAGTCGTAGAGCCTATAATTAGGTGTAAGCAGGTCATTCAAACAGTGTGCCCAATTTCATTCAAAAACCGACTCAATTTCATCCGAAATCCGGTCTGTATTTTACGTGGTTTAGTAATGAAAATATAAATTCTTAAAAACTCAAACCTATCATTGTATATATGTCACTGGGAAACAATAAGAATCAACTTACTAGTTGATTAACTTTCTAGTTAGTTAACTTATAACATTTCGGGTGGTTAAAAAAAATAACCTTAACCAATGGAGTTCAATAGGACTAATTGAAGTTATTTTTTTTTGTTTTGTTACAACATTAGCATAGTCTCGTTTGGTTAGGTTAGGCCAAGTGTCATCATAATTAAGTAAATAATATAATAATTATTCGCGCTACTGAAAATGGCAACTAAATTTAACAATTTGAGTGGAACGACAGTTGATCAACTTACGCTTCGTATTATTTTGCAGTAACATATTATATAAGTGCCTTTGGTATTGTTTTCCAATAAGACACAGAGTTTTATCTTAATCAAGATAAACTCAAATAGAAATGTAATAATATTTATCCCTACATATTATATACTAGAAACGCATACGGTTCCTCTCGCGGTATTTTACCACTTTGTGCCAATATCATAATATATCTTGTACTAAACCAAATCTTTTGAGCCGTTGTTGAATAACACTTATTTCGACTTCAGTGGCTCAGTGGTTACGGTAGTTGCTTCTGAGACCCGGTGTTCTGGGTTCGATTCCCACCCGGGGCAATTATTTGTGTAAAATGAACCACAGATACGTGTTCTGAGTCAGGGTGTGCGACATTACCCTAGTTTATTTATTACGCTATTGCGGAAGTTATCTTAAAAAAAAATACTTTCATTGCCACTATCATTAAAGGTGTAATAATAACTATTTCATTTTAAACTAGGTACACAGGTGAATGCGCGGACAGCTGCCGTGACTGTATGCGCGTAAAGTAAGGATTTTATAATTCCCGTCTCAATCGGTGCTACATTTTTAAAGACTATGTACTACATACGGTAAATCAAACAGACAGACAAATAAATGCCTACTTATATTATTCCTTATAAAACTAGCTATTAATTAGCTAAAGTCCAAAACAGACACACAGACATAAAGACAATTTATTTTTAATTGTGTTTTTGTTATAAGTACACTCTCTTATTTTTTCAATACAAATAGACCCTTCAATTTTATTTATTCGTATTTCATAAATGTTATATGGATGTGCACATTAACATATTTGTGTACATAAATATATACACCTCACAACCTGCAAAATAAACTCAATAGAAAACTTTGTCACCAACCCTTCATAGCATCGCAACTGTTCATAGAAATCAAGGACCAAAACCATTCCAACAACCTCCCTAACCCTCAAATTATCGGGGGCTTTTAATTAACTGTGGAGCAAGTGTCCGGGGCACGTTACTCGGCTGGTTGAGCCGCACTGACCTGTTAACAGGCTTCGGAGTGCCCGCCAGTCTGCGTCCGACATTGTCGATAACTCCTGTCTGTAAATTTTTCCAACCTTGCTTTGTTACTATTCGAATTTCATTTCAGAAATTGTGTCGAATTATTCGTGACGCTTAATTTGGTATGTGGAGTTGTGTTGTGTTTTGGTATTTCTGTTATCGTTTTTATATTTTTGTTTTGTAAAATAGCATTTTTTTTTAAATAAAAGATTACTAGCAGAATTTTGCAGTCTTTTAGTATTTTAGTTAACCATCGTGCTAATCGTATCGATATATAAATCGTAGTGCAATGGGTGAGGATCGAACTGGCGATCACAAGTCCGACGCCCTATCCTTTGGGCTACGGCCGCTTTATTTTAATTTAGTGATTTCCGGATAACCGTGTGGTTTCCGGCTTAGAATAGACCACCCCATGTCCTCCCATAGGTGTTGTAAAAGGCTACTAAGGGACATATGGCTGATGGATGGGCAGCAGCATCTATTAGCTCAAAGTTTACATCTTACTGCGATCACCAATCCGTCTGCCAAGCGTGGTGATTATGTCAATATCCCTCTACGATTCTGGCTTGCCAAGGTCTGTTAAGAGGAGGCCCATGTTCAGCAGTGGACGTGAAAAGGCTGTTGATGATATAGCTCAGGCTTAAAAAGGTTACATGTAACCGATGGATGGGCAGCAGCGTCCATCAGCTCAAGGATACACACCTTCTTACTACAATCACTAATCCGCGTGCTTGGTAATTACGCCAATATCCCTCAACGATCCTGGTTGGCAAGGACTGTTAAGAGGAGGCCTATGTTCATCAGTGGATGTTAACAAAAATATACTGTAGGTGCCTTCTTTTAAGCCAAAGTTATTATATAAGTATAAGTGTTTATTGTTTTATATTTTACGGCAAAGTGCACTTAATTTTAAATTCGAAAATTAGATCGTTTAGACCTCCGGCAGAGTTCGAACCTGCAGTAATAGTAAAAGCCACTTTAAATACTAACCGGTTATAGAAATTTATTATTCTCTTTACATGTTCATTGTTTCATTTCAAAGGCTCCCTAAGACGTCGCACGAGCAACTAGGGAGTTTCAGTGGGTCTCTCCGTGGTATGGAACCCTCTCACCTGTATATCACCATACCATGCTAGTGGAGAGATATAGTCACACACAAAAAAATACTATCGATAACATGTATTAACTAATCTCGCCACGTGACGTTAAAACTGATGTTAGATATATTTCATTGGCTGTCTGCGTAGTTTCAGTCTCTCGTTTGGATAGCACGCCCAATAAATGAACACTTGACCTATCTATAAAAACTAGTGATCGGTCAGTGGACCATAATTAAAAAGAGATGTATAAAATAATCCTTTTATATGAACTTCTAGCTGTCTCGTGCGGTCTCACCCGCGTAGATCCTGTTCCCATTAAAACCTTGACTTGAAATATAGCCTGCGACTTTCTCAATAGAAAGCTCCAAAGAAAGAGTTACTTACCCTTTACTACCTCCCAGGGCCGGATTTAGAAGAAGGCCCCGGGCAACAAAGGAGAAGAGGCCCTTGGCCACAAATTTGTTTTCCTCTAAATGTGTAGAGAATTTTAAGTGTGTACCTACTTTCACAACGGTTTGAATTCTGATATTTTACTGATCGTCTTATTTAAGTGAATAAGTGGGTATAGATAAATAACCGTTATTACAATATTTAAGAACTATTAAATGTATCATGATTCTACAAAGTACTATATGTAAAGGTTCAACAACGAAAGATGTAGAGTTTACTCGTCAGAATTTGTAAGATTTTAAAACTCTTTTGTGAGGGCCCCTCTATTGTGGAGGCCCCGGGGCAGTTGCCCTGTATGCCCTCCCTTAAATCCGGCCATGCTACCTCCAAACAATTCATAAAACTTTTTCGGTGTCAATATGCGGTAGATGAGCCAATGGAGATACGAGAAACAGGGCAGCAGAATCAGTAAAGGGTAGGGTAAGAGTAGACTTATTGCTATATGTTACTTTTATAGATGGCGCTTAATGCTTATTAAGTAAGTGTTTTTGTTATTTAAGTTACATAAATATTTTTTTACAGATTTGAGAATCTATACATATTTATAAGATGCTGAGTGACGAATCAACGCACAGCCAAATCCACTGATTGTAGAGTCCTGAAACTTATAGCCCAATCAGCAAAATTATCCTATAGTGCAGATGTTATAGGCCTCCAGCAGTCTCTTAAGGTTTCTAGTATTTGCTGCCACGCTTGTAATTAATTGGGCCTTATGGTATATCTGATCTTATACATTAACTTATAATTACTTATAGGTCGAAATTAAGGGTGCATTTTAAGCTTGGGTAACCTATAAAAGTATCGCGAGGGTGTAAATGCACTTAAGAGTAGATAAACTGGTAAGCTATACTTATAACTGCTAACAAGAAGTATTATAAAACTACTATAAGTTAAGTACGCTAATAAGTGTGATAAACAGAACTAAACATACTGAAAACTATTTGCATTTATTACTTGGTTTTATAAGGGTTTATAAGTTGACTTTTCAGATCAATTATAATTAAAATGGAGCGGTTTTATAATGGTATAAACCAATATTGTTATAATCTTAACACGAAAGGTTTAATATAATATACTTATTATCCAAAACTGTATCCGTAGTGTCCTATACAAGAATACATTGGTTTATAATGGTCTTGCAAAAGCTGGTATAGTTTCAGTACCGACATTTTGATTTTGTTGTGTCGTATACGTTGCCGACATGATGTTCTATTTACTTTTCTTTCAAAAATGGATCTATTTAAATGGAATCTCTAATTCCAAACAATATGGCCAAGCAATGGTTCTGATATATACTATTTTATAAACAAAGTACGCCTATAACGGTTTGTTAATGTATCTGGCAAAACCAACTTTGTCAAAATGGCGAATTTTCGTTGTATGTCTTACTGAAACCAACATTATTTTAAAATTCAACTTATTAAAAACGGTAATTTCAAGGGGCGTGTAAAATTTTTAATAAAAAACTTATTATACTTCACTGAAAATATACGTGCGCCATGCACATTCAAACACATTATACATCTTGACTTATTGTAAACTAACACTCTACCCATAATTAATATTCTTCTTAATATTTATAGTAAGAAATGGATAAATAACTTACCTTTATCAATATTAATTTTTACAAATGTGCATCACCAATTCACAACACTTTGTATGAGCTTGTAAGGGATTCAGTGTGTATGTTATTGTCGTGTTTGGTTCCATTAAGCGCTGATAGTTAGCTTCGCGGGAGCAAATAGTTCTACGTAGGCCAACTATAAGGTCGTAACTGCTAAAAGTGGTGTTCACCAAGTCTACTATAGATATTTAATTAGGTAAAATACGCCTATAAATTGGGCCCTTTTCCGTGGTTATAATTGCTTACTATTCCGTTATAGTCCTTATGAAATGAAGGTTCCAGGATAATTACTAGACTACATTTTGCTGCTTGGGAGGCTATATTCTCTATACGATGAAATTCTACCCGAGCCTTCTGTCTGAGCGGACGGAAACGGGAGGCACAGTTTATATTGAGAAATTGTAACGTAGGCGGACGAAGTCGCGGGTAACAGCTAGTACTTATGTATAATATGCTGTTATATAGATAGAATACGTTGTAAACTAGTTTCCGACCTGGGTCAACAAGTTAACTGACCGTTGTATGTTCGCTGAACCGCTCACTGACACTAACCCTACCGCAGTCTGCCTCCGACAGTGCGGGTACATCGACGCTTAGCTGCCTCCGATCTCGTAATACTATTAGAAGAACTAGTGATGTACAAGCCTCGAGGCGTCGAGTGTTAATTCTGAAGCCTCTAGGCGGAATGGCAAGACTCAGTGAGCTCGGTAAGCTCGGAGTCCCGAGCCTAACTGAGCCGCGATTTTTTTGAGCCAAGCCTCGAGGCTTCAAAAGAGTTCGAGCCTTCAAAGGAATTCGAGCCTTCAAAAGAACTCGAGTCTTCAAAATTAGAATAAAGTGCACCGTAAACGCTAAATCTATTGTGGTTTACCTCTACTTATTTTCATTCATCAGCATCCATTAAAACTAGAGGGCAGTAAAAGACTAGTGCGCTAAGGAAAAATGCTTCGAGATCGATCGAGCGCTCAAAAGGGCTCGTTCCTTCAAAAAGGGCTCGAGTCTTCAAAAGAGCTCGAGCCTTCGAAAAGGGCTCGAGCCTTCAAAAAGGACTCTAGAGTTCAAAAAAGCTCGAGCTCTGAAAAAGACTCCGAGTCGTCGGTCGCCATACATACGAGGCGAGCCCTGTAAACGACACCGAGCTGTAGGCAAAGGGACTCGGACGCCTCGAGACTTGTACATCACTAAGAACTGAGCTGTATACTCTATATATTATTATATTGGAGTGCATAATCATTTAAATATTTGTCTAGAATGTGCAAAAAAAAAAAAAGAATCATAATTTTAAGTAGTATTTTATAATAAGCCAAATTTTTTATTTAATTTACCTATTTAATACATTTCTTATTACTGTCTAACTTAACTAACTACAGTGCTGCATACACCACAGTTAGTTTTTCTTAACACTAGAATCTATCATCGATTTCTCCTTCAAACTTTTAAATCTTAGTAATAGTAACGCATGTGTACCGTATTTGTCTCCAGGAAAGGAGAAGTTATCGGTAGCGGCGAGCGAGCCGGTGCGGCTCGTGCTCGAGAGCGACGGCACACAGGTCGAGGACGGAGACTACTGGCGCACCCTACCACCCAACACCGTGCTACTGCTGCTGCGGCCCGGGGAGAGGTGGTATCCCACGGGCGTCGACGTCATCAAGGCTGGTGGGTATCACTCGTCCTACTGGTACACGTGACATGTGCTCTCGATCTATTCGGATATTAACGTTTTCACTTTCATTAATTCCAGCAATATCGGCGATACCCAAAATAGTATGCGAGACGATCCACGCGCTCGAGTTGCACGATGAGACACCTTCATGGAAGATCATGGACAACAAGGGGCGAGTCACAGTGGTGCTGCACTGGGACCAGCGGCCAGCGGCTTCGCCGGCCGCGCGCTCGCCTTCGCGCCAGGCCAAGCCCGACCGGCGGCCCTCGCTCGTCATCCAGACGTCGCTGGATCGGCCCGCGCCGCCGCCGCCGCACATCACCGTAGTGAACCACGACGAGCCGGGCCCCGCGCGCCGCCCGCGCCCCGCCGCCGAGCACGTGCACACGGCCGAGTGCCGCGCGCACGCCTCGCCGCCGCGCCCGCCGCCCGACGAGTGCGACTTCCACTGCTGCGCGCTGCACGAGGAGGGCCGCCGCATCGCCGTGCACAAGTCCGTGGCCACCTCGCCCATCCAGGACGCGCAGCCGCGCGCCTCGCCGCAGGGCCGGCCGAAGGGCCACGTGCGCTTCCTCGACGCCGAGTCGGCGCGGCGCGGCGAGCGCGACTCGTCCGAGTCGGAGACCGAGAACACGCTCATCGAAGACGAGGCGGTCACCTCCGAGAAGTTTCTGCTGCTCATCGACCAACTGAGCGTCGACCAGAAGCGGCACCTCACCATCAAAGACATCGGCATCATCCTCGAACGCCTCAGCTCCAAGATCCTGGACGTGGAGAGGCTGGACCGCGAGTCGGAGTCGGACGACTGCTACAACTGGACTATCAAGGCGACGATCCGCGGGGACGCGCTACGCGAGCTGGGCGTCATCTACAACGGCAACTACTACGCGATCAGCGAACACCCCGGCTACCGCGAGGAGAACGAGGAGGCCGGCGACGAGGGCGAGGAAGAAGAGGAGGAGGACCGGCTCTGATCCGGCCTGTGCGGCGCCGCGGTGCCCGCCGCCGCCGCCGCCGTGCGCACGGCGCTGTGCCGCATCGCCGCGCGCTGAGCCGCGCCGCGTGCAGCCGTGCCGCCGCGCCGCCGCGCCGCACACAATGCCGCTTCCCCCGGTCGAAGGTCGCCAGCCGCAGTGAATACTTAGAGACTTATATATGAAATTCGTCGCGGCGGAGCCCCGCGCCGCGGACCCGACGCGTACCGCCGGTGCGGGGCGCGCCGCACTAGGTAATAAATAGCGGAATTATAATAAGTAAAACTGACTTCCTATCGATTTCTAAGGTGATCACTCACGCGTAGGAGCCGGTTGCGCCGCGCTCGGGTCGTGCGCTGTACCGCGAGTCACCGGAACTGACGGCAGCACAAATGTTTATCATCGAGTTTATTGTCAATGTCTTAGGTAAATAATAAATTGGAGCGCCGCCGCTCTCCGTTCGTTCGGCTCGCACACTTCACAAACTTGGCCTAATGTCGGGAGATAGGGTTCTGTACAAACGCATAGGTCACCGCCGCTGCTCCGACGCCGGCGGGTTCGGGGCAGTGTCCGCGCGCCACTCGGCGGCCGCGGTCGCTCACACGCCGAGAGCCTGTCAAGTGATGTTGCTCATGTATTCAGTTAAATACGTTGTTATATTGGCGCGCGTCGTGTGCTAGTTCCGACTCATAGCTATGACGATGTTTCAGAGAGAGCACCTACATAATATTAATAGATATATTAAAATTATTATAATTAATAAAATTGAATGTTCTTAAAAAAGGTTGTAACTAAAATACGAATATACCGTCGCGCATCTCGTCATCTTGCTCTGTGGGGTATTGGTAGTCGGTAAGTTGATTCTTGTATTTATTAGCTATATGGTATCGTAGTATTACTGTATAATGTTTTTAATTTTTGTATAGTACTGAAGTACGTGAGGATCACGCATTATTGTATGATATAAACAAACAAACATGCGACTCAATAAATTTTACAGTCCTGAGTGGCTTTCATAAATTGTATAGTTATTTAAGGTGTAATATTAACGATTATTATGATTAATTATTATTGAAAGGTGACTACCTGCACTCGTTTGTGATAAGGTACGTTTAGTTCGGACGTCGGTAGCCTGTGTTGCGTTTGTCGGCAGACGTCGGCGGCGCGCGCGCACTCTCCGCGCACTAAAATCGCATATTTATCAGATAAGTTATACAGCGGCGTGCGCGCGAGCCGACCGACTATCGTGTGCTATCAATGAAAGTTCCGTTACTAAGTTTTCTTATTTCAAAATCTTTATAATTAATAATACATAATATTTATTCTTGAAATATATATTGTCCTATTTTCATGAGCTGGCAATGAACGTTGATGTTTTGATACATTATTGAATAGAATTTTATTTTTAAGATTTGATATTGTGACTTGTCCCGAAGTTACTTACTTTTCAATTTACTATCGCTATTAAAGTTTAGAGGAAGCTGTAAGTTTCGTTAAAAGGTATGTATCGTAAATAGTGGTCAGATGCGGAGCGGAGTGTCAACTTTTTCAGACTATCGTGTCTTCCTTTTCAGTCGCACTTTAATTTCGTGCGTACGAGCGATAGAGAAGACGAGACGAGTTTAATAATTTTATGTGATTCCTTAACGTCACTTTGTGGAGTAATCTGGTGTTGAATGTCATACATTTGAATGTGAAGCTCCGCGAGGTGGCGGTATAGATGGTTCCGATCTCTAAAAGTTTTTATATGGTAATACTGAGAGATTAAGATATCGACTACATTTGTTCATGGGTTGTGCCCTGAGTCAGTAACTAACTGTTGGAGGGGGTTGCACGCTACGGAGCTGACGAGAGAGATAAAATAAAAATAGTTGAGGGGTAGCAATAAAAATATGACTGAGATCCAATTTAAATCACAATTTATCGAAGGAAATTTTGTTGATTGGCTAATGTGGAATCCCTCACTATTCTAAGATTTGAAAAGTTAATTGTTGCAGTTTTAATTGAGACGGCTATTGGTTATTACCAATCTTATGAAAGTATTTATGGAGAAAACAAAAATATCAACTGATGAAAGTGATAAGTGACTGGTTTGTGTGATAATTTTGGGCTATATAACGTTTTAACTACGACATATAATTGATTAGTAAAGCCACATAATACTCTTGTCAAATGATTTTTTTAATGATAGTATTATGAGTGAATTTTGTATGTGAAGTAGCGACCGGGCGTGTAGCCAACTGAATATTGTTTTTTTTATATTTTTTGTATGTAAGTTCGTTTGTACAGCCAACGGTGAGTCTGTCTATGGTGTTACGGTCCGTTACGCACAGAATAAGTATAATATCTAGTTAAAAACGTTCCGTTTTAATATTTTTATGTGTATAGGAGTAACGAAATAAATTGTAAAAATGGTTTGTGACGCGTTTGATCTGCGGTTGAGATTTGGGTAGCAAACTTTGAGCGACACGATCGAGTTTTGTATGAGAAAGACTTTTTTAATAAGGATGAGACAGATTTTTGGAAAGTGAAGATTTTGATCGGTCTTGATGCTCAAAGTTGAACCTTTATGTATAATGATATTGTTGCACTGTCCAGTCAACAGTGACATAATGCGATTTACAATTTAATCACTATCATTAGTTTAGTGACAGAAATTGGATTGCTGAATCGGATCTTTTCACTACGTAGCTCGTAGCGTGCTACGTGCTACGGCGTAGCAGTGTAGCTACTCCAGGAGTTTGTATACAAATCTGTCAAACTCGATGTGATAGTAATTAAATTATAAATGAACACCAAGAGTTTCGTTGCCTCTTGGTACAAATAATAGCTCTACGACTGACATAATATTAAGTATCACCACTTACTGTTTGGACAAAGTCGTAACAATATTGTAGCGGGACTGAGAGGGTGGGTCTTGCGTACTTTCAAATTCGACGCCATTTTGTAACATACATTTTGCAAGTGACGTCATAACTATAGTAATTATAATAACATGCATTAACCGAATAGTCAACGAAACATCGTAGTTTTATTACGAATCGTATTAATGCAAGAGTGAAACACCCTCTCACCCCTTAATACCTACCCAAATTGTATTCGAATCAAATATACATACCTACATAATGATTAGATAACTAATAATATATAACGATAACAAGAATTTTCGAAAAACACTTTCGTTTTCGAACCTCGTTTTTTATAGGCGAATAAAATAGTGACGTATTTGGTTTTTTTAAACGTAATTTAAGGGGGGTACTGATTTGTAGCATTTTTTTTTATTTTAATTAATTTTAATAAAACATTAATAAAAGGTATTCAATTTAATGCAAGTAAAAATAAGAACGAATTATCAATAACCTCACAGTATTTACATTCGAGTATGATTGTTTTAACAATCGACGAATATAGTCGTATATCGTATCAAAACAGCTTCTATAAAAAGCCCCTTTGACTTATACATAGTAATACTGGCTCAGCCTGTAAGAAAATAAATGATAGAAGCTTAGGGCATCACAAATTAAGGTAAAATAGAAATTACACCAAAAACATTGTTAACACGTGAATGCTGCGAGAAAATCTTGAAGTTTTCATAAGCCCAGAGCCGTAGAATGATTAGAACTTCAAGAAGTCGTTAAGCAGCAAGCTAATTACATAAAAAATGCGGCTGAGATAATCGCAAACAATAACTCTTTGTCAGAAACAGGGTAAAAACGAGACCCTATTAGACTTCGCTGTCTGTCTGTTGGTCTGTCTGTCTGTCTGTACCTCAAGAACCGCGACAGCAAGACTGTTGAAATTTGCAACTTGCAAAACCAATTGCAATGGCAATATAACATTTTTTGACATTTGCGATTAAGCTGCTAAATTATGGGGGTCGGTGTAATTTTAAAAATATTATCTAAATATATATGAATTTAACCAATGAATTAAATGTCAAGTTTCATCTTATGTTACAAATCAGTAACCAACTTAATCGAGTGAGCAGTCGTGCAAAGCAAATACGTAAAATATTGAATGTTAGATATTCATACACTATAGCACTTAGGAGAACTCGTTTTAAAGTTACGTGCCAAATTATTTTACTCTCCTATTGCCGAAAGACTCGCGTCAATTTATTCAAAGAAAGTGCAGAAGAATAAAATAATTCTATCAATAAAACTTGAGATTTTCTTAAATAAATTGACGTCAGATAATAAATGAATCGTTATTTATGTTAACATACTCGGGTAAAGCCAGGCGGCAAGATGGCCCCTACGAAAGACATCAAGTGCCAACTTTAAGTTAAGTTCATAATTAAGTTAAGATGGGCACGGACGAAATTCATTGATCACTTCACAACTTATATCTTGCAGTTTGAGCGGAAACATTTACATTGAGAAGCAACAAATATTATAAAATCACCGTTAAATTGAAGAATGATATATAACTGCCCTAAACTGAGAAATATAGGAAAGTGTGGAAAACGTATGTCTAGTCAGTATTTCGCTTGCTTGTCCTGAGACTCTTCTGGTCACAAAATAAGATATACCTGCGAAAATAATAATACAATGTATATTTAACTATCCTTCTAACAGGAGATTTTTAATGGAAAGTGGCCTGAACTTTGTAAAGATATCTTAACTAATGTGTTCATGAATTTGAAATGTGACATTTCTTATATTACACAAAATCTTAAGAAAGTCAATAGACAAGAATATAGAATGAAGAAGTAAGGTAAACGATACGAGTAACATAACTAAATGAAAAGGTGATAAGTTTTTTAAACGTGATAAAAAATGTGTCTATGTTTTACTTTCTGCCAAACTTCAAGATATAATAGTTTACCCTGACCTGTGGGCATCAAACGTACCTAAACCGAGAACATTTATTTTTGTATCAGCGATCGGTGCGCAGTATCTGGTTTCATTTCAACTCGATGTTCACCCAACAAACTTCACTGCCACTAATTTAAAAATAAAAATATTGGAAACGATTTCTGTTGTGGTTTTATTTTTATGTACTTACTATTTTTACTTACATTAACAACATCGGATATCATAGAGTAACGAAATAATGTAATCCTTATCCTTACTCATATTATAAATGTGAAAGTAACTCTGTCTGTATGTCTGTCTGTCTGTTACACAATAGCGCCTTAACTACTGAAGCGATTTAAATGAAATTTGGTACAGATATAGTCTAGAGCCTGAGAAAGAACATAGGCTATATTTTATTATGAATTTCCCACGGAAACGGGAGTTACGCGGGTGAAACCGCGCGCGGGAAGCTAGTTTGAAATATATGAATACTCTAGACTATATCTGTACCAAATTTCATTTAAATCGCTTCAGTAGTTAAGGCGTGATTGCGTAACAGACAGACAGACAGACAGAGTTACTTTCACATTTATAATATAAGTAAGGATAAACGGAATATTTACATATAATACCTATGTATAAACAATTGAAAAATTGCTACTTTAAATTAAAACTAACTTATATAATACTCTCTTTTCTAAGTCTACACTACTTGGCAAGGTTATCAGAATGCTGGCAGAATGCCCATAGAATGGCAATGCTGATCTGCACTGCAAAGTAGGTAAATATGAATGAGCTGGTCACGTGCTTACAGCGCATGATCATCAGCTGCCCGTATAATGACCACTGTTGAACAAGGGCCTCCACGCTTGGTGGATTAGTGATCACAGTAATATGTTGTAACACACAGGTCAACGCTGCTGCCCGTACCCTGGTATACCCTTGTTATAGATTTTGCTGCTATAACAATCGCGATTAACGGCTTAACGAGCTTTTCCACTTACGCTTACAATGCGCCGACTGTTAATACACGTAATGTAGGTAAACTGAAACATCTAAATAAGTGGGCTTGCACCTCGTAGGGGTGGCAACCTTAATTTCAGGTTTTCCCATGCTTGTGCCGTGCCTCCACAGTGCCGTTATGATGTGCGATGAACGACGATGTGAGTCATTAAGGACTGTCGCACACCAAAACAAATAAGTTTAAACTAAGAGCCGCAGACATAGCAATACGCATAGTAAGTTTGGAGTAAGATAAAAGTTTAATACCCACGAATGTGCTTTTTTTTAATGTCTTCAGCAATTTATTCTTCGCAAATGGGTGCATCTGCTAATTACAGTTTTGCAGCAAACCATGCGCTACCTATCCACACATATTTGGTCAAAAGATAGTGCTTTGACATCATTACTTACATTAAAATCATTAGGCTAAGGTATTCTTTAAGATACTGATACACATATAAAACAAGTCTAAAGATGTCTGGACCAAAATTGTCAAGGACGGTTGTCACCGGCACTAACACTGAACTAAATTAAACACGCCAATTCATAATAATTTGGAAGCTAGTTAAAATAAAAGTCGTACATTCATAAAAAATATATTTTTTCAAAATTATACACTATATCTAGTAGCCATATATAAATTAAAACATTCAGTTCAAAAAATCACACTAAGTGATTCATTAAAGATATAAAAGTATCATTGTAATTTTGACAACAATGTACCAAATATATTTTTAAACCATTAATAACAGACAACCACATACACACTAGAAATTTCCAAGTAGACAGCTCCAAAATTATGTGAGATTGGTATCAAAGAGAACATGCTTGCGCCCTAACCAAGGCGCGCTTCTCAGCCGTCTTCATCTTGTCCAGTACATCCTGCATCTCCGGCCAGGGCTCGTAGCGCTGGTTGATGAGGACCAGCTTGTGCACCGTGGGGTGGCGCAGGTCCATCGTGCGGGATATGTTATCGCGACTGTGTGTTGTGTATACAGTGTCCACCTGGAAATATTAAACTTAACTTAATCTTCATATCAATACATAGTATAAAACAAAGTCGCTTCCTATGTATGCTTAGATCTTTGAGTCAAAGACTCAAGAAGAATGTTTAATGAATGATAATGTTTGCATCAGTGCGGAGCCGGGGCGGGTCGCTAGTAAAATATAAATCCAATTTGTTTCACTATAAAAATGAGGTAAATTAGCTATCAGTTTCGGAGGTTTGGCTCGAATCTTGCGCCAGGCAAAACATGAAAAGCTTATTTTCGACTCTAGGTTGAAAGTGAACCTTCGTACCTTGGAAAGCTCATTAATGACAACCGTATAGCTGGTTTCTGCAAGTCTCTAGAGTTCTAAGTTGTAATGGTAGTGCTGGGATGCTAGTGGTGATTGTTGAGGTTTTTCTCTCCTCTAGATGGTAACAGAGATCACTACTTTTGCTATCTCCTATTTAGTCACATTTTGTCTGATAAATTGAGCCAGACCAAACATAGGAGTGACTTCTTGCAGCTAAGAGTGTTGTTTATGAATATGATTGTGAATAAAACATAGTAACATGCTATCCAAAATATTACATTAATGAATTAATATTGTCAGTTATGGGATCTGTTTCTGGGTTACTTTCTCACCAGGAACAAATTTGGTATTTGTATATTACGCGCACACAAATTTATTTCCCTGATGAAAATCTTCTTACCTTATTTTTTATAGCCCATATAATGGAGGAAAATAATATGGCGATCCCGAAACCAGTCGCCGCGAAAAGTGGTATAATTTCCCAGTTGTTCGTCAGAAGACTGCCCAATCGCATTCTCTTTGGGAACGGCGTATCATACTGGGTGGCCGGTATCATAGAGCATCGCACATTAACAGTCTTCGGACACACCCTCCGAGCTAGCAAAACATTATCATAATATTTATTAACCCGAAGGAATTTGGACAGCATTTTTATACAATATTTGAAGAATCTTAAAAATAAACACAAAAACGTCATACATTCGATTATCAAATATCTTTTTTAATGTCTATGGTATGGTAATTTAAGAATCCATGGAGGTTATTAATGTCCATCGGTTTACTATCAAGAAAAACTGTTGCAGTTCTAAAAACCTTATAATTAAATTATTTATATGTTTCAGAAATTGATGTAATGAAACAATTCCTTTAAGAAAATACGTTGCTTTTTATCATTGAATAGAGTTGCCGTGGGGTGAAGTACGAACTCCATATTTAAGGAAAACACTCTGTTCCAAAACAACCATAGATAATAATAAAAAAGTTATGTCAATTGAAATTCAAAAGTCAAACGTATTTTACTATTAAATAAAATTATTTAGGCATATCAATAATTGTGTTGGTTATTTTCAAAAGGTTTTAGATTATATAAGTACGGAATTTGCTAACAATGGGATGTTTGTACAAAAATAATTAAATTTCCTTGTCATTGGAGCTGGTTGCCTGAGTTTCATCAATGTTGTTAGCGTGTCTGTCATCCATTACAAAGGTTTACATTACCACCATATCTTGGAATCTTCTTAGAACACAGGTGATTTTATAGTCTCTCTAGACATTACAATAATTGTTTGTTACAGATGATATAACTTCAATGAACATACAATTAAGCGGGACTCACCCCTAATTATATTCGCCCTGTGTAGGGCTTGGACCTTGCGCTCAGGGCGGTTTCTGGTGGGAGGATTGCGGAATTATAGCGGGAGTTCTGAGCAACTGTAAAAAAAATATTATTGTAATAAGAAAGGCAGTATTTTAAAAGGGACCTAACATGTGAATCTGTTTTTAAAGCATTCAAAAACAGCATGTACTTTATAATAGGCAACAAGACGAAACTGCATCTTCTACCCATTTAGTGCAGACACATTTTATGCGTTTACAGAAAGGTGCGATGGCAAATTATGTTTTTTATTTCCCTATTGCAGAACATTTAAATGGAATCTTTTTTTTACTGATGTTTTACTGTTTATTGGCAGACAAAGCGTAAAGTTCGGTGATGATATTGCGCACTCCCCGACGCCGGATATCGCCTCAAACAAAACGTAGATACCGAGCTATCCGGGATTTTTTCCATCGAGCTTTAGGTAAGACTAGCTGTGCCAAAGACTTTGTCCGCGTGGAATTTAATTAAAAAGTTACACCTTATTACATAAGCCTATCTGCCAGTCAAAGTCCTGTCAAAACCGTTCCAGCCGTTCCGAGGATTAGCGGCACAAAATAACCACCGTAAAAAGCGGTCATCTTAATATTATAAACAGGGACTCCAATTTTATTTATTTGTATATAGAGTATCTAGAGATAAAAGAAGAAACAAACGTGATAATCACGATTAAATAATTGGCATAGTAAGAGTAACTCAATCGTCAATGGGACTTCATGAAAATATGATGTTCAAAAGTAACATGAACACGAGTGTCCTACGTATATTAGTCATCGTCAACATTAGCCATCATATGTCCATTTCTTTCTTTTTTTCTTTGCCGAAAGAGGGTTTTGCCATAGTCACCACTCTCGGGAGGCGGGTTGATGACTGCATTATTAAATTGTAACACTTGTGTGTGGAAACGCTGCTGCTTGTTATGGCTGATGTTATAACAACGTACTTTATGTGGTACTGAGGGTAGGTCAATAAACTAGCCAGACCTCAAAAGTAATCATAGAATTTACATAGAGATTTCATGTCCGGTGTGCGGGATCGAAACGACAACCTCCGAGACTTTTTTTTTTATTCTTGATCGACTTTTGTTAAGCCTGAATCTTACCTGATGGTAAGCGACGATGTGGCTGACGATGGATGTGACTGCGAGAATTAAGAATGAATTAGTCACTAACTTTTTATAGACATACATAATAGAAGAACAAAAAAAAACAAATAATTACAAGTCCCTCGAAAATTCTTCGTTCGACATACATTTTACAATTTAGTATTTTCGTTTGCTTACAGGTAGCTCATCGCAACCGGATATTCATATAAATTCTAGTATTGCTGTAAATGTAACTGATTTGAAACGTAAAATAATAGGACTTGAACATCACCTAGATGAAGTCAGCAGGCACTGCCGCGATTACGCATGCCTCGAAACTAGCTCCAGAAAATCGGATATATTTTTCGACCATTCCGCAAAGCGAGAGATTGGACCGATTAATGAACAAACCGATGCATCTTCTGAAGTGAAGTTTAATGGTACTGAAACAAAAGTTATTTACAAATCCAAAAACACGAATTATAACAAGATTTCTGAAGAGAATGTTTATTTACCAAAAACTATTGACCAAGATAATAACATAGTTCTTAAAAATACCAGTAATAATATTCAAAAAGAATCTAGCATAAAGAACAACATAAACAAGTCTTTCGAACGCGATTTAAAGCTACAAAACCATAAAACAGAAAATTTCAAGAATACTAATTCTGATAATAGCTTTCGGTCACTCACTATCCCTCAAATAAACATAAAAGATAGACGACCTAAACATCATAATGAAAGAAAGTATTTCCATGCGGAACCTCATGAAACAAACACTCCGCCACGTAAAGAGAGAAAGCATAAATACAAGAACCACTTGAAAAAAAGTGAAATAGAAAACATTCAAGAGACCTTACAACACAAAACAACGAAAATGAATAGTCATAAACATCGTATGAAACAGGTAGATCCCGATTATATCGCAGATATAATTAGAAGGCAATATAAACCAGTAAAAATGTTCGGAAATAGAGAATCTGATATAAGTCAGGTCTCGGCACCTGTATGTCGCGATCAGGAATATTCCTTACGGGAAGATATAGTAAGAGGCTCTGAATTGTGTTCATGCTGTTATGATCAACATCCGAAATCACGACGGCATCATGGCGTCAGCGATATGAAAAGCATTTGTGATACTAGATTATACAGCTCCAACAAAAGATTGCGGCCAAAATATCAAAGGACAAATTTAGAACATTACAATAATTCAGAATTTTATGATTTAGTACCTGTTAAGGAAAAGTCGAGTCCCAAAACACGCAGAAAGTTTTTGGAAGAAAATTTGCCTCCTCCATTGTATTACAGGGAAGTACCTCCTTCACCTAGAACTTTGAGACCCCGACTGAACTTAACAGCTCAGTACAACACTGAATCAGAAGATCATAGAAATCGTACTCAATATGTGCATAAAGTTTCACCCAATATAATAAAAAGGCGTGATGCCTTAGTACAAAATACTCAAAGTGAAGTTAGCTCAAATCTTTTTGCAAATAGAAACACTTCGCGGCGCTTACGGAAAATGCATAAAAAAATACAATCTTATGATCCAGATCAAAGTCACCAAAACGCTTCATCTATTAGTAGCTTACAATATCCATCTTATGTGAATGAGCAAATCAATACAAATATTGATAGAAGTTTAAACAAAACTTTCAATAGTAAGGTAAACGTTGACAAAACTGATAAAACGCTTTCTGAAATAAAGGATTTATTACAAAGCTTTCTACAAGAAATTAAAAAAGAAGCAAACGGACTATCGGACTCCTCATTAAAAAATTGTGACAACGTAATGCGACAACATAGTAGCAAGATAAATGTAAGCAATGGAGCAAATACTAGTCACAATAATGTTAACAACGGCATAGGTCATATACCTACGTATATACCCTCACCAACTTTTACAAACCCATGCTGCTACCCGGTAATGCCAATGTGTCCGATAAACTGTCCTATGCCTATGCAGAATAGTTTCATGATGCCAACACAGAGTTTCACATGTACTAATTGTGCAAATACTTCCAAGGACCAAAACGAACAGAGTAATAATAAAGATAATTGTGTGACTCACAGCACAGAGACTGAAGCTTTAATAAAAGAAATTTATAAATTTGTTGCTCAAGGTTCATCTGATCAGAAAAAGTACAACGAAAACAGAAATAACACAAATCACCATGATCCTTACAAAATTAAGGATACAGTTCTTACGTCAAGAAGTGCAGGTGCCAGTTCATTTATGACGTCAAGACATGATGCTAAAGTTGGCACACCACCGTTAACGTGTTATTCAAAAAGTTGTGAAGCGATAGGATCAAAATTAATATCGAATGAGTACTATAGCGGAATTACAAACACGAGCTACTCTGATACTGTGATAGAAAAAATAGGTTTAGAAACCAGTACCTCGGAAACCGGGATAGCAACTGAGAGCTCTACAATAGAAAAGGTAACTATTTATTTATTTATTTAATTCGTTTTAAATAATAATATGTATCATTTAAATGTCTCTAGAGCTTCATAATTTTTCTTTTTCCAGACCAAACTGAGCAAGTTTCAAAAAGTTCTCAATTCTATCGGGCTTTTCAAAAATAAGAATAAACACGTAATTGAAGAACTTAGTGAGAGTGAAAGTACTGTGGAAGTTAAAGTAACCGCAAACTCACCATACAGACAAAATATTACTAATTATATGATGCACGGCCAGGAGTACTTTCACCCACCTCCAATAGCTACGTACTGCCCCGGGCCTCATGTGCACCATCCGCATTGTCATTCACCGCAAGAACTTCCTCCAGTTAAAGGGCACGACCATCCGCCAGTTTACGAAATCTATTCACCGAGGAATCCTCTTCAACAAATTCCTGGGCACCCTACAAGTCCTCTTTATTATCCTAAAAATCAATACACTGCACCGTCATTCCATAGTCCTCACGGACCCCACTACACCCATGAACAGCCACCAGAAGTATGTCTAAAAGAAATTGAAGTAAAAAGCACAGGCACGCAGAGTGACAGAAAAATGACACTATTCCATAAAATTACAAAAAAAATCCAACCAGCGGCAGGTGACAACAGCGATAACCACGCAAAGGCTTGCTCAACGCAGACAAAAGAGACGAACCCAAAACCAACAGTGAAGTCACCTTTCATGAGTAAATGGAAAAGTTTGAAAGAGAAGGCGATGGAAGACTTAAAAAAGAATCCCACAGATACAATAACCTTTTCACTCAAGAAACAAAAGGAATTGGCTGAGGGTGATATGAGAATAAGGAACGCTATGCTGAAAAAGATTTTCCACAAGAGGAACCCTTTCTCTCCTAGAAACATGTTGGTGAAAACATTGATGGGCAAAGACAAGGCAAGTTACGGTGATCCCCGTATGACCTACCGGCCTCGGATATTTCTCTAATCGTATGTGAAGTTGTGAAGTTGAATGTGCTATAAATTAATTCAAGTTTGTCTTGTGTATTATCGTTGTCAGTAAAATATTTTTAAAATGCGATGTTGTCTTGTTATTAACTATATTTTCCCTTTATTCAAGGGCGAATAAATCGCTGAAACAGTAGGTGTGTTAGAACGACATAAGTACGAATAAGCTGGGACTTGTGAGTAGCGGTCGAAAAGGCTCGAGCCTTGTAGCCCTAAATTTAAAGCTTGCGAGTCTTTTTTAAAGGCGGACCCACAAAACAGTAGTTCTAAAATTGCTCACTAAAAAAGGGCTTGAGACTTTTTTAGGCCTAGGCTTTCGAAAAGGCTCGAGCTTTGTAGCCCAAAACTTTAAGCTTGCGAGTCTTTTTTAAAGGCGGACTCACAAAACAGTAGGTCTAAAATTGCTCACTAAAAAGGGATTGAGGCTTTTTTAGACCTAGGCTTTTTTTAAAGCCTTTTTAGAAGACTGGCGTCGTAATTAGATTTAAAATATAATAAACTGTAATAACATAACAAAACTTTCATTTATAATTCATTACGTTTCTATTAACCTGATCCTCAAAAGATGCTTAAGAGCTTTTTTTTAAAGCTAGAACTCTAATTAAGACGCCAGTCTTCTAAAAAGGCTTTAAAGAAAGCCTAGGCCTTAAAAAAGCCTCAAGCCCTTTTCTAGTGAGCATTTTTAGAACTACTGATTTGTGAGTCCGCCTTTAAAAAAGACTCGCAAGCTTTAAATTTTGGGCTACAAGGCTCGAGCCTTTTCGACCGCTAGTAAAAGCCATAAATACAATAAGCCTCGAGGGCTTAAAAGTTATTTAGACTTTTAGCCTTCTAGCCATCGCTATAAAGCGGCGAGTCTTAAGAAAGGGCTAAAAGGCTAGAGCTTTTTCGATCGCTACTTGTGATATATAACTCGGTCACATTATCTCGAGACCTGGCATCGATGACGTCACGTCGCGTCGGCGCTGTGATATGGTGCGTCCGTGGCGAGCGCGGGGAGGTGAAAGGAGAACGGGGCATTCCAGCGAGGTCTCGAGATAATGTGACCGAGTTGTAAATTGTGAAAACATGTTTATACTTCTTATTACTATGGCCAATAAATATCCTATTTCATGATCAACGAAGCGGTCAATATCATATCGTCCTAGATGTATGATACACATTTCATCATCATCAGCCCGTATAACGTCTACTACTGAACATGGGCCTCC
Organism: Nycteola revayana; assembly: GCA_947037095.2. Lineage (NCBI taxonomy): Eukaryota > Metazoa > Arthropoda > Insecta > Lepidoptera > Nolidae > Nycteola > Nycteola revayana. Next base: position 16,255,569 of record OX344851.2, on the reverse strand, counting down.
TCCCGGGGAGGGTATTTGCCTTAGTCACCACGCTTGGCAGGCGGATTGGTGACCGCAGTATTATGTTGTTCCACACAAGGAAACGCTGCTGCCCGTTCCTTGATATACGATTATTATAGATGATGTTATAACAATCGGGACCAACGGCTTAACGTGCTTTCCGAGGCACGGAGGGTAGTCCCTCAACCAACCAGACCCGGAAAGAAATCTTAGAATTTACACAAAGATTTCCTGTCCGGCGTGGGGATCGAACCCACGACCTCCGAGAATTAAAGCGAGCCTAATACCGCTACGCTACGGAGGTTGTCTCACACATTTCATAATGAATGTCAACTACTTTAGCGAACAATGTGTAAATTAGAAAACACAGCCTCAGAAAGTAACGTGTTATTTGTTACTATCTGTCATCTTAGTAGTTTTTTATGAAGTAGTTCTAGCCAAACCAAATATGTTTTAGATTATCAATAATTGACAATTATTATACAATTTAGGTATATTAATAGCAAAACTATTTTTAAAATGGCGAAAAAATTAACATATTAAAAAGGTAAAGAGGATGTATTTTTTTAAGAATATTTATTTTGTACCCGCTAGCGTGTGCAGAATATACATTGACAGAAATAAGGAAATAAATAGACATAAACGTCACTTGTAGCAAATGTAAGCGTTCTTTTAGAATAATTATTTTGAAGTTCCTACGATCTGGATCGATCAAAATGAAAATTCCCGTTTTGCCAAGAAGTCCGTAATATTTTTAGATAACGTATTGGTATTTATCGTTGATATAATGGTAAGTGGTGTTTCTATATTAGTCAGTTTTATTTGCCATCATATGAGTTCTTGGTCGTCTTAGGGGTCTATAATACTCCCACGTTTGCAGGGTTGTGCGAGTTCTTTACCGTTGCAGTACTAACTCACAACTAATATTACTACTATTCCACACGTTGTTTGATCTTAAATAATAACCTACTACTTTTACTACGACTGACGACTACCTAAATTACACGATTTATATTAAAATAATATGAGAAAACATATCATTTTCGTTTCCACAAATAATTAAAATGTAAGAGATATATGGTAACCCCCCTATATGGACCTTACATAAGCAGATTTTTTAGTGTGGTATTTATTGTAGATCCATGACTAAAATTTTGGTGAGCAAACACAAGCAAGTGTATTGTATTCGTATGGGTTCCAGGGTTTTCGCAAGTCAGAAAAAGAACAGACCTGTCCTAGCAAACAGTGTTGTACACAACGATTCAAAGGCATTGAGAACTTCCTAAGAAGAATAGCTTTTAATTTAGGTACTAAACTTTTATGCAGTTTGCCTTTAATTTAACATGGTGTATTTTTTTTTATACAACACAACACAATAAAAATATGTTTCAGGTAACTCGCCATCTCAAACTGAAGTAAAAATTATATCCTGTATTCCAATAGACGTAAGTGATTTGCAACAAAAGGTTATCAGCCTTGAGAAGCAACTGAAAGAGGCCAGATGTGCTCCTTCTTGCTCCAGCAATCGATCGGAATCCAAAAAATCTTCCGTACATCCAATATTTACCAAGAACAGATTTCGAGCAAAAAATGGAAACTGTGTCGAAATGAACGAGCCTACCAGTTTTTATGATCGTCGGAAACCAAATGAATTTGCAAACGATTTAAAATTTGAACCCAAAGTCATACCGTCAGAATTACTCCGCACGGGACCGAGAGAACGCAAGCGATCAAACGAACGCACGGGAAATCGAGGTAGCGTAAGCTCCTGCAAAGAGCCTAACAATCAATATGAAAATAAGTCTGTCAAAAATAAATCTAACGTCTCGTTCGTATACCCTCGTTTCAAGAGCACAACGAATGATGAGATTACTTACCCTATCCGAGAAACCATATCTCAATTATGTACGTGCGCAAATATAGATGTTCCTACTAGTGACTCTGTCACACCTATATCGCCTCAAACCCAAAAAGCACCCACTAAAAAAACTTTCTTCAAAAAAAGGAAAAAGTTGGTAAAAGACAAAAATAAAACTCAATGCGTCTACTACGCGCAGGCAAGGAATTCGCCTTTTAATAGGTCGGAAGCTGATAGTGGTGGATATCCATCCAAAGAAGACGCTATGACTCGGTCCTATTTGGCTAACATGATACAAAAACAATATAAACCGAGACCATTGGCAGACAACTTATCTACAATCAGTAAATTCACATCACCTATCTGTAGAGACATTCCACCAGCTCCTGATGATCGTAATTTTATTGCTCCGGAGATATGCTCGTGTTTTCACCAACCCTTTCATAATATTGATAATCACAATAATATGACACGTAACGTACAAGCTTATATGGTTAACAATTTGAAATCTGGAAACGCATATTATGATTCTAGTCTTTACGACTTGGTGCCCGTAAAAGAAAAATCAGCGGACAATAAGCGAGACATTAAAGAAATTCCGAAGAAAACGGCACCAGACTTATATATCAAACCACGGGTTGATATAATGTGTTGGTCAGGTGAAGTTCATTCTAAATATTATCATAATCAAGTAGCACCAGAAATAACGCCATTGTCAATAAATTACGGTAATTATACCTGCCAAGAAAATGTAGTAAAGCATTTAAAAAATAAATGTACAAAAAGACATACACGGGAGGTTATTAACCGTCACCCAAAACATAATAAACAACTGAATGTGCAAAATTATAATGATGCTTCAGTATCAAACAGCATAGACTTTGGAAGTGTTTATAAAAAAATAAACTACAGGCCTAGAAGGCAAAGAGGAATAGAGCCTGTTATTATTTCTAAGGCGATTAAGGTAGCGTGCGTAGGACCAGTGCAGCCCCCATATAAGAATGCAGAGTGCTGCACCACTGCCATGACTAATCATGATTGTCAAACATTTACTAGCAATTCACATGTGTCCAAACCAGAAACCAAAACCGCCGTAACGATTAATCAAATAAAAACGATTCTACAATCCGTACTAACAGAGGTAAAAGGTACTGTGCAAACTAAAATGTTACCTCAAGAAAAGAACAAGAAAGATGCCTTTGTTCAAAAAGGAATTTCACAAAACATGATAGAAGGTTCCCACTTTATTAATAGCATTACGTATAGCCCTTACAATGTAAGCCCATATTTTGCACCTTGGTCACGAGACATAGCAGCACACTATCAACAAAATGCACTGAAGTTTTACCCAAACATGCCCTTTTTTATTCAACCTTCAGGACGCTTGTGCAACTGTTACAATAGTTCCCAAGTAAGATCTAATTTTAAAAAGCCAGCCATGACAACTGCTACTAACACAGATCATATAAAACACGTAGCAAAGCAAGGGGAAAATGAAACCGATAAGTTGATACATGAAATATACAAATCTATGGCACTATCAATGGAAATGCCAAATAAAGATACATCTCCAAATAAATATAACGATGTTCAGTCTAGTAAGAGTTCATCACAAAATCAATCAAAAGTTAAACAAAAATACCACCCAGTTAGAAGCGTAGCTCAGGTTGTATCAGAATTATTCATAAGAAAAAGCCTACCCGAAGACACGTCTGACACTGGCAATGAAACAAACTATAGCAGATTATATGGATCTAGCACTGACGATAGAGTACTCAGACACAAATTAGAACAAATTATTGTACAACCTAGTACCTCATTGCAATCTGAAAAGACTATTTTGGAAAATCCATCGTCTCACGAAGATAAACAGGCTTCCACAGAGGACACGAGCGATACTGAGAGTGACACTACGACAGTTTTGTTTCGCGCACCTACACCTGGTTTGGTATGTTTTATACATGTTTTAAACAAAAACAGAACATTTGAAGGAATCAGTTTATAGATATTTTATTTTTCTACCTAATCTTAGTAAATTCTGCCGTATGTGCTTATCTCACCGAAAGAGGATAGTAATTTTCCCAATCCTATATACAAATTAAATAATCAAGTTTCCAAATATTATTTACTTTGTAAAAATAACTACACTACGGCACACAATTATTTTATTAGTTTATTTTTTATTTGTTTTGTTTATTTTTTTGATTAGTCAAAAAATAAAAGGGTGTTATTTTTACAGAAAAAAGTGGGACTGCTAACCAAACTTAAATCTGTATTTAAGAATAAGGAGAATTCAATTAAAAACAAAATTAAACACCACAGAGACGACGAAGCCGCAAATGATTCTGACGAATACGAAACAGGATACAGTCAAAAAGTTGCAAAACCAATTAAACATAGACATCCAACTATAAACATTGTGTTTCCCAGAAGGAAAACCCATTCTAAGATATCCTACCAGCGACGGTACCCAAGGGCAAAGAGCCCGGAGAAGCCTAAACGTTCTCCGTGCATAGAACACGAGTATCGGAGATATTGGGACGAGAGGATCATGAGCCAGAATAAAGACCCTCAGTCTACGTCAGTTCCACTTACTGAAACGACCCAGAGAACAAAAAAGAGTGAAAAAACAATGGAACCAGCTTATTATAGAAATTATGAAGCTAGAAGTGCTTTAGTAGAACCAAGACCTAGATATTCTGAGCTAATTCAAGAAGCCGCTCCCATGTATTCAAGAACAGGTTCTCATAGACCACATAATGACCACGGAGTAAATAACTCCACACCGATAGCTACAAGAGCGTGGCTCAAAAAACACAAAATGGGACTGCATTGTGGAGAACAGTGGAAGAAATTTATTTTGGAAAATTAGAGTTTATTTAATAAGTACCGTTTGTCTTGTCTTTGTGTCGTAGTTTATTTAAATGTCTTCGTGTAAATTCTGGAGGTAAATTATGGTGTATTATGTATTTTTATTATATTTTTGTTTGTATTTTGTGTTTTCTTTTATCTTACCTGTCATCAGTGCCGAATTAAGCCAGTGCGGGGCCTGTAGCAAATTATGTCCAGAGGCCCCTCTTAGTAATGACTCAGTCGCGCAACGAGCTTTTTTTTTAGGTCTATTAGGCCACCTGTTGAAAAGTACCATGATTCGGATCCATAGGATTATTTATTTGATCCAATTTCTTGCATGCGCACGTATCTTAGTATGCGCCCCCCCCCCCCCCCCCCAAATCGCGATGCCCGTAGCATTTGCTACTCTTGCTATATGGCTAATCCGGCACTGCCTGTCATACCACCTTTAAACGCCACATAATTATAATACGAGAATTCTAAGGTTTAAGAAAATACGAAAATAAAACTAATATTAAGTTAAAAAGATAATTATTATTCAACAGAATTAAATGCATTATCAATACTAATAATAATTAATTTGATTAGAAGTTATATCATTACTGTCACATTTATGAACAAAAATATTTTATTGATTGACCACAGGAAGTAAAATTTTTTTTGCGTTGTCTATAAGCAAGAAAGTAACAAAATCTCGAAATGTAGAAATTCAAAGTATTTCTTATAAAACAACATATTCTAATTAAGGTTTCTCCTGGACAAGTAAAATTAAGAAAGGCTGTTAAAATTACGTTAAAAAAACCAAGTACAAAGAAACGAAAAACAGTAAGATGTCACATAATCACTCGACGTGTTAACATTGTACACAAAGCCAACCCTCCCAATGGGCCAAGCAAGAAATGACATAAACATAATTTTGGCGGGACCAACTCTTGTAATTGAAAGATTCTATCACGTATATTTAGTACCCATTTAGTACTAACTGATTGTATTTAATAACATAATGTAAATAATATAATAACAATAAATAATAAAGCGCCTGCATGAAAAATAGCTGCATATTTTTACTTGAAGTATTTTTGCTCGTTAAATTATTCAGGCGTATAAAATGTCAAAAATTAAAAATTTATTTTATAAAAAAACTAATGAGATCTTCGTCCCTCGCTGTAGATTATCGGAGGTACTAAATCAGGTACTAAATACTGGTTTCATCAGGATGATGTAATTCGTTGTAGTTTTAGTGTACAGGCATGGTCTTGTCATTATGACGCATCATAATGGCGGGACCAGTGTTATCGTGAAATTCCGTTCATGCCGTGTAAGGTACAATTTTTTTAGGACAGGTACGAAATAGTACTAAATGGGTACTAAATATACGTTGTAGAATCTTTCAATTACAAGAGTTGGTCCCGCCAAAATGGTGATTATGAAATGACACGTAGGAACATATCCCCACAAAGTATTATAAATAAAACTAAATATCAGTCATCAGTCTTGACAAGTTAGTTTAAATTAAAGTAAGTTACTAAGCAAGTAATCGTTACATTTGGCAATTACTTGCGACACATACACGTGTGATTGACAAAAATGTTTAACAAATATGGTTTAAATAGTTCGCACATACATTTTTGATGATTTGCGAGAAGGGTGATATAGTTTAAAAGAGTATTGCAAGAAGTCTTCGTAACTAAATCTCAAAAGTATTGTTTTCTATTTTTTTATTTTTAATAGATAAAAAATAGAAGAAACATAGACAGATATATAGAAGACAATGACAAATTACACAGCAAATAATAAAAACTACTCAACAAGGTCTTATCACAAAATTTGACCTCTTTCAGGCCCAAAGAGCGAATTATTCTGCAAAGGATCTTTTGAATGAGTAATCTGATTTTTGGATCCTGGTTATTGGTTAACAAGGCTAAGCTTAAATACCTAATTATTGTAGTCGTTACAAATATAGAAACTACATAATATATAAGTATTATTTTGAGTCATAATATTACACTATGAGTAAATATACATTGATTATTATTAATTTGTCAGTATAAATTAAATATGTGTAAGTGATTCACAAGCAAATAGTTGCATAGACAATAATAGACATAGAAAAGTCTTATTTAAAAATATATACAATAACCTATATAGTATAAAACTACGTCATCTGTACGTTTATAGATGTATCTCACTATAGTTTCAAGTTTCGCAAAGTCTCATCTCGTCTCAACAGGTCTGTTAAACTTTATAAAAATATATTAGGTTTTTGTTGTTTCTCTATTTTACATATCAATTCCGTTAACAATTGTACTATGAGCCGTTATCAGTGCGCATCTCAGATTAAGATGCTTTCAGGTCAGAAACTCTATAATATCAAAGTTAAAGAACTATCACTAAATCTTATTAATCTTCCGTTAAATTGTGTGTTCTTATGATTGATGGTGCTTCCAAAATATTTGCTCTCCTTATAATGGAAAATAATGTCATATATAGTGTAGTAGATATATTTAGTAAGTAATTTCTATGAAAAAATAAAATTCACTTGTCCACCTTAAATGATTTTGATATACATGTTGTTTAAAGTGCTATACACGCCACAATACTATCTATGCAGTTCGCATCTCCTCGTGTATCACAAAATAATTAGAGGTGTATTGTGGATTTTTATGTAATTTTATAAATAGTAATAAATCATTTTATTAAAATAAAACTTTTAATAAAATTGACGTGAATAACATGATTGCTACAGATGATACAATCTACTTTTGATCTACTGTTAAAAGGATTGCATATATTCTAGAAGCACGTTATACATTAGCCTAGGCGCCATTGTTTTACATTAGGTATATTTATATAAAACTACAAAGTATTTTTGTAAATACCATTTTAGTACTCACTTCTGGAGCGAAGCCATTGAGAGATACTGTGAGGCTCTTGCCGTGTCTCTTGATATCTCTAAGGCTTTTGATAGGGTTTGGCACGCAAGTCTCATTGGTAAGCTTCCGGTTTACGGTATTGCTCGCGAACTGTGTACCTGGATTCAGGATTTCTTGAGGGGGAGGTCGATTCGAGTTGTCATTGATGGCGCCTCGTCCATTCTTGGTATTAATGCCGGTGTCCGTCAGAGATCTGTTCTCTCCGCGACTCTTTTTTTGCTGAACATCAACGACCTGCCAGTTGCTCCCGGTATCTTTGGGTATGCAGACGACAGTACAGTCTCGGTGAGATACTTGGCTGATGCGATATCTGGGTCAAAGGTCCAGTCGTTCAGGGAGTCGATGATGGAGGGGGTGAACTCGATCTTGGAGGCTGTCTCCTTATGGGGTGATGCCTACCTGGTTGGGTTTAACCCCTCTAAAACACAGGCGTGTCTTCTTTCGGCGAAACCATTCCATCCCAACAAGTCCATTCCAACCGACTCCGACTTTCCGGAATGTCTCCGTTCCGATCAGCGACCATCTGGAGCTCTTAGGGCTTGACCTCTCTTCAAATCTAAACTTCGGTCACTACATCGAGTCCATTGCAAACACTGCAGCCAAAAAACTTGGCATTCTCTCCAAGGTGAGGCGGTACCTCACATCGGAGCAGCTCTTAAGTCTTTACAGAGCTCAAGTTCGCTCCTCAAATAAATACTGTTCTCATCTTTGGGATGGGTCTGCTAGATATCAGCTGGATGCTATGGACTCACTGTAGCGCCGAGCGAAGAGAGTCATAGGCAATAACTCACTTGTGGAGGCAAGTTTTCAGAGCCTCGAACACCGTAGACGAGTAGCCTGTCTATCGATTACATTTCGGGGAATGTGCGGAAGTTTTACATAATCTGATACCCCCTTCACCCTTTCATCACCGGACGACTAGGCTTGGCGAGCGGTTTCACCCTTTTGTTGTAGACATTCCTTCAATTCGAATTTGCTTCTTTTTACATAATGCGGACGGCTAAGGAATGGAATTCTCTGCCGGGGTCAGTTTTTCCGGAACGCTATAATCTGGACATCTTTAAAGCTAAAGTGAACAGACACTTTCTAGGCAAGCGTGTATCATCTTAGGCCTTATCTTCGCCTTCCATCAAACGAGATTATGATCAAACGTAAGCCTATATTTAATATAAAAAGAAAGACAGCGAAGTATTAGTAATAGGTTCCCGTTTTTACCATTCAGGTACGGAACCCTAAAATTATTAACATTCCTTATCTATATAGACTAGAAGGGTGCAAAATTCTTGTAAAAAGGGGTACAAAGTTTTTGCTTCACGTTATAGACATAATATATTGAAAAAAATAGAGTCGATTCTCCAAATTTTGCCATTAGTAACCGTGATATCACAGTCATGAAAAATATATCAAAAAACGCAGTTTATCCCTACGAATGTAGAAACTTACAATCTTTGCTAGCAGTGGAAATATAGTGTACAGTTTTTGATCTCTATTGGTTTGTAATAGAGTTCAAATTAGCATGCCTTTTTAATCTGCCTGCAATGTAAATCCCGCATACTAAACTACTACTTAACGATTTCCAAAAAGTAATTTAAAATTTATTAATATGATTTTTTTATGTTTTTAGTGGTGTCATTGACAACCATGTTATGTAAAACAATCAATGGATAATCTTTGAACCTTCCATAGGCGTGTTTAAAACTCATTGATTTAAAACTTTATTACAATACAACTTTTCAACCATCAGTATCGCCTATCAATCATACTCAAATCAGACGTACTCAAAAGCGGACTGTTCTCACATTTTGCTAAATCACAATAAACATGTACTAACACTTTACTCGTCGCTAGATACAAACATAATATTTCTGTTTAATATCGACATAATAACTCAAGTTAACTTGATGGCAGACTTCTCGATCTCTTTTGACTGCAGGTAGCGCAGGTCACGTAACACATATCTGTAACAAGGATACGAAGTCGTAAGTACAAGTTAAGTAAGTCGTAAGTATAAGTTACGTAAGTCGTAAGTATAAGTTACGTAAATGTAAAGTGCAAGTTACTTAAGTCGTAAGTACAAGTTAAGTAAGTCGTAAGTACAAGTTAAGTAAGTCGTAAGTACAAGTTAAGTAAGTCGTAAGTACAAGTTAAGTAAGTCGTAAGTACAAGTTAAATAAGTCGTAAGTACGAGTTAAGTAAGTAGTAAGTACAAGTTACGCGAGTCGTAAGTACAAGTTACGTGAGTCGTAAGTACAAGTTACGTAAATTGTAAGTAGAAGTTACGTAAGTTGTAAGAACATGTTTCGTAAGTCGTAAGTACAATAGTTACGTTAGTCGTAAGTAAGTATAAGTTACCTTATAAAATAAAAATAAATAATCACAGTTAGTTAAACAAACTCACCCATAAAATAACAGAGGCAGGGGTGCCGTGCTAAAATGCCACATCGCATGCGCATCCCACGAGCCGAACCTGGGTGGGAAGTCATCCAGCTCGAAGATAAGGGCCGCCGCAGACAGCAGCGTGAACGCGACCATGCGCCACGCGTACCGCCGCCCTAAGCGATGCTGGTTGCACGAGATTACCAGCCAGATTACAGAAGCTATTGTACCTAGAGACATCAGAATTTTATGAGACTTTTTTTTTTTTAATAAAAAGATTACTAGCAATGTTTTCCGAGGAAAGTCAAATCACGTCTAAGACATCATCAGTGGTGACGAATCTTGGATCTATGCCTACGATCCTGATTCCAAACAACAATCTAAAATCTGGGCCTTTAAAAACGAGCCAAAGCCGACTAAAGTTGTTCGTTCCCGAAGCACTTCAAAGAAGATGGTGGCCACGTTCGTTGGAAAAACCGGTAATTTTGCGACTATTGCACTTGAAGATCGTAGAACGGTTAACGCAGAGTGGTATACCACAGTTTGTTTACCACAAGTCATCGCCGAACTTCGAAAATCTAACTCAAAGCGACGCATCATCCTGCACCACGACAACGCAGGCTCACACAGCGCTCGCCAGTTGATTGAGTATTTGAAGCAGGAAAAAGTAGAAATTCTTGACCAGTCTCTAGTAGACTATTTTTGTTAACCTCTCGTGCTAAGCTATAATGCTTGTGTTACGAGTGGGTTCACGTCGGCAGTGCAATGGGTGGTCATCGAACCGGCGTCCACAAGATCACAAGTCCGACGCCTTAGCCATTGAGTCATGGCCGCTTTCCCCTTTTTTTACGTTTATAAAATATGTATTTATTAGTCTTCCCGGCGGTTTCACCTGCGTAACTTCTGTTCCCGTAGGACCTTCATTATTAAATATAACCTATAGCCTTCCTCGATAAATGGGATATCTAACAATGAAAGAATTCTTCAAATCGATGGGCTATCTAACAATGAAAGAATTCTTCAAATCGGAGAAACAAACTCTTCAGCTATATATTATACTAGGTTCCCGCGCGCGGTTTCACCCGCGTAACTCCCGTTCCCGTGGGAACCTAATAATTAAATATAGCCTATGTCACTTAGGGTGAATGTAGCTTTCCAATGGTGAAAGAATTTTTGAAATCGGCACATTCGTTTTTGAGTTTATTCATTACAAACATACACACAAAAATACAAATCTTTCCTCTTTATAATATTAAGTATAGACTAGCGGACTCGACAGACGTTGTCATGCATGATAATGTTTTAATATATATATAAAACATGATTTGTGAATCTAAGCCATCCAGGGCGCCACCCAAACGCATACAATTTTTTTATTCAAATTGTTCCAGCCGTTTTGGAGGAGTTCAGTGGCATATACACGTTCTGTAGAAATATATATATATATATAAAGATTAAGTACATATAGATTTCATTTAAAGCTATTTTAATTATGTTGATGAAATTCAGTACAGAAAGAACAAAGACAAGAGAGTCAAAATAGTTCTTTTTTTTTCGGCCTGACATATGTTGTTACCCCTGAGGCTTTTGCTACTTTACCGGGCATAAAGGCGAGCAGAGCTCCAGCCTAGATAAATGGTTTGAACACTACAAACTAAGCAACCTGCCGAGGAGGGCGTCCCCTGTGGGACTTGGACCTCGGCTCAGGGCGGTCGCTGACGGGGAGATTGAGGGATTTTGGCTTTTAGTTTCTTGAGGGGAGTTTTGTGCAACTGTCACTCTATGGTCAAAATAGTGGAACAATGATGTATACCTAAAAGTTAAAATTCAACGCCGACGAAAGCAAAAGCTTATCTTATCAAAAATAATGGAAGGTAGAGTAACGTAATGAAAACGTACACGAATCGTAAAATTCTTACCGAAGAAGATGTTAAGCTTCATATTGTAGTCGTAGTTGATGACGCCCGCGTACAGGTAGCGCACGTGAGTCACGAAGTAGAACAACGGGATTAACATCAGGAACATCGTCAACTTCGGCCACTTGTGACTTGCCCTGCAAATATTACTTCAATATAATATAACTTCACTGACAACTTCCATAGCGTATTTGGCTCGCTTTAAATCTCGGAGGTCATGGGTTCGATCCCCACACCGGACAGGAAATCTTTGTGTAAATTCTTAGATTTCTTTCCGGGTCTGGTTGGTTGAGGGTTTACCCTCCGTGCCTCGGGAAGCACGTTAAGTCGTTGGTCTCGATTGTTATAACATCATTTATAATAATCGTATATCTAGGAACGGGCAGCAGCGTTTCCTTGTGTGGTACACCTTAATACTGCGGTCACCAACCAAGCGTGGTGACTATGGGAAATACCCTCCCTCGGGAGGAGGCCTATGTACAGCAGTGGACGTTATACGGGCTTAAGATGATGATATTATAACTTCAGAAGAAACAAGTTCACCTTCTGATCATCGGACATCCATTTTCTGATGGTGACAAAAAATTATGAATATTTCTTTGGTTTGCACCAAAAGTTTCTATAATAAAAATCGCATGCAAAAATCTTATTCTGATCAAAAACCTATAATTTATTTCAAGATTACCTTTCATAATAAGTATATTTTGTCATCTTTTAGATAGCAAATAGTAAAAAAAATATATTTGACAGTCTGAATTAAAAATCGTCAAATGTCTAAATTCTGGCATCTACTCCTGCCTCAAAAACTATATACAATATGCTGGAAGGACAATGAAAACATGCAAAAATACAATCACCAGCCGAGGACCCGACACCTGTGCTCCACGCTTCCTTCTCCACGAAGCATCATCAGGGTGATGTCGACAAGTCAACAGATGAGTCCATACTTTCTATCATTCTTATGGACGGGACGGCGGCGGTGCGTCTCACCATTTTAATAGAATTGAGACTCATTTTTGAGAGGAATGAACACTAGATATTTCTAATTTATATTAGTATGAATTTTTGCAAAGTAAAAAAGCTCCTGATTATATTAATGATACCTGACAATAGAAGCCGCGAACAGCGCCATAACCATAGACAGCGCACACGCGTAGTCCATGAACTCTGTGAACGGACTGTCACGCATGTGGAATATCGTGGACCACATCCATGCGTTCATGCATATCTGGTGACAATGGTGCACGGGATTTATACATTATAAATTTTATACAAGATGCATACTACTCTATGTGATTGTTTTTTACATTTTGGGGGGAGATCAGAGTATAAAATCAATAATTTTTGCTGAACATCATTGGAAAAGAGAAGTGTGTGACAGAATCCAATGGTAAATGTTAGGACATATTAAATATTTAAAAATGCTTAGTAATATTATTATATAACCATTTGCACATGAGAGGAACAAGCTATCAGAATCAAGTGATTAGTGTATTATCAGTAAACATTTAATATTTTATAACTTTGACAACATGAGGATATGGACTTGTGTGATCAGGGTTTATTCTACACATCAGCAGTAATGCTAGTGGATCAAATAATAATAATAGTATGTAGTACTAACTGACCATAGCAAAAGCATGCCAGAACGGAATCAGAGGTAACATGTAAGCTTTTGACATAGGGAACTCCTTCCGTATCTTATTGTACATGTACATGTTGGCTGCAAAGTTTAGGATTGAGGCGAAGGTTGATGCAGGTTCCTGCATCCCCATAAATCTCTTGAATGGCCACTAGAAGAAACAATAAACAATATTACAAATTTTGTTCTACAGATACTCAAACTACTATGCTGTATATATTTACATTGTAAAGCATTTTTTTTATTTTCAAGTACCACATTCTAATTATTTATTGCCTTTGCAATTAAAGTGTTAAATGGTTTCATGGTCTATAATATTGGTTAGGTTTTTTTGTGTTTTTTATATATATACATAATGCCATCATCAGCTGTATAACTTCTACTGCTGAAAATGGTCTTTCTCCTGGGGAGGGTATTTGCCATAGTCACAACACTTGGCCGTCATAATACTGTGGTCGGATTGAGACCACAGTATAATGTTGTACCACACAAGGAAACGCTTCTGCCCATTCCTTGATATATGATAATTATAGATGATATTATAACAATCAGGACCAATGGCTGAACATGCTTTCCAAGTCATGGAAGAAAGTCCCTCAACCAACTCAACCACAAAAGACTTGGAAAGAAATCTTAGACAATTTCCAGTCTAGCATTGGCATCAAACCCACAACCTCTGAGATTTAAAGCGAGTCAAATACCGCTATGCTATGGAGGCTGTAGATACATATTTTATATCTAGAATATATTTATAGTACCCTTCCATGAAATTTTGGTGTTTCCTCTCTAATATGTCGAAACCGCTTGACTGTGCGCCACATGCACTGGTAGCAGCATTCCTCCCGACAACTCCATCTTAGAACACTGCACCAGAAATCTTGCTCATATTGAGATGTAGGTTTAAAAGTAAGGCCATCTGAAAAAAATATATATTGATGTGAAAGTGCAATATGAATTTTTTCACTCAATAAATTACTATATGAGTGGGCGAGTCGCCTTTTTTGATAAGCTATTTATTTTTGAAACTTTTTCCTTTTTTACAAATATAATTTTCATGTTTTTGTTTTGAGTGTCAGTGTGTGTTATATGTGTGATTTTGGCTACCGAATAATTATATTAATCATATAACTATCCACTTTTTATTTTAAATACAGTCCACTCACACAATTTGTTATGGTATATTTTTATTAATCCAGTGAGTTATCTTCTATTACTTATTGGATTAATGGTAATATATTAAATACATGACACTGGAAAATTAAAGGAGCCTGTTAAATTGTAAGCCTTATTTAATACACTTTAATCTAATATTAAAGTGTATTTTTAATTATTTATTTCAAGAAAACCTGTTTTTAATAAACTATTTTATATAAATATTATTTACCTTCAGTACAGTTAGATTTCATACAGTTTTTTAGACATTCCATATAAATTTGCGATCGATCCCCACTGCTAGATAACACAGGAGACAATATCGATAAAAAACATATTGTTCCAATAACACTCACAAATGCCGATCTCATGGTTGAAAACTTTAACGTGGTTTGTCAAACAAAAATATAACATCTAATACCAAATTTTCTATCGTTATATCTCAATAGATTACGGGAATCGGATTTTTTTTTCAAAATAAGACAAAATAGTCGCGATAACTGCAATACCATGTTTTGAATGACAGATGTCATTATTGTCATTGTCATTGTCAATGATGATGTCTGTCAGAACTGAGGTCATCGTTACTTACCTCATCGTTACATTTCATTTATTCATTTACCGGAACGTCTGTCGTCTTCCTATTTCACTATAATTACAACATAGATCAGATCAATGATAAACTATACTGTATTATACAGTATTATTTTTAAGAATTTATAATATTATATAAAACTATTAAATTTATGAAAACAATTTAGAAAGATTAAGTACTTTATTGCATGTAAAGAAGTATATTAGCAAGCAGCCAATCACAACACATGCTGACCAAAACAATTTTTTGTATGGTTACTTTCTGCTATAATTTAGAAAGATAACCTAAAAAAATGAATGTTTTTACAAATTGTGAGCATTAATTTGATAATTCATTTATATAATAAAAATGGTTTTAATATTCAGAACATTGTTTGCAAAGGAATTTAAGAAACCCAGAAATTATCTTCGTACGAAATTCATTGATTCAGTCCGGCTTCATGTGAAAGGAGGGACAGGGGGCACAGGTATGCCCAAATTCGGTGGTCTAGGAGGACAAGGAGGATGTGTGTACTGCGTCGGAAAGGAAGATTCAAATCTACGGAGTATCATGGGCAAGTTCCGCGGGAAGACACTCACGGCCGGACACGGCGAAGACAGTCGAAAAACGAAGATAGTCGGCAACCCTGGCTCAGACATAAAACTAGAAGTCCCTGTTGGTGTAACTATTTATAGAGACGATGGAAAAGAGTTAGGCTCTATAAACAAAGAAGGTGAAACAGTTATTATAGCGCGGGGTGGACCAGGAGGTACACCTGAAAATAACTTTCTTGGACACTTTGGTCAAGTGCATCACATACGGCTGGACTTGAAGTTGATTGCCGATATTGGACTTGTAGGCTTCCCTAACGCTGGCAAAAGTTCACTCCTTAAAGCCATATCAAGAGCAAAGCCTAAAATTGCGAACTATCCCTTCACAACAATAAAACCAAATAAAGGCATCATGTCCTACAGTGATCTGAGACAAATATCAATAGCAGATCTCCCTGGACTTATTGAAGGAGCCCACATTAATGTTGGATTAGGACATAGCTTCTTAAAACATGTAGAAAGGACAAAACTATTACTTTTTATAGCTGATGTTCAAGGATTCCAATTAAGCCAAAAACATACGAGGAGGTCATGTCTAGAAACAGTATTATTATTGAATAAAGAATTGGAACTCTATGATCCTGAGTTATTGCAGAAGCCTGCTGTACTGGCAATTAATAAAATGGATCTTCCTGGAGCCAATGAGACATTAGAAGCCATTAAAGATGCTTATAGAAATATAAACTCAGTCTTAGATAAAATACCAGAAGAGATCCGTCCTGAGAATGTGATAGCTTTTGATGATATTATAGGAATATCGGCTCTAACATCTAATGAAACTATACAAGAATTAAAGAATCTTTTAAGAAAAAGACTTGATGACTATGCAGATGAGAATGATCCTAATATTGTACATCCTAGCAAAGTTCTGCGGCAGTCAAGAGCTATTGTAGGAGAAAGGGGACCTAAGCTTACTTAGTTGTAAGAAATAAATTTATTATTAGATTGTTTAAAAGTGTTTTATTAATTACAAAGACCTCTTACTCTATACATTTAATTTGTTTTCAAAGCGGCAGTAGCCCAATGTCTAGGGTGTTTGAATTGCAATCATGTGATCGCTGGTTCCATCCTCACCCATTGCACTACCAATGTGAACCCACTTGTAAATCAAGCTTTTTTTTTCTGACTAACATATGTAGTTAGCCCCGAGGCTTTTGCTACTTCACCGGGCATAAAGGCGAGCAGAGCTCCAGCCTAGATAAATGGTTTAAACACTACAAACTAAGCAACCTGCGCAAGAGGGCGTCCCCTGTGGGACTTTGACCTCGGCTCAGGGCGGTCGCTGACGGGGAGATTGAGGGATTATGGCTTTTAGTTTAGGGGATTTTTGTGCAACTATCGCTCTACAGTTCGCGGGCCTCTCGGACTTCGGGTCTACGAGGGCATCGGAAGGTTCAGTAACTCAAGCATTTTAGCTTAGCACTAGGGGTTAACAAGAATACTAGTACTGTGCATAAACTCAGCTAGTCATTTTTTAAATATTTACAGAAAAGTTTACCATATACTATGTTTCTAAATTGAGATTAATAAAATTCGACCACCGGCAGGATTCCAACCTGCTTCTTAGACTAAGCCCCTAATGCCTTAACCAATTAGGATACGGTGGAACCCTACCGGTCATCGAAATTTATCAATCTCTTATAACACATCTTAAGCCTCGTCCTGGACGTCAGCGGGCGACGGCACGCGCGTCTTTATCAAAGTTCGTAGATTTGTGTGAAGCTGTTCTCGACGACAGCGGTGCGGGCGGCAGGTTTTCCTAAGGGGGATGTTAGTGCCATCTATTGGTACCTAATGATCCACATCACCTGACTAAAATCTCCAAAGTGGCATTTGGTATAATATATGAATACCAAAATATGCAACTTTATCTTGTCTCAGCTAGTAATGTTTAAAAAAATCTTGCATATCTTGATCACAAGGTGCATTAATATTTTGAATAATTCATGGATTTTGTATGAGTGAAATAGTAAAAAACAATTATCTTTTAATGATATTTTATTAAAACATATTAAAAGCTCCATTAATGTCCTCTGCCTTATACTAAACAAACAATTACATCTATCGGTCCATCTTACGCTAATATATATCAAACCAATTGGTTCAACCCTTTATCACAGTGATTCGAAAGTTAATTGTCTACTGAAGTAAGGACAATTACATAATAAATAAAATATATATTTATTCACAACACCTTCAATCATCTATCAAAGGCCTTGAAATGATACAGCCTTTCCTTTGATCCTTTATTTTTTTTAATTATTCTGATTTAAAAACTACCCTCATATAATTTTACAGACATCAAACCTATATTTCAAACTGTCATGTCTTTATCACGCAAATATCCTTTTCAAACCCACATCACCAACACAGCAGAGTTCACTCAGAAATAAAGTTGACTTACAAACAAAATAACTCGAAAAATATTATAAAGCTACCTTTCCATGTATAAATTAAATAAGTTGCCCGAAAACCTTGTAATCCTTACTACAGTAAACAAAAACAGAAAATATCCAATCATTTTCAATAACAACTAAATTACAATAATGATACGATGAACATTGCAACTAACTTATAAAACTGCCACTATTTCTTAATCACTATAAGATATACATATTTTATGTTACTGTAAAAGTTCGAACTACGGTAAATCCTAAATTTATGAGTAAGGATTTACCGACATGAGTTGGTGAAAGTAAGGATTAATGCAAATGGAACGATATTCTCGGGCTTATACCATTAGAATTAAGTATATCCTAAGTTAGGATATGTTAAGACTTAGGTAGGTACTAAGTGAATGGTGGTAAAAGTTCGAATTGCTAATCTGTTCGAACTTTTATCATTGACCCATTTACTCCTACCGGGTGTTATACCGCCGCGAAATATATATAACTTTTATAATGATACCTTATCCATACAAATTACTGATAGTAGGGCTTTCTCCTACTGGCTATTATAACACCCATGGTTTTTAAAATTTTCCAAATGAAATATATATTAGGATTTACCGTAGTTCGAGCTTTTATAGTAACACACACACAAAATATACATTAATTTATCTCATTAAGTGATAGTGGTCGTACAATTCGACAATGTCGCGTACATAAGTATTTTTAAATATTTTTTATAATTTACATTGCTTATTGTCTATGTAAACATATAGCCATTTACATATCCAGACCTTAGAAGGGATGTGCCTATATACGTCAGAATCATTCGTCGTATGTGCTTTTATCGTAAACTGGCACTTACGACCAATTGCTTATGAAGTATATGGTACATCCACCCTTATGCTTCTGAGGTCAAGAATTATACAAACGAGATATGATAAATATAACAGCCAAATCTACAGTACTGATAGATATATTATGCACTTATATTAAATGTAGGCCAATCTAAATATATAGATGGCACGTTTGCAATATAACAAACAAGAAAAATCACTTACTATCTTTAATAATTTGCAAAGTTATACCACTTGGAAGAACCCTACATACCTACTTGGATCAAGCCATGCACAGGTTCATAAACAGCATTATTAATAATCACAACATGCGGTCTCATTCAAAAAAAAATTAAGGCGGTTACAAAAAATATCGATATATTGACGAGTTGTCAACTTATCGTAACTATAAACTGGGCTTAACAGTAATCATTTCACAACACATTTTCAACAGAAATCTTATAAAGCTAACATCTTTAACCTTAGCCATGCAATGATTAAATATCGACCACCATATTTTGAACTTTATGCGCTTGTAATAAAGTTGAAAACCAATTACTTGTAAAAATAGCTGGTCTACATTCTAAACGTTTGGCTAGCATTATTAAGCGAGATGTCCTTACATACTATAAGGATAGTAGAATAAAGACACATTGGTGAAAGGTGCCAACTTATTACAATAAAAAATAGGTTGACCAATACATAAGAAGCTTCCAAATTATATGCAATCCCTTCAACAGTAGTTAGTATCATGTATGATTTAGATTACGTTAGTCAAAAAAACAAAATATTTATCCATACAAAAAAAAATGTGTGGAAGCACTTTGTATTAAGGAATCAAATCTTATCACTAAAATAGCGTGGTGATAAAATTTTATGATAACATGAAAATAAAACATGTGTTTTATTTTTCTATCATAACTTCTCAAGTTAGTTAATTACATACAAGCACTAATTACTTATTAATTGATGGTTGCAATTACTTTTATTTAAAACACAAGTTGTAATTTTTATTTCTTAAATTTTATCCTAATAAAAATATAAATGTTCACGACGAATTAACTTTTATATTTAGTACCAGTTCCACAACAACAATTAGTCATAAACCACGGAACCTTTACCATATGAGTTAGTTTAATCTATAAAAAAGCCGTAACTGCAGTTGCTTACTAAAAAGTGCTTCGGAAAATATCCCTTTAGCACAGTAATAATGTCTTCCCATGGGTGCCGTAAGATGCGACCAAGGGACATACAGTTGATGGATGGGCAGCAGTATCTATCAGCTCAAGGATACTCACCATCTTACTGCGATCACCAATCCGCCTGCCAGGCATAGTGATTATAGCAATATCCCTCAACGACCCTGGCTTGCCAAGGTCTGTTATGAGGACGCCCATTTTCAGCAGTGGACATAGTACAGTACCTACATAGTAACAATAAAGGACTAACAAATAAAAATCTTGTATACTCCCAACACCCGTTAAAGAGAAGGCATATATTTCGGAAGCACCTTATCAACAAGACTTTCTTTAGTCATAACATTATATTGTGACCTCTTCAGAAGAGTACTACTTGATTACTGTATACATTGTAGAACGAGCTTAGGTTATTATATTATATTCCGGCGGAGAAAACAGAGAAAAGACTAGACATCTTAACTTAAACACTAAATAACTAAATTCCTTATTTAATATACTTGTTACTGTAAAAGTTCAAACTACGGTAAAACTTAAGATTTTTGAGAAAGTGAGGATTTACGAACATAATTTTGGTAAATGTAAGGATTTGTGAAAATGGGACATATCATCATCATCATCAGCCGGTATAACGTCCACTGCTGAACATGGGCCTCCTCCCGAGGGAGGATATTTGCCATAGTCACCACGTTAGGCAGAGGGTTTGGTGACCGCATTATGTTGTAACACACAAGGAAACGTTGCTGCCCGATCCTTGATATACGATCATTCGGTGCCAACGGGACTGAGGGTAGTCCCTCAACCAACCAGACCCGGAAAGAAATATTATTATTTCAATCGTAATTTAATCGTAACAAGAAATCGCTCTTGATCTGCACACTATACAGCCAATATCATAATTTTTAACAATAAAACATATGATATGATGGAAGATATAAATGTATAAAAACATGTACATATTACATTGATATTTCAATGGGCAGTAGCAATATAGTCGCGATCGTATTTTGAACTGTATGTACTTGTGATAGAGTTCAAAATCAATAAGTTCTAAACTAACCTTCTGCCCGTTAAAGGGTTAAAACTTAATACTATTTCTAGTCCTCAAAAGCAATAACGACGGATGTACTATTATGCTTCAGAAGCATTTGGTCGTAAGTGCCGGTTCACGATAAAGGAACATACGACGAATGTTTCCGACGTATAATGGCACATCCGACCTTCTGCTTCTGAGCACTAGATTTATTCGAAGTAACATATTCTATTTTTAAATGACAATGTAAAATATGATTAAACAAAGTGCATTTAAAAGTTAAATTCCAATGAGCAAAGTATGATTTATAAAAATGTTAGTATTTACAGAGTTAAAATTATCATTAAGTTAACTGATTGAAATAATTATAGTAATCGTTGTATAAAATCAACAACAAAACAAAACGTTGCGTATTTTCGTTGTTAAAAATAATAAAAATATTTGTGAGATGGCAGTTACATTAAAAAAATAAATCAGTTTTCATTTAGGACAGGTTATCAATGCGTTATTGTATGTTTCTGTCACACTCACTCTAAAAAATGAGAGGGCAATACAAAATGGCGATTGTTCTTAATTTTACGTTACTATACGTATGATATTAATAATGTATAGACTACGTTTCTACAAGAATATATAATATTTTTATGTAATTCTTGATTACTTTTAAACATCACAATTTCTAATAGCATCAATACAAGTATAAATAGACAGCCGTAATTACTTTTTTAATCAATATTTTTATCTTGAGAGCTCATTTTGGGGCCATACATAAAAACAACATTATGGTCACATTTTTTTTGGTGGAATATATACGAATATAGATGATATGAATGGAACCCATTAAACACAACTTTAACAATGATTGTGTGGAAAACTGTCAATCTATTACCATTATCCTACAATGGTAATAGCAGGTCAATGGTAAAACTAAGGGTCCATATTGTAATAATTTTTTTAAACTGCGTCCATTTTGAATCATATATATAACGTACAGACACGGTTTAAAATAAAACTTTACATTCAGTACCAGTCTTGAACAAAGGACCGTGTACTTGAGCTGAAATTGGCCATGGTTTATATATTAGCTATAGGTATTTTATATTTTTGACACGCCACCA
Organism: Nycteola revayana; assembly: GCA_947037095.2. Classification (NCBI taxonomy): domain Eukaryota; kingdom Metazoa; phylum Arthropoda; class Insecta; order Lepidoptera; family Nolidae; genus Nycteola; species Nycteola revayana. Next base: position 16,233,084 of record OX344851.2, on the reverse strand, counting down.
TAATATCGTTCTCCCCGTATCTGTGACCATAGATATAGTGTGGTGCTGTCCATGGATCAGTCGTCGTACCTCTCCTCGGCCTCGGTGGCGGTCTCGGGCAGCGGCAGCGAGCGTGCGCGCGCGCCGGGCGCCGAGCCCTCCGAGCTCGAGCTGCCGGGGGGCGCGGGGGCAGCGGGGGCAGCGGGGGGCGCGCCCGGCGGGGGCAGCGGGGGGCACGGCGGCGGGGACGGGGGGGCACCTGCGGACAATGCAAGTGGGTTAGAAGATATCCGTACAAATAAATCAAATTGAGATGTCTTTTTATAATTATAAAATCACAGGTTGTTACTTAATCATCATCATCAGCCCGTACGACGTCCACTGCTGAACATAGGCCTACTACTAGGCCACTACCTCCCGAAGGAAGGTTTTTGCCATAGTCACCACGCTTGGCAGACGGGTTCGTGACCGCAGTATTATGTCGTAACACACAAGGACACTTTACTGCCCATTCCCTAGTAAACCTACCATTGTTAAAGATGATGTTATAATAATCGGAACCAACAGCTTAATGTGTTTTCCGAGGCACGGAGGGTAGTCCCTCAACCACCCAAAAAAAATATTAGAATTTACACAAATAAACGTGGGGATCGAACCTACGACCTCCAAGATTTAAAGCGAGCCGAATACCGCTAGGCTACGGAGGTTAAATGCATGTGGACTTTTATAGCCTATGTTACTCAGGGATAGTGTAGCATTCTAAAAGTGAAAGAATTATCGAAATCAGTTCACTAGTTTTGGGTTTATTCGTAACAAGAATACAAACTTTTCCTCTTTATAATATAAGTATAGACATCGGCATAAAACATCACCAAGAAAACACAATAAAAAAAAATTGCGTGTCTCCGAAACGGTAATACCAAATTTTACCTATCTAGGTATACATAAGAAGAGACATTTTCATGGGTTTATAATGAATGCAGAAACTTACTGTTACTAGGATTGAGCCTGTTGTCCGGAGAGGGCCGCTGCTTCTTGGCGGCTGGGTCATCGCGGACTTCTTCTACTTGCGCCGGACACTCCAAGTGTACTAGGTGGAACACCTACAGAAATTTCAAAATTGTTAGTCTCATCTTGAAAATATCAAGAATTCTAATACACATATTAGGCACCGCGGTATTCCATCCGTTATTTTTAATTTTATCCAACCATGTTCGGTCAAATAGTCTGTAAATACCAGAATACCTAAGTTCCACCTTAACAAGACAACACTCACCTCATTGACAGAGTTGTTGGTGCCAACGATGCGTATGATGGAGACGGGGCGCGGCTTGAAGTAAATCACTTGCCATGATCTACAAACATATTCATATTATTATGTGACAGAGTAATATACATGACGTGATAGATTTAATTCCGGCTACAGGATATATTAATCTTTAACGAAAACTCCCGTTTCAGGGAAAATAAATTATGTTACGTTACATTTAACTCGTGAAAGTAAAGATTTAGAAGTCAGAGATTTATTTAGTTAATAACCTGTATCAATTGTAACTCTTAATATTAATACATGACCTAGACAATGTCATGCATGTACAAAAATTTTCAAGGACCAATGAATTATCAATTATCTATAAATAAACGTACAAAATAATGAAACCAATAGCTTAATTTAAAATAAAGATTAATAATATAAGTGCGCAACATAGATACCTGCAAGTCTCCCTAGTCCTGTCCGCGACCATCTCCCAGTCCCAGTAGTTGAGGGAGGTCTCCACGTAGTAGGAATAGTGGCGGTAGTCGCAGTCCCACAGCAGCAGGCGCAGCGAGCCCAGCAGGTAGGGCTGCGCCAGCTGCACAACGATGGCGCCCGAGCCCAGCTGGTGGCACGTGTAGCCCTGGTCCCAGTCGTAGTGCTCCGTGTCGCCGTTCAGCAGCGCGTTGCGCGAGCGGCTGTGGGGGGGAACAGGACTTGTCTACAACGCTATCTACACAGCAGCAGGCGCAGCGAGCCCAGCAGGTAGGGCTGCGCCAGCTGCACCACGATGGCGCCCGAGCCCAGCTGGTGGCACGTGTAGCCCTGGTCCCAGTCGTAGTGCTCCGTGTCGCCGTTCAGCAGCGCGTTGCGCGAGCGGCTGTGGGGGGGAACAGGACTTGTCTACAACGCTATCTACACAGCAGCAGGCGCAGCGAGCCCAGCAGGTAGGGCTGCGCCAGCTGCACCACGATGGCGCCCGAGCCCAGCTGGTGGCACGTGTAGCCCTGGTCCCAGTCGTAGTGCTCCGTGTCGCCGTTCAGCAGCGCGTTGCGCGAGCGGCTGTGGGGGGGAACAGGACTTGTCTACAACGCTATCTACACAGCAGCAGGCGCAGCGAGCCCAGCAGGTAGGGCTGCGCCAGCTGCACCACGATGGCGCCCGAGCCAGCTGGTGGCACGTGTAGCCCTGGTCCCAGTCGTAGTGCTCCGTGTCGCCGTTCAGCAGCGCGTTGCGCGAGCGGCTGTGGGGGGGAACAGGACTTGTCTACAACGCTATCTACACAGCAGCAGGCGCAGCGAGCCCAGCAGGTAGGGCTGCGCCAGCTGCACCACGATGGCGCCCGAGCCAGCTGGTGGCACGTGTAGCCCTGGTCCCAGTCGTAGTGCTCCGTGTCGCCGTTCAGCAGCGCGTCGCGCGAGCGGCTGCGGGAGCGAACTTCATTACAACGCCATCTATACCGCCGCACGCTACACATACTCACCGTAGCAGCGCAGTTCCGTAACGCAGGCCTGGCGCGTAGCGGTGTAGCAATTACGAGTCTCTTTTGTTTTTTTGGACGGACACTATGTAATTTTCTAGGAGATTTTTGCTGCTTCACCGGACATAAAGGTGAGCTACAACCTCATTAAATAGCTTAGCTGTGGGACTTGAACTTCGGCTCAGGGCAGTCGATGGCGGGGAGATTGAGGAATTATGACTTTAGATTATTAGGGGAATTTTGTGCAACTATCGCTCTACTTTACAGTTCGCGGGCCTCTCGGACTTCAGGTTAAGAGTATCGGAAGATAGTTACCTGATGCCCTCGATGACAACAGCGGAGAGCTCCACCGTGGCCACGTTGTGCGTGGGCGCCACGAGCCCGGCGCGGAGCGGGGGCACGCGCGCCGTGTGCATGGCCTCCAGCGCTACGGCGTGGAACACCTGGGGACACACGTAGTGTTCGTGTTGGTAAAATACATCAAATACATACCTAAAACTTCGGCTTCATGTCCATTTGTTTTCCTCAATGCTCTAAAACATTTTTGTAACGAAATTATCACTATACTAGAGCCATTACAAACAATCATTTTTATTAGACCTCTCGCTCACACTTATAGGCATATTACCCATAGCATTAGCGATGCCCTGAGCCGTGGTCCTAGCCCATTAAGGGTGCCCTCAGGCGTGTGTCGCTTATACGTAAAAATATTGTTTTATCACATCTATTCAAAAAGAGCTAGTTTATTCCTCGTAAACAGGGACCAAAATGGCTCATTAATCCCTTAGGGACCAAAATTGATTTGAATTTGGAATGTGGATATTGTTAATAATTTTTCAATCAGCAAAGAGGTGAATCACAAACCATGCGGGAACAATGTATTGAATACGTGACTGGCTGAAAAACTGCGAGCGCGCCAAATTTAAAAAAAGTTGATGAAAATTATATTTTATACGTAAATAAATTCTTGTTCATAAGTTGCACTAACTTATTTTCTCATAGAGGGTGATAAAAAGTAGAGTGTCCACCTCGGGAGCAACACTATTTTAAGCTCGAGTGACATACTTTTAATCCCTCGCTGCGCTCAGGATTCTACTGAAGAATCCCTCGCTCCGCTCGGGATTCTACTCTAGAATCCTTCGCACCGCTCTGGATTAAAAAAAACACTCTCGCCTTTAAAATAGTTGTTTGCTCCCTAGATAAACAATCTACTATTAAAGACTGAAGATTTTGATTATAGAGGTAATTATTGTTGTAACTATACATATGACGTGACGCTGGACTGACAAACAAGTCATTAGCTAATCCGCAAAAGACTTTAGTTGCGATATTTTTGTATTTAATTATATTAATCATATTTAATTGTGTATAACTGACAAGTGCAAGTGTATGTAAATACCTAAGCGCTGAATAAATATCGTTTAATATCGGAACTCTCGCTCGCACTCTTAGTGTTGTGTGAAACAATAAAAAATGGATTTGTCGATAGTCAATAGCAGGTAATGAAGGAAAGCACCACGACGATATCCCACTAAACAGCTTTATGAGGAATATGCTGTGCTTAATGTAAGGCAGCTTTTTGTGCTCCAAACCACTCTGCGTAGACATGCTCTACTGCCTTATGTACAAAGTGAGCGTCGTAGAAAGGACCATGTCTGTAAAATTGATCCCTACCGAACATCAATTGCTGGAAGAAGCTTCAGCGTAAACAGTTGCCAACTATATAACCGCATCAATAAAATATTACACATTTACCCACTACTACAGATCCAATGTAAGTTTACCTTGAGACGGTGGTTGTTATCTCTGGATTACCAGACCACGGAAAAACTATTAAAGATACCAACTTAACTCCAACACACACACACACACACATACACATACATACACACACATACACACACACACGCACACATACTCCAAAATTCATTATTCATTACTTATAATTATCGCAATGTATTTTCTTTTTAAATTAATATCATATTGAAATAATTGATTCAATTAATATAACATTTGCTCAATCGTTATTTAATTAATTTAATTTAATTTAATGGAAATGCTTTTTAGTTCTGATTTATTTTTGTTTATGTATAAACTCTCATATAGATATGGTTACACGCTGTTAAATTAAACTGTATTGAACTGGAAGGCGCTGGCACCTGTGATACAATGTTTAATTGCATTAGTACAGGTGCTAACGTGCACTTTATCTGAAAAATTTACGAATAACTATTATGTCGATTGTAAAAATGTAATCAACAAAATGTGTCAATAAATTATTATTATTATTATTAAAGTTTAAGGAAATAATGCAAAATATGAAATAATCAACGACCGCGGCTTCCTAGCCACCTGCGTCCGAGCGGCATCCTTTTATCGATAACGAGTGACGCGGCATTGTCACATTCCTATGACGTAATGATTTATGACTCGGTTCGCACGTTTGTGATGGCAATAACTAACTGTTCTTGGCGGTTGCATCCGTGTAGATCCCGTTGCCGTGAACATCTTGACTTAAAATATATCCGATGAGTCTCACTTATAATGTGGCTTTCCGTTGAGTTTGCATAATCGGTTCAGTAAATCCAGAGATTACCCCGTACAACCTCACAAACTTAAACACTTTATAATATTAGTATAGATATTTCTGAATAGTTACCTTGTTGACAGTATTGCTGGTGCCCTGCAGCTTGATGTACTGCACGACCCTGGGCTCGAAGTACAGATTCTGCCAGGAGCGACAGAAGTAGTTGCTGTGGTCTATCACTCGCACCCAATCCTTTTGGTCCACTGAGACTTCAATGAAGTATGCGTACGACCTAGTAAAATAACAAAAGAATAATTTATTCAAAAACTTTTGGCTAAAAGTGTTAAGAAAGTTTTGTAACGGCGGACGACGGTTCCTTTAAAACTAAGGATCGCGAGTGCGGGCGTTAAAAGATATTATGACAACGGATATATTAAAAAAAAGCGATTTAAGACATGTTAATGTCGGTTCCATAATAAATAAAATGCCTGTAAAGGACAGGTTGGTGGTCTCTCCACAGAAACTGTGCCGGACGACGTGTTATTTGTTATTATTCAAACTTGTATATGTTCAAATTCGCTTGCGACTTTGTATTGCACGATACAGGTTAGTTAGAATGCTAGGTGCTAGATGGCGCTACCATCATATTGTAGTTTGTTGTGTGGTTACTGCAGATGGCCCCACATACCTGTTGTCTCTGTCCTGTAGATGTCGCCACATACCTGTTGTCTCTGTCCTGTAGATGTCGCCACATACCTGTTATCTCTGTCCTGTAGATGTCGCCACATAGCTGTTGTCTCTGTCCTGTAGATGTCGCCAAATACCTGTTGTCTCTGTCCTGTAGATGTCACCACATACCTGTTGTCTCTGTCCTGTAGATGTCGCCACATACCTGTTGTCTCTGTCCTGTAGATGACGCCACATACCTGTTGTCTCTGTCCTGTAGATGTCACCACATACCTGTTGTCTCTGTCCTGTAGATGTCGCCACATACCTGTTGTCTCTGTCCTGTAGATGTCACCACATACCTGTTGTCTCTGTCCTGTAGATGTCACCACATACCTGTTGTCTCTGTCCTGTAGATGTCGCCAAATACCTGTTGTCTCTGTCCTGTAGATGTCACCACATACCTGTTGTCTCTGTCCTGTAGATGTCGCCACATACCTGTTGTCTCTGTCCTGTAGATGACGCCACATACCTGTTGTCTCTGTCCTGTAGATGTCACCACATACCTGTTGTCTCTGTCCTGTAGATGTCGCCACATACCTGTTGTCTCTGTCCTGTAGATGTCGCCACATACCTGTTGTCTCTGTCCTGTAGATGTGGCTACATACCTGTTGTCTCTGTCCTGCAGATGTCGCCACATACCTGTTGTCTCTGTCCCACAGCAGCAGTCGGATGTAGTTGATGATGGTGGAGGTGGCGAGTCGCACCACGATGCCCGGGTTGTCCGGCGAGTCGCTGATGGTGTGGCGCGTGTAGCCGCGCTCCATGTTGTCCCTGTCCTGCAGATGTCGCCACATACCTGTTGTCTCTGTCCCACAGCAGCAGTCGGATGTGGTTGATGATGGTGGAGGTGGCGAGTCGCACCACGATGCCCGGGTTGTCCGGCGAGTCGCTGATGGTATGTCGCGTGTAGCCGCGCTCCATGTCGTAGTTCTCCGTGTCTCCGTCGAGGAGCGCTGACCGCATGTCGCCAGATATGACGCGGGCACCGCGTTTCGGTGTTGCCACGTTCTCTTCGGGCACTGGCGAAGATAAAAATAATAGTTTATACATATAGTCTTTCTTCTTACACGTATCACAATATAGGTAGATAGAGAAAGACTCTTAGGAAGCTAGAATACGGTCCGGTCGTGATCGCGCGGCGTGGCTCGCCACGCGTTCTATGCTTCAGAGCCGATCCCAACCCGCGATGGTTGATTTTAAATTTATTATAAAACTACATATTAACTATCAAATAAAATTACAAAATATTGTTAAACTGTTATTTTATTTTTATTTTGTCCGTCTCTTTGTTTGTTGTTATTCCACCTATTATCTAAAACGGTAGATCAATACAGACTTTAGTAGTTAATATAACTTATAAAATCCTTATTTTATTCTGCGTAGTCGCAGACAGCTGCTAGTTACTAATAAAGGCATCAAATTATCAATTAAAGACATGAGTTGATGAAGGTGATATGTCGCATTTTTGAGATTTTGTGTTTTTTTGCATAGATGAGCTTGAAATGTCGATGACTACAGACTAATGGCCTTAAACCGTCGATTTAAGGCTTATTTTTCAAAATAATATGTTGAAAAAGGTGTTATGTACAGTTAACTTTGAAAATGGCACTGGATGAAAGAGATATGGGCCCATATCACCCTTTTCCAGATAAATAAAGTAAAGACTTTGTTTTTCTTTCGTGGAAGAAAGTGATATGTACGTACATAGCACCTTCTTCCACTCAGCTTACGATGGTTGAAAGACGCGATGTCACTTTTTCATGAATTAAGGTGTTATGTGACATGCATATCACATTCATTTATTCACAACATTTAGTTATTTTGATTCTCATTAGGTCACATTATCGCGCATGTTTAGGGTTCCGTACCCGAAGGGTAAAAACGGGACCCTGTTTCTAAGACTTCGCTGTCTATTTGTCTGTCACCAGGTGTATCCCAAGAACCGCGATAGCTAGACAGTTGAAATTTTGAGAAATTATGTATTTAATTTACTAAAAAATATATAACAATTATTTAAGGGGGGCTCCCATACAACAAACCTGAATTGTTTGCTCTTTTTTGCTCGATATTAATGAAAGCAACAGACAGGCACATGAAAATGATACGGAACATTTCGTGCGCGAGTCCGGTTCGCAATTGGCCGGTTTTTTTAATAATGTATAGTGTAACTAAAAAAAATTGTTAAAATACTGCTGATGGTCACCCAGTAACGGAAAAGAATCCATGATGATTACAAGGATAAGCTTATAAAAACATGGTGTTAAGTGTTAGTTTCTTTTAGTTAAAATTAAAAGTTCAAATATTAATAAATTTACACCACCGGCAGGATTTGAACTTGCATCTTAGGTATACTTAGCCTCTAATGCCTAGACCATTTGGCCACAGTGGAACCCAACCGGTCGTTGAAATTTATCAACCTCTTTATAACACGTCTAACACGGTAACACGTAGATCAGATGCCATCTATCGATAATACTTAACAAGACAAATATGTCCAAAGTTGCATTTGGAATTAAATTTTTATACGATGACACCGCCCGTATTTACATTTTAAAAATTTTGATTATTTTGAATTGAGCTTAATGAATTGAGCAAAATTAATTATTCTTTCTACTAGTAACCAACACGAACGTGAAGATTCTGAGATATTAATATGCAAAAATCAAAACAAATCGGAAAAACACCTCAGAAATACGCAGTAACGCTAATAAGTATAACGTAAAAAACTTAAGGAATCACTAAAGAAATTTCGAACATGTGTAGGATATACCAAATAGTGTCTTAAACAATATAATATTATATAAGTAAAGTAAAATATTATATTTATATTATAATTAAGACAGTACAACTTACATTCTTACTTTAAAACCTAACTAAAAGTGCAGAAAAGTTGACTTTTGTTTATGGAAGAAGGAGTTATGTGTAGTTTTTTTAGAAATTATATAATAAAAAATATTAATTGGTTTAATTGCTTTCGTACTATTAATATTTCAGGTTGTTTACACAACTTGGCATCATAGTTTAATTTAAAAATCTGTTTCGTAGCGACTTATTTAAAAAAATAAAAGTGAAACTTTAAACTCGATTTACTCGAAATTATGATTTTGTGACTTATCACCTTCATCCACTCACGTCTTCAATTATTACTATTACAAATCCAGCATACTCACACAACAGCCCCCTATGCCTGAGTTCAGTGCTCTTGGTCTGCGTCTTCTCCTGTATAGCGTCGAGCAACATGTCGGGCGTGACAAGCGAGAACGGACGCACCACGGTCAGCAGCTCGTCCAGGCTCATCAGGGTCAGACGGACGCATTTTAATATCTTTTCCTGGGAATAACAATCATTTTGTGTCAATATGTTTTATTTATTAGCTTCCAGCGCGCGTATTCTCGTAGGAACTTCATAATTAAATATTATTTATAATATATTAATTAATTATAAGAAACTTCCCTTACAAATCGGAAAAATAGGGTTTGCAAGTTTATGTGAAACTTCGTCAGTTTTCAAATTCCAAAATTCCGATTATTGGTTACGGCTAGATTCCTACGGGAACGGGAATTACACGGGCGAAACCACGCGCGGGCAACTAGTATAAAATAAAAGCAGAAACTGACTAATGCATCGATCAACGCACAGCTAAAACCGCTAGGTTTGAAACCATGAAATTTTACACAAATATTCTTTCTTATTTTTTTTTGTCAGATGGACATACCTAGTTAGCCACGAAGCTTTTGCACCGGGTGTAAAGGCGAGCAGGGCTCCAGCCTTAATAAATGGTTTTAAAACTACAAACTAAACAACCTCCGCAAGAGGGCTCCCCCTGTGGGGCTTGGACCTCGGCTCAGTATAGTATAGTAGGCTTTAGTATTTTAGGGGAGTTTTGTGCAACTTTCGCTTTACTTACAGTTCGCGAGCCTCTCGGACTTCGGGTCTACGAGGGCATCGGATGGTTACAAATATTCCTTAAGTAAAGTAGGTGTGCACTAAGAAAGGTTTTTCAAAAATTCAACCCCTAAGGGAGTGAAAAGTGGAGACAAAGTTTGTATGAAGACATCAAAATGCGTAGATTTTGTTGGTAACATCTAGTCACGGACACAAAACACATCCTGACTCTAAACATCTATCCATGGCTCAAACAAATAATTGTACCGAGTAGGTCGATTCCCACTCGGTACAGGGATCCAGTTAGTGATAGCGTGACGGTTGACAGGACTTAATGGAAAAGAAAAACCACAAAAAACTTAGGTATTTACATACACTTGTACTTGTCAAAATGACACTGTGTAAGACTTAGGGCCTATGCACACCACGTTTTTAAACGCGCCGTTGCAGCGCGTCTGTAGCGATACAGACGCGATACGCACGCGAGTCAGACGCAGCCAGCAGACCTTTGCACACCTGCACGCTTATGAATCGATACAAACGCGCGTGTGTATCAATACAGACGCGATGCAAAAGCCACCAAATTGCTACCGCGCGTGTGTATCGATACAAACGACAACAAACTGCTCTGTAGGATAAAAGGGCGCCGTCGACGCGCGTTTCTAAAACGCGCGTCGACGGCGCGTAAAAAAAACGTGGTGTGCATAGGCCCTAAATCTAACAAAAGTATCACTTAAGTAGCTAAAACAATGTTAACATTATTTGATCTTACAGATTTATTAATCCGTCTGTCCGTCTGTCGTGCGATAAATGACAATTGTATAATGTGTACAATTGTCATTTATCAATTGTAGGCTGCCTTAAAGGTAACAGGTACAAAATTAACATACAAGAATCCGGACAAGGTCTCAGCGACCCTTATGGGGTTAGGACCAACGCTCAGGGTGCCACTGGAGTGAACAGTAGATTTACGAAGTGGTAGTGAGCGCTGCCACAGGATCACAGTTTGAGGGAGGGGCAGCAACCGGTCCTCGGTCATTCCGTCGAGGATCCTACCCTAGCTAAACTACAAATTTTACTAGCTACCTACCTTTGTTTTCATACATTATCATCCAATAACTATCATTAATTCTTGTTCTCTAGTTAATTACTAAAACATACAACAAAACATGTGGTAGTACTCACAACTTGTCCCTGCCCCCCTTCGGATTTGACCCACAGCTGGTTGGCGTTGAACCAGGCGCACACCGCCTTGAAGATGTCCACCTCGGGGGCGAAGAACGAGTCACGTTCCAACAGACCTTGGAGGGCTTCCTGAAATTCACATATTATTATTCAAATTCATCAACTGTATATCTGTATATGGAGTGGTAAATTGAAGGACGAAAATCACACGACTTAATATCGAACTAATTACCTTGATTACTAAATAAATAAATATCTGAATTGCTGGGAGCCGAGTCTGCTATTTTTTTAAGTATTGTGCCACCGTAGTGACATCTTGATATCATTATCCCAAAAACGGTAATCTACTAATCTCACTATGGTGTCGGCGCTGGAATGGCAGTCGGTGTTGCTACCGCAGAAAAAGGCCGTCAAGAGAAGTACCAGGGGAGATGGTTAGGGAGATTGTAATCTTTATTTAGGCGATTTCAAAACTTATAAATGTATCATTTAATTATATTCAACTACGCTAATGTCATCGTGGCGTCATTGTGACACCATTATGACGTCATAAGGATTAGTAGTTTACCAAATGGGAAAAAAACCGACCATTAAACTGTCATTGACAGTTCATAGACACGCACTTAGGATAGTAGACACGGGGCCCAGGTAAAAAAAAATTAACAACACACAGTTTTAACTACTACACAGATTGCGCAAATCTGCAAGCAGTTATTATGATGACAAAAGAGTTTCTTAAATTCACCCCCAAAAGGGGACAAAATGGGGTGCAATTACTTTGTATAATTAATCAAGACATTTATAGATAACCAGCTTATCTCGTCGTTTTGACCCTTATGGGGTGAATTAAGGCAGACAAAATATTTAATGAAAATGTATGTGACTCACGACGGACAGTTGCAAGAAGGAGTCGTGCTGCAACACATCAGTCGCGTTCCTGTCCAGGAAGTTGTAGCAGTAGTCCATCAACGCCTGCAGACCGTACAGCCTGGGGACAAAATACATTTCACTTGTTTTGGCATATAAATTTAAACACAAAACTAAATGTGTTAATTCCGTTTTAAGGAGAATAAACACTAGATATTTTGCGTTTTTAATTTAGATTTGTATGGATATCCGAATATAAAAAAGATTTTTCTTATTAAAATGTGTCAATTGCTAGCATCGCCTTGAAAAAATATGACGTTGTTTTTTTTTTAAATCTGTCATTGATCCATATTTTGTATGTTCCAGATTTTTTTTTTTTTTTTTTTTTATAGAAACTGGTCATTCCTACCATTAAAATAAAAAAATACTACTATCATTTTTTTAGAATCTGTCATAGCTTCTCTTAACAATAAGCTTAACACCACATTGTGCATGTGAACAATGCGATCGTTCACACGCACAAGGCGGCACGTTGTGCCACACCTTTGAGGTGCCAAATTGGTAAAATCATTATCCTCTGGTTATGAAAATAAATATATATGGTGATGCATTTATTTAAATAGATGGAATTAATATTATATGTTAACTCTTACAATTGCATTTTAAAATATCTCCTCCTGAAAATGTGTGTACAAGTTTAGTTCAAATAATAATGCTGAGCTGGTCAAAGATGTCTTCCCCTTTTTAAATAAGACATAATACCCTGTACGCGATCAAGATTTAATTTTATATTTCGATTTAATAATTTAAAAAATATTTAAGCATAATGAAGTAGAAAAACACACCTTGCAGCATCCAGAACAGAGCAGACATTCCTCAAAGCTAGCACTTGTCGCAGATAATCCGAGATGGCCGTCTCCAACTCCTGGAAGTTGAACTGGTGCGCTAGACCTAGCATGTCTAGCACCGTGTCCTCCCGGAGTAGGGATAGACCCATGTGTCCTACAACAATAACCCTGCATTAGTTATCAATAACAACATCAATGGTGCAGCGGTATTAGGCTCGCTTTAAAGTATCAGAGGTCGTGGGTTCAAACCACACGCCGGACAAAAAATCTTAGTGTAGATTCTAACATTTCTTTCTGTGTTTGATTGGTTGAGGGATTACCCTCCGTGCCTCGGAAAGCACGTAAAGCCGTTGTGTCCCGATTGTTATTACATTATCTATAAAAATCGTATAAGGAAAGGGGCAGCAACGTTTCTTTATGTGTTACAATATAATACTGCGGTCTCCAATCCGCTTGCCAAGTGGTTACTATGGCAAAAACCCTCATTCAGGAGGAGGCCCATGTTCAGCAGAGGACGTTATACGGGCTAATGATGATGATGAGTTATCAATAATAATACATCATCACGCGTAATCCCCTGAAGGAGAGGAGAAGAGAGAGGGTGGCCCGGATCGATTTCAGCCATGGCAGTGTCTGTCTGTATGACAGTTTTCTCCGGGTAATATCATTTTGCATTAAAGTTGATGCTGATTGAAAATGAAATAAAAATTAACAAGAATGTTTTGACATAAACTATACAATCGATTTATAAAGATAAATACTATAGTTTTACCTGAGTAAACATATCTGAGGAGTGCCTTGAAGGCTTGCAGTGGCGCCTGTAGCTCCACTTCAGCCTATAAACAAAATATATAATAAAGTCACCATATTGATGATAAAATATGATTATCAGTGGTACCACTGGGTCGTGGTCCTAACCCCTTAAGGGTGCCCCCAGGTGTGTGTCACTTAATTGTATGTTTTTACCAAACTTCTATAATGATCCACTAAAACCTTTAATAATTAATGTGAACTTAAACTTATAATGAGTAAGAATTAATGACAAGCTGACGGATGGACTACTTTGTCTGTAATATCCTACAATTTGCTACCTGTTAGTTAAGTATCTAGTTTAATTCATAGAATAAGAATAATTGTGTAACATTGTGATTCTGACAAGTACAAGTTTATGTAAATACCTAAGTGCTGAATAAATTTATTATACCGACGTGCTTGTATGAAGAATGTTATGAGAGTGAATGAAGCGAAAGATGTGTGTAGGGATCGTAGCAAGTGGAGGTCCATTGTCCCTGCCTACCCCGCTGGGAAACAGGCGTGAGCTTATGTATGTATGTATGTAAATTCATAATTTCATTATTATTATTTCATTATCTCTATACAGTACAGAATAGTAGTGGGGAAGGTAGAGTATGCAGGTCCCCCGAGGCGCCCACCTACTCGGCCGGCCGCCGCAGGCCGCATTCCATTCTAAACGATAAAATTTTCGAAGAAACAGTCTCGGAAATTTTCATAGACTTCTGTTTAGTGGTAAGTAAATTCTTTTTTCCATTCGTCCAAAAAATTTTTATAACTTAGTGTTCATCTAAGGAATATTCTGATTTCGGTTACAGATATGCGGTCTCCATAAATAAGTCAATAAAAATACTACTTATAAACACATATAACATGAATGCATGGCTATGAGTCGAAGGGTCGACCTTTGAACAATGGATGTAAGGTGCCATTGAACTTCATAGACATCGGTCAAGCGGAACGTAAGCTTTGTATTGCAGTTTGATTTCAAAGCAATAATCCCTGGCAATCACTCTAATGAATAAAATAAAATTAAATGTATACAAAATATTATGTGACAAATTTATAAATCGACTAGCAACGCCCCGCGGTTTTACCCGCGTCACTCTGCTCCAGTGGGTCGGAGTGTGATATTTTGTAGCCTTTATGTTCCATCTTATAAACTATCCACGTGCAGGCTTTCAGCCAAATCCATTCAATAGTTTTTGCGTGAAAGAGTAACAAACATACATACATCCACACATACTGTCGCATTTATAATATTAGTAGGATCTTTATATTTTATAAATCTATCTTTATATTTTTAGAAGACCTTTTACTTAGTATTTCGTTGATATATAAATCGAAATGATATTTTTTTGTGTTTTTTGCTAAAACTATAGAGCAATAATATTTCTTTTTTACAACGTACGCTCCCTAAATACGAAGTTGAACAGTAACATGTGTCAAACCCTGTAACATTGTGATTCTGACCAGTACAAGTATATGCAAATATCTAAGTGCTGAATAAATTCATTATTTAATTATAGTTGTACCGGCCACTCCATAGGACTGCTAGCCCGTTAATTGGACGCCGAAATTCAATGAAATGACTTACAACAAACCAAAACGTTGATTTTGGGTAGTAAAACCTACCTAAACCTAAACCTCAACTAAACTAAATTTCAATCACCTGCCAGTTTTCACGTCAGCCAAATTCAAAGGTCTAGCACTTATAAGCCAACGTGTATCTAACACGTTAAGTGATATTAGTTCAATTAACGATTGGCCTAGGCATTCGATTAAATGTCTGGCGGTCTGGCCGTCCCATGAAATGACTGATTTGACTAGATGGCTGCGATATTTCCATTACAAATAAATTGACGATACCTGGTTGGCCTCCCGCATGCCGCCATAGAGCAGCGCTCTGAAGTAGTCGCTGCTGGCGGCCAGGATCACCTTGTGGGCAGGAATCCTCTGCCCCTCCACTATGAGCGTCACATCCGAGTACTCAGACGACAGGCACAGGGAACCTATGTGTTCGGACAGGTGGCCTGAAGACAAAAACATATTTATTTAAGGCTTACCAACTAATTCGTTAAAACATTAAATAGAAAGGTTAATGTATGTTCATAAATTAAAGGTAGACACAACATATTTTTCTTTAACACTGTTCAAGTTCCCGTATTTATATATGACTAGCTTCCCGCGCGCGGTTTCACCCGCGTCACTCCCGTTTCCGTGGGAACTACATAATTAAATATGTGGCTCAGGGTGAATGTAGCTTTCCAATGCTACATTCAAATGGTGAAAGAATTTTTGAAATCGGCACATTAGTTTTTGAGTTTATTCATTACAAACATACACACAAAAATACAAATCTTTTCTCTTTATAATATTAGAATAGACTATCATCAATCTGAATATGTTCAAACCAGATATGAACGTCTATACTAAAGTCGACAGTTGCACTAAATTTCCCTAAAAATCTAAGTCTTCTTCAATATCATCGCGTTCGTATCCCCCTACCGACCTTAACCTTAGTTTGCAAAGAAGGCCTCTCGGACTTCAGGTCGTAGGTACATAGACATCGGAAGACGATACCCTCGTTGAACTAAGTTCGAGAAGCCCGCGAACTTTAAAGTACGGGTGACAGTAAACTAACTTGACCTAAAATACTAAAAACCATAATTTCTCAATCCCCTACCACCAGAGATTACACTGAGCCGAAGTTTGTAGTCTTTAAACTATTAAATATGGCTGGGCATAGAGGGTGGATTACTGCTCGCCTTTATACCCGGTGAAGTAGCAAAAGCCTCGTGGTTAACTTCATATGTCCATCCAATAAAATAAAATAAATAATATAAACAAGCTGGCCGCTAGTGATCATTCCCGCTGGAAATCGATGGGGGAGGCTTATGTTCAGCAGTGGACTACAACAGGCTGATGATGGAGATGACGATGATCCCCTGTGACGTGGGGGACTTTCAATTATTATGGAACCCAGAATACCAGGTCTTCTAAGCCACTGAGCCACCGGTGCAGTCATAGTCATGAAAATTTAATTTCTTTAAACATAACTTACAGTAGAATTCTTTTCTATTTTAAATCGTTTATCGCATCATATACATACAGCTTACATCTTACCAAAGCAGCTAAATGATAACGTTTAACAAAATAAAACTGACTTCAAACAGTTTACCAAGAGTTTCCTGAACTGTCCTTCATCATCAGACCCCTAATGACAGCCACAACCCATCTAGGTGTAAAGTTCTTATCAATATTAATAATGAAAAAAAAACTTAACAAGCGCACTAGTCGCCCGTCGCCCCTTCTATTTATGAAAGTTCCCCTCGAATTCTCTGGTCTGCCATCATCAAACCCTGATTTCCTTATCCACCTTTGAAATATCTTCTTTCCAACAAAAAAATAATAATCAAAATCGGTTCATAAACAACGAAGTTATCCGCGAACAAACATGAAAAATATATATACGGTCAAATTCAGAAACCTCCTCCTTTTTAGAAGTCGGTTAAAAATATGCGTAAAAGATTAACATAATAATATAATATGTGGATATATAATATTTACATAAAATAGCAATTATGTGATAGGAAAGCACGAGTATTGCGTTCAATTGGACATAACATTCAATTATTTGATATCTCAAAATTGAATTATTTACAAGGTGACATTCTAGCCAACATTAATATTGTTTCTTTTTTAATATTGCGGCTTATCCCTATTAAGCCAATACATATATAAAAACCGGCCAAGAGCGTGTCGGGCACGC
Organism: Nycteola revayana; assembly: GCA_947037095.2. Lineage (NCBI taxonomy): Eukaryota > Metazoa > Arthropoda > Insecta > Lepidoptera > Nolidae > Nycteola > Nycteola revayana. Next base: position 16,215,765 of record OX344851.2, on the reverse strand, counting down.
ACATAAAATGGTTCCGTAGCCATGCATATCTAAAATCTACATAGTTCCAAGGCAGTTTTTGTTGCATTTCAGGAGACCTTTCCAACGATACCCTACACGAAGGCGTTAGTCGAATTTTATTTTTTAAAACTTTTCGTTGTATGGTTTTTTTTTCCATAATTTTAAAAAACCAAGTTTTGGATCTTCAATATACATATCTTCACCTAGTTTCGTGACAATCGGTGCATTAACAGCGGAGTACGGGCCGGGACGGACGGACGGAAGGACGGACAGGCGGACGGACATGACGAAACTATAAGGGTTCCTTGTGGACTACGGAACCCTAAAAATACCCATTAAATAAAACACTGTCTACTGAACTAATACACTAATCCACTGAACTGCGGTAGATTAAGCAGACAGACAGAGTTACTACAGCATTAGTAGTTATAATACGATCGTATATTTCGCGTGCGTGCTAAATATGTGTATATTTTTGAATGTGTGTTAAGTATTAATAATTACACGGTATTGTAGTAAAGAATAACTAATAATTATTGTTGCAGCGCCGATATAGCTTTAGCACTCGTTCGTCAATGTTTAGATTTTTTGACAACCTCCGGAGCGTAGCGGTATTTAGCTCGCTTTAAATCTCGGAGGTCGTTTTTAGATCCCCACGCTGCACAGGAAATCTTTGTTTATATTCTATGATTTCTTTCCGGGTCTGGTTGGTTGAGGGATTACCCTCCGTGCCTCGGAAAGCACTTTAAGCCGTTGGTCCGGATTGTAAAAACATCATCTATAATAATCGTATATCAAGGAACGGGTAGCAGCGTTTCCTTGTGTGTTACAACATAATACTGCGGTCACAAGCCCGCCTGCCAAGCGTGGTGACTATGGCAAATACCCTCCCTCGGGAGGAGGCCCATGTTCAGCAGTGGACGTTATACGGGCTGATGATGATGATGATACCAAAACTCAGCAAAATGACTTATTTATGGCATCTATGTATACCTATATACATAGATTGTTTGTAATATCAACTGAAAAACTATTTATAGTATTTCAATAATATTAAAAACTAGCATCCCGAGCGCGGTTTCACCCGCGCAACTCCCGCTCCCGTGGGAACTTCAAAATTAAATATAACCTATGTCACTCAGGGTGAAAGTAACTTTCCAACGGTGAAAGAATTTTTGAAATCGGCACTATAGTTTTTGAGTTTGTTCACACACACAAAAATACAAATCTTTCCTCTTTATAATATTAGTATAGACTACGGATAAAAATTACTTGGAGCCTGTGTTAGGGGCGTCCGTTCGTTCAACCAAGATTATCTTTTGTTGCAATTCTCTGGGCGCGTCCAGAGAATTGCAACAACTATAACTTGCTTTTATATGTATAATAATGTTGGAAGATATCAGTATAGAAGAGTGTATTGCCAGCCTTTGCCTGGCTACCTTCACAAATTAGGCTGACCCCACATTGGGCGTGTGGTTTCCACCCGTACTATATTTCAGTCAAATGTACTATATGTTATATAATAATAATAATAATAAGTACACTTTATTGCAAAATATAAAATAATATAGTAACTTTTATAACATAATATGAGAATTATCCTAATAATATTTTGCAATCGGCGGCCTTATCGCTAAAAGCGATCTCTTCCAGGCAACCTTATGGTATAGGTTGGACCAAAAAGTAAAAGAAGAAATAGGGTAGCATAGGGTGTACACAGGGAAAGGAAAATATGTATCGATACTAAATAAGCTCACTTATTACACGTGCGAGCACGTGTTTGATTACATTAAAGAATATATAGATACATGAAGATAAATATAAAATATATAAATAAATATATATATATAATAAGACATCAATATATACCTATTATAGTGATAGTTTCAATGGCGAGTTTGAGCAAGATAATGTGCTCTCACCATATTTTTAAATATATAATATACAGATTTCACCCGCCTGATCTGTAACGGCAGGGCATTCCACAGCCGTACTACCTGTACACTAAAAGATTTATCAACCAACCTTGTGCAATGGGCTGGCATTTTAAGTCGCAAGTTTTCTGATGACCGCAAGGGTCGTGTATGGGTTGAGCTAAGAAAATCGAAACGATTTTTAAGATAGAGAGGAGTAGAAGGGTTGAACAGTATGTTGTATAGAAGATACAGTATATGCGCATTCCGGCGAAGGCGAATTGGCAACCATTTGAGCTTAGCACGAAATTCTGAAACGTGATCATATTTCCGCAAACCAAATATGAATCGTATGCAAAAATTCTGAAGCCGCTCAAGTTTATCAAATTGGTCTTCTGTGTGTAATATAGTACAAAAAGTACTATATACTTTTTAAATAATCCAAATTTCACCCCTTTTAAAGTTAAAACGCAGGTTTAAATTTTTAAAGCAGCGCGGCATATGAAATAAATGAATTGTTGATTTATTTTAATATCTAACATGCTCAGATTCTTATAATTATTTTAAAGGTAAAAAAAACCTTAGTGGCCAAATCAAACAGTAATAACAAATACCTATACATAGAAAAATAAATGTATACTATTTTTTTTCCTGAATTTCCCTAAAGTACTATATATTTTGCAACTTTTTCTAAAAAGTACTATTTAAAACAAAAAAAAAAAGGTGGCAACCCTAATGTAACCCCGCCACCCACTACCCCCGCTGTCGTCCGCATGTGACGCTTGAGAAACACAAATTAGCCTTTTTTTTTGTCCGGGGGGAAATGCATTTACGCAATCCCACCGCCGCTGCAGCGTATTCGCACGCTGGCGGTGGGATATGTGGGACTCACCCTCTCCATAGCGTGGTACACTAAACTCATACCACGAGGAGAGGACCCTACACCACTAAAACCTCCCGGGCTATCCTTCGATCCGGGTACGCGTGAGCAATCCGGCACCCGCGGCCAATATGGTACCGCGGGATCTCCTGGGCCACACTTACAGCCCATTTGCCCAATTATAGGGACCCATGAGGAGTAAAGACGCCTCTATACTCCGGGCGTATAGAGGCGTCTTTACTCCTCATGGGTCGGCCTCGAAGGGAGCGGGGCCCATGTGCCCCACTCCCCAAGGCCGAGCCTAGGGCGGTAGGCGGCGGGAACACAAATTAGCCTGACAACAATGCGGGGTCAACCTAATATCGCTGCTTAAAAATAAAACAGCCACAAGTGGAAAGGAAGTGAAATGCAAAAATTATGCCAACGCTGGCAGAATTTGTACGATTATTGCATTTCATTTTTTTATTTGTGGCCCTTTAGTTATTAAGCAGCGATATGAGTAAGTGCAGCTAGACTGGTCTGGAGAAAAATAAATCATTTCACAATCAGTATTACTATTAAAAAAACCGGCCAAGTACGAGTCGGACTCGCGCACGAAGGGTTCCGTACTATTTTCAAGTGCCTACCTGTTGACGTTATTGACGTCGAGCAAAAAAAGGGCAAAAAATAAAGTTTTTTTATGGGAGCCCCACTTAAAAAATATTTTATTTCATTTTTAGTATTCGTTGTTATAGCGGCAATAGAAATACATCATCTGTGAAAGTGTCAACTGTCTAGCTATCGCAGTTCTTGAGATACAGCCTGGTGACAGACAGACGGCGAAGTCTTAGTAATAGGGTCCCGTTGTTACCCTTCGGGTATGGAACCCTAGATATGACGGTGCATAAGTGCAACCTCCTTACTTCTAAACTCTATGTACTATCATTACAACTAAAGATATTACAAGGAATGCAAATGATCTTACTAATGTGTTCAATGTCGCCAACGCGTGCACTTGATGTGTTGTTGACAGTCATGTACTGGTGCTGGCTACTCATTGTCCTCCGCTCATCAAATGTACGCTGCAATATACAACATGTGTTACTACTATGAGAATAGCATACATACTAAAAGCTTTAGCTGATACCACTAATGTCTAATAAGAAACTATTGAAGGGCTGGGCAGGGCAGTGCCCCAAGGCCTAGGACTAAGGACGACCCCTGAAAGTAATTACCAATCCTGGTATTGCCTTTTTAAAATTGTGAAATTGATAAAACCTAAACAGTTAAGAGGTGCAAGTTTTTTTTATTGTCAGGGATCTTGATTAGCTAGTCTTTTTTTTTTTACAGAATTTAAAAAGCAACACCTTCATGACATTACATATAAAATCTATACAATTAAATAAACATTATTAAATTGATGCATATGAATGAATACATGTAAGGTAGGAACTAATAAAAAAACACAATTTAAAAAAGTATTTGTGAGTCTGTTTGTTCCTGCTAATCTCAATAATGATTAAAAATAAATTTAAAATGTATACTAGCTCGTCTTTATAGACAGGACTTTTGTTATTAGATTAGAGAACTATCTGTTAATAAATTTAAAACGATAGCATCATAAGAATGAATGCATCATAAGAACATGATTATTATTTTTTGTTACACTAGATATGTAATTATCCTTTTGAATGGCAATGTCGACCATACTCAAAAAGTGGAAGCATGCTCTATATGCTAACATGGGCTATACTTGACAGTAAAGAAGTCACAGAAAAACACAAAAAATATATAATAAAAATATTGTATCATTATATTTTTGTGTTTTATTGATTACCTTATTGTACAACACAATCAAATTTCAACCCACATGGAGATGTCATTATGATGTGGCATCCAATAGGTTAATATTATGAATACTAATAATGTTAAACAGTATCAACTTTCAATACATCAAACATGTCTGTAGTTTAAGGTCAACAAATGACATTTGAATATATGGCTAGATTATAGGAACTTTTACAAATATTATTGTTAAAAGAAACTATTTACTTTAATGCATGCTTCAAATATTTAGATTTCATAACAGGTAGGAATAACATACTACATGTTTGTGCCTGTCTTCACTTGTCAAAATTTTGTTAAGGTTTTTATATTTTCGGTGATAGTGCAATACCACTTAAGAGACAATAGCTAATAATAAAGTTTGAAAATCAAATGTAGCAAATTAATTTTTCACTGTATAAAAATTATATAAAAAAATATTTCTTGACAGATGAAACCTTATTAGCCACTGTCCCTTACGCAGATCTCAGATTATATCAATCGTCATCATAGTCAAAATTTTGAATACAATAAAAAAGTAATTAGTCTAATTTGTGAAGTCATTCTCAAGATTATGTGAACATGCATGTAATGAGTCTGTGAAATGGATCAATTAATTTCAAAATAATCACATAACTCTGCAGCTTAAATCACTTTTTTATGACCTTACAAGCGATCAGAGAAAAATTAGTGCATCTATACTGATGTGGCACCAACATAGAATGGTCTTCCAAACAATTAAATCTAAGTGTATTAGAATACCATTAATCAATTAATGAATATTGACACTATGCTCTATTTAAGTATTCAGCTGATTTTACACATGCATTAATTTAATTGTTTATTTCCTAGTATCTCAATGACAAAGTAAAAAACAGAAACACATTTATGTATCATAGATTAAGAATAGATAGTATTTTATAAGTTAGTTTTAGTTTAAATTTGACAGTTTCATGTTTATTAAAAACTACATTTTATTTGCTGTTATTGAATAAATGTCTCTCTACATCAAAACAAAGAAAAATCTAGAACACAAAATATACAAGTGTAATACAAAATAGCACTACATTTACTAGTTATTCTAAAATAGTGCAGTTTATTGCAATTAAAATAAAGAACACTCAATTCTGAAGTATAATCTACGCTCAAATAAATAAAGGCAATTCAATTAACAAAAAATATTGAGCATGTAAATATTTATAGCATACGTACTCATTAAAATACTGTCCACGACTTCAAATATGATTACAGTTCAATAAAAGTTTATATGACGAACACTATTTTGATGTCTTTTTCCTATTTTCGTTTTCAAAATATTTAATTACAACAAGTTAATTGCGAATTCCGCAAAAGGAAAATTTATTTTGACAGTGTTGTGACATTTTGACAACATTCCAAGGATTTCTGCCATAGAGCTACACTAAACTCCATTAAAGTTCGATCAAACAAGTAGATTTTTTAAAGAAAATTTTAAACTTTTTAAGTTGATTTCGATTCATTTTTCTATTTTAAATTTTAAAAAACTAGCAAATTTGTTTATTTGCTTAATCTTTAGACTTGATAAATGATACTAAATGATAAATGATAGAAAAAACAATTTCAATATTTTTTTACGCAAAAGATTCTCGATCGAGATACAAACTGAATAATAATATACGAGTAAAAATGTAATCACAATCACCTGGATGAATCAAAGTTACTAGGCTGGCAAAGTTACAGGCAATTAGGCAAAATTTACATCAATCATTCTCTCAGAATGGCAAAGTTAATTTTGCAGTGCAAAGCATATCCATTCTAGGAACACATCACACAAAAAAGGGCCCTGTGAATCTCACATGATATCTTCACGATCATAAGGAATTTCTATTTGTTTCTAATTAATAACTTTAATCTCTATATTTTGTGCCTTTAGGGCCGCGACGCTCGGCATTGCGAAAGGTTCAATCATTAATATGGTACGCTAATATGTCGACGCATGTAGTGCCTTATTGTCTCGTGTGGACGAGCTTTAAATAGAGGTAGTTGGACTTTTTAAACTTTTTATTCTTCTTTATTTGGAAGTATGAATATGTAATGCATTCCGAATTATAGTTATCAAAATGTATACTTCAACATATTGGGGATTATAATGTGATACCGTTTTTCTAGAGCTCTATGTTGCTTATTATATTGCAATATTAATGTGAACTGTTAAAATTACCAACTAACAGTGGTTAGTTTTACTTGCCGCCTAATTGAGTTAGTTGGAAACACTGCATTGGAAAATTCGTTTTCCGTTTCCGAAATTTTTTTTTTTTATTAATTATTTTGTTGGAATTATACAATGATAACGTTAATTTATTACAATGATAAATATATAACATTCCTTATTTCTAAAATGATATAAGTTCTATGAAGTCTAATTAGGTGAACAAGTAGGCCTATAAAATTTGAACTCTATTTCTATGATCTTAAGTTCGTAAATGAGATGCTTCTTTAGAGCGATTTATGTCTTTTTGCATAGTTACGATGTAAGAAGCGAACTAAGAATATTTTATGGAAGTTTTAGACAATAACTTATTTTACGTTACGATATCATATGACTATATTTTTATAAAATATTTTGATTTACACATATTAGATAACAAACATGTTGGGCCACCAAACTATATAAATTAATTATAAACTTATCTGTTGACTTATTTTAGCTGAATAATCGGGCGCGAAAGCTTCGTCATCCAATTGCTGCCTCCTGATTGGTGAAAAAATTTGTTAGTACCAACGTAACGAATCTCTTAAACATTTTGGCAATGTTGTCAGATTTATTACCAGTTGTGCTGGGCAGGTAAATATCGTCGCTGTATGAAATATATTTTATTTTTCTTTAATGGTTTTCAACACGATAAGGATGTTGTAATAGTTGGAAAGATACGTGAAGAACTCATCTCTGTATTGAGACATTGTAATGTAAGTAATAAATATCTGTTTTACTGTTTCTTGAACTTTTTGATGAAGGTTGTGGTTCTGTAAAAGTAGCTGCACAATTGATAGAGTGCGATTCTCGCGAAAGAAAAATATGTAACGTATTTCATATTTATCTATAAATTAATTATTTAATTACACTTTTCTTGTAATATTTCACGAGTATTGACACGGAAAACTTTTTTAACACACGGGTATCGTTTAATTGAAGTGTTGCGTCGAAACGATATTTCAATTCGCAATATTTTATTTTTAAATACATTGCAGGTCATCAATAATGGATTGTAAAAGATAACCGAGTACCTGTAATGTACTCGCTAACATTCTCGTCGCCGAGACATGGAGAGACAGCAGTGTAATTCACTTCAAAACTTTGATGAGCCCAAAACAGAAATTTTGAAAAAAAGATTATTGAAATCCGCCAACACGGCCGTCACCACGAATTTGCCGCAGAATAGTACACAACAAAATGTACTATTGAATACATTACGTGTGAGTTAGAAACTATTATTAAATTGTTTATTTTGTGGTGTGATATCCTTTTTGATATCATTGAGACATATGTTTAATATTTCAGGCGCCAATATCGAGCAGCATGATCGTGTCCTCGGTGCAGGCCCCACAAAGCTCCTTACCTATCACCCACAATTTAGTGACTCACTCTATGGCTCCTGTGAAGCTTCATCCTAACAACAGTCCCTACCCTTTGCAGTTGTCCACTGTGCATGTGCCAGTGCAGATCCCTGGTTCCACATCCAACATTAATGTTCCAGTTCAGTTCTCAGGTCCAACAAGTACAGTTCCATTACAGATTGCACCTGTTAGTTTACCTTTACAAGTGTCAGGAACAACCAGTGTTCCAGTTCAGTTGCCAGCCGGTGACACTATAAATGTCCCTCTCCAAATTCCAGCTGCTACTCAAAGCATTCAGCTTGCTGGACCAACATTGCCGTCTATGCCTGTTTTAAATTCAAATCAGTCCCTCCAGAATTCTATAATCCATGTGCACATGGGTTCCAATCAAAGATCAACAAATATGGATGGCAGCACAGACATGTTAGCTTCTAGTTCATCACAACTGACAGTGACTGACTCATCTGGTGTCCAAGTGAAAGTGACCAACCCCCTCCCACAAGTTCAAGTGGGGCATAATAATGCCATGTTACAAATGCAAAACCCTGCAAATCCAAACTCGATTCAACTGCGGGGTGCAGGCCGGAGCATGCCTCATGTGGTGTACATACAGACTCCGACCGGACTGAAGCCAGTCACCAGCACTGAAGTTATCACACAAGCAAGTACAAGTGGAAACCCACCACAAATCATAGTAAGAAGGCCTGTAAGTGTAGCATCACCATTAACAACCATCTTAGCACCCTAAATGATAGGAAATTAAGATTTGTATTTTATTTCCTTGCTTTATTTTCTGCACTAATTATGTAATAACATTTAAAATTAGTGTATAAATAAATTTCCCTGTCAATTATACTTTCTTGTTCCTATGTTTTTGGAAATAACACATTGCATTAGTATAACCTGAAGTTTAGTTATACACTTGATTAATTTCTTCTTGCTCTTAGGGAATAATGTGCATCCATCCATATTGGTGCTGGTTTCATCACTTAGCATGTCATGGTGTATGTTAATATAATATAAAAATAAAATATTTATTATGTTAAACTCCTTGAATGTAACCTTCAGTGAATTTGGCAGCAAGGCCACTACAAAAAATGTATTTGTGAGAAATGAGTACAACATTTGTATTGCAGATAATGATTAAATTTGTACAACATAACAGATGCTTATAATAATTTCCTTTAAATAACAAAAAAATATATTATGAGCAAAGTCTAACTTGAAATCTAGTTTTATACTGATTTTTTGTTCTGTCACTATTTTTTTTTTTCCTATTAAAACAGAGATATTACTAGATTGTTATAAATAAGTTTTATTTATAACAATCTAGTAATATTTCCAATGAAACAAAATAATATTTGTTGCAGGTAACAAGTAATTCTAATATACATTTAATATCTAATGTATCAAACATCACTTCGAAGCCTAACATCGCTCCAAAGCTTCCCGCTCAGAACAAATCTTCCATTCTCACTCCAGTCAATGCTAGTCAGCCAATAGTCATACAGAAACCAAAGGCTAATGACAAGATGATGGTACCAGTTAGCATTGCTCCAGGCAACCCCAACAAGCAAGCCATAGCATACCTTGGCTCTGTAAAAAAGAACAACCCGAAGAATTTATCAGAAAATCAATCCATTTTGATATCAAATAACCAACCGAATGTAAATGCAAATAATCAAAAGTTGTTCATTACTCCCATGAATATGCCAAAAATACAAAATACCAAGTTTATTTTACCTGTTACTCTACCAGCAACAATGGCTTCTAAAGGTCCAATTATCAACTTGCAAATAGCTAATGGACAGATACAGAATGATCCACAAGGGAACATTACTGTGATGAGAGATACGTCACTAGATTCTCAAGATTTATCAGGCCTACAAACTTTAAGTAAGGTATGTTTGAATGGCAAAGATGCTTTACCATTGAGTCCAAAAAATGAGCAGGCATTCACTTTGTCAATAACAGGATCTAGAGCTGAACCAACTGGGGAACAAGGGGAGTATACTCTTTCAATACCTGAAACAAATGCCTCTATGAATGATGATATTTACACAGTTTCTATTGAAGAGGAAGGAGGACAAACTCAAGAAAAATCCTTTACCCTGGCTATACCAGAAAAAGGAAAAAGTTTGTTAAATAAGCACATGGTGGAAAGAAATGAAGTTCCGTCTGTCACAGTGGCTGCACCAGCTATTCTCAGACGTTCGAATTCTGATAACAGTGAAAGAAAAACATCCAACTTCAATACAAAGAGGCGAATATCATTATGCACAGAAAATATGTCAAATAAGACTTTGAGAATGTCTTTGCCTCACAAGTTTGTGAAGCAGGAAGATAAGCTCGAAAACAATGATGATCATCGTGTACCATCACTGTTTTGTGATGAGAAGTTGGACAAAGACTTGGATCCTAAGCATTTAGATTCAGAACCTGAAGATTATAAAGAAACTAAGCATGAAAGTACAGACAAAGCTCCTCAAGATAATTACTATTCTAAAGACGAGAATGGTACAATCAATCTCAAGGTAGAAGGTGCTGTTGAAGAAGATCCACCAGGACTCATATGGGTTAATGGGGTTGCTAGATTACAAGGCAGTTATTTACAGTTCAGGTCAAATGAGTTTGGTCTGATAGATTTACTAGAAAGCAGTGACCAAGAAGAATACAATCCCAATGCTTTCCATACACCTGTCAAACAAGGAGTAGAGAACAAAGTTAAGAAGGCAACATCACCTGAAGATCTGTTCCGATGTGAATGCTGTGGCTGTCACGGAATGGCCGCAGAGTTTATTACACCAAACTTCTGTAGTCCTGCATGCCAAAGTGAAGCTCAAAAAGCATTGCAAAAGAAAAAAGACAAAGAAAGAGCAGAACTGATAAAGAAGAAGAATAAAATGAAGAGGCTACTGATGAGGAAACAGTTGTCCGAGTCAGAACTTATAACTGACAGCAAAGAAGACAAAGTTATATTAAAACATTTTGATTCCTTGCCAGCTGACAGCAAACTGTCCGAAGCAGCACTATTGAAGATAAATGAAGATTTCATAGAAAACGAGAAGTATCCATGGATGTGTGGTAAGAATGGCTTCTCGTGGATGCGGTATCTGGACTTTTGTAAAGCAAAGGATGCTCCTGTGAAGCTATTCAAGAATCCATTTCCTTACAATAGGAATGGTTTCAAGGTTGGCATGAGATTAGAGGCTATTGATCCCCAGCACCCTTCATTGTTCTGTGTGGTGTCGGTGGCAGAGGTTCAGGGTTACAGAATGAGGCTACATTTCGATGAGTACCCGGACGTGTTCGACTTCTGGGTGAATGCAGACTCGGTGGATATCTTCCCTCCAGGATGGTGTGAGAAGAATGGCCGTGTTTTAAGACCTCCGGGCAATGTTAGCCCGCCGAGCTTCTCCTGGCCATTGTATTTGAAACAGATGAGAGCTATTGCAGCACCTAGGAACCTGTTCACACATGTGACAAGTCCTGTAAGTTATTTTAAATTTTACTTAATAATGTTTTATTATCTTAGGAAGCTCAGATTGCCATTTGCCAAATTTGTGAACAAGTATCTATTATACTTTGCCATTATGTCAAATAGTGTAGTAGAAGGTAACTAAGTAATGGTAATCTATACTAATATATAAAGCTAAAGAGTTTGTTTGTTTGCTTGAACGTTTAACTCTGGAACTGATGGTCCAATTTGAAAAATTCCTTCATTGTTAGATAGCCCATTTATCGCAGAAGGCTTTAAGCTATATTTAATTATGAAGTTCTTGCGGAAACCCGAAGCACGCGGGTGAAACTGGACGCGGGAAACAAGATTATTAATATAATTATTTTATCAAAAGATAAATTCCAACCATAAAAATGTACATTAACAAACCTGTCAATCATTTGTAGGCTTTAAAGAATATAATAATATCGAAATTACTCAAGATTCATTTAATAAGTGTGAAGTCAAATTAATTAAATAAAAAATATTGACCAGTAGCTCCTGAAATAATGCGTTCAAGATTAAATACATATTTTTTTGTCTTTTTTTATTAAATGAAAATATTTAAATAGAATCATAGGTTTTAATTCTGTAATTAAAAGAATTACTTGTGGCTACATAGTTTACATTATTTTAATTTCCAAACATTACCACCATCTTATCACTTATAATGTTATTTAGTATCCAATATCTAGTGCCTGACCCATTTTAATATCGTCAAAATGATTGATTGGCTTGTTACTGTTAGATCTAATAAAACTGGAGTATGACCTAAATTAGTTTCTTGATTGATACAAGTTCGTGCAAAATATCTGTAATGCATGTTACTCTATCCATTATGCTTAAGAGGAGTGTATTTGTTATCTTATTAAATAGCAATAATCAAATAGGGGAAAACATCCAATTATTGGCACATTAAGCGACATCGGTAAAAGAAATATGGTTTGTGAAAATTATACGCCTTTTTAAGAAAAGAGAATAGTAAAAAGTAACATTAGTAAAAAAATCAAGTTATTTTGTTCGAAAACTTGATTATTGATTTTCTAAATAATGTATGTTTGATTTGATTGATATTTTTTATGGTGTTTAAGATGATTGTATAATCGAATTGCAGTACTATTTTTTCCTGAAGAACTCCAATTTTATTTCAGAACACTTTAATTAATCCCTATTGTCCCTACTAATATGAGAAATGCGAAAATAACTCTGTCAGTATGTCAGCCTTTCACGCCAAAAGTTTTGAACCTATTTAAATGAAAATTTGGTACACAGATAGTGTAGAACCAGATAAGAGACAATAGGATATTTTATATTTTTTTATAGCGGGTATAAATAGGGTCTCATTAAAATAATTAAAACTTGCTACTCAGTAAGTCACTATTCCACAGCTAGTCTTAAAAATATCTTAGTGTTCACTGCAGAAATATTTCTAACAAAACAACTTCAACCCAGGTGTTCAAACCAAATTGCTTCCGCGTGGGCATGAAGCTCGAAGCCGAGGACCGCAAGAATAAGCTGGTCTGCGTGGCCTCCATCGCCGACGTGCTGGACAACCGGATGCTCATCAACTTCGACTCTTGGGACGAGATGTACGACTTCTGGGTCGAACCTACGTCCCCTTATATACACCCAGTGGGATGGGCGGAGGAAAATGATGTGCCGTTGACGCCGCCTAATTGTAAGTGTTAGTGGAATTTTATTTGTTACTAGCTGACCCAACAGATGTTCTTCTGTCTTAACAGAAACTCTTTATTAAATAGAACTTTTTATATAAGGCCTGGTAGCTCTTAACTAACCGTGATGTGCACTATAATGCGTGCTGCTATTAGCAGCACGCATTATGTCTATTTTATGTCAAACGCCATTAGATTACATAAAAAAGTTCATATAACCAAAAGCGCTTAATATAAACTTGAAAAAAAAACCAAAAGCGCTAAGTTAAATTTCCTAATTTTCCGCGCAATTTTCTTATTTTTTTCTTTCCAATAATAGAAACCTTCTCCTGACACTAAGAACAAAAATAGAACTAGCGAAATCGGTCCAGCCATTCACTCGTGATGCCGTGACCAAGTGAAATAAGGATTCATTTTTATATACATAGATTGTTCTCATCATTTCATTTAAATAATAATAATAATAGAAATCTTTATTGACATAATAAAATTCATACATAATTGTGCGTACTCTGATTCCTATGCTAGTTTAAAACTGTATTACAGGAACCAGTGTCTTCTCCAAAATATAGTCACAGTGTATATGTCAACAAGAAGTGAATAGAATTTAAAATGTTAAAATTCTATTTTATTTTAATTTCATTTTCATGTTTTAATTTTGTCAAAGAGAGTTATGAAGTATTGGTGCTCCTATACAACCACTGTTTTTTGGGATTCTATGTGTATAATAGTCTCAAGAACCTTGGGTTTGATCCCCATGCCAGACAAGAAATCTCTGTGTTAAATATAAGATTTCTTTCCAGGTCTGGATGGTTGAGGGACAACCCTCCGTAATTTGGTCCTTTTTTCAGACTTCCATCTCCCATTTAGAAAAGATTACACTGCATTTGATATTTTCCCAATATTAACGAATACATTTGAGAATTAATTCGTTCAATATATTCGATTTCCCTGGTAGATCCTAAGTCTTAAGTCACCAAAACTACGCATATTCATTAACATTTCCACCTCTAAAAATGAAATAATGGTACATTTCATCCCCTATGAGCCTGCCTTATTGGAAAACTGGTTGGATAGAAACCCTCAAGAAATGGTACAAAATTCTCGTCCCCTTGAGATCCCAACTAACCAGGTTTCACTGTATTAACTTAACTGATAATAAAAACGTTGTTTGTTCCTTAATAACATTATAATAAGGAAACAATGTCAAATTAAAAACTTCACTTATCAGTGTGGAATATAAATTGAATTGTCATATTTATAAATGTTGTAACATTCATCATACTTCAACATTCATCATTGTCATATTTTTTATTACAGAGTAAAATTTACATAAAATATTAGATACTTAATACATTACGTTTTATACTTGGGCAAAGTAATATGTTTAAAAAACTTACATTAGTATACTTTTACACTAATACACGTACAAATTATCATACATACTCTACAAAATAATTAATGGCATAAGGCTTTTAAAATTGTTTTTATATTTAGTCAAACTAATATAATTAAAATATATAAGTATTACGTATAATACTCACAATTATTAATTAAAAACCATATTCTATACCATAAGTGGCATTGTATTATAAATGTTTTATATTTTGGCCAAACTAATATAAATATAAAATACTAGCGGCCCGCCCCGACTTCGCACAGGTAGACTTTTATTTTATAGCCTATGTCACTCAGGGACAATGTAGCATTCTAAATAATTATCAGAATCCGTTTAGTAGTTTTTGAGTTAATTCGAAACAAACGAAAAAAATTACGAACTTTCCCTCTTTATAATATTAGTATGGATATATTTTTATACTATTCCATATAATACCCACAAATTACCATACTCTCCAAAATAATTAATAAAAAACCATATTCTAAACCAGAATGTATTAAAAATGTTTTATATTTGAGCAAACTTATATAAATATGAAATATATATTATTATAGGTACTATTCCATATAATACACACAAATTATAATACTCTTCAAAATAATTAATTAAAAACCACATTCCACACCAGACTATGGTATTGTATTAAAAATGTTTTATATTTGGGCAAAGTTATATAAATATAACATACATATTATTAAACTGTTCCATATAATACTCACAAATTACCATACTCTCCAAAATAATTTACTAAACATTCCACAGAATATGACATCGTATTAAAAATGTTTTATATTTAGGCAAAATAATATAAATAAAATATATATAATTATTATAATATTATATATAATACTTACGAATTACTATGCTCTTCAAAATAATTAATTATAAGCCACAAAATTAGTACATTGTCACAAGGATAACCGGTGAGTGACGTCGCCAGTTTTATCTTCAATACGTTTTATATTAGACATATTTAGTTGTGCCGCGACCACCGGACCATGCGCTCATGTCTCAATCAATTAGAAAAACGTGAGTTTCTTACAAATATAATAGAATATATCAGACACAAACACGCGATTATTAAATAAAATTACTGAGATAATTGTCCGATTATTTATTATGTTTTGTTACGAAACGTTGGTAGATGATAGCGGTGTGTGTTGTAAATATTAAATCATCGGTGTTATATTTAGGTGAATGTTAATTGTTGTAACCTTTTTCGTGTGGTTTTAGTTTGAGTAAACAAAATATTAGCGGAGTTATATTTATTTGTGTTTATAAACCGTGTTTATTTAATTGTTTGTTAATAATTAGCTCGACGATTTTCCGTCTGTATTACTATAAAAATGTAACATTTCAATTTTAATACACATTGTTTTGGCAGTAAGTTTGTCTCAAAGAAATTTTTTTTCATACGTAGTTATCCACGAGGCTTTTGATATCTTAGGATTAAAGGCGAGCAGAGCCCCAGCCTTAATAAATGGTTTAAAAACTACAAACTCCCTCAAGGAGACAGCAATGATAAATGTCAAAGCAAAATGAGCTCTATTGCCTTGCACTACAAGATAAACCAGGTTACCAACGGGCGCCAATAACACAGACTCGAATTAATTTTAATCTGTAATTTTCTTTGTTAAAAATTGATAAGTGCATAGATCGATTTTACTACCAAAAAAGTATTTATTTACCTAAGTTATAGCAAATATGATAATGTATATATTTATACATAATATATTATGTGTAAATTATTGTTCTTGTTGATTACTCATTATTATCATTAGGTAGAACAATAACAGTGGTGATAACTAAACTTGTTTGGTATGCCATTAGTACTCGGCATATTTTAAATACAATAGGTTTATAATAATACTAGTTGCATACCGTGGTTTTACTACCTTACCGCTTTGTCCTAGTGAACCGTTTTTTTTTCTGTCAGACATAATGAGAATGAGTATATTAGAGGGAGCTTGAAAGTGGCGCCAGTGACTGAAAAGTTGAAAGAGAATCGTTTATCTTGGTATGGTCATGTGAAGAGGAGGGATGAAACGCATGTTACTAAAAGAGTTTTAAGTATACATGTAGATGGATGGAGAGGGAGAGGAAGGCCAAAGAAAAGACTCTTCACACAATCCATCCAGGATTGTGTGAAGAGTGATATGAAAGAAAAAGGATTAAGTGGTAGTGTGACGGGTGACAGGACAGAATGGAATAAACAAACGTGTTGCGCCGACCCCAAGTAATATGGGATAAGGGCAGGAAGAAGAAGATAATATTCTTTTGAACGGACATATGTAGTTAGTCACTAGCTGCGCCCCGCGGTTTTACCCGCGTCACTCTGCTCCAGTGGGTGTGAGCGTGATGTTTTGTAGCATATATGTCAATCCAGCGTATAACCTATCTCGGTGCAAAATTTCAGCCAATTCCGTTCTGTAGTTTTGGCGTAACAGAGTAACAAACATCCATCCATACTTACAAACTTGCGTTTATAATATTAGCAGGGTATATATTTTTAATTTTTATCTGTGTGTAAAATAAAGACAGGCTAATGCTCTGTAGCGGCAGGATCGATTTTGACAGGACTTTCACCGGCAGATAGCTGTAGTAATAAAGAGTAACTTAAATCACTTTTTTGTTAAATTTCACGAGCACGAAGTCGCGGATATAACTAGTCCCTAATAAATGGTGGGCACATCACTTCTGTACGTACAAGTACTTTATGAGCAAATCAAACACTCAATGTATGTCAATGAAGTATTTATTAAGTATATTGTTGATACCTACATAATAATATTTTACTGCTGTAATTGTATATGTTACGGCTAAAGGTAGGTGTGAACATAAACTAAGATTTATCTTCGAGAAGCATCTAAAGTTCGATAACATGTTAGTTTGCGTTCGGTGGTTAAAAAAAAAACCTAAACCTAAACCAATGGAGTTGAACAGGGACTTATTGAGGTTGATCTAAGTTTAACCGCATGTGGTCGGCTGCACCTAGTTGTAGCCGGCCAAACCTAGGTGTAGCTGCACTTCGGCTATTAGCCGTAACATATCACATCAAATAATAAGAAATGTTAAGAATACTAAGTTTTATGTATACATACAAGAATCGACTAAAAAGTAAAAGTTATTTATAAAATCACGTAATTTGTAGTATGACCTTAATAATATAATTGTTCCGGCCGGTGTAATTGAATATAATAATTCAGACATCGCTCCGTTTTAATTGGTTTATTACTGTTTAATTGAGATTTCTATTTTTATGGTTCAAATAAAATTCAATAAAATTTTATGAAGGCTACTTACTACTAAGTCGGATATTTTTTTTAGATTTTTCTTATCTATCATTATCGATTATAATTATCGATAGACGTATGTTAACAGTTGTCCTTTCGATGTTTCGTAGACTCGAAGTCTTGGTAGCCCGGGAGCTGTAAAGAAGAGCGACAGTTGCACATAATTCCTCAATTCCCCCGACATTCCGCCAGCGAGGGACCTAAGCTGAGGTCCAAGTCCCACTAGGGCGCCCTCTTGGTCGGCGGAATAGATAGCGAAATTTTAATGCTTAATTGTGTTGTAAATTACCAAACAAATGTCACCAACGCGACGTCATAATAATGATTTTATTCGATAAGAAGATTGCCAAATATGTCAAAATCCGACCGTCGAGATGTTATGCTATGCTTCGTCATACCAGTAGTTGACTTAGGGTCCAGGTAACCGCCTATCATTTATCAGCAAAATACACTGGGGATTACCCCTGTTGTTGGTAGTAGACACCGGGGTTTTATTGAACATAGAGTACTGATAGTTTTCAGACATAGTTTCCTGCATAACATGTAAATCGAAGTATCATACTACTAATATTATAAATATGAATGTTTGTTTGTGACGCTTTCACGCTAAAACTAATTAACCGATCATCATAAAACTTTGTACACATATTCTTGGAAATATCATAAGGGAGCGAGCTAAAAGCTTTTTTTATCATACTTTGTCTACATGCACTCTTGTCTACTCTATTTGTTTATAATACGAATTTCTAAGAACTAGTTAACTAACAGTACTTAGTTCATTCTAGGAAATTTGTATTTTCAAAGAGGCAGCATGTTTCTGCAAGCCAATACGACGTTTAAATCCCGGCTCCACTCATTTCAATCATAGCTGATTGCCTAGACTCGCTGTTTAATCAAATATAGTTTCTTAAACATGAATTATGAAGACTACATGCAATCCATAATAGATTTCCATGTTTGTATATTCTGTACCAAAATGTTAACCATAGATTTACTAACATGATAATGTAATCAAAAACTTATTTAATATAGAAAAGGTTTGTCCCCCTCGGTGCTCTAAAACTACGCTCGCTAAAAAATGTGGCTCATATTTGATAAAAATTGTGTGGTTACAGGAAAAATGTGGATTACAGAAATAGATTTTATAGGAGCGATGGCGAACATCTATTAAAAATTACTATTTTTGTATTAGATGTATTTATAAAACATTTGCCTACAACTGTTAGTATATCCTTTTGATATTATCGACTAACATAGATTTGAATGTATTGGTGGTTTAGTTGTATCGTTAGATGCTTATAAAAGACATTGGATTTCCGCACTTAGCCTCTCGAAACACCTTTAATCATACCAAAACTCTGTCAGCCCCTTGATATTTTTAAGGGCTGCGTGTATTGAGTTTGAGTTAGAGACATAAGTTTTTGCAGTCAAGAATTACGTACATGTATCGTCCGCATATAGCGCTGTTCGTTATTTCTAATTCCTGCGTCGTGAGATACTGCTAGCGACTTCCTCGTGGGATCTTAGATTCAAATCCCATCGGTGGCGATCTTTTGCGCAGATTACTGAGTTTGTAGTTTATAAACCACTTAATAAGCCTCATGACAATTTCTTTATATGGAGTATTTTGTTTGGGATGAAAATGTCTACTATGGGTTTGTCTTATCTAAAAAAACTCCACTGCTGACTCAGTGGTTACGGTAGTGACTTCTGGGACCTGTTGTTTTGGGTTCGATTCCCACCTGGGACAACTATAATGAATCACGCTTGTTCTGAGTCTAGGTGTGTTATATATCCATGAAATAAGTGTTTGCACAGGGATAAATTTTCCTAGTGTTTCTAAAAAAATAACTTGAAAAAAAGAGAAGTCACATCATTTCGTATGTTTGCAGTCTACAAGGACCCCGACACATTTTCGTGGGAGAACTATCTGAACGAGACTGGAGCGTCGTCGGCGCCCCCTCGCGCCTTCAAGCCGCGGCCCCCGCACGGCTTCAAAGTTGGCATGAAGCTGGAAGTTGTGGATAAAAGGGTAAGTCTTTTAACATCCTATGTTCTTAATATTATAACTACACCGAATTTCGTGCGACAACCTCCGTAGCGTAGCGGTATTTGGCTCGCTTTAAATCTCGGAGGTCGTGGGTTCGATCCCCACGCCTAACAAGAAATCTTTGTGAAAATTCTATGATTACTTTCCGGGTCTGGTTGGTTGAGGGACTACCCTCCGTGCCTCGGAAAGCATGTTAAGCCGTTGGTCCCGATTGTTATAATCATTTATAATAATCGTATATCACGGGCAGTAGCGTTTCCTTGTGTTACAACATAATATTGCGGTCAAGCGTGGTGACTATAGCAAGTACCTCTGGAGAAGGCCCATGTTCAGCAGTAAACGTTATATGGGCTGATGATGATTACCGAATTTTGTGACTTTCAACTCAAAGAAGTAGGCTTAATTTATTAAACTCCAACGAACAATTACATACTGGTATGGTTGTAATTCCAAGAATCATGTTTAATAGTCTTTCTTCTACAAATAATGTATGGATTCCTTAACAATGGACGTCATGAATAAGACCTATTGAACAATTACGTGTGTCGTCTGATTCTTTAATTTCATTCATTCAAGATTTTTCATCTCTTATTTTAGTTATTTGTTATTCAATATCAGTGAGCCATGGCTCATGAGCCGTCGTGGTTCAAAAATCATCCGTGACAAAAATGGATTTTCTTTTTTATTCGTTATCTAAAAATGCCTCGGGGCTATTGGGGGAAAAAAAAAGTAATTTGCCAACCTATAGGTTTTTATTCCTGACCAGGAAAATGACGTTTTTTTTCTTCCGACGGACATATGTACTTAGCCCCGAGACTTTTGCTACTTCACCGGGCATAAAGGCAAGTATAGCTCCAGCCTACATAAGTGGTTTAAACACTACAAACTAAGCAACCTGCGCAAGAGGGCGTCCCAGAAACCAAAATCTTACAGAAAGAAATGTCTTGCTGTTGCAGTGTCACGGCTTATATTGATATTTTATTTAGGTTCACATTTTTAAACTCGTTATATCTTTTGAATTCATTTGCCGATTTTGATCATTCAAAAAGTTGTCTACAGGTACTGGAACAGTCTTATATGAAAAATAATTTATTTGGATAAGGATTAATAAGAAAATATGAATAACGTGGGCCTTAAGGCATAGTCTGGTTTTTGTAAAAAAAATATCAAAAACCGGCCAAGTGCGAGTCGGACTCGCGCACGAAGGGTTCCGTATCAGTTACAAGTGCGTACCTATTTTTGATATCAAGAATAAAAAAGCGTATGTTTATGAAATGAAATGTTATTTTATATTTTTATATTCGAGTTGATTGAATGAAAGGTAAATTGCGGTTTACGATTTATGACGTATTAAAAAAAAACTACTTACAAGATCTCGTTCAAACCAATTTTCGGTGGAAGTTTGCATGGTAATGTACATCATATATTTTTTTTAGATTTATCATTCTCTTATTTTAGAAGTTACAGGGGGGGGGACACACATTTTACCACTTTGGAAGTGTCTCTCGCGCAAACTACTCAGTTTAGAAAAAAATTACATTAGAAACCTCAACATCATTTTTGAAGACTTATTCATAGATACCCCACACGTATGGGTACGATGAAAAAATTTTTTTTGAGTTTCATTTCTATGTATGGGGAACCCCAAAATTTATTGTTTTTTTTCTTTTTTTGTGTGAAAATCTTAATGCGGTTCACAACATACATCTACTTGCCAAGTTTCAACATTATAGTTCTTATAGTTTCGGAAAAAAGTGGCTGTGACATACGGACGGACAGACAGACAGACAGACAGACAGACAGACATGACGAATCTATAAGGGTTCCGTTTTTTGCCATTTGGCTACGGAACCCTAAAAAAAGTAGTTATAGTTACATAACTACTATAGTTATCATCAATAGTTTCCACAGCGCATGCGACGAAAGACTATGTAGGGCACTATTTTACACCTTGGGTTATGTTACTTAAGTTTTAGTAAGGATCTCTAATCTTTTCTAAGAATAAATATAGCCTATGTCACACAGGGTGAATGAAGCTTTTCAATGGTGAAAGAATTTTTGAAATCGCCACAGTAATTTTTGTGTTTATTCATTACAAACATACATACACACACAAAAATACAAATATTTTCTTTTTATAATGTTAGTATAGACTAGCCACTCTTATCCTGCTGGCTCTTTAACCTTCCCCCTATGAACTCTGGCGAGCTTACTCACACAGGGACACAACGTTAATCAATAATGTTATTTGGATGTGTTATTTTGTAAGGTGGAAGTACTTCCCCAGTCCAGCAACTCTTTTATCGTCATCATCACCACCAATAACCCGTTTACGTCTACTGCTGAACATGGGCTCCTCTTTACAGACCTTGGCAAGCCAAGGTCGTTGAGCTATATTGTCATAATCATCACGCTTGGCCGGATTGGTGATTACAGTAAGATAGTAAGAAATTTGATAGATGCTTGGATGAACCATCCATCAGCTGTAAGTCCCTTAATACGATACCTACGAGACAACATGGGGTGGTCTATTCTAAGCCGGAAACCGGCAATTCATTTATCGTCATCATCATTATCAGCCCCTATAACGTCCACTGCTGAACATGCGCCTCCTCCCGAGGGAGGGTATTTGCCATAGTCACCACGCTTGGCAGGCGGGTTGGCGACCGCAGTATTATGTCGTACCACACAAGGAAACGCTGCTGCCCGTTCCTTGCTATACGATTATTATAGATGATGTTATAATAATCGGGACCAACGGCTTAACGTGCTTTCAGAGGCACGGTGGGTAGTCCCTCAACCAAACAGACCCGGACAGAAATCTCAGAATTTACACAAAGATTTCCTGTCCGGCGTGGGGATCGAACCCACGACCTCCGAGATTTAAGGCGAGCCAAATACCGCTACGCTACGGAGGATGTCATTTATCGTACTTACGCTATATTTAATCTCTTTTTATATGATATAATTCTCGTGTTGTTTTTTTCAGGTGCCATTCCTAATCCGCGTGGCCACTATAAGCGCGGTGAAAGAGCATCAGATCCGTGTTTCGTTCGACGGGTGGCCCGACGATTTGTCCTGCTGGTTTGACGACGATTCGCCCGACGTGCACCCCGTGGGCTGGTGCCTCAAGACTGGACACCCCTTGGAGCCTCCTTTGAGTGAGTGTTTACAGATTCTTTAATAGAGGACAATGAATTTGAAAGAGAGAAAATATATTTATTTCAGCCCAACATACAAGATAGATGGTTAATAGCACTACTAAAAAAATAACAATAAATAGTAATCTTACATGTTCTGCCGAAAAGGTCACCTCTGCATTGGCTAAGCTAACACCCTAGTGCTTGTTTTCAGTCGGTTTTGTTTTGAATGGGATAATTATTGGCAGTTTGATTCAATTGCAGTAAATGTAAAAATTGTATATGTATTTTTCATTTCTGATCTGGATATAAAAAATCCTACTAATATTATAAACGCGTAAGTTTGTAAGTATGGATGGATGGGTGTATGTTTGTTACTCTTTCACGCCAAAACGACTGAACGGAATTGGCTGAAATTTTGCACCGGGATAGGTTCTACGCTGGATTAACATATAGGCTACAAAACAACACGCTCCGACCCACTGGAGCAGAATAACGCGGGTAAAACCGCGGGGCGCAGCTAGTATTAAAATAAATTTAACGGCAGTTCCGTTAAATTTATTTTACCGTTAAAAACGAAATCCCAAAGATTACAAAAATCTTTGGGATTTCGTTTTTAATTTATACTACAGTAGCCGCATAAACTCACAAACCTTGCCCGGCAAAGAAGATCTTCATTTTATTGTGGTGGAACTCGACCAGCCGTTTCTCTACACTACTACATATTATATAAATTACTAGCGACCCGCCCGAACCCGTGGGTTTGCACGGCTGCAATTCTGATGTATTATATATAAAAAGGCTCGAACGCGTATGCGTAGACGTGCATGTGCGGTGTGTCCTGTCTCATACGGTTCCATACATTACAACTCAGTGGTACGTGCACGTCTACGCTTACGTCTACGTATACGCATCCGGTGTGCTCGAGCTTTAAAACCGCATTAATTCGTTACGTAGTTTAAAGATCTAAGCATACATAGGGACAGACATACAGCGGGAAACGACTTTGTTTTGTACTATATAGTAAAAATTAACAGCATTAAAAATTATTTTGAATATTTTACAGTCGATTAATATATATCCCGTAGCATATTGTATAGCTCGTAGCGAAACATGTAGCGCGTAGCACTAAATAACTGTTTTAATTCATAGCCGCGGAGGAGCTGTCCGTAGCGGGTCCGTGCGGGGTGGGCGGGTGCCGCGGGCTGGGGTCGCTGCGGGGGGGCGGCGCCAAGCACCACGCCGCCGCCTCCGCCTGCCCCTACCGCGCCCCCGCCGACCCCCCCGACCGGCTCGCGCAGCCCGCCGACGTCGCGCTGCCCAGGGAACGCAGGTCAGTACTGCCCCCTGACCCTTCCCATGCAGCATGGACCCGAAATCCAAGAGTCAACTCCCTAAAAATATCATTCCTCAATTCCTCCTCCAGTGACCGCCCTAAACCGAGTTCTAAGTCCCACAGGGAGCGTCATTAATAATGTCACCTTTAACCTTATGCCTGGTAAAGTTGCAGAAGCTTCATAGCAAACTACATAATTATATCCGACCGACAAAAAGTACCGAATGCAAACAAAACAAAATTATTATCCTTATCGATGCAAAACTAACAAAAAGGCTCTGAATACTATTTTTATCTGGTTTAAGATCTTTATTTCTCAAAAAGAATAAAATTCACTTACATGACAAACGTATATCACAAGCATAAAGTTTCTTTTTACATGCTAATCGGGCGGTTACAGTAGGTACTTAAATAACAAGTTTTAAACAATTTTATTGCTAATTCCAATAATATTTTATGTGTTTATTTATCATATATTTCTTATTGCAGGGTGCTTACTAAACAGCCAAAAACAAGCTCAATACACACAAGTACTCCTACAAGCGACATTGCTGCAAAAGAAAGGTAATTAATACGCCATCCTTTTCACACTTATAGCCTTTTAAATGTGATTCTTTTTGATATCCTTAAATTTTTAGATGTTAGAAATAAATATAGTCAATTTAATTCTACCTAATTACGTAATTATTATGTTATTATTTTGTTAAGAAGTTATAATATTGACGTTTTAGTTTTGTCTGCAGGCCAGGGAGAGGAAGGCCGCCTAAACATAAGCGTGTGGAAGAAGTTGTGAAGAATGATCCGGTAAGTTTAAGTTTAAATAAAATTTGACTTTAAGGGTACTTTGTTTGGTGTGTATTTGTATTTTCTATCTGGTTACATTGTTTTATTACCATAATATGTAATTTTCTTACTTGACAATCTGTCTGTAATTATATTCTAAACCAGGGTTTCTTAAACTTTTAGCAGTCACGGACCATTTTCACAATTTAAAAAATTCCATGGACCCCTGAAAATTACTACTTAGTTAATGAAAAGGGTGCTGCTGTTCGGCCTCAATTAGAACGAATAAATTGTGGGATTGTCTTCGACAAGACTGATCTACTGCGGACCCCTGATATACATGCTACGGACCCCCAAAGGGTCCGTGGTCCCCACTTTAAGAAACCCTGTTCTTAACGATAATACACCGGCACAGATAAGAGAGTACTATTAGAAACTATTTTATATCCAACCTTATTACACATAAGATAGGACATACTTTTCAGCATCAAGGAAAGCTTTACGTGTAGTATGTAGGACTCCCCTCTCCAATGCTGATTAGAATACGAATAGTTGACTGTGCGTGCATCAAGAAGCAGATGCTAGGCATACGGCAGGATACAGGTACCCACTAGTCGATTGAATTTGTATATAAATGAATAATATGTTATCCAGGCGTCGGACGACGAATCAATATCGAGCGGTGGCGGCAAACGCTGGCACGGGTCGCACGTGTCGGAGCGCACGGAGCGCTCGGAGCGAACAGAGCGCTCGGAGCGAACCTATTCGCGCATCTCGCTCCCGCTCAGAGACAACCTGTCCCGACACAGAGCCGCGCTGGCGCTGCCGCACGACCCATCCGTGTGGACAGAGGTAATGTGGTGAATACTAGTAGGACAGCAATACGATAGTGTTTCTAGTTCTAGCTGTCTCCGTTCGACAATTAAAGTGTGAAATTTTATATACTTTCCATTGAAATAATATGACATTAAATTCAATTAAAATACAAAATATCAATCTAATTTAGGTATTTTTATCTTTGCATCTTATCATTATTAATTATTTAGTATAGTAATAAAGAAGTAAGATACAGACCTTACTTCTCTTTAAATGTGTTTTTTAATATCTAGACATTTCGGAGTTGTCATGGACGAAAATTGACAGAAAACTGTTCAGACAAGTTTTTAATTCCACTCATCACTCAGACTCAGACTTTTTCCTACATTAAAGTTAAATTGAACCCAAAATAGAGTAATAATGTAATTGTATGTTTACAGAGCGACGTGGTGGCGCTGATCTCGCGCATCGCGGGCCCGGCGGCCGGCAGCGCCGTGGGGCGCGCGCGCATGTCGGGCTCCGAGCTGGTGATGACGTCACGCGACGAGCTCGTGCACTGCGTGCGCCTGCGCCTCGGGCCCGCCGTCAAGGTGTACAGCGTGGTGCGCCAGCTGCGCGAGCAGTACTCGTGATCCCGGGCCCTGCGCAGCTCCTTCAGCATGCTACTATAGACTACGCCGTAGCAACACCGCTACGGCGTAGCTGCAACTCCACCGGTGATAGTGATGTGACTGAACGACGACTAAGTGTTGTGATTGCAATTTAAGTAGTTACCGTACATGGATTTGTGGCGAATTATATATGTGCCCGATTTGTTTGTTATGAAAAATATTTAGGTGTATCCTTATGGACAAGTTTTTATGAACTGTTGAGAAGTCAGAATTTAAGTTTTTCTAATTGAACTGAATTGTGTATTTATTGAACGTGGACTATCATGTTGAGTTCTTTTTATTTAATTGATTCGAAGTTGAATCATATCTATACTCTTCAAGAACTGACAATATTATACTCAAGAAATGAATGTTTGCATCGAGCAATACTGTATTTTAAGCACAAATTTCTAGATTATTATAAATCATGCTTTAAATGCGGCGGTTGTGATGAATGCAATCTGTGTCGTGTTCTTAAGTAGGAAATTATACAAAATCGAGAACCATTTTTATATTGACAACATTGATATTTTCAAAATTACAAACTAAAATTGTTATGTATAAAATAATGTCCAATATTTTATATTAGTAAATATTTGATTAAATTTTGAATACAAACAATCTACACGATTTTCTAACGGCTGAATGCAAATCAATATTGTTATAGACTATTTTATGACAAATGTGTCTTATATAAGTCATGATAGTTAAAATAATTACTGAGATCTTCCTCCTTTGACACATCAGCTTCTGAAAATGTGAACTTTTGAGATCCTGGAACAGGATGTAAGTTTTTATGTAAATATACTTGTACATAGTCGAATCTCTTGTGCAATTTAGTATTAAAAATAATAATATATTTTTGTCACTTTGCTTTTGAGATTGTATCGTTTTTTTTTATTAAAAGATGAACTTTTAGTCAAATGTCATTAGTCAAGTGTTCAATTCTTACCTTTAATTTATATACAGAAGGTATATTTCTTTATTAGTCTTAAGTTGCTAAGAATGAAATTTTGTTTTGTGGAATATTCACAATGATGAGTTAATTTCAGTTCGAAACAAATTAGTTTATGAGTTAGTAATAATAATATTAATTAGGTCAAAATTTATTACGTTTTTGGATGGAATAATGAAACATAATAATTGTTAATTATTATACAAAATCTTAAAAATTAGGAAATGTTAGATTTATCAAGGAGCATCATATTTTTTAAAACACATACAAATTTATGTGGAATGATTTAATTTTTTAACTTAGTTTTATATTTACGACTAGGTGTATAGGCTAGGGTCGCTCCATAAGATCATAAATTAAGTACTCAACCAAATTGTTACTTATTTTGTGAATTGTGTAAATATATTTGTATCAATAGGCTGCTGACGTATCGATAGTGGCCGTGTATGTACATAGTATTTCGTACTATGTAAGTTTTTACACCACTGGTTAGTACTTTGAGTGCCATTTCCACTGGCGCCAAATATTTTATTGTTACTCTGTAATTTAATAAAAATTGTGAAACTCAAATTGAAGTTTTTATTTTTAACTAGCTGACCCGACAGACGATTTCTATATTAAATTGAACGTTTAATATTGGGCGTGATAGCTCTGAATTAACCATGATGTGCACTAAAAAATTAACTTTTCTCGACTCTTTTACAAACTACAGCAAAAAGATTTTACAAGTGTTTAATTCTTTTACGAATATCTACTTCTTGAATAATAACCTTATTTCACCGCCATTCTTCAGGCATGCATGCTTTAGATGAAAAAAGCTGCTCTACGATCCGCCGTTAAGTAAACGGGGATTCTCCAAAACTAGTCAACTCAGAACGCAAGAAGCACACTGATCAATTCCATACTGGAAGCTTAGAAGGGATCGCAGGATGCTCTTGAGAGTCTTCAGTGACCTTTCCAAGGCATTCGACTGCGTAGATCAAAGGACCCTTGTTATTAAGTTAAAATAAAATATTCTATTACATATAAATATGTATAGTATAGTAAATAAATAGTATACATACACGGCGTTGCTTCTAAAGAGCATTCGATTAAAATGGGTGGTCTATTCGGTCCTTTTCTATTCTTATTAACATAATTATTATTTTAATGATTTGACATAGTACATATATTATAAATTGACTCTCAGATATAGTCCTTTTAAATTATTATACTTCAATAATATTTAAAGTTAATAGAAAAGATATTAACCTAATTGAACTAAAAACACTTAGTATAGTAGTATAATATTTTATTAAACGCGGTTAAAACTTAATGCGTCAGATTTGCGCTACCAAATGCAACGTATACTAAACCAATTGCCTTTGATCTAGTTTCATTCAAAGTTTTTTTAAGAATAACATTCAAAACTGCAATGGAAGTCCGGTCAATTTAGACATTCGAAGCTACATAAATTCCCACCAAGCTGAAAATCAGTAAGATTGTTTAAAATACAAAGAAAAATAAAATTTGAAAGTTCCCCATCATTCCCCTGTAAGGAAAAAAAACATTCAAGTTCAAAGGTCAAAAAAAAGAGATTTTCGCGATTTTCAGCAAAACGGTAAGTGTTATCATAAAAATACCTAAAGAAAAATTGTAGATCATAAAATTATCTACAAAAAATGTATCAATACTTTCTTTCTACGAGCCACCGTTTTTGAGATATATCGATTCAAAAAGTTGTAATCGTCATAATATGCACACGTTTCCACGCCACCTATGAGGTAGTGTTCTTAGCACGTTTTTTTTAACGTGGTTTCCCCAGTAGGCCTATTCCACAGGTCAGTTGTGATCCTCTTTAATTTGAAACTATTGCAAAATAATGGATATTAGCAGAGATTGAAAAAATAAAAGCAATTTAAGTTGAAAAAAAGTATTGAAATTTAATCGTCCGAGTCGTAACTTTCGAATTGTAATTTAGACTTAAAAGACCTTGGTCGAACAGCAGCTTAACAGCAGCCATGATACTATGGCAAATATTTGTGCATATTAATTTTAAATAATATAAATTTGATCGTTTATTCTTTTAAATCACTTGTTCTACAAAATATGTCAACGATTCTGGGATTTCATTATTTAAATCTTCAAACATGCGACCTGATGGAGGGTAGTTAGAATTATCAGTCACTGCGGTTTGAATATCTTCGCGAATGTTAGCTGCAGCTACGTTCGGGACTCTGAATCGTTCTTCTTCTTTATTCATTTTTTTATTCTCGTACCAGGCTTGATTCAAAATATCATGATGATTATCTACTAAGCATATGAATGTTCATGCTCCTGATTTCTCAGTGATAATAAGTTTATCACCATACTTCAGTTTTAGTCGAAGCTTAATCGTTTTGTTATCTAAAGTCGTAGTTTTGCAAATATTCTGTAATTCATTTAAAGTGAACTGACAGTCATCGTTATTTTCAATGTAAATAAATATTTCCTCCATTGCCCGATTCGTAGCTTCGTCTTTAGGACGACCGATTTTGAGTCCAGTGGAAGGTTTCATGAAAGAAGCATAGCAGTCATGATGATATTTAGCTTCCGCAGCAAATAGATATTCAAATTCGAGTCGAGCAAGAACAGCTTTTGAAATAGCAATGTCACGAGTCCGAGCTATTTTCAGAATTGAATCTTTAAATTTGTATTTGTGTACTCACGTGACTGATTCGACGGCGAATCAGTTCAGGCGATTGCTGTTCGACCAAGGTCTTTTAAGTCTAAATTACAATTCGAAAGTTACGACTCGGACGATTAAATTTCACTACTTTTTTTCAACTTAAATTGCTTTTATTTTTTCAATCTCTGGTAATATCCATTATTTTGCAATAGTTTCAAATTAAACAGGATCACAACTGACCTGTGGAATAGGCCTACTGGGGATACCACGTTAAAAAAAACGTGCTAAATTTACTACCTCATAGGTGGCGTGGAAACGTGTGTATATTATGACGATTACAACTTTTTGAATCGATATATCTCAAAAACGGTGGCTCGTAGAAAGAAAGTATTGATACATTTTTTGTAGATAATTTTATGATCTACAATTTTTGTCGAGGTATTTTTATGATAAAATTACCGTTTTGCTGAAAATCGCGAAAAACTCTTTATTTTGACCTTTGACCTTGAATATTTTTTTTTCCTTACAGGGGAATGATGGGGAACTTTCAAATTTTATTTTTCATTGTATTTTAAATAATCTTCCCAATTTTCAGCTTGGTGGGAATTTATGTAGCTTCACTCTTATTTTTTGGTCTAATTTGACCGGACTATGGGGCCCTCATATTGAAAACTAAAATAAAATTTAACAAATTATAGTTAAATTGTTACTCAAGTATTGTTTTTGACCATTTGCGTTAGTAAAAATGATTTTCATTTTATATTAAAGGGATGACATATATTTTGAAAGCACCTTTATTAAGATTGATGAGCACAAAGTGTTGAAGAGGCTTTATATTTCAACTATTGCGGCATGTGGTTAAATTGGTTAGCTATTCCCAAAAGTGTGCTATTGGTTTTTTTTGTATTTGGTATATTTACAAATAATGAAACATACTAGCTCAAAATACTAAACTAGATCTATATAACCTAAATATGCTTGTTAGTCTATGATATCAAACTATGATATCAAACATATGTTATCTGTGGTTGCTTGCTTACATTTTGTTTGGCTGTGCGTGCTATATTTTATGAATTTTCTAACATTTTCTGGAATATTAAGCTAAAAGTACTCTTATAAATATGGCGCTTTATTGTGCAAGTAAGTACCAAGTTTGATAATATGTAAGAATATATATTAGAACTCGACTTCATGGGAACCCGCGTAAGTACCGGGGTATACAAATTGGAGCTGATGAATATTTATCTCAAATTAAATATTAATTACATATGTGTATGTGTTTTGCGAATTATAATAATAATGTTTAAAATAAAGCCATAATATTAAAGCAAATAGTTACATTATTAGTTATCTTTTTGTTTATAACCTAACTTTCGGATTGTAGTATCAAACGAGGTTCCCGAAATCCCCGTAGTCTCCCCCTCTTCAGGAGCTATATTCGAAAAGCGGGTGATTGAGAAATACATCATAGAGAATGGAGTGGACCCCATCAATGGCAAGGAACTACGAGTGGAAGACTTGATTGAAGTTAAAAGTAAGTAAATACACTAGCAAATTAGGTCAAACGACATTTTCTTAATATTTTTATATTAATTTATACTTTTTGGTGACATGTCATAAAATCCTCAACTTAGATTTTATGGTTTAGAAATAGACAAAGTGAAACCTGTGGGAGTTGTGGCTCTGGTACTGATCACTACTGAGATGACTCCATGCAGTCATCATAGTTGTGAAGTGACTTCTTCCATAATATGTGTCTACCATGTATGTTTAGATCTCTAGAACTATGCATTGGATTTTGGTGCAGTTTTTTAATAGACAGAATGATTCAAGAGCAAGTTTGCACCCATGCAAAGCCGGTGATTTGCTAGTAATAAAATTTAATTTTCTTCCAGCACCATCAATAGTGAAACCTAAACCACCCAGTGCCACCTCTATCCCCGCCACACTCAAGAGTATGCAGGATGAGTGGGATGCACTGATGCTGCATGCTTTTACACAGAGACAACAGTTGCAAACTGCAAGACAGGTCTG
The DNA here is from genome assembly GCA_947037095.2 of Nycteola revayana. Classification (NCBI taxonomy): domain Eukaryota; kingdom Metazoa; phylum Arthropoda; class Insecta; order Lepidoptera; family Nolidae; genus Nycteola; species Nycteola revayana. The sequence continues at coordinate 16,183,300 of OX344851.2, read as the reverse complement.
TGTTTAGTTAAATTATTATTATGCACTTGTTTTGAATATCGTCGGTGATATTGCAATACGGCGTAAGTCACAGTTGCTACTAAGGTGTGATTTCATAAGTCAAGAAATATGTTTTTTCTTTATCTTTTAGGGCAAAAAATATAATTTGCTATATTTGATTTCAACCTTATAAGCTATTGTCACTTATGCGGTATTGCAATATCACCGACGATATGTAATAACCTAGTTTAGAAAATGTTGTGTTTGTTTATGTATTATACTAAATCAAGAGTTTACCAAGATTTTATAGTCTACTAGCAGATCTGACTGACATTGTCCTGCATGATAATATCTTAATATGTATATTATATATGATTTGTGAATCTAAACTATCCAGGGCGCCCAAAAGCTTACAAAAAAATTAATCCACACATGTACAGTAGAATTATATGTATAAAGAATAACATTTAAAAGTTAATTATGCCAATTTTAAGTTTGTATTTCATTTATCATGATCACAAATTAAAAATAATTATCTTTCTCTCTCTGTCTCTGATGATGCTCATTATGAGGCTGAAGGTTGTTATTATTAATTCATTAAAAGTATTTTATAATAAAAATATTAAATTAAGACAAAGACCATAGAATATGATTAACAGAAAATTAAAATATGCTTTAATTTGAATTGTTTCTAGGAACTGAGCCATGCTCTATATCAACATGACGCAGCGTGCCGTGTGATTGCCAGACTGACCAAAGAAGTAACAGCTGCTCGAGAGGCCCTCGCTACACTCAAGCCTCAAGCAGGCATTGCGGCACCACAACCTACACACCAGGTAACATTGTTATATATTTATTTATAGGGTGGTATGAGACGCCAGTAGCATTTACTGGTGCAGGCGCCTGGTTAACCACCATGAGGCCCGGGTACCTCATGCTGCTGGGGTTTAGCCGGATTGCATGACAAATCGTATACTTTGTTATCCATAACTTTCATATTAGGGGGTTGGGGCTTTCAGAGGTTATTTAATTCTTCTTTGGCCATAGCCAGGTTTACGAGATAGTTGACCGCCGCCCGTGGTTCGGCGTCGACGAACTTTACGGTTGACCTACTGGGTGTTCTCTGTATTGGTTTCGTTGTTCTCAGCGCACTCTCCTCTTTTCGTATCCGGGCTTGGGACCGGCAAAGGCAGAGTTCATGGCATTCATAGTAAAATAGATGGGGGATAATAAAAGTAATTGTATATTTAGTATTTGTTCGTCCGTAGGTGGAGCTGGGCGCGGCGGGCGGCGCGGCGCTGGGCATGTCGGCGGAGGTGGTGGCGCGGCTGCAGGAGCGCGCCACGGCGCTGACGCAGGAGCGCAAGCGGCGCGGCCGCACCGTGCCCGACGCGCTCGCGGGGCCCGACGCGCTGCGCGCCTTCCTCACGCTCGCCTCGCATCCCGTACGTACTCGGGCCGAGCTTCACGAGATCATCTTATACTCCGAATGATGTAGCCTTCAAAGTGAAACTAGCCCGAATACCAATTGGGCATTCAACTAATTTAAAATTTCTTTCGGGATGTGATTGGATGAAGGACTCCCCTCTGTGTCTCGGCAAAACACGTTAACACGTTAATAGATAACATTAAACCACGTAAAAAGTCACTTTATATAAGAGACAAAATTCAAAACTCGGACGATACTTGGTAGTATCGTCCATCATCACCGAAAGAGGCCGAAAATCTTCATAAAACAAATATTAGTTAATTTTTTTCTAAATTTGGTTACCAACTAGTAAATGATGTAGATATCGTAAAAGCGTTTCGGAAAATTAAAATGCAGGGTACTGAAGACTTATGGGGACTCTCAGTAAAAGCTATAGATACAGTTATACATAATATTTCTCCAATTCTAGCGGCTATCTTCAATAAGTCTATAACTGATGGAGATTTTCCTTACCTTATGAAATTAAGTAAATTGTAATTTCATGGCATTTGACATAACTACATAGGCAGAACGCATTCTGCTCTTAGCGCACACCACAACACCAGTTCAGATTTATCACGCCAATATTAAAAGTTCGATTTAATATAGAGTTTAAGTTAAGATAGGACATCGTCTGATTGATTAGCTAGTTTAATTACTGTAATTCTTGTTTAAATTAACATAACAAACTTCATGGTTTTAAGGACTCAGTTTTTTTATGATTTCCTGGCCAAGACCCATGCCTAAGAATTTAAAAGCCATTTAAAAAAAGTGACAACTCGTCGATTCCATGAAATCATTATCTTATCATCATCCGAAGGTAGGTAACAACTACGGCGTAGATGGCTACTACTACGGCGTAGTGGGATACTACTACGTCGTAGGTAGGATGTAATGATGTTCTCACACACAGTCTCTAAGTCTGAAGGTGAGAACATCATTACATGTAGTCGAGAAGGCCGCGAACTGTAAGTTAGAACGACATTTGAAAAAAACTTCTTTTAAAAAATCATCACTTCACAATCCCAAGAGATCGCCAAGCTGAGCTTGAGCTAAGGTCCAAGCCCTAGGGTGCATAGGTTGCTTAGTTTGTAGTTAAAAAATAGGAATTTCGGAGCCTTGTTAGAATTTATGTCCTCTAAAGTAAATCCTTGTGGCTAAATATACGTATGGGGAATGAATGAGTGAATTCTGAGAGCATTTTGTTAAAATGGGGGTGCCTTAAGGGAAAGGAAAGGGATCAATCTCAGGCCCTTTCTAGTTTATATAAATGATCTCCTATACCTAATCAATGAACTATCAGACATTTTTCTGTTTGCCAATGACAATTCTTTGATTTTTAAAATTAAAAGAAAAGATACAGATTTATATGAACATGATTGACAAAACAAAAGTATAAAAAATTACTGTAATAGATCTTTAGGACAAAAATACGGCAAAAACAAATAACTGACCGCGCTTGACATTGCCTAATCTTCATGATCGAACAATACCACAAACAGTTACCTAAAAGACATCGCGAGACAAACCCGACCACGAAACTTAAGTTTGAGCAACAAACGTCACGCGATACAATACTTGTCACATTAAGAATTGTGTCGGGTACTTTACACGCCCCTATGCTACCCTTTTTTGTGTTGTCCGGGTGGAAATGCATTTACGCATTCCCACCGCCGCCGCTGCAGCGTATTCGTGCGCTGGCGATGGGATATGTGGGACTCGCCCTGTCCATAGCGTGGTATGCTAACTCATACCACGAGGAGAGGTCCCTAAACTACTAAAATCTCCCGGACACTCCTTCGATCCGCCGTTGGCGGGGGCCACGCATAAGCAATCCGGCACCCTAAGTTACCTTCTGACCAATCTTCGTTTATATTTCCTAGGGTCTTCACTCTGCCAGTGTGCCTGGTATCTTGGCGCTGGACATCAATCCATCCGACCACAGCAAGCTGCTGACGGGAGGCAACGACCGCAACGCGACAGTCTTCAACAAGGACACGGAACAGGTGGTGGCCATACTCAAGGGTCACACCAAGAAGGTCACCAGGGTCATATACCATCCGGACGAAGATACCGTCATCACGGCCTCGCCTGATCATACTATACGTGTGTGGAATGTGCCGACGTAAGTATATTGGTTTTTGATCTATAAGCCTTGTCGTCAAATTTAAAACAATATTTTTAAAGTAAAATATCCTCTATGCCCAATACGACGGTTCGACTTCAAAGCTTCATAAATATTATCCACTTGAAACTAATGGTGTTTTTTTGGATCAAATTGGTTGATAATTTACTTATGAATTACGATTTTATATTAGGGTATCGAAAAACAGTCTATTAGAGCGCTATATTGCTTTCAAACCATAACCAATCGAGCAAGTGATCATACTAATGCGTGATTATAATTAATGTTTAATTCCACAGTTCGCAGACCACGGTGATTCTGCGATCTCACGAGGGTCCCGTCACCGGTCTGTCCCTGCACCCGACGGGAGACTTCGTGCTGTCCACGTCCACGGACCAGCACTGGGCGTTCTCGGACATCCGCACGGGCGCGCTGCTGTCCAAGGTCAGCGACCTGTCGGGCGCCGCGCTCACCACGGCGCAGTTCCACCCCGACGGACTCATCTTCGGCACCGGCACCGAGAACTCGCAGGTCAAGATCTGGGATCTCAAGGAGCAGAGCAACGTCGCCAACTTTCCCGGACACGTGGGACCGGTCACCTCCATATCCTTCTCCGAGAACGGATACTACTTGGCGACCGCCGCCGAGGACTCGTGCGTGAAGCTCTGGGATCTGAGAAAGCTGAAGAACTTCAAGACCATACAGCTGGAGGAAGGTTACGCCATCAAGGAGCTGTGCTTCGACCAGAGCGGCACGTACCTGGCCATCGCAGGCACGGACGTGCGCGTGTACCTGTGCCGCCAGTGGCAGGAGCTCAAGGTGTTCAACGACCACACGGCCTCGGCCACGGGCGTGCGCTTCGGGAAGAACGCGCAGTACATCGCCTCCACGAGTATGGACCGGACGCTCAAGCTGTACGGCATAGAGTAGACTGCTTATTATATCATCATGTACGGTTAATTTTGTGACGAGGAAGATGGATGCGATCTAGAGGTGATAAGAAGTCGGTATAGAGAGGAAGTTTGATTGTGATACATATTAATAGTTACGTTCAGGTTGTTCCCTGATTACCAATTAACATGTATCGAGTCAATAGAATATTTGTTCTTTAAATGTAAGAAAATATAAAAGTAAATGGTACATATATACTTTGACATATTTTGAAATAATCTATGACTTAATCTCATATATATGGGACTAATAATTCTAATTAACTGGAGTTCATTGAAGCCAAGACAGAATTAAGTTAAACTAGAATAAGTTTTCGTTGTAATTTGTAAGTAATTTAAACAATTTTTTCACCGTAATAAATAGATTATACGCTCGAAATTTTATAACATAATAGCATACTCTAAAGCCCTGTTCTTTTATTCATATAACACATAGTTTTATTACTTACAAAATTTGACTTCAATTTGATGTTAAATATGTAAACAGAACTGTATGTAAAGTTATCTGTAGTATGAATAGAGGAACCAGATTAAAATATAAAGTATACAGGTTAATATTTTCAAATTTCGAAAATCAGGTTATAATATGGTTAAACAAACGAACTATAATTGTTTTATTTCTTTAAAAATAAAGAGTATGAATCAAATTGCTTAGTTTCATTGTTTTTTTCAGGACTTCTACACTCTTGATATAAAATACAATGCGAGACTTACCTACATTGAACAAAGGACGGTAAAAAAAACAACATACTGCTGCATCATGTATCTTTAATTTCAAATTTACAAGTAAAACAAACCCTTCCATCACAACATATTTTGATATACAATAATTTATATATATACACTTATTATTACAGGAATATTAACATAAAAGTCTACCGATTTATATTCTTATACATCTCACCGAGCGACGGCACGCAGCCAACCAACTATCATACATAGATACATAGTCACCTCCAGTCTAAAGTAACATATAAACAACATTTCAAAAACACACGTAAACCATTTTACTTTTGCTATCTTTATTGAATTAACAAGTACATATAACAACTGAGATATTTTTTGTGTACAAATTACACAGACAACACTGGGGTCGATTTATGTGCTCAAGCTTTTATGGCAATAAAATTATGCTTATTTACGTTATTAATAATTCGGGCTACTTGATATAATGCAGTGTTAATAATATAGCTTTTTTACTACACATGGTGAAGAATTATACAAATTTACACCTTTCTGAATGAATAAGATAATAAATCGAATTGAGTAAGTTTTATATCTTATTATTAGATAACTAAATAATTATACACACCTACTAAATCATATTTGAATGATTGTTATCTAAGCGAGTATATTTATAGTATAAGGAATGTCCATATCAATACATTATGGGCGATATAAGCTAGATGGCTTTATTACTTAACATCTATTTATTTAACTTTCAAGATACGCTTAATTTAACAACTACACAAAAGGAAAGAGATGATTTAATTAGGCTATCCGTGTATTTTGTACACATTAGTATTTCATAGCACAGTCAGTGGCAGCCGGCTAGCCTACAAGCGAACGGAGTTAAAAAGGCCCCTGTACGTTACACATTGGTTTATATACAAGTAATTTACACAAAGCTGTAGCTAAATCATTTTTTAAATAAATCGTGGCCTAGAACTCGATAAAAACTTCCCTCAAAGTAAACTGAAAGAGCTCTATAGCGATATCGAATTAACGTTTAGATCAATTCTGATATAATATTTATAGGAGATGTGGAAGATCGATCTTCACCCATCTGATAACCAGATGGGACATACTTTTTGTGACAAAATTCATAAACAAACATGCCTATCGAAAAGTGTTCATGGCTACTTTTCATTGAATTAATTAGACTATAAAGAGTTTATGAAACTATCCCCTTCGTAACCATCTCAATGACAGAACACATGATCTACGTGTATTAGTAATTAACAGTCCAAAGTAATTTCAAATATCATGAAGTTTTATTCCTAATTATTACTATTGCTTTTAAATTTATTGCAAATGCACTCGAGAAGAGAAAATATATCGATATTATACCAGATATAGGTTCCTGTTAAACTCAGATTGTCGATAACTTACTATTTAAATAAATGTTACAGTTGTATTATGTGCTGACCCTACAAACTAGCAGTTTATAAACTAACTAGCTTCACTATTTGCTTATTTTGTGATCTTATTTTAGGCAGTGTCAGGTTTTGGTAGCTACCCAAATTGTATTTTGTTGTATTAATTTAAATTATACTAAACAAAAAGATTAAATTCTTGAATTTGACCACAATACCAATTATAAATTGACTAGCTTCCCGCGCGCGGTTTCACCCGCGTAACTCCCGTTCCCGTGGGAACTTCACAATGAAATATTAAACTGAAATAATTTTTCAAATCAGGCCAGTAGTTACTGAGATTAGCGCGTGCAAGCAAACAAACAAACATACTCTTAAGTTTTATATATTAATAAAAGATAAAAATTATGAAATTAAACAATGAACACCGCGATTATGAATTAATTAAAGTAACATGACACTGGTTCAATTGTAAAATTTTCTTCACTAGATATAAGTAGTCTAAGAATTGGTAAGGTTGATTAATTAATAATTTTGTTATTCTATGTATAATTAATCCGAGGAAGCAAATCTGATATTTTCATGATGAGGTATCTCATATTCAAAGATTTACCAGTTACTAAGATCATTGTACATAATCTACTAAAATTAATTCAACGGACAGTTGCTTGCCACATTATTTTGAAGTCTACTGACTTGTAATAAAGGTCAAAATTAAATATACCAACTGCCCCATTTTATGGATTATACCAATGAGTGAATGAGAGTTGTAACTATAATTATGGTTTGAAGAAAAGAATTTGAATTTCTAATATATGTATGTCTAACTTAAATAGTAGAATTAGACTCTGGAAAGTTAAATGCTACTGAACTCGAAGGGAAAAGTTGACATTCATCAAACATTAAATCGTGCAAATTACACACACAACTTCGTATATGTGTCGCAGCCAGATCCTATAATCCGACGCATTACATACGGCTAGCCGTTTTCAAATGCGACGGTTCAATAATTAGCCGGATTGAATACGGCTGAAGGAAAAGCCAAATGTTTTTCAACACGGCTAGGCATAATGTAATAAAGTGAGTAAAACACTACATTGGTTTTTTTAATCCGTCGTTATAAAAAACGGCTAGCCGTATGTCATGCGGCAGATTCTACGATCTGACTGCGACATATGCATGTGTAAGTTTATATCTTCCACTCTAAAATGGCAGACAGCGTAGTTTGATGTTAAATTACGAGTGTATTTTATACTGTTTTATAGTTGACTCTATAGAGTTATTTTATCATTTTACTGAGCCTACAATAAATGGCTAAAGTTTAAAGTGACATTAATATTGCCACTATGAAACATTACAGCAGTCTAGAGTGGTAGACCAATAAACAAATTTCTCAGCGAATCATCGCAAACGAAATCCAGCATCTACTCCTTAGAGTATACCTATATCTAGATTTCAGAAGCATTTGGTCGCAAGTGCCATTTTACGATAAAGGCACATACTACGAATGATTCTAACGTATAATGTCACATCCGACCTTATTCTTTTGAGCTCTAGATATAAGTATGATATCAGAGTATATACTGTAAGCACGGTATTAACAGCACTGTGGCATCACAACAATACTTGTTATATCAACTCAGCGATTTATATTTGATTTGTTTAGTGATCATTGCAAAAATAAAGTAGTAATCTTAATTTTCACTATAAACACGCCATGCTAGAACACGTGCTTACAATCGACACACCGGACAGCAGCGATACCGCGTTCTATAATTACAGCTCAGAAGCATAATGGCGGATGTGCCTTTACCGTAAACCGGCACTCACGACCAAAGGCTTCTGCTCAGGTCTATCTTTATATATACTCTAAGATCTACTACAGAAGAAAACTGTGTATAAGAATGGAAAACGTATGAATCCGTTCGTGTTTGTAGGCGTGTTGTGATCATACCGAAGCGGGTCAGCGTACGCGCGCGTCGAGGCCCTGGGGCAAGGCAACCAGCTCCGATGGTCATGCGAAGATGAGCCACAGCACAAACAATATGGCTACCCACAGGAATATCTTCGACAGGAATTGTTCTTCTTCGTACTGCGCTGTGCCGCGAGGTGCTGCAAACAGAACAAATACGTTTTTTATGAAAGCCAGTTCTATGTATGTATGGGGACACACGGTTTTATTAATATACTAGCGGCCCGCCCCGGCTTCGCACGGGTGGACTTTTATACCCTACTCCTGCCCTACCCTTACCCTAACCCTACCCTACCCCTACCCTACCCTACCCTACCCCTACCCTACCCTACCACTACCCTACCCCTACCATACCCCTACCCTACCCCTACCCTACCCTACCCCTACCCTACCCCTATCCTACCCTACCCTACCCCTACCCAAAAGTATCCTATGTCCTTCTCCCAGTTCTAAGCTACCTCCCTACCAATTTTCAGCCAAATCGGTTCAGCCGTTCTTGAGTTATAAATAGTGTAACTAACACGACTTTCTTTTGTTTTTAAAATGTATTCTGCTATTCTGGGCGGAGACAAATCCAACGAAATAAAAACCATGAAAATTGATCCAGCCGATCTCGAGTTATAAGTGTTGTAACAAACCCGTCTTTGTTTTATATATATAGATAGATATGATTTTTTTAATTCGTAATATCTTTTTAATGGAAAGTCCAATTTAAATAATTTAAAAACTATTTTATAGGTAGTTAAATGGTCTTGACCATAAAATAATTTATTTGGATAAGGATTAATATAAACACATAAATAGCATGGTTTGAATTTGGTTAGCATTTTCATTAATGTTTAAAATGAAAAAAGTTGTTGTAGTGACATAACTACAATAGTTGGACATATGCTACCGCGGAGTTTTTTGTGCGGAGACATTATGATGTTCTTCAATATTGTTGTACATTATTTTGTTCTATCGCTAATAATTTCGGCAGCGCATTCGACGAAAGACATTTTAAGACTCATTTTTCTACACCTTCGGTTACATTGTTCAAATTTTACCAAGGATCCCTATTTTTTTTCAAAATGAAATGTAGCCTATGTCAAATTGGAAAAATGTAGCATTCTATTGGTAAAAGAATTTTTTAAATCGGCCCAGTACTTTTTGAGCCTATTCATTACAAACATACAAACATACAAAAATAGGTACAAATCTTTCCTCTTTATAATATTAGTGTAGATAACACTTTATAGTTATGAGGATATATCAATACTAGCTTTCCGATTTTTTATCATCGTTTGGTATACAACGCGTTAATTAAAAAACGAAAACCTCTGGGTGGTGATTGGTGATGAACAACTTTTTCTAAAAAGCTAACATTGTATCTCGAAGTAAAAAATCAGCTGTTCCATACAAATTGTCAACTCGACCAAAATGGATGAAAAAGTTGTTCATATCCATGAGCACAATCACCACCTAAGAGGTTTTGCGTTATTTAATTAACACTTTGTATAAAAAGACTTTTCGCCCAGTATATAACTAGCAGTCCCGCGCGTTTCTCCCGCATTGATCCAGTTCCCGTGGAAACCTTGACTTAAAATATAGCTTATGACACTCACAACTAATGTGTCTTTTTATTGGTAAAAGAATTTCCAAAATCGGCTCAGTATATCCAGAGTATTCCAGAGATTACCCCTACAACTGCACAAACAATTCACAAACTTAACCTCTTTATAATATTAGTATAGATAGGTATGTGTGGCCGTGTAAATGAATCGTTATCATCTCACGTAGTTAGGGGTGTGTCGGTTCGATACTCGTATCTGCGTTGTTCTATTCTTAGTCGAGTTACGTATGTGGGTCGTAACAATTGAATAATTAGAGCTCTTACAAACGAACGACATTTGCTATCGGCACTGGTCGAAGACTGCACGCGAAGGGCAGTCACCACTACATAGTATAAAACAAAGTCGCTTCTCCCTGCCTGTCTGTCCCTATATATTGTATGTATGCTTAGATCTTTAAAACTACGCAACGGATATTGATGCGGTTTTTTGAATAGTTAGAGTGATTCAACAGGAACCAAACGGGGCGGGTCGCTGGTTTTTAAAATAAAAATATCAGATGTTTGCATAATTACTGCCATGCAAAAATATTTTATTTGAAAAAAATAAATACATATTCATATATGTCTAAAAAAACTTGGAAATAAATTTTAGCCCTTTTTTGATTGCAGTATATATATTTCGAGACTAAGACTAAATTATATCTGATATTGTCATTATTTTAGAATAATTTTAATGAGACAATAACTGCATAGCAACTCTAAATTGCTTCGAAGTAAGTAAATTAAATTAATTTCGTTTTGAAGTTATTCGAAGAGTGAAAATGTCACATCTAAATTTTAGACACAACTAGCTTCCCGCGCGCGGTTTCACCCGCTTAGCTCCCGTGCCCGTGGGAACTTCGTAATAAAATATAGCCTATAACCTTCCTCGATAAATGGACTACCCAACACTGAAAGATTTTTGAAATCGGACCAGTAGTTCCTGAGATTAGCCCGTTCAAACAAACAAACAAACTAACTCTGAAGCTTTATACTATTAGTATAGATTTGCCTCCATGTCTAATCTTACATTACTCTCCTATAAATTTCTATGACGAAAATTTAGTTGCTGCCTTTCTGTCTAGTCACTAAAGCACAATTCATTTTGTTATTAGGTCTAATCAAAATCAAATCAAACTGTCGTTGATAACTTTGAGAATGACTGCAATTAATGCGCTGTTATTGTAGTATCGACAAAAGTCGTTCGTTTGTTAAAGGCCTTATCTACAAACACATTGAATAGGTAGGTATACGTAGTTTATTATTGTCGTCGCAGAAATTTATTTATATTGACTGCGACTTCGTGTAATGCCACGATAGTAAGAGATAATAACAAATTAAACATTGTTACTGGGGACATAAATAGGGTTGAGAACCTTTTTTTTACAAGAAAAAACTATGTTTAGATAATATTAAACAGTATTTAAAAACAATTTAAAGTCAGTCATACAGACAGGGACATGTACATGTCACACTTGATGTCTAGAATATTATTTTTTGCGATAGTCACCTCGCCTGACAGGCGGGTTGGTGACCGCAGTATAATGTTATAGCACACAAGGAAACGCTACTGCCCTTTCCCTGGTATACGATTGTTGTAGATGATGTTATAACGGTCGGGACCAACGGCTTAACGTACTTTCCGAGGCACGGAGGGTAGTCCCACAACAATCCAGACCCGGAAAGAAATTACACTAAGATTTCTTGTTCGGCGTGTGGATCGAACCCATGACCTCCGAGATTTAAAGCGAGCCAAATACCGCTACACTACGGAGATTGTAAGAAATAAAGATTTTATATTAAAAAAAACAAAACATATAAATTTAATTCAACGGTGGCACGTCACTATTAGTATGAATATATTTAAGTTACAGCTACGTCATATAATTTATTCGTGTGATTTGTTCATTGTAATACCGCAGCACCATTTTTCACAATACATCAGCCAGTCCAGAGTCCAAAATAATTCGATTTTCGTGGTGATCGTGAAAACTCCCGCACCACCCAAGGCCACCACTGAATTGATTGAATAATACGAGCCATGAATAAATTAGAGGCAAAAATGGTATGTTTAGATGGAAGCAAGTGGAAGGAAGTTTTTTTTTTCGGAGGCTTTTCCTGCTTCACCGGCCATAAAGGCGAGCAGAGCTCCAGCCTAGATAAATGGTTTAAACACTACAAACTAAGCAACCTGAACAAGAGGGCGTCCCCTGTGGGACTTGGACCTCGGCTCAGGGCGGTCGCTGACGGGGAGATTGAGGGATTATGGCTTTTAATTAATTAATTTTTTTAGAGGAGTTTTGTGCTACTGTCGCTCTACTTTACAGTTCGCGGGCCTCTCGGACTTCGGGTCTACGAGGGCATCGGAAGGTGGGGAAGGAAGTGGTATCTGCCTACCCCTATGGGAAATAAGCGTGAATGTATGTATGTACGAATAAAGCGTTGAAATTTAACAGTAAAGATGGTAAATATATCTAAACCTCAGAAGCATAAAGACAGATGTAGATTGCTTCATTCAGATGCTTCAGAAGCATTTGGTCGTAAGTGCCAGTTTACGTACACACTCTTCAGTATGCTGACAGACCCTGAGCTCTAGATTTAAGATCACGTACCCGCACTAGGTCTGGCGTCCCCGAAGTTAAATGTGGATGTGAACACGCCGAAGGGGAAGGCGCCGATGCCGAAGGACATGTGGAAGCCCTCGCCGAACCCGAAGTTCGGGAACCCACTGTTGTTCTCGGGCTCCGTGCGTTGCCCCGCCGGCCGTGGAGGCACCTTGGGGAAAACACATAATATTAAAAAAAAAACAAGAAGTAGAACCATGTTGGTGGTAGTTATGTACTTTGGTGTTGAGCCGCGGATTGGATGAACTGTTCCGACGCCTATTTTTTTAATCTACAGCTTGGTGGAAGGCATTTGTTTTGTTTTTTCGGATACACACATATTATGTATGTTAGCCATGCAGGAGGCTTTTGCTAGTTCACCGGACATTTTTATTTTATTATATATTTATTTATATTAAATGGTAAGTAATCTTATAAACTAAAGCAAAACCGTAGTAATGGTTTGACTGTGGTTGAAACCGGACAAAAGGCGAGCAGAGCTCCAGTCTCTATAAATGGTTTAAATACTACAAACTAAGCAACCTGCGCAAGAGGTGGGAGGTCCCTGTGGGACTTGGACCTCGGGTCAGGGCGGTCAATAGCGGGGGATTAAGGGGTTTTTAACGTTTAGTTATTTAGGGGAGTTTTGTGCAACTGTCGCTCTACTTTACAGTTCGTGGGCCTCTCGGACTTCAGGTCTACGAGGGCATCGGTTGGTTCTTTGCAAACTAAGGGTCGGGAGGACGAGGGGGGAGGAAGGCATTTGGAGATCGGAGTTTAAGTTGGGTATACGAATGAATAACGGTGTCCCGGTGGCACGACGAGTAAATCTACTTTTAACAGTTTTTTGTTCTCCTTTTTTATAAGATTACTAGCAGAATTCTTGCACATTAGTGTTGCCTATCGATAGTCGACTATCGATAGACTATCGATAGTTGACGTCATATCAATAGTATCGATATTCTATCGATAGTATCGATATTAGTGATAGTATCGATACTATCGAGGACCAATGTGTGTTTAGGAGCAATACTATCGATAGTATCGATAGTATTGCTCCTAAACATGAGTTGGTCTTCGATAGTATTGATAGCTTTACAAACTATCGATAGTATTACTTTAAAACTATCGATACTATCGATAGTATTATAATGTAATAGTATCGATAGTATCGATACTATTGCTTCCAATCAATAGTATTAGTTAATTTGTGATATCGATAGTATCGATACTATCGATAGCACTATCGATATTGTTACTATTTTTCGAGGTCACCTATCGATAGCGAAACTATCGATAGTTGGGCAACTCTATTGCACATTACTATTCTTGTTAACCCCTCGTGCTAAAATGCTTCTGTTACGAGTGGATTCACGTCGGTAATACAATGGGTGGGGATCGATCCAGCGACCACATGATCGCAAGTCCGAAGCTCTTACTATTAGGCTACGGCCGCTTACAAATAGTTTGTAAGTGGTACAAACTTCAACTTTGTAGCGAATACGGTACTTGCATACATTGTCATAATCTGCCGTATACACGCGCTATATACCTTTTTTTCTGCGAGAATTTAAAGACAATGTAGACGACTGGACGTAAGGGTTCGATCCCCACTTTGGCTCTTAGATTTCTTTACGAGTCAGTTTGGTTGAGAGTGTAGTCCCCTCCGGGATTTGGAAAGCACGTTAAGCCGTTGTTCCTGAATGTTTAAACATCATCTACAATAATCGTATACCAGGGCCTCAGCGTTTCCATGTATGTTACAACATAATACTACTGTCACGAAACCGCTTGCCAAGCGTGGTGACTATAGCAAAACCCTCCCTCGGGAAAAGGCCCACGTTCAGCAGTGGATGTTATACGGGCTGATGATAATTTATAGATTGTAAACAGTAGCTAAGTAGATATCCTGTAAATATTAGCATACTTACGACACTGAGTTAACTTGTTGATTTGAATTTATTGACCTTAGTTTCACCTGAAGGTACAGTCGACCAAGGAGATAGGTTTACACTTTGTGAAACGAATTTTAAATGTAGGTATATGTCCACATTTATCTGTTACAAGCTTCCTGAGGTTGCCGTGTGGTTTCCGGTTTAGAATAGACCGCCCCATGTCCTCCCATGGGTGTAAAAGGCGAATAAGGGACATATGGCTGATGGATGGGTAGCAGCATTTATTAGCTCAAGGTTTACATCTTATTGCGATCACCAATCCGTCTGCCAAGCTTGGTGATTATGGCAAAATCCCTCATAGATCCTGGATTGCCAAGGTCTGTTAAGAGGAGTAACGTAAACGGGCGGTTGATGATGATGATTTTAGCTTTCTGTAGAAACTTCTTAAATCAATATAGCCTATCTAACTATCAATATAGGCTATCTAACACTGAAAGATTTTTTCAAATCGAACCACTATTTGCTGAGATTATTGCGTTCAAGCAAACAAACTTTTCAGCTTTATGTATTAGTATAGATGTGTATGCTAGGAGCGAGCTCTTCAGCTATAATAATTACCGGCTGTCGTATTGACATATTTATTTACCTTAATTGATACAAAAGATGTAAACCTATCTCCTTGGCCGACTGTACATACACAAACTGATAGGAATTTAATTAAACATATTCAAACAAATTGTTTCACATTCTAGCCCTAACAAAATTACCTCTACTGGCATATTCAAAAAATTATTTTACTATTAAAAACTAGAAACCTACGTTACGCAGAAGTTACATCCTACTAATATTATAAACGCGAAAGTTTGTAAATATGTATGGATGTTTGTTACTCTTTCACGCCAAAACTACTGAACGGAATTGGCTGAAATATTGCACCGGGATAGGTTATACGCTGGATTAACATATAGGCCACAAAACATCACGCTACGACCCACTGGAGCAGAGTATAGCGGGTAAAACCGCGGGACGCAGCTAGTAGGCTAGTAGATTATGAAGTTTCTACGTGAACGGGAGTTATGCAGGAAGCGTTTAATAAATCCCTTAGACTAACCCAATTACTAAAATGACTAATACTATGTGTATTTCATTAAATATTTATTAATTTAAATTTCAAGGACACGCAATTTAATGTAATTACGGGTCCCTCTCCGACGGTGAGGGGGCCCGTGGCATTTTGTTACTCTATACTTACGCGGACTGTAGTGAAGAACCTACGCGGAATATCTATAAAGTTATACTTAATCAAATCAGTCGTAATGTCAAAGTCAATAATTGATTTATTTATATAAACACAAAAAAAAAACATGTTCCTATGATGCGTCCACTTCTTTTTCCACCACCAGTTCAAGACGTGGCAACTCTGAGAAGAACTGGCAAAACTCAGAGGAATCAGTCAGTCAGTCCTTTTTTAATCAGCAAGAATAAATATTAAAATTAGTATCACATTGAATTTTGTTGGAAAATTACTACTAGCGTAATTTTGATAACAATTCACATTTTAATATGCTAATTCCACACAAATTAACATGGAAACAAGACAATGAAGGTCATACGTGATCCCGATACTAAGTGCTTATTGTATCGGTTTTTTGCAACATAAAAGCTTCGAGAAAAACATCAACACTGATTGAAGAGTAATACTTGAGAAAGTCCTCATTGTGATCTCCATTATTACAGCAATAAATACTGTCGATGTCACTTATGATATTTTAATTAATTAACCAAAATTAGTGGTCATTTTGTTTCCAAAATGAAAAATCACACAAGTGTTGTTCTTGCATCTTCCGTATTCAAGAACAATAGTTGAGACTATTCTACCAACACATAGGCTTTACCTGAGGGCGAATGTAGTAAGTAAGTGTAGGTTCGAAACATATCAGTTGTCTAAATTGATTATTATCAAAATTTTAATTGAGTTTACGCTTAAAAGTTGCTGTCATACCTTATTTCTAGGATCTTCTTGTTTAGTGTTGCCCCTCCCGTACAGCGGTATCACCTTGTCGCGGCTGATGGCTGCCTTGCACACCGGACACACCTGCCGACTCGGCCGCGTCTCTAGCCACTGGTGTAAGCATGGCCAACTGGGGAAATTACATACATTTTAATTCTCTTTTTGTTTTATGGAGCAATAAATCCTCCTTCTGGAGTAATAGGATAGCATCCATATCCACTAATAGATTAACATTACGCAAAGTACAAGAGATACTGGTAGATCAAAGAAGGTTGACTGGTAGATAATGCCTATGGCAATATGTCCACCTTGCCATATTGTATGTGTGGTAAAGTTTCATCATAGTCTTAATTGTAGCCGTAGAATGTCCACTGCTGGTCGTAGGTCACCCTCAGGTGGGTGCTAAAGTTTAAATACA
Source organism: Nycteola revayana (assembly GCA_947037095.2). Classification (NCBI taxonomy): domain Eukaryota; kingdom Metazoa; phylum Arthropoda; class Insecta; order Lepidoptera; family Nolidae; genus Nycteola; species Nycteola revayana. The sequence goes on along the minus strand of OX344851.2, from coordinate 16,166,192 downwards.
TAAATTTCAACTGTGTAGATGCAAAAAATTATGACTTTACAGTTGTCTGTGGGGGCGAAGAGCGCGTACGTGCTATCTCCCTCGGGGGCTAGCCCACAGAAGCGGCTTCTGACATTGCGGTCCCGATGGGGCTAATCCAGCTAATATGTATTTATTCTTATGCACAGTTTTTTGAATGATATAAAACAAACACAATTTGTCCTATTAACTTTTCCAGATTATATTAGATTGGAACGATTTAACAATACGGTAGGTAATTGTGATGTCATGCATTTTAAGATGAACCACATCGAGCGTGTATTATATGCGGACGACTTTGCGGTTAGCGGGTACTGAGTTCGGGAGCTCGACACTCGCGTTGTTTGCACGGACGGTAAATCATCGGAAGGTCGGGAGGGCGTGGGGATCACGTCGCGGGCGTACTCTTCTCCGGCGGGCGGGTAGCATAGAGCATAAAGTTGGTCCAGGCTTAGTTTATTCAAGAATTTCGATTTTTAAATGTAGTATAGTATGTACAACAAATTTTATTTATCCCATTTTTTGAGCAATGTGCCATTGTGGTTCATCCATTGTGGATCCATAAAAGTTTGTTTAAGTGATACTGAAGTCCATTTATCAAAACAACTTGTCAGATTGGTGACCTAAACTTTCCTGGCTTCAGGCCTTCATCAATACTCCTAAGCTTTCCTGGCTTCAGGCCTTCAGCAATATCCCTAAACTTCCCTGGCTTGCCTTGCTAGCTAGGTACCCATCTTCTTCACTTCATCAGCCCATATACATACACTGCTAAACATTAGGTTTATGAGGCCCCCATTTAACAGAATTTGGCAAGCCAGGGAAGTTTAAGGGCCATGAGGAGTAGGGACGCCTCTACACTCCGGGCGTCCCTATAATTGGGCAAATGGGCCACTGTAAGTGTGGCCCAGGGGATCCCGCGAAAAAAAAAAAAAAAAAAGGGAAGTTTAGGGGTATTGGTATAATCACCATGCTAGCCTGGCGCATGGGTGATTGCAGTAAGATGGTGAAGGTTTCTTTACGTACCTTAGATAAAAGATACAACATTATAAAAAGTGTAATATGCCATAAAGATGTTTTATTTTGAATTTGTAACTTATTCTTTTTAAATATGTATTTCATAGATTTTGATAGGAAATATTATAGTAAAAAAAGCTAAAGAGATTGTATGTTTTTTTGCTTGAACACTCTAATCTACTGGTCTGATTTGAAAAAATCTTTCAGCATTTGATAGCCCATTTATCAAGGAAGGCGGAATTTTATTATGAAGTTCCATCAGGAACTAGAGATACGCGGGTGAAACCGCGCGCGGGTAACTCGTTGTTTTACATACTATTTACTTCACTTTCAATTATTCACTTCAAGCTGAAGTGTTTCATTTCTTTGAAGGCCATTGGGTTGGAACTTGTTTAAAAGGTCTATGAAATCAATGACTTTGGGTTCCATTAGTCAACATCAATAAATATGTTACAAAGTAACATTCTTTATGTTATTGTAGAATAACAACTATATCATCATGTATGCACAGGGTAGCAGATAGGGTTTAAGTGTTTACAGTTCCAACTTTTTCTTTATATTTAGTTACACATTTCTGACAGAACATCTGTCTATACCAAAGTAAAAGATGAACAAAATATGATGTGAGGATTTGCTTGGTATATCAAGCATAATTTTCACAATCTCTAGTTTTTAAGGGTTTTGTACCCAATGGGTAACAATGGGACCCTATTACTAAGATTTCAGTGTCTGTCTGTCTGTCACGCTGGACAGGTGAAATTTTCACAGATGATGTATTTCTATTGCCGCTATAACAACAAATAGAAAACATAAAAAAAAAATTTAAGGGGGGCTCCCTTTTTTTTGCTTGATATCTATAACCTCCACAGGTAGGCACTTGAAAATGGTACGGAACTCTTCATGCGCCGACGTCCGACGCACAATTGACTGGTTTTTTATATTCGCATAAACCTTTTACAGGTATATGTAAATAGTCATAACATGTTTAGTCTATACAGTAGCATATTATATAGTATATTAATTAAATTTATGTGCTTATTAGGTCTTCTTTATTCAAAACTTTGTCAGGTATGGAAATACAATTATTGTTTTAATTTTTTTTCAATTATTAAATTTAGGTGGCCCATAAATGGATACCCTTTAGTACTATCATTTGTACCCCAACTGAGGAGGCTGGGTGAATCAAATGTTTCTGAAATTCACTCAGATTACCATGTCCAAATTTACTTGGTCCAGTTACTTGCATAATTTAATTGGTAGACATATCAATCATCAATTTGACTATAACATTCCAAGGTAATTAAATATTGATGAGGTTTTGTGTGTACCAGATATTATGAAGAATTTGTGTACCTACTGTTTCATTTTGAAATATTTTCGGGTTATTTTAACTTAAAAATAAAGAAAAGTAATTTGAATTGCTAATATTAAAAAATCTAGCAATATGCAATTAATGTCCAAGGTTAACACTTTATTGTTACTTCAAATATCCTTGAATAAAATGTAAAAGTATTAAAATAGGGTAATGTATTGTTATTAATTCTGAATAAGTGGCTAGAATATATTTAGTGAGTAATTTAACATTTGTGCAGAAATTATGTTAATGCATTTCTGACATTCACAGGTCTTCAGGACCTGTGTAAGCAATAATTGATGTATAAAGTGCTATTCCATAACTACTGCATCATAATTATGATTGTTGATGATCAAAACATTGATAACAGTAGCTCTAACACGTTCGGACGTTATTTGCACGATATGCGTGGATACTGTAAATTATATAGACTACTGTAAAGGTTCAAGTCCGTACCAGAAAAGGTGTCCACACATGCTAACGACTGCGTCTCGAGCCGTGTCAAGGCAGATGTTGCATTCCAGCATTCGTTCATCGTGCTTGTCTTCTTCCCCACCTGCATCGCCTCCCGGCGCCGAAGCGCTCGCTCGCGGCTCACTCGTCTCGGCCATCGTGCTGTCACGTAAAACACTTTACGTTGAACAGGTCAATATAAATATTCAACACCACCTTATCATTACCAAAATGACATTCTCAGTGTGACACGACAAATCGTCATAAAATTCAATCGATTATGGAAGTTTGTAAAAAACATTGATGTTAATAATAGTAACAATCACCTTTCACTGCAAATTTACAATATTATTCAGTTTATTCACACAGAAAATTACGAAAATAAATAAATCACATCCCCAATCCCGTGGTTTGGTGACCTGTCATTTTCTGTCAGAGACTATAGATATATGTCAATTTTTAATAGTTTATGGCAGTTTAGACGTGGCGTAAATATCTTAAATTTTATATTTTTTTGCGAATTTGCAGTACAATTCACGTAGTTCATCATATCACTTAATTAATTATAGCTGACATGCATTACAAAAACAGGAATTCATATAAAATTAACTATTCGTTTTCATTTGTTTATAAACAAATCGCGGTTTTGTTCTCTATGCTTATTATGTATTAAATGTTCTGCTCTGTGATTGGTTGTTCTTTGTCATTGCTTATGAAATCTACGCAGTCGATAAAATTGAATAACAGAAACAAAATGTCAATTTATAGCTTCTGAATCAAAGTAATCAAACTATTTCTGAAAAAATAATTTGCTGAAGGTTATCTGGTGTTTAAGTTTTGCGATTATTATACTATCGTATTAAACTCTTTCTGCTCCGTAAATTTGAATCTATTGGAATCAGCTATTGCAAGCTTCTGTCCCAAAAATATGTTGAAAAACAACTGTGACGTCACAATTTCAATCAGCTGAGGAGTGTGGAGGGAAGAAGAGGACGTTAATTCACCAAAACAAACAATATGGGTGGCGCAGTGAGCTCGGGACGGGACAACAATGAGCTGATAGACAATCTCATGGGAGGGAACTACATCAGGACCCGCGATGTGGAGCGTGTGTTCCGTGCTCTGGACCGGGCCGAGTACATGACTCCTGATGGCAGAGACCAAGCTTACAAGGACTTGGCTTGGCGGAATGGACCGCTGCATATGTCAGCACCTTGTATTTATAGGTGAGTACATATAGCTAATTACATATAGCTAATAGTAAAGAATAAATTCCACAAGCTGTACCTAAATATGACATTATATTTGTGTTGCATATTGATCTAATAAAAAGTTGTTACGAGGGAGCTTTTACTGCTAATAATAACTGAAATAAAACATGATACTATCTTCTTTGCTTTAAAAAGGTATGAAAAGATACATTTTTAAACATTGCCCTCATTTTGTTGTGTGTTGTCATATGTATAATTAAATTTTGCTTACTTGGAAGATACATTTAAAAAATATTTTTTTGAAATTAAAGTCAAAACATTTGTCTTATAGCCAATTTATTTGCTAAAAACAGTCTTTCTCACTGTTCATAACTTTGTGGTGCAATTTTCCTAATTCTGTATTTACTTATAACCATTTTTTATTATCTCTCTACAGTGAGGTGTTAGAAGGACTTGAAGTGAAGAAGGGGTTGTCATTCCTGAATGTAGGATCTGGTACCGGGTACTTTAGCACCCTGGTAGGGCTGCTACTTGGATCCAGTGGCATCAATCATGGTATAGAGGTCCACCCAACTGTTGTTGAGTATGCTATCAAGAAACTTGGTCAGTTCATTGAGAATTCTCCTACCCTGGATGAGTTTGACTTTTGTGAACCGAAGTTCTATAGTGGTGAGTAGTATGATATTATTATGATGAATTGAAAATACATAAAACTGTGCAGTTTTATCCAGAACTTGTCTGTCATGCCAAACAATTAAGCATTTCTTCAAGTATAAAATTTTATCTTATTTCTTATCTCATGGGGGCACACATTTCACATAACTGCGATACACTTCGTATTGCAGTTATGTGAAATGTGTGCTCTTCAGTAATGGGTATATAGGAACTGCGGGTGCATGTAACCAAATGTGAAAGAAAAGGAATAAAAAATGTTATTTACTCAATTTTACAGAGAAACTGCAAACACAATATCAACAAAGTTTCTTTGTGCTCTATAAAGGGGTACCAACTTGAGTTAAACAACTGTATATACAATTTAGTATTTGTGTAGTGATGGTTTTGTTGCTAACCTGATGACACCATATTATGCTTAGAAAAATATTGAAATACATTTTGAAATGTGTATTTGCCATGAAAAATATGTATTTTACAGAAAACAAAACCAGCTTTGAACTAAACTTTATTTTATTCTATAGGTCAGGGGTGGCCAACCAGTTGATCATGATCAACTGGTCGTACAAACTATCACAGCTATTACAGTCAATCAACTCATAAATAAAAAGTGACATTTTAGTCTACAAATATGAGCCTTATACACACAAAGTTAGTGCTTGTCTTATAATAATCTGAAAACATACCTATTTATCATTTGATTGATTTATGGGGTTGATCTTAGGTTTTAAGATTTTAGTTTATTCCAATTCAATCAATTTAGCATGTTGGACTATATTATTATCCTTTTTTTGTTCATATTGACTTTGAACCAGTAGCAATGAAGATTCGTTGTCAGCACAATCTTGTACCTTTCTTTTATTTTATTTTTTGGACGGCCATATATAGTTCGCCACAGAGCTTTTGCTACTTCACCGGGCATAATGGCGAGCAGAGCTTCAGCTTAGATAAATAGCTTAATAATTACAAACTAAGTATGCAAGTGGGCTTCCCCTGTGGGACTTGGACTTTGTGGGCGTTCAGGGCGGTTGCTGGCAGGGAGATTGTGGGATGATGGCTTTGAGCTTTTAGAGAAGCGAAGAACAAAGAGGGTATACCCAATTTTTTGTACATGAGGGTGCAAAATTGAGCACTTGGCCTTGAAGCTAAAATCATACTATGGAAAAAATCTTGAGATAGTATTGTTTGCTGACAATACCTCTTTGACATTTAAAATAAGTAGACAGCTATGCATAGATCTAGATCTATGCATAATCTCATTTTATATGCTACACATCTCCACAAAATTAGCAATTCTTTTATGGGGAAATGTATATGCTTCTACAACAAACTTCCTAATCGTGTAAAAGATCTTTTTACAAACAAGTCTAAACGATGTCAAAGATAAATTATGTAAAAAGGCTTATTATAAATATCAAATTTCTGATATGTTAATGACAAAACTGCTTGGGAGTGAGTTGCTCTGAAACAATACTGCTTTATAAATAATTTAAAAATAAAATTTATTAAAAAAAAAGGATTCCTCTGCATTTCTTGCCAGTTCTTCTAAAGGAAAAAAGAAAGGGATGCATCATAAGATATTTTAAATGTGTGTATATGAATAAAGAATTTTTGACTTTGACTTTTGATACTAGCAAGAGCCTAGTCTGAGTATGTGGTTGGTAAGCTAGTTTGTAACATTCTCTGAACCTCCAAGCTCTGAACACATAATTTTTCTTACCAGGTAATGCATTATGCCTGGCTCCATTGCAAGCCCCCTATGACCGTGTGTACTGTGGGGCTAGTTGCCCAGAAGAGTACAAGAACTACTTCGAACAGCTCATAAAAGTAAGTCTACAAACATATTGATGTAGTCTGCTATAAATTGAGGGTAAGCTACATAGGGATATGCACAAAGTTTCATTATATATAGTTATATTATTGTAATTGTGATTGTGCTGACATTATTGTTATAAATTTAATGAGGATTACCGGTTAAACCGGTTGCTGGTTGAATCCAGTGTGGGCAATGAACATACCTAAGGGTAGGTATGTTCATTGCCCACACTGACAACTATTTAAACAACTTGTGTATTTAGTTTTATTAGGAGTTACCTACAACTAGATCAACTAATTATAGGTGACAGAGTAGTCCGAATGCAAGGATAGTTTGTGTAGTGTAGCAAATATGCAGTACTAGTCACCTTTGCCCTGTATTGTTAAAGATATCTGATTAAATTGATTTTATTATAACTATTGTGGTGTATCAGTATAAGTCTCGGTGGTCATGAGTTTAAATATTTCTTTTCCGGGTCTGGTTGGTTGAGGGACTACCCTCTGTGCCTCGAAAAGCACTTTAAGCCATAGGTCCCGATTGTTAAAATCATCTATAACAAGCATATACCAGGGTATGGGCAGCAGTGTTCGCCTGTGTGTTATAACATAATACTGTGGTCACCAAACTGCCTGCTAAGCGTGGTGACTATGGCAAAACCCTCCATCCGGCCCATGTTGAGCAGTGTTATAGAGGTGAATGATGATGAATGATGATATTTGGGGGGATCCCTTCAACCTAATACAAATTACCATTACATAGTCGTGGATTCTATACTAACGGAACGCAACCGCCGTATATGTATAAGAAGCTTTTAATAGTGTTTTTATAAAATAACAAGCCCCCCCCCTCCAGGTAACTCCCGTTCCCGTGGGAACTTCATAATGAATAGCCTTTAGACTTAATAAACGGGCTATCTAACACTGAAAGAATTTTTCGAATTTGTCTAGTAGTTCCTAAGATTGGCGCGTTCGAGCAAACAAACACACTCTTCAGCTATATATATTAGTATAAGATTTCTAACTTTAGCATGTTATATTTGTAAGGTGGGCGGCATTCTGGTGATGCCTCTGAACGACAACCTGGTGCAAGTGCGTCGCACAGCGGTGGACGCGTGGACCACGCGGAACCTGCTCAACGTGAGCTTCGCCACACTCAGGGAGCCCACCAAGGAGGAGGCTGCGGACCCCATCAGACTTGGTAACATGAAAATGAATTAATTTTATTTGGTGCAAACTGTTATGTTATCATAATACTGATTACTACCTATTCTTGACACCCCACCAATTGTTGGCTTCGTTAAATGTAAACAAGCAAGAACTCACAACCATTAACTTTATCTACAAAATATATAGATTTTTCTATGGTTCGTTTTTTTCAAATCAACTCTTGAAGTGATATTTAAATGGAAATGGTGGCAAGAGTTTATGTATGCCAATATTTGGACAAATATGTAAAAATGAAGAAAATTTTAATTTTTACAATAAATAAAATATTTGTTTTCGACAAAAATTACGTGAATGAATATTCCTTTCATTTCATTTCATTAATTTTCAGTTTGTAAACATAGGTAACAAAAAGGTGTTAATAAACAATAGAGTTCGCTATGTCTTATCAATAGTGATGTACAAACTTAAAGATATTACAACAATATGGCTTAAAATAGTTTATAAATAGGTATTCATTGAGATAAATTAGATAATTCAGAAATAAATATTAAATTAATGTCAATAGTACAATTTCCACAATAATTATTACACGCAGCATTAAAATGTCATTAATTAACAGGTCGGACCCTCATATTTCCGTTTATCATTGATGAAATCGTTAATAGAGTAGTAACACTTGATTATTAAATACTTAAACAAACATGTCTCAAATGATTCCATACTCTTATTTCTTATTACCAGGGGTATATTATTATATATTTTTGACGTCATACCAAGAATACTGTTACCATACAGCGCTGTGTTATGAGAGGCAACACGGATAGTATTTAGATGGCGTCTAGATCGGAGTGATTCAAATAATTCAATGTTGCTTTTTACGAAAACTCCCATCTCATAGATATACATTGATGGCAACGTAAGTAGTTTCAACTCTTTAAAAAGTGGTTTACAGCTGTCATTTGACTGTAGATTACAAAAAGAGCGTAAACATTTCTTTTGAGCTTTGAAAGCAATGTACAGTAAAAGCTCTCTATTCGCGGGGTATACGTTCCGTAAATATACCGCGAATACAGAAACCGTGAACATGGAATGGTAATTTATATGGGATTATAGGGGATACGTTCCTAGGAGACAGTAGATGGATCAATTTTCATAAAAAAATGTCACGTTTCCAGTGTTTGTTCCACATGCACTGGAAACGTGACTCTCCAAAGCGTAAATGATCAAAGCATATCTATTTTCACTTAAAGCTGTAATACAGATATTTTTCGTGTCGAAACAATTATTTTTAGTCGACATTATAAAGCACAGAACGTCTAATATGTGGCAGCATTAAACAACAACTTAAGGCGTAGTCGTAATATCACTATAATCTTCATTTCTTAGTCCAATTACCGACACGTTTATAAAGGAACCCGAATCCTTTCTATTAATATGTATGTATGTAGTGATGTACCGATAAGTTCCGCGAATATGGGATTTTTTTGCCGCGAATACAGGAATTGGGTCGCAATTTTTTAATCCGCGAATAGTGAAAACGCGAATGAAGGAAGCGCGAATAAGGAGCTTTTACTGTACCTGTCTGTCGAATTTCCCCGATAAATTATGCCGCATCTTATGCTAGATGACACATACGCATTGTGGGCAACCAGTACAGTAGGGCGCTTGACTGTTTTGGAGAGCTGGTATAGTGCGTAAGCAAACTGGTTTAATTTCTTAGAGATACAGTCTATATGATGGTTCCACGTTAAATGACTATCTATGTGGATTCCTAAAAAATTTGCTGTGTTAGTCTCCGAAATACTCGTATTTTCGTATTGTATCGTTAATTTTGGTTTATTTGTTTGTTGATTAAATGACATTATTTTAGTTTTGTTTAAATTAATTTTTAAATTATTATTAATTAGCCATTGAATTATATTATTGAGATCATTGTTTATTTCACGTTCAAGAGAACTGATATCATTTCTAGAAAATATGATAGTGCTATCATCAGCAAACAGAACTATTTTATGTTTAGTGATTTTGGGCATATCATTAATACATATTGAATAATAGAGGGCCAAGTATACTACCTTGAGGAACGTCATATGTAGCTTTCCTCGGATGAGATAAGTAAGCCGTTTCAACTCTAGTGTTTGTGCATAGTCTGCTTATAGATACGATCTGGGTACGATTAGTCAGATAGGATTTTAAGAGTTGTAAGGCATTTCCTCTTAGTCCATATCACTCAAGTTATTGAGTAATATAGTATGGTCTACGTGGTCAAATGCTTTGGACATATCCATTAGAAGAGCTACAACTGGAGTCCTTGCATCAACGTTGGAAACTATTTTGTGCATAACATTGTTAATAGCCATATTTATTGATTTGCGCTTTCTGAATCCAAATTGTTCCTTAGCTATGACATTGTATTTTTCAAAAAACGTGTAAAGAGAGTTGTAGATCTCCTTCTCTATTATCTTATAGAATATTGGTATCAACGCTATCGGCCTATAATTCCCTATACCTGTTTTAGCATCCTTTTTATGAATTCCTATATATTAAACTTAAGAAATAACATAAATTTATTCCCTTCTGAGCACATTGTTAACTGGGACAGACTGATTATAAGATTTTACTGTCACAAAATATGGTGTATGATATAATCATACATCAGTAGAAATAGTTGGGACACCATAATTTGTGCACCATACCATGCCACTTTTTGTAATATTTATTCTCAAATATTTCGAAAATTAGACGTGACAGAATATGTTTTAATGATCAAACAATAATCATCATCCTCTAAATCGTACTAATATTTTAAATGCGACAGTTTGTATGTGTGGATGTATGTATGTTTTTTATTCTTTCACGCAACAACTACTGAATGGATTTGGCTGAAAGTTTGCACGCGGATAGTTTATAAGCTTGATTACCATATAGGCTACAAAATAGCACGTCTCGACCTACTGGAGCAGAGTGACGCGGGTGGTTATACCCGCGTCACTCTCGCGTGGGGTGCAGCTAGTTGATAGATAAATGTATTTTTTTTTGTTAAGCAAAATGTTGTCGGCCTGTGTATTTATGTGCGAGTTGGTTGTATGTGTGCAGAAGAGCAAACGCCGGTGCGGCTGCAGCTGTTGTGCCGCAGCGTGGTGCGCCACTGCATGCGCGCGTCGCTCATGTCGCGCCACCCCGCGCTGCGCGAGCCCCCCCCGCGCGCCGCGCCCCCGCCCAACGCCTGCCCGCGCCGCATCTGCATACCCATCGAGGACGACACCGACGTGGGTACGTACCGAGTGACGTCACTCAGCGACATCTACGCTCGTGTCGCGCCACCCCGCGCTGCGCGAGCCCCCCCCGCGCGCCGCGCCCCCGCCCAACGCCTGCCCGCGCCGCATCTGCATACCCATCGAGGACGACACCGACGTGGGTACGTACCGAGTGACGTCACTCAGCGACATCTACGCTCGTGTCGCGCCACCCCGCGCTGCGCGAGCCCCCCCCGCGCGCCGCGCCCCCGCCCAACGCCTGCCCGCGCCGCATCTGCATACCCATCGAGGACGACACCGACGTGGGTACGTACCGAGTGACGTCACTCAGCGACATCTACGCTCGTGTCGCGCCACCCCGCGCTGCGCGAGCCCCCCCCGCGCGCCTCGCCCCCGCCCAACGCCTGCCCGCGCCGCATCTGCATACCCATCGAGGACGACACCGACGTGAGTACGTACCGAGTGACGTCACTCAGCGATATCTACGCTCGTGTCGCGCCACCCCGCGTTGCGCGAGCCCCCCCCGCGCGCCGCGCCCCCGCCCAACGCCTGCCCGCGCCGCATCTGCATACCCATCGAGGACGACACCGACGTGGGTACGTACCGAGTGACGTCACTCAGCGACATCTACGCTCGTGTCGCGCCACCCCGCGCTGCGCGAGCCCCCCCGCGCGCCGCGCCCCCGCCCAACGCCTGCCCGCGCCGCATCTGCATACCCATCGAGGACGATGGCATCTTATCGACACCCATGGACGACATGGGGTGGTCTATTCTAAGCCGGAAACCACATAAAGATATTAGTTACAATTTTTCTCATTTGTCAATCAAATGTCAATATCGCTTTTTTTTCACTTTTACAGAAGGTCTAAACGCGTACCACGATTTAGATAACGCAAACGGGGCCAACGAGATGAACGCCCTCCTCAGCCTCGTGCTCAGCATGGGCCAGAACCGCGTGGCCGGAGCGATCCGGTTCGACTCCCTCACCTCCTCTTCCGACGACTCCGACGAAGATGGCGATGACAACGACAATGATGGCGACGATGACCCCCCAGATAACCCCGATGTCCCCCCACCGGTAGCTCCGCGTCCCGATGTCCCCCCACCGTTAGCTCTACGTCCCGATGCTCCCCCACCGGTAGCTCAGCGACCCGATGTCCCTCCACTGGTAGCTCAGCGTCCCGATGTCGCTCCACCGGTATCTCCGCGTCCCGACGTGCCCCCTGCGGTACCCCCCAGACCGGAGTGGACCACGCGTGCAAAAGACACAGACCGCTCAGACGCAGACACACAAGATGATAAGACCCGAAGCCGAACCTGTAGAGGTCTTCTCACCTTCGAGTTCGATCGGGACGCTCAACATCCTCGCGGGTCGAGTAGCTCTGATAATAGCACGAGTGATAGAAAACATGGTCAAGACAAAGGTGCCAAGAGGACTGATTCCACTAAGAAAGGCTGTACGCACGGCGTGCCCTCTGAAGTGGAGATCTATCTTGGGAAGGTAAGCTTTGGATTTTTCTATAAATTGTATAAGTTACAAACTTAAAAATACAATTTTATTTATCTTTATTACAAACAAAATTACCTTATGCTGGAGGGCAACTAGTACTACGATGCTACTCTACAGCTTTGACTACCCAAATTAATGTTGTCCATGCCATGCATTTCTAAACTTAGATAGTGAAGTAACATTAGAGCTGAACACATTCTTATGATTACTATAGTTGTTAAAATACCTTTCTTGACAAAATAACTATTATGGATGTATAATTTTTCAGTTTGTAACTGTTAAGGAGAGGTGCACAATACCTATTTATTAGCTTTATTTTACGAGTTTCTATTTGACAATGTATGTTTCTGATTTTTTTTAAATGTGTCTTCTGTTTCATGTCTCCTCATGCATGTCCTTCGGTTTAGTGTACTTTTAACCTGGCCTTTCTTAAGAAAGTCTAATATTTGAACTTATAGTCAGCCTTGCCCTTAGTACAGTCGAATCCAATTATAATGACAGCGAAAGGAAATAACAAACACGTCATACAAAGCATTTTATAGAAAATAAATAACCTTCTGTTTTTGCGTTTATTTAGAGACCAAATAGCATATTAAATAAAAATTAAACTTTAAGTAATATGTGTATGAATACTTTTTCAGTCTTTGTGCAAGAAATCTAAAATCTGTTGTCTGATTTAGTTTTTTGAAGCTGGCCTAATATAATATATTAAATATGATAATCATAATAAGCGAAATGTCACTATGAGTGAAGTTATTATATCAGATATTGTTATTAACATTTTTTAAGAAAACAAAACTTTATTGTGTAATAGGCTAGTTGACACTTTTTTGAAATTATTTTTATATGGTCACGAATGGTTGGTGGAAAAAAATATGGCATTTATTTGAGATCTAGAAAGCACTAAAATTAATATTACAAAATTGGCTTGACATTTGGAGACGAAAACGATGTCAGACATGTTGATCTATATAGATTATCTGTGTTCAAGAGGAATGACGTCATGACTCAGAAAGTGTAATAGAAAATGCTCGCGTTCATGTTAATTAACAAGATGTATGAGGTCACAACGATTGTTATAATATCATCTATAACAATCGTATATCAAGGAACGGGCAGCAGCGTTTCCTTGTGTGGTACAACATAATACTGCGGTCACCAACCCGCCAGCCAAGCGTGGTGACTATGGCAAATACCCTCCCTCGGGAGGAGGCCCATGTTCAGCAGTGGACGTTATACGGGCTGATGATGATGACGTCACAAAATGGCTGATAGCGTTTTCGGAAGTTAAAGGCATAGACAAAATAAATAATTTTCATATTGAGTTTATACAAACATATTCAAGGTTTATAAACAGAAATTATTATATTTAGGTTCCATATGACAAATACTTTTAGAAATAAACATCATTGTAACATAATTTCATATGTGTCAACTAGCCTATTATAATGCGGATGGTCAATATAAGCGGAGTTATAATAAACGGACTCTACTATATACATTATATAAAGACTAATGATTAATAAAAATTGTCATGGTGTTAGGAGATGGCCGGCACGTCATCGTCGGAGGGCGGCATGGTGTGGGAGGCGGAGGGATCGTCCTCCAAGCTGGAGGACTCGGGGGAGGAGAACACCGACACCTCCAAGAAGGACAGCGGCATCGGGGAAGGTACGTCTCTTGCTTTATAAAACAGTTTAATGTACATTCAACAAAAGAGATAGGTTTACACCATGTGAAACGCATTTTAAACAGTTAATTTATTACTAACATTTTAATTTTTGAATACATGTGCTAGGTGGTAGCGAACTCTTCACCAATATAAGAAATACCGGCTGTCGTACTGACATCAACATATTATTTACATTATTTGATATTGACGGTGTAAACTTATCTCCTTTGCTGAGGACATTAGTCCGTGTCACGAAAACTTACAAACACACAATTCGCGAAAAAAAAAACATATTTAGATTTAGAACATTATATGGGGCGCGGTATCTGGCTCGTAAACTCGGAGGGGGTGGTTTCAATCCCCACGCCAGACAAATCGCCGGAAATCTTTGTGTAAATTCTAAGATTTATTTCCGGGTCTGGTTGGTTGAGGGACTACCCTCCGTGCTTCGGAAAGCACGTTAAGCCGTTGGTCCCGATTATTATAACATAATTTATAATGATCGTATATTAAGGAACGGGCAGCAGCGTTTCCTTGTGTGGTCAAACATAATACTGCGGTCACCAACCCGCCTGCCAAGCGTGGTGACTATGGCAAATAACCTCCCTCGGTTCAGCAGTGGACATTATACAGGCTGATAATGAAGATGATAATGATAAAATGTTTTGGTAACAGGTACTACGGCGTCCAGCGGCTCGTCCCCCGGCAAGTCGGAGTGTGTGGAGGACGAGCTGGACGCGCACGCCCGGCGAGCCTCCACCTCCTCCGGGGAGTTCCCGGGACGCGCGGCATCAGGTATATTATATACTAGTTTCCCGCGCGCGGTTTTACCCGCGTAATTCCCGTTCCCGTGGGAACATCATAATTAAATATAGCCTATGTCATCCGGGGATAGTGAAGCTTTCCAACGGTGAAAGAATTTTTCAAATCCGTCTAGTAGTTTAGGAGCCTATTTAATACTAACAAACAAACAATCAAATCTTTCCGCTTTATAATATTAGTATATATATAGATATGCCTAATTATTTATCATTTGGTTTTTGGTAAGTTAGTGTAATGGTAATGACTTAAATATGATATACACCACGCTCCAAAGAAACGTTTGCAAGAGACGCGTCTATTATGGTGAGTATTATATAGAGGGTGGTGTAACGTCTTTAAGGGGCATAGAGAGATTCTTTAGTCAGCTGTAGGCTCAACAGTCAGGCCCGCTTACAGCCAGGCCGACGACTCCAGAGCAAGGCTGACCCGACACTATACCGAAGATATCCCGGATATCGGCCTGTATCAGATTAGGATGGTGATTTTGCTGGAAATCGGGGAGGTCTATGTTCAGCATGACATGCAGATATGATGATGGTTTCATTTGAACATATAAATACACAACATTGATGTATTGTTATATGCTATTATTTCACCATATCTATACTAATATTACAAAGAGGTAAAGTTTGTGACGATGCAGGGGATAATCTCTGAATATATTAAACCGATTTTGAAAATTCTTTTAACAATAGAAAACCTCGTATTATACATTCACAAATTACTGGCCTGAGCCAGAGTCTACAAAAACTTGAAGGCTCTGGCTCAGGCCTGAGGCTGCATTTGAAGTCAAGGTTTCCACGGGAACTCCTATATGGTCATGGGACGGCTCAGTCGCGTGGTCCCTACAGCGTGTGGTCCGCAGGGCGGCGGCTGCTGAACAAGCGCGCGCACTGCGTGGCGCGGCGCTCGTCGTCGTCGTGCTCGGGCTCGGAGTCGGACGCGAGCGCGGGGCGCGCGCGCAAGAGACGCGCGGGCGGCGAGCGCGCGCCGCGCCGGCCCGGGCCCGACGCGCGCCGCGTGCGACTGTCCATCATGATGAAGCGCGGCGTCAAGGAGCTGCCGCTGCCCTACGCGCTCAAGAAGTACGTCAACTGGGGACGCTGCTTCGAATTTTAAATTTTATAAATCTTCGAGATCTTTTCGTGTAGTGTTTATGTTAATCTAAAACGCGGATCCATGAGGTCGGATGTGACATTATACGTCATAATCATTCGTCAAAGTCAATAATTTCTTTATTCATATAGACATGCTTAGACTTATGATGTGTCCATTTCTTTTCCTACCACCAGTTCGACACGTGACAACTCTGAGAAGAACTGACAAGAAACTCAGAGGAATCCTATTTTAAATGATCAATTTATCGTTACTTTTACAATATTGTTAAGCAGCAGTGTCATTCCAAAGCAAGATACTCCCAAGCCATTCTGTCATTTGCATAGCCTGATATTTTATAATATGCCTTTTTAAATAATTTAGCTTTGCCAATGGCTTTACATTAATGACGTCATATGTGCGTCTATCGTAACTGGCACTTAAGAACGAATGTTTATGAAGTATAATAGTTCATCCGTCCTTATGCTTCTGAAATCTAGATTAATGACTGGTTCGAAATTCAAAATTAGCATCCGTTCGGGAAAGAGCGTGACCGGAGAATCAATCTTTATCAAGACTACTCTTTCTAGAATGATGATGCATTGATTTTTAAATATTCGGTTAAATGAGGGTGATATCGGTCGATGTATCGCTGGTCTATGTAAACGACTGGTTCGAAATTTAAATATTACAAATTTCCAATGACACTTGAGTCTCCATTGTTATGTATTATTGTCTATGTCACTTAATATCGATGTCTATGTAGTTTCACTGTTTCTATGTAAACGGCTGGCTAGAAATAACCGCCAAATTTAACAGTAAAAAAAATATTAATGGAATTATATTATAAACAATCTCGAATTTGTTAGTCACCTCAATATATAAAACAATTTCCTTATATCAGAAAAACATCAATTCGTATGATACGTACGGAATAGGAGTACATTTACATTTGTCTCACTTTTTCTACAAACAAAAGAGCAAGACAAGAGATTAGAACTAAAGTGGGGTAATAATAGGACGGGTGGATGACACTTCCTCGCCTTTCCGTTTTATATCGATAATTTAAAAGGTTCAATATGTATTGGCATCATCACCTACATTGATATTGTGTAACAAATCTTACTAATGTTTATCTTGAAAATAACTAAACGACGAATAAATTGTGTGATCCTAGTCTGAGGCTGAGTTTGAATGGTTATTTTCAACACAAACGCTAGTCGCTATCTTAAGTTAAAGTATATATATATTTTTTTGTTACAAAAATGTAATACTAATATGTGTAATATGTGTCATATTTTTGTAACACACAATTAACGTTTAGATACACATGCTCATTAAAAGCATGTAAAAAGCTTGCAAAAAGTGACAGACTGATTGTAAATGGCGTACTATGTATATGCAGTGTTTCTCAATTAGTATGCGGAAGTTCAGGGGTACGCCAAATTGCATATGTGGTACTCCAATTTTGTACTGTAATAATGTTATTTTACCAGTAAGTTGTTCTTAATCGGTCAGTGTAAATGATTCGTAACATGATATGATTTGAATCAACCGTTGTAAATGTACCGTTCTTAACTTATGTACTGTACACCGTACTGCACTAAAGGGTACGCAGTTTGAGGTATGTTACTAGTGGTACGCAAGGTACTATTTGGGAGCCACTGCTTTAATGCTAGTAAAGGGCATTTCTATCTATACTATAATATTATACTGGAGTCATACATGTAGGCCATTTTATATAACTTTTCTCTTAAGGGTTATAATATTATTTTAGTCACAGTACGCGGATCACAAACGAATATTCTCATAACATCAACCTAATGTGATTGCAATAAGGTTCAAAGTATTTGGTTACTATCAATTCGTATTATGAAGTTGTTAAAACTAACTTCAGAAACCTACTGATCATTCTAAAGTTACCATTTCATTAAAACAGAAGTTTGAAGGATCATAATATAGTAAAGCCATTCGATCTATCACTTTGGATTAATTAAAATTTATAAACTATAAAAACTAAGCTAATTTTGATGAAGTAATTTATTCTTTGTCTATTTAGAACAATGATTTATTTAAAATTACTATGTTATGATATTTTTTTTACATTTGAAATTTGTTGATATTATATTGTATTATTCACTATGTACTTATAATGAAATCTAAATTTTTTCATAATATATCCTCATGTGATAATTAATATTGATAAATGCACTTGTAGTCGGGGACGATGTCTCCGTCGGGATATGAAACACAATTTTAAAAAGGCCATATTTCAATTGTTTGTTGAACAATGTATTATGCCCACTTTAAAATTGCTGTCTAAGATAATGTTTTGTAATAAGTCCATTTGTTAACTGTAACATAATGTGTATGTCGTTTTTTCTTTGGATCAACAGCCAACCAGGATATGGTTGTGTGTTGATTTTGCCTCTTACTGCTTTCACTATGTTTTTGGAGACTTTGATTTCCAGTGTTTGTTTAAAGCATTTATATTATAACGCTATGAGAGGAGAACCTATACATTTAGCGCCTGTTTAAAGACTATGTTTATATATTGTAGAAAATTCACGCCAACTAATAAGTGTCTGTATACTCATTGTATCTCTTTCGCTCTTAAGTCACACCACTAACGAGAGAATGAGAGAGAAAATGCCTATAAAAAGCCATAACTTTCGATGTGTCGAAGAATTTAATTGTTAATATGTATAAGTAATTTGTTACTTTGTAAAAATAACTTTTAAATTTATTTTTATGAATTAATGCATTATTTTTTAAATATATTATGATTTTTTTTTGCATATATGAAGAGGTTATTGAATAATTTATGGTTTAAGAAATTAGTTCCGATGTTCGTTAATATTTATTTGAGCTCTCGGAATAGATCTATATTTAAGAGTGATAGTTATAGAACTGTTATATAAAGACTTTATCATTATTTAATGAACATTCATTATGCCAACGTGGTATGTGGTATATGATGGGAGGGTCAGCGTAATAGACTGTTGCTGTCGATATCACACGATTCGTCGATCAGATCACAGTCGAGAGCGACTGACATATTAATGAAGATAATGTTTACAGTATATGTTTTGGAACTTGGAACACATTTAGTTCCAAATCAATATCAATTTCGCTGTCCCTTCTAATCTGTATTTTAGACCCTCACATATTTACCCTTTAACAGTAAGTGTTTTTTAAAATTTAATCTTTTTGGACTTTATTACAAGCTCATAAGGTTCAAAATATGGTAGCGACTATATTGACACTACGTTATAGGGTAAGGCAGAATACAGTGTTTGCCGTTTATAATGACATCGAAAGAAACATACACGAAAGGGACATTGTTGATATGATTGAATATGAAAATTCGAAAAGGGGCCAAGTCATTTGACAAGTTTTATGAGATGTATCTTTTTCGAAATTAATAATTCAATATGCGATGTTAGAATAAACGGTAATGACTGCTTTAGAAAGACTTTATTTAAGTATACTCTCGACTGAATGATATTCATTACAGTTGTAGTATGTATAGTGTAGTGGGCGGTACAAGGCTGCGAAAATGTGTGGTCAGTGCTAACACAAAGTGTGCACTATTTTCATTTGGCAAATAGTTATATATGTAGAACTTCCATTATTTACCAAGCAAAAATAATGAACATTTTGTTAGAAGATCTTAATTAGACTATGAAACAGAGTTGTAGTCAAAATAAGATAGTTAGATTTAAAAGTTTGCCGCGTTCACTGTTATGTAAAGGTTGAGTATTTTAAGGGACTGTGATGGCGCCGTTACTGCTTTAAATGGCAAAATGAGTGATAGAATCTGTATTGAATGTAATTCAGGCGAGTGTGTCTCAGTTTTGGGAGTATGATATGAAATGTTTATACGATAGAAATTGGTGTAAATAATAATTTCTTTTGTTTTTGTTGCTAGTAATAAATAATTATAATGATTTTATTATGAATCTGGCTGTTTTATTTAGATCATCAGTAGCGTAGCATACCGGTATTACTCGGCGGTATGGGTGGAACTTAATACAGGGCGGCATTTTATTAAGCCTCGTATTCATGGTAAACATTTGTTGAGCAATAGTTGATAAACGTTGTTGATGAAACGGGGTTTTTTTTTTTTTTTTTGATGTTGTTTAAATCACTAAAGGCTGTCCACACGCCAGTCTGCGTTTAAATGTTGCCCGGGGAAGTTGCATTAATTTTATAATTTCTCCAAACTACTGCCATGTTTATAAACTGGTGCAAACACGTTCACACAAGTCAACATTTGTTGCTAAACTGATGTTTAGGCTCGTTGGGCGAGAGCTTGTTAAAAAAAACCGTTGTCAACACTGCAACACTCAGTGTTGCCAGCAACTCTGCAACGCGTTGATTCAACTCTGTTGCTAAACAAATGTTTACCATGAATACGAAGGCTTTACTATCATGTAATTTTTATCTTTATTTTAATGCGCTAAGAATTCATATTAATTCGGCATGCCACGATGTGCTGTGTGTGCCAATATGGTCCATATTGACTCGCATATTTTTCTTATTTTAGTGTTAATGTAAATAAATACAATTTATGACTTAATAACTATATTTATTGTTTTATTTTTACATTGATGTGTCTCTATGTCAAATAAATACATGCTTAAGTACGTAGGTGAGTATTATGCGGTGGGCGCTTATGTGTAGTGTCTATTTACAATGTTAACTATCTTAAGACAAGTACAAACATATCTATTTGTGATGAAATTGTGTTGAATGTACATAATAATCTCAGTCATTCAATTTCAAACAACACAATTCTCTAAAAATTGAAGCAATAAAAAACACGTTTTTATTTATCAAAATACTTAATAAATACACTTTTAGCCTCTTTTGAGCCAATAGTCCATTTGCAATAACAGTTTGTTCATAGTTAAACGTCTTTTCGCTTTATGCTAGCACCATTTGCCAGCATGACCGTTCACTCGTATCGGCATATGTGTGTTTTCTGGGTACAAGTCGTCAGCAGCCGGCGCTTCGCATGCGCTCAGACCGTTGAGGAGTTTCCTGGTGGGTCTCGGAGTAGCTCTGCCAGCGTCACGTGCCCGGTCTCTCGCCCACTTGTCTGCCGCGTGAGTTCTTTTAACTGGTCTCTTGTGACATGATTCAACATCTGTATTCTTCGCCTCTGATGCTGGTCTACTCGGCGTTTCTGATTCACTGCCATTTATAAGCGAATGAGCACTCCTAGCTTTATGTAAAGACAGTCGTAATGGTTTTCGTGGGGGTGTTGGCCTCGATTTGACATCACCATCCTTTCTGTCATCGTTCTTCTTGTAATGGCTCATTCGTGAACATTCTGATCCGTAATCTATCCGCGGCGAGCTGCTGTACATATCTCCGTTGTGGAAGTCAGATTCAGATTCAAATTCAGAGGACTTGGCGCTTCTGGAATGTACCTTTGATGATCTTCTGCTGGACTTGTGGGCATTCTCCAGAACTTTACCATCTATTCTGTGATACATGTAATGCCTTTCGGAATCCAACTGGAT
This sequence comes from Nycteola revayana, assembly GCA_947037095.2. Taxonomy (NCBI): domain Eukaryota; kingdom Metazoa; phylum Arthropoda; class Insecta; order Lepidoptera; family Nolidae; genus Nycteola; species Nycteola revayana. Next base: position 16,144,601 of record OX344851.2, on the reverse strand, counting down.
GTCTTCTGAACTCTCGTTCTTCTTCATCTTCCGTAACCGTTGGGATCTTTTCAACTGTTCGATTATGGAAAGCGTTTTCCTTTCTGCCCAGTTTGTTTTCTTTATACTCTCTTCTATTCTGTCTGCAGCCTTCTTTATCTCGTAGTGTCTTGGATCGACGCTGACGGACTGTGTGTCGCGTACGTCTAAATCACTGTCAGACCTGAAGTAGTCCTCGCATTTCGATCTGCTGAACCTTTCGTTCTTGAGACGTTGTTTTTCTATGTGTCTTTGGTTACGTTCTATCATGCGTATTGCGGCATCCGTTTCGGCGCTATAGTCTATGCCTCCGTGGATACAATGGTGGGATAAAGAATGCCGCATTCTTTCTGCTTTGTGTTCGAGGCTGTGTGAGCTGTGCGATCTGTGGTTTAGTGGAGGTGAAGCTCTTGGGGATACAGCTGCTCTTGAAGAAGCTCCTGAAGCGTTAGACCGTGGTCTTATCATGGGCAAGTTATTTTCAACTCCATCTAGACCGGGTAACTTGGCTACTATCGCAGTAATGTCCGGGCCCTTCTGGAATACTTGTACTTCAGACTTGGGGCTGGGCTTAGATTGTGGTTCCGTGGTGATATTGATGTTGGTGACGTTTTTCTTCGTCTTGTTCACTGTTATACAGCTGCTGTCGTTGCTGCTCACGGAATGGAGCTGGAAAAAAAATATCACACGTTAGTTGTTGCGCATTTTCGAAGGAATAATCTTATAATAAAGAAGTCGATGATTTTTTCAACATGCTCATTATTTTCAAGATGACAATCAATGATATTGTTTCCAATTATTCAAATAAATTATTTTGACAAAAGACAAGTTACGATATAAGACAAAACTTTCAAAGTTCGATTACCTGTGTATGCCTGGTGAGTAGTTCTGCTACCTGTTCCTCCAGGTAAGAAATCCTGTGAGTGAGGCGCGTGTTGTCAGCACGGAGCCCCTCTTTAGCCTTCTCTGCGTCTTCCGCCGCCGATCGCAGGGCCCCGAGTTCGGCCCGTAATGACGCGGCATCATTCTGCAAGAGAAAGTTGTAAATTTTAAAACAACGTGTAAGCTAAATATTACTGATTATTTTCAATTTGCTAATAGCAGATTTATAATACCATTGAATTTCTAGGTCCAGTACAGTATTTTGTTTTTTCAGTGCCCGTAGGAGACCATATTTTTGTAAACCCATTACTTGGATTTTCTATAGTAACTAAACTATAGCGTTAGGGGAAGTGCTATGTTATTATCGGGGCCTTCTTTAACGTTTTAAGAGCCTCAGGGCTCTTAAAATGTTACAAAACAATCTAGGTCTGGTCTTGCCTAGAGTACTGATAGTGGAACAGATGGGACGGATTGTTAATCATAACAAATGTGAAGCTTTTCCTAACCTTAGTAAATCCTGTGTTATGTGGTGGGTGGGCAGGTTGCGGGTGGCGCAGGAGTACGATGCGCGCCGGGTTTCCTGCGGAGATGGCGCGCTGCAGGTCTTCTTGCGTCCGACACCCTATTACTGAAGTGCCGTTTACCTCGAGCAGTCTATGAAAAAAAACCATTTCTGAAGTAGGGTTTGTGATTAAATATCAAGGATCTAATTGACTAAAATTATCTATATCACTTGCGAGTAAAAAACGTAAATGCATTAAAACGCAAAAGCACGTAAATATTAAAATATTGGCCGAAAAAATAAAGGGCTTTTTTGAAGCTTATGGCCTTAAGATCTCTCAAGCAGGTCTACTGCTTGTACTGCTCTGTTTCTTCCATTTTCCAGATATATAAAAGGATAGATTAGATTGTTGGTAACCTATATAAGAGCAGTCATATCTTATACATATCGTACCCATACAAGTAACCCTTTGATGTGACTATAACCGACACGATCTGTAGGTCTTTTTATGTTTGCAAGCTTCGAATACCTATACTCATTGAATGATTCTCACACTTTACCCTATCATTTTTAGGGTTCCGTAGTCAAGGAAACCTTATAGTTTCGTCATGTCCTTCCGGGCTCATAGGTACACCACCGTTTCTTCACGAAAATTGGTGGAGAGATGTATATTGAAGATCCAAATCATGGTTTTAAAATTTATAAACGATATTTTAGTGGTAGGTAAATAGGTACTATTCTAGAATTTCTCTTATTATACAAAGTTTACAAATATAAAGTTATAGGTAGGTAACCAGTAAATTACCAGCTGTTACCTGAACTTGGAAAGAAAAACAGTGCATAAAATACCACTAGGTATTTTAATGTCCTATTAGTATTAACACTAAGTCTATGGTCCGAGTTTTTTATACCCATTTTGATATAATATGACCAATATCAAAATACGTTATCGCCCGCAGCTCCTATTACTAGAGGGAACAACTTATCCGCGACAGGTATATCAATATTCTATTGCCTCATGTCTCGAGCGCGATGTATAAGGTCCGCAAAACATATCAGTACGCCGCATGACAAATGCTTTGGCTGGTTACGACCGATAAATCGTGTAATATTAATCGAATGTCCTTATACGACACGTTACGAAGGTAACTTACAAAGATAATTATGGCTTTAGGGGTTTATGTCTGGTAAAGTCTAGAAAATTAGTTTCTTATTTTTAAAAATGAGTGAGAAAGCTACTACAATTTTTCGATTAGATATCAAAGAGACGGTCAAGATGATCGTCATTAACTGTCAGAATTTGCAGAATAAGTAACAGACTGCAGTAAAAAAAAAAAACTTTAAACTTAGGTCAACTTAACTGTGATTTCATTTTAAATATAGTTTCTGATACACGATTAAGAAAAAAATCTGTTCAGAAAAAGTCCTTACGGAATCTCATTTAGGACTTAAACATAATTTGCAATAATTTATTTGAATAATACAGTTGATCTTTATTTAAAAACTGGGTGCAGGTCCACCCAGGACATGGGGTAACTGAATAATAACGCAACTCAACATAGTAGGCACCTACCTACTAGTAGATACCTACCTACCTCTAATGACGTGCTGTGTTCCCTTCGTCGTCGAAGAATTAAAAAAAAATCCCGGTGAGGTCCGGTTTTTTTAGCCCCATTCTACATTTCAAATTTCCAATTTTATATTTGCGAAAATTGTTCGTCAGAAATGTCAATGTATTTTCTGCCATTTCTATTTCTATTATAAACAAATGCTATTTCAGGTGCTGACATAAATCCAGCATTCTCAAATAAGGCTAGATTCTTTGCATCTAGCCTTATTTATTTAAGTGCCTAAGTAACATCAATTACGGTTGTTAATTGTTGGTATTGTAGGCCGGTATACCATTAGTTACACGACTTAAACGAGTTATAAACGATTGTCATTTACAACTATTATATTCTTCTTTATTACCTTATATTCTTATTTTATTTAAATATCTATTCCACATTTCTAGTTCCATCTTAGTGGCTATGGTTCATCGAGGGACCATCGTTTCTTCGGCCCTTTATGGGTATATAACGATAGCATCCACGATTGTCGATTATGGGCCACTGACCGCTGCGCTGATGCGCCTACGCCGGGATACGCGCTTCATTTGCGTGTACTGTGTATTATCCTTTATAGCATCATAAAGGACTTTATTGCCAATTGATTGCCTTCTTCATACATTTAGAGATAAAACTGCAGTTAATTAAAAATGGAGACTCAGTTGGAATAAGATATTATTTGAACTAGGCCGCCGAGAGAAGCAACCGGCGGTAATGATTACGTAATAATACACCTTATAGGAATGTGACAATTTTCATTTTTTTTTATTATTGGAAACATATCTTTATCTATGGTATCCAATCATAAACCTTTAAAAAAAGTAAACAGATGGTGTTGTTGTGTGTGAGAAGACGTTTTTGTTTATGACCAAAACGATAATCTCAATAAAAAAGGCACACTTCCTAACTTTTGATTGCATTTTTCTCAAAATCTAGTTATTTGGACATTCCCTCTTCTTTGCCTTTATGTACCCTTTAAATTATAAGTAAATGCCAAATAAAGAAATTTTAGTCAGATGTAACTTTCCTAGGTATTGAATAAAAACTGAAAGTTACCTGTCCCCCGCCTTCAGTCCCGGGTTGTCCCCTGCCCAGTCCACGATCATGCCGTTGGAGCGCGGCACCGCTCCCCACGTGTTCTCTCGCGCCTCCGTCGACACCAGAGATGCGGAGCCGCCGCACTCCCGCACCACACTGCAGATTAAAAAGGTAAGGTAAGTGATACAAATAAGGCCTACCTAATTTCAAACATTCATATCTTGATAAATTATTCGAATATGGTGATAAATAAAAGCAAGGCATTATTCTTTGGTTTATAAATTTTAATTATTTAAGAAAACATATTGTAATATTTTATAAAAAATCACTTAAAACGAGGTAATTGTAGAACCTTAGTCTTAGGCCTTTTAAAAATATAGTGACTTAACAAAGCCTATGTACTTAAATTATAGGAATATTGTTATTAGAGTATTAAATACATAAAATTTGTATTTCTGAGCCTTTTATCAAGTGTTTCCATGAGATCTTTGAACAACTTTCTAAGTTATTTAACTGAATATTGTACTTAAATTGCTAGTCAGACTTGAAGTCGAATATTAACAACAAATAAAGAATAATTAAAAAAAAATCGTATCCATACAAACAAATATTAGCAAATTAACATATTTTCCAAAAAATATTATTAAATATTGAAAAATTAAATATTTTTTGATAGGCTTTAATTAAACAAGGTAACTAAATAAGGCCTTGGAACTTTTTAAGTCGCATAACTTGCTTAGGAACATTAATCAGTCTTACTGATAATAAGTACTTTAAAAAAATTAAAATGCATTGATTTTAATTTATTTTAAAGCTAGCCCCTAGCTTTAAAATAAATTAATATCAATCGATTTTCAAGGTAACTCTAAAATCATTTTTTCTGACAATTAGGACATACAATATACATAAAATACATCTAAATCACTTTTTGTCATGCCGACGCAATCCTCTTAGTACCACTGATGACACTCCACGCATTGTCTCATATCTGCAATTCTATCCTGTTTACATGCAAGACAGTAACACGGTTTTCTATCTTCAGTCTTGCTTTCTTCGGACCACGTAACACGTTTTGGTCTTGGAGGAGACATACTAAGATGATCAATCTGTAAATCAACGTAATAAAATAGTTAAATTCAGCAAAATTCCTATTAAGGCCTAGGGTCAGAAATAAGGCCTATTAAAAAAGTAGGCCTTATTTAGTCAATTATACTTTATAAATGTTATAAGCAGTACTTAATTCGCATATTAAAAAAAATATAATTTGACGTCATAGTTACCTTTTTGATGAGTTATACTGTGATCCGCATACATTACTTGAAACAAAACTTCAATGAATAACGTATTAAAATTCGATACAAATGACGACAAATTAATAACGCGCAATGAAAACGCGCATCCTCGACAAATGACTGGCCACTACAGTCGCTGTGAGCGCGGCCAGGTCTCTCGCGCACTGTTTTCGGAGTCCTGGAGCTGTCGAATATGAGAGTGTAAAGTATTTCTGATGTAATTATATTTTAAACGTCTTTTTCGCACTACAGGCCTTATTTGAGCATAGGCTTTATTTGTATCAAGTACCTTACATTATTGTCACATATACTCATTATAATATTTAAAATATAAATGTCCCTAGACATGATCAATCTGGAGATAATGCAGCTAGAGTTAATGCGAAGTAGACTTTAATAGTACTTTTGTATTCTGTTTAGGTTAAATTTATGTCACAACTGACAAAGACTTTAGGTAATAATTATATCATAGAGCAGTGATTCCTAACCATTTTTATATAATAACCCCTATGACCTATTAGTAAAACCGATTTTACCCTCACCCACACTTATCATGTTATTAATAGAAACAATACAAGCAGATACCAATTATTAGGTTCTTCATTACCCCTAAGAAAATTGTGATTTACCACCGTGGCGGTAATCGACCCTAGGTTCGGAACCACAGTCATAGAGGGACACATATCAAATGTGTTGATAAAATTCAAATAAAAATGGTGTTTATTCAAACTTTGTTTATTTACGATTGGCGTCCTATGAACACTAATAAAGTCTGAAATATGTCAAAATGATGCTTCTTTTCGCCTATCAATGATGGTTAATACCTAGATTTGACTACCTAATAAACCTTTTTTTTTTTGTTGTCCGGGGGGAAATGCATTGACGCATTCCCACCACCGCTGCAGCGTATTCGCGCGCTGGCGGTGGGATATGTGGGACTCGCCCTCTCCATAGCGTGGTATGCTAAAGTCATACCACGAGGAGAGGACCCTACACCACTAAAACCTCCCGGACACTCCTTCGATCCGCCGTTGGCGGGGGTCGGGTACGCATGAGCAATCCGGCCCCCCGACGGCTACCTAGTAAACCTACTATACCTGCGTACTTTTAATGTCTGATCTTGACACGGTCTCTACTAATTAATAGGTTGCATGCAAATTCAGAGTTTATCCATAAACAATCGCGTGCTTGCGGTTCAAAAGTCGCTCTCCAATTGAAATCATCGCATGATTATCACTCAAGCTCATTAAGACACTTGCACTAAGATATATTACATGTGAAATTATTTGAGTTATAAGAAACAGAAAAGGCAATAAAAGACAGACATTTGAAAGGTCGGGAAAGCTTGCTACAATTTTCACCTGTCGATGTAGATGTCTTTGTTTCATTGTTATTGGTACAGCACGCGACATGTTCGTGTCTTAGCGGAGTTATTTTTTATGTACGATTTGTTGTTTCGTTTGGAACCTGGTTTAGTCACTTCCTATAAATGAAACGTACATAGTTCTGGAGCTGTGTAGGCGCTCAGGTTGAATACGATGAAGTTAATCTTAATCGCATTTGGTCAGTCACGTAAGAAATTTTTATCGAAGAATGCTATTCTTCATTATGATACTATGCTTGCAAAAATATTGTTATTATTTCAATTTTATTAAGTTATGAAACGATTATTTTATTTATTTACTAGAAACATTACAGTACAATTATTACAAAATACAATGGAGTAGGTAGATTAAAGTTTTAAGCATTTGACACTGTGTAATGTGACATCTGACTCTGAAATAGATAAAAGATGTCTGTATTTCAGACATCGACACTCTTCCCTTCAATGATACATTATTAGAAAAAAAATTGAAATCATAATAATCTCCTACTAATATAATCATGTAAATCGTGTAGGTATAAAAAAAAACGTTACAGTAATCCTACTGTAATTAATCCCCTGGAGGCTTAATCACGTAATGATATAATTACGACTTTGATAAATATTCCTTCGCTACTCAGTGTTTACTATGCATGCAAAAATATTTAAAATAATGTCAATTTATTAAGTTAATGGATCTTCAATAATACAGTAACAATAACATAGGAAATGCGTTACAGCGATAAAGACATTTTTATTGTTTTTATTTTTGGACGGACACTATGTAGTCAGTCAGGAGGCTTTTGCTACTTCACCGGACACATATATCATCATCATCATCAGCCCGTATAACGTCCACTGCAGAACATATTTGCCATGCTTGATATACGATTATTATATATGATGTTATAACAATCGGGACCAACGGCTTAAAGTGCTTTCCGAGGCACGCAGGGTAGCCCGTCAACCAACCAGACCCGGAAAGAAATCTTAGAATTTACACAAAGATTTATTGTCCGGCGCGGGGATCGAACCCACGACCTCCGAGATTTAAAGCGAGCCAAATATCGCTACGCTACGGAAGTTGTCGACATATATATATATATATTTTTTTTTTTGATCTATTTCATTGTTATTTATATAGATATTCGCTTATACATAAGGGAATAACTATAACTAACTATGGAACTATAATAATTACATCAATTTTATTATAATCGATGTAATTATTTTTTGTTATCCAGAGTTCAAACGGTATTTGTAGTCGGTATTATTACAATAATTTTCATTGTTATCTTCGATGAATGGAAACAAATTATTGGCATTCCTATCAATCGTTATGTTTCAATTGTATAGCACTTCACAATGACGTGAGACATAGTTCAAATATTACGTTGTTCACAGTTCATGAGATACAAACGTATTTTTACGCAATCAGACATGTTTACAAATCGGGTTCTTATACCATTGTTTCTTGGTGTACGTAGGTACTTACTAGTTATTACGATAGGTTTCAAGGAAATCTTAGTGAGTGAAGTTTTTTAAAAGATAATACCTACACTATGATTTCGCCTCGGTAGTATAGTGTTTATTAATATACAACGGTCATGGTCAATGGCGGATCTAGCTTTGGTGGAGGGGGAGTGGTGGATTATTAAAATTAGAACATATTCGTGGTGTCGAGGAAGCGGTGTCATCAGATGACGAATGGCGGTGGCGCCGTAAAACTAAACTTCTCGATGCGTTTCCAAATGTGTAATCAGTTTGGCATCATAAATATTGGAGGTACTTACATCATTTTAATTAATGGCCTACCTAGATCTTGGCCCTAGTCTGAAGGGTCATGACCCCCGTGACCCTCACCCTGGATCCGCCCTTGGTCATGACGGCTTATAACATCGATTTATAGCACATTGATGTACATTTGGGTAGAGTCGACTGTTCTCAGTGCCGGTTGTACCTTATACCGATACCATATTAAGTGGAAACTTCGTGGTAAAATAAACTTTGCACACAGACATTTCTTCACCAACGTAATCACTACATATGATATGAAATAATGATGAAATAATTAACTTTATTCAGCACTTAGGTATTTACATAGGTACATATTACAACTTCGATTTTAACGTCACACTCCCACGCATTGTCTAAAATATCGCTATGTTAAGTAGGCAGTAGTTACTTTACAGTAGGTGACTGCACCGATGGTTCAGGGGTAACGCTAGTTGTTTATGAGCGCCCTGGGTTCAATACCCACCCGAAAAATAATAATTATATGAACCACATATTATTATAGTTATTCTGAGTCTGTGTTTGCTTTTTGTCCATGAATACTGTGTATTAATAGGGATTAATTTAACTAGTGCAAGAGTTGTCTTTAAAAAAATAAGAATAAAAAGTTTTTTTTTTCTTTTTTTCTTAATTTTTTTAAAAGAAATAATTAACTTTTTTAAATGTGTAATTGTTAAGTGTATACTTAACGGATTTATTGTATACATGACTATAAAATGTGATCACAATAGGCAGTACACACAATATACACAGTTAATGGCGCAAATTACTTACTTTTACTACAACACATTAGTCAATAAGCTCATAAAATAAACTTTGTAGTGTCGTAACGAAGTAATGACTAAATTTATGACGCCCATAAATTACTTTGTAACAGAAGGCTTACGTACTTTTACTACCTATAGGTGACCATGAAGGAAGACCATGTTTTCCTAATAGTCTACACAATTTTAAATGTCCACATGTACCTTGGTTGTTTTATTTGCCGGACGGACACAATAAACGTAGTTAACAAACAGGCTTTTACTACTTTACCAGGCAAAAAGGCTTGTAGGGTTATAACCCTACAAGCACCTCGCTTCGCCACTGCTATAGCAGTGGCGAAGCGAGGTGGGCAAGGGCCCTTTAAGAGTTGGTGAGTTGGCTGACCCGCTCTTTTCAAAGCTTAGTTTAAAGGGTCCGGTCCGGGGCCCTGGTGCACTGCACTACCTGGCCCTACGATAGCTACGTCACTGGGTTTTAAGCCTTATTAAATGGTTTCAAAACTATAAACTCCTTATCAGGAGCATTCAGGAAGGATTGTGGACTTTTAGAACGAAGTTTTGTGTTATTGTCGCGATTTAATCCGGAGGATTCAGTATAAGAAAACCCGTATACGTTCACATAATTTTATTCTTATATTATAATATAACTAGCGACCCGCCCCGGCTCCGCACGGGCGCAATGCTGATGTATTATACGTATAAACCTTCCTCTTGAATCGCTCTATCTATTAAAAAAAACCTGCATCAAAATCCGTTGCGTAGTTTTAAAGATTTAAGCATACATAGGGATATAGGGACAGAGAAAGCGACTTTGTTTTATACTAAGTAGTAAAGAGGAAAGTTTTTATAGTTTGTTTGCATTGAATAGGCTCCGGAACTATGGAACCGATTTCAAAAAATCTTTCACCATCAGAAAGCTACGTTATCCATGAGTAAAATAAGCTAAATTAAATAATGAAGGTCCCACGGGAACGGAAGCGAGAGAAACCGCGCGCGGGAAGCTAGTATATTATATATCGATTTAGTCGAATTGAATATCGGCCCGCCCCGGCTTTGTACGGGTGGACTTTTATAGCCTATGTTACTCAGGGATAATGTAGTCTAGTGGTAAAAGGATTATCGAATTAATCCGTTCAGTAGTTTTTGAGTTTATTCGAAACAAAAACACAAACTTTTCCTCTTTATAATATTATAATAAAGATATTCAAAGATTATTTTATAATATTATAATAAATTATAGATAAAGACATTCAAGTACCTCTACATATCACTAAAACGGGCGACTTTGTCGTGCATAGATTTATGTACTTGATCATAATGATAGTTACGTTAGTCTTTAGTAGTAGGTGTACATATTATCCGATGCCCTCGTAGACCCGAAGTCCGAGAGGCCCACAGGGGACGCCCTCTTGAGCAGGTTGCTTAGTGTGTAGTGTTTAAACCATTTATCTAGGCTGGAGCTCTGCTCGCCTTAATGCCCGGTGAAGTAGCAAAAGCCTCGGGGATAACTACATATGTCCGTCCAAAAAATAAAAAAAGAGCCTACATATTATTATAAATTGTTATTTAAAAATAATAATTGTTGTTAACATTCATTCCAAATATCTACACCAATAACCGGTTAATGTCTGAGAACTTTTAAACACGAATATATGTATAAAAGAATAAAATCTTTAAGGAGAAAGTAATTAGAACCAAGTCTCTGCAACAGGTACATGGTGCGTAATTGATTTTTAATTACTTTTTCTACGTAAAAGGTAAAATTGTAGAGAGCGTTAGCACTGTTCCCACGGCGAAACCAACTGAAGAATGCCTATAGGTAATAGTGCGCAAATATGTATAATAACTGTAATCACCATGGCATTAGGTAATTACGAAAACTTCGCTTAACTGGGTTAATGATGGAAATAGAAAGGTTACAAACATTACCCCAAAGTTTCAATTTCTTTGTAGTACATTGTCTGGTCTATTCCGAGTCGGACTTAAATTAGACCACCCTGTGACTTCCCATGGGTGTAGTCAGAGGCGACTAGGGTCAAAAAGCTGATGGATGGGCAGCAGCATCTATCACCTTAAGGATACTTACCTTATCTTACTGCGATCACCAATCCGCTTGCCAAGCTTAGTGATAATGGCAATATTCCTCAATTACCTTGACTTGCCAAGGTACGTTAAGGGGAGGCTCATGTTCAGCAGTGGAAGTAAATGGACTGAATGAGTACAGTGTAACGCCTGAGCTCCTGGGGTGCGTAGTTCAGCAGGCTTCTAACCCCTACTCCTCCAAGAGGGTGAGTGAGGGCACTATCACACATGACACTTTATAATAAAATACTGTGGCAAACTTAAAATTATTATATTATCTATTAATCTTATAAAATCATGAATCATATACGACAAAAACCAATATTAAGGCGGAAACACCATCGTTAAAACGCGACGCGACCAGATGAAACGCGGCGCGTGTTGAGTCGAATCAAATGTATTGTTTTCTATAGACCAGAATCACACTACACAGGTCGCTTCGCGTTTTAACAATATGTTTCCGCCTTTAATTATGAAGTTATGTTTTTTTCTAATATAAAAATAATTTATTTTTAAATAAATTCGGAAACCGTAAACCGGAAGTCGTTAGATCATAACGGCAAATGTAGAGAGGGATGCAAACCTCAACCTTCTTACAGTACCTAACCCCTTTCATTCAATGCTACAACATAACGTGAGAAGACAAAATCAATTTACTATCAAATAAATAAAAATAACATAACGGAGTTAACACTGTCTACAGTTACTTATTAATCTGCACATTTCATTATATTCATTCAGCTAAGGCTGCGTTTTCTATATTTTAGGTTACAATAATGTTAGCTAAATAATTAGCTGCATTCTATTGTTACTTGTTTTTGTTCAACGAATACAGTAGATTGTTATTTGCCGTAAACAATGTCAGTCGTCTATGTTTAGTTCATCGGTTCATTTGTTGGGAACAATGTAAACGGTTCGCCAGGCTCCAGGGGCTCTAATAGGGTTGCCACCCGTACTATATTATATAGTATCGTACTATTTTTCAGACAAATGTACTATATGTTATAAAAAAATAATATAGTACAAAAAGTACTATATTTTTTCGCTAATCCAAATTTAACCCCCCTTTAAAATTTTGAACGCACGCTCAACACGGCATATGAAAATATGAATTGTTGATTTATTTTAATAAAGAATAATAAAAATATCTTGATGGCCAAAGCAAAGAGTAATAAAAAATACACATGAAAAAATGAATATGAAAAATAAATGTGTACTATTTTTTTCCTGAGTTTCCCAAAAGTACTTACTTTATATATTGAAACATTTTGTAAAAATTACAATTTAAACCGAAAAAGAAGACAACCCTAGGCTCAATTCCGCAATTAAGTAAACTGACGCACAGTCAACGTTCCAGCGACACACAGTAATGCAATTGGTATTCTACTAAAACTTTTGCTTAAATACACAAAATTAAATAGTGCTGTTTCTGTCTTAAGAGAATGAAAGTATGGAATCATTCAAACCAAGAAATAATATTTGTCGTCAGTACGTATAAGAATTTTCTTAACTCATTTAATTAAGTATGAAGATTATAAAAATAGTATTAGTTCATCGTATTATATTATAATGTTTTGTATGAATTGATACACATACCTACAATTAATTCATACTATTTAAATAAAACAATGTAGCTGCTAGTATGTACTAGGTTCCCGCGCGCGGTTTCACCTGCGTAGCTCCTGTTAATGTGAGAACTTCATAATTAAATATAGCCTATGTTATCCGGGGATAGTGTAGCTTCTCAACGGTAAAATAATCTTTTAAATCGGTCAATAAGTTTCAGAGCCTATTCAATACAAACAAACAAAAAATCAAATCTTTCCTGTTAATAATTTTAGTATAGATAAATTATCATGATAGTGCTATAAAATATGTTAATGCATTGTGAATGACGTATAACAAGAGCGAATTCTTCGTCTACGTTACTAATAAACTATTTTATTTCATTTCATTTCAGAATGTTGCATCAGTGAAAATAAACTCTAACATATTAACTACCAGAATGTTAGTTAATGTATAAAAATCGATTTATTTGAAGCATTTTTAAATTAGCCGAATCGGAGCCTAGGCATTTAATTTACCATTTATTTTCCTTCAATTTCGTGTGACAAAAGTTAATAATAACATAACAATGTTGCGTGTGCGCCGTCATCATTACCACATTAGTGCAATGACGATGTTGCGTGGAGGAACCGACCAACACCAGCTCATTTATCGAGTTAAATGTAACTTTGTGATCAAATTACTAAATCTTACTAGTTATAAACACGGCAGGGAATGTTACTGTAATAATACGGATACGGTAGATGATACAATATATCTTCATAGCTCAGGAATTGAATTGAATTAATGGTGTGGATTTATGATTAGTAATTTGCCATCGTAATGATTAGTTTGATTACGTTCATGGTAACAACCTCCGGTATAAGTCTTGCTTTAAGCCTTGTAGGTCGTGGATTCGCCGGACAAGAAATCTTTAAGTAAAATGTAAGATTTCTTTTCCAGGTCTGAGGGCCTAGACTCTAGACAGAGGCTACCAAACTTTTTTTCTCGTAAACCCCTTTAAAAACTTAACTGGCTTCGATGGAACCCCTGGCCCTTGATGGGCCATTTCTACCATTTTACACACATACAACTTGTGAACCCGTTTTTTTTATGTCCACCTGGACCACTTTGGCAATCATTGCTTTAGACAAAATGCCATTAGAGCGATGGCTTGCATAAAGTCGCTAACGCAAATGTGTTTGACATTTGCGTTAGGAAAGCACGTTAAGGCATTGGTCCTGACTGTCATAACATCAACTATTACAATCGTATACCAGGTAACGAGCAGCAGCGATTACTTGTGTATTTGCTGTATATAATACTGCAACCACAAACCCGGCTAAGAAGCGTGGTGACTATGGCAAAAAAAACCTCCTTTGCGAGAGGGCCATGTTATGCAGAAGATGATGATGAGGTGGGACATAGCCTTGAATACGACTTTTGCTATAGATACGTAGTTTGGCTCGTTGATTGATGACCACAATATGAAAGTCACAACAGTAGCAGGTCATAATCAAGGACTTAATAAAATCAGTCCTTAGTCTAGACGGGCTGTTGAATAAGTAGTCTTTAGTTTTGATCTTAGTTTTGCGACATTTACGCAGTCACAAGCAGACCAGAACTGGAAATAAGTCTTCAATTTCGTTCAAAGATTTTACTCGACGCGGAAGTCACTCAAACCTACGAGATCCAATTTTAATAGCAGCACAATACAAACATTAGACGCGCTTCTCACCAAAAGATTTATCTGCGACCGAAACAGAAAAGGCACCTTTAAATTAAATAACAATTATTAGTAAATCATAACCTCTTGACAGTTTCTGTAATGGTACACTCGTTACAACATCTCAAAGATTCACAGACACTTTCTCCGAAAACCGTGTTCTCATAAAAAAATAACTCAAATAACTGCGAAGTTTTGTACTCCATTGTGAGAAACTCACGAGTGAAATCACAAGTGACGCGGAATAATGTAACAAAAATAACAATTTGATATTTATAACAATAATCCCTTGTTAACAAATAACATATGTTACGGTTACCCGTCTATTGTGTGCAACTTTTCGTTAAATCATCGCGATGTTGGACGATTTCTTACGAGATAACGTTATTAGGCATTGTGTTTTACTTTCGTTGGAACGCGAATTTTGTTTCCAGTCATCGTGTTTTAATTAAGACATTATGAGATTATAAGCGTGGTAATATAAAGTTAAATGGAGTTATTTATAAAGATATTAACGGCGTCTGGGTGTTATGCCTGGTTAGATAAGCGAGTGTTTTACAAGATTTATGAAATATGAAAGTTTGTGTAAAGTGATTTATTGCTTTTGTCATTCATTGAAAGTTTTTGTCGATTCAATTGATTGATAGGCTAATTACTATAATTGTATACAGAAACTCGGTGAGAAAAAAAGGTAATTTTAGTCGCGTTAATACTCGATCGGGTAAAGGCCGCGGGATCACGGTGGATGCAGGCCGCTTCCAACCGTAGTAACTGGAAATGTATGAGGCCTATGTCCAGCAAGGACGTCCTATGGCTGAAATGAATAATCGATCGTTACTAGACTGAATCTATTGTCTTTATAGATATAGCAATGTGTCCAATGTGAAGGACGCGTTTCAGAAATGGGATGGTTCTGTTGCACAGACAAATAGACAACTGCCTTGGATTAACTGATGTAAACGATAACTTCTGCAATCAAAGATATTAAATCATTCGTTTATTTTAAATTTATGATTTATACTTGTCGAGATTGTGCATAATAATTAAGTACAGTATTAACGGTACGTCTAATTTTCATACAAGCCCACGCATAGTTTAAAGATATTTCAACAGTAAACAATATTGTACAATCTACCAAAGATTCATCTGACTAAGTAGTATATAATTATCGCGTGATTAGGTAATAAGTAATCGGATGTTGAAAGAGATTTATAGATATTACTACAACAATATTACAAAACGTTAAGTGAGATGAGTTGATGATGAGCCACACGTGGGCAACGTTACCATAATTTCCATGGTTTGGTAAGACCATTAGGCGAGTGAAGATTATATATGTTTGTATGTGTTCGTTCAAAATTGATAAATCAATCACATCAAAGCAGCAAAACATGAAAATGCAATTTGTTATATAATTTGAATTATAGGCTATAAGCTACTTTGTAAAAAAAGTATTTAGAGAATATGAATAGTACACAAAATGTGTGAGGTTATTTATACACATTTATTTTATCGACTTAAAATAGTTCTCTTTCAAAAACGATACATGCATCATGCAATTTTTCGTTGTTTTGTTTTGCAAATGCGCAACAACGAACACTTCAATCATGAACAAATTGTTATAGGCTTTTTCCGCAATTGGGTTCAGTTCTCGCAGCGAATTAACTCTCCTTTATGTTTTCTATCGAATGAAAGAAGGTCCCACGAGGTGAATATTTGATTTCAGGAAAAATAATGAAGCCGAATGGAGCCATATCTGATTGCTTGATGATATTTGTTGAGTCTTTGGTAAAAAATATTTCATCATGTTACCGAAGGCGCAGTATCGTGTTGCATTGTTTTCTTTTTTCCTTCTACCAAAGTGGCCTCTTTCTAGAATCTCCTCTCTCTTAAGGCGTATGTATACATGACGTTCAAAAAATATTCTTTCTTCCTTCCGACAAGAATTCTGATAGTCAAAGTCTTAAGGGTGTTTTAAGCCAGTAACAATACCGAATTGGTTCGTTCTGGCATATACTCAACGACTCTTAACCGATTGTTTTTTTGGAAAAAAAACGCTTTTGGGACTACCTGACCGGCAACATGTTGCATACCCATTATTCAAAACAGTACAGATCAACTCGTGAGACACAGAAAGTTCAGCGGCTCTCTGTAAATAGAGACTTCACTTTCGCGATATTAACTTAATACAAAACGTTGAAGGGCATCAGAGCCAGTTATATCTTTTAATATGATAAAAGATGTGACTCGCTCTGATAGCCCTTCAACGCTACCGCGAATTAAACACAAGCACAAATTCAACGCGGTCTGGGGAATTTGGCAGTGTGTTCTTTGCCTCTATATTTCAAAGATAAAAGTGTATAATTTGTATCTTTTTTTACAAACTTTTACTTGAGTTTTAGCGTGATGTTATGTCATAATAACCTGAATAGGCAATGGGCGTCAACTCCGGCGCACGCAAACTGAAGCCCTATGTAGGTCAGTGTCTCGCCAGGACTCGTCGGTGACCGCAACCGCAGCGCCGTGGGAACTAACACTACTAGTATTTCACCCAAGATATAAATAGATGTTAATGAGAGCGCTAAGCAAACTGAATCACTTAAAATGTTAAAAAAATAATAATTAAATCTATAACAAAATATTTCCATAGATACAGAGTATCCAACCCTTAAATATCAGGTACTATAAATATATTTTCATCATCATCAGCCCGTATAACGTCCACTGCTGAACATGGGCCTCCTTCCGAGGGAGGGTATTTGCCATAGTCATCACGCTTGGGAGGCGGATTGGTGACCGCAGTATTATGTTGTACCACACAATGAAACTCTGCTGCCCGTTCCTTGATATACGATTATTATAGATGATGTTATAACGATCGGGACCAACGGCTTAACGTGCTTTCCGAGGCACGGAGGGTAGACTGGTAGATAATGCTCTTGGCATTAAGTCCGCCATTGTACAATGTACTGTGCATGAAGTTTAATAAATAAATAAAAAATAAATACTCCCTCAACCAACCAGACCCGGAAAGAAATCTTAGAATTTACATAAAGATTTCCTGTCCGGTGTGGGGATCGAACCCATGACCTCTGAGGCTTAAAACGAGACATATACCGCTACTCCACGGAGGTTGTAAATAAGAAATATATTTTACTATTTTCATATACCATCATTTCGATTTAATCAAGAAGCATTTCATGAAATCATTATAACATAACGTATGAGTTTTGTCTTTGTAACAACTTATTATACATATCGTGTGCAATAAATGAATATGAATATAATCATTTCAATTCAAAAGGTATTTTTGATACAAAAAGGTAATTTTCGTCACGATAATACTTGATCATATTTTATAAATATAATACCCGAAAGTTTAAAGTGTAGATATATCGTTCGTTTGTCAGTTTAAATATCGGATATAATTTTTTATTGAACTATTAAAAATTTGTCGTACTTATGATTTGAAAAGACAGAATATAGTGATCACAAGCTATGTCAATAAAATGAAATATTGCGAACTAACCAATTATAACTTATAACTGTTAACTTCATAACGGAGATTCCGTCGAGTTTATTGTTTAATTGGATAATAGTAATTATTGAACACAATATAATTAAAATACTTGTTGAAAATAATGACGATTGCGTTCTTATATAACCTAAATAGCTGCGCGCCGCGGTTTCACCCGCGTAGTTCCCGCTCCCGTGGGAACTTCATAATAAAATATAACCTATAGCCTATCGGGACCAACGGCTTAACGTATTTTCCGAGGCATGGAGGGTAGTCCCTCAACCAACCAGACCCGGAAAGAAATCTTTGAAAATACACAAAGATTTCCTGTCCGGCGTGGGGATCGAACCCGCGACCTCCGAGATTTAAAGCGAGCCAAATATCGCAAAGGTACCTGGTGTGTTGTTCTGAATAAATGTATTTTCTTTCTTTCTTCTTCCTTTCTTTAGATCTTGATATTAGCACGATTAAGTGAAGCTTTTATTTAGAAATGTTAAATCCCCAACGCCACAGCGGCGGGGTATGTCGCAAGGTCAGGGTTTGCCCACTTAAATTCACCAGGTGCTTGTTCTAACACCAGTGTTGTTGCACCAGGAACTACAGTATGACATCTGGCGCAAACAAAAATCTACCTATCTATACATAAAATACACATCTTATAGTCTGGTTATCAAATCAAATATATAATAATATATCAAGCTGAAGAGTTTGTATGTTTGCGTGTTCAAACACGCTAATCGCAAAAACTATTGGACCGATTTGAAAAATTCTTCCAGTGTTAGATAGCCCCCATTTATCGAGGAAGGCTTATTATTGTGTAGTTCCCACGGGAACGGGGGTAAAAAAACGAGTTAAGTATATTTTCTCATAACCTTTTAGCAGTGGATACACAATGAGAAATGATGTCCATTTTAAGGTCAGCTGTGGGGCAAAGTTTGAGCGTATACGTGTTGTCCTCAGCGGGGGACCACAGAATAATCTGATATCGTAAGCCCCAAAAATTGTTTTTGTTCGTAAGTTAAGTTTGTAACTTCTACTATGCGAGCGAAGGACCATAAACTACTAGCCTGAATAATAATTAAACATGATTTATAAGAAATTACTATTAAATAGAATAATAATCAATAACGGAGACAGGTATAAAACGAGTGGTTCTATTAATATTCGAGACAAGTCACCGTATAAAACCGCCTTCCTTCTAAAGCAGCTTATGAATTTATATCTTAGTAATACATCATGCTTAACCTGAAATGGATTTCTAATTGGCGACACTAGGAAATATTATAGAGATAAACACTTATATAAATAAACTAAACGACAATTAGATCAAGTGGAAACTCCTTTAATAGATTTTCTTACTTTTTTCTTCAACCACTTAATTAGCCACCAGGATTTTGCTACTTCACCGGGCATAAAGGCGAACAGAGCTTCAGCCCTAATAAATGGTTTAAAAACTACAAACTAAGCAACCTGCGTAAGAGGGCGTCCCCTGTGGGGCGGGACCTCGGCTCAGGGCGGTCGCTGACGATGAGATTGAGGGATTATGACGTTTAGTTGTTTTTAGGGGAATTTTGTGCAACTGTCGCTCCACTTCACCGTTCGCGGGCCTTTCGGACTTCGGGTGTACGAGGGCATCTGGTTTTTCTTACTGGTTAAATATCCTAGTAAGAACTTCGGTGTCTTTTTACTGGATTGCGAGCGAGATATAGGTATTTACGGCAAGGATTATGTAAAACTACATATTATTCCCATAGGAATCAGCTGAAAAGTATATAATATGTACTTTTATATAAATGTTTTAATCTAAAACTCTCGATAACTCCGATTAAAACAGTTATTTTGACTAATAATTAACAAATTACCAATTCAAAGTCTTGTTTTTAATTCCCAATCTCTCCCCAAACACGTTTATTGTAATTCCCTACAATCTGAGACACTAAAAATTACGCAAATTGCTACCTGCGTATTTATAAAAGTGGCAAATTAGATGCGTGGCAAATTAGGTCTTTCGTGGAAAGTCGTAATTTGCTATTCTGAAGATTTTAAATCAGGGGCGATAATTATGTAATTGAAAAATAATTGTATACAGTTGCCAAATTTACTTTCTGTATTCCAGGAGGACACTGGGATTGTTGCAGCTAGAGGACAATTCAGTCGTTCATTGTGTAGTTAGCCAGAAGGTTTGGCCGGGCATAAAAGTGAGCGGAGCTAAATCAATTGTTTAAAAACTGCAAACTAAGCGGCCTGTGCAAGAAGGCGTACCCTGTGGGTCTTGGACCTCGACTCAGGGTGGTTGCTTGCGGAGGGATTGAGGTATTATGCCGTTTAGTTTTAAGGGGAGTTTTGTGCAAGTGTTACGTTACAGGTTGCGGGCCTCTCGAACTTTGGGGTCTACGAGGGCACCGGAAGGTCGAGGATAATGTAAATGAGATCTCGAATATTAGATAAGTTTGTAGCTTAGATAGAATCAGTGTCTCGGCACAATAACATATCTACAAATTGAGCTTCGGTATATTATATATGGTTAAGTTGTTACTTATTATATTATAGAAATTAAACCTCAGTTAACACGGCTACAGTGACAGCGACGCGACGGCGACCCTTCATACAAATCACTGGTCGTTCCTGCAGCGTGGCCGCCGACATATTGTTTGTGTAATATGAGATTGTTTTTACGAAGTCGCATTAACGGTTATTGTCAGTTGGCCCAAACTCGGGGAGCATTTATCATGCTCCGAAGGCTATCTATAAAAGTTATTGCAAAAAGTAGATAAGCTTATCTGTGCTTACCATCAGATGTCACATGCGATTAGGCTTAGTTTCCAGTATAAAAAGAACGAAGCAAATGATATACCGTTTGATGATAACAAAAAAGATGATCTCACAGACGCACTGCTAATTGGCTCGCATATTTCTCGCCTTTGTCATGTGTGTGTAATTATGGCATTTCTGGGAAACTAACAGCTTTTCTGGGATGATACTATGCAACGGTTACTGCAGGGATCTTGATCCTCATTTATCAATTTATTAATGTTTATTTTATTTATTGGTTGTATTGTAAGAAATAATTTAGATAGATATGCGTTCTTGGTATCTTGGAATCGTCTACGTTTTTAGGGTTCCGTAACCGAAGGGTAAAAACGGGACCCTATTAGTAATAGAGTCCCGTTTTCTAGACTTAGCTGTCTGTCTATCTTTCTGTTTGTCACCACCATCAGGCTATGTAGCAAGAACCGCGATATCAAGTATATCTATAACGGCGACAGGTAAGCGCGAGTTCGACTCGCACTTGGCCTGTGGTTAGTTTTACTTCGCACTCTTCAAGATAAAATAAATATTTAAGGATAATACTTAAAAAAAGGTTATAATAAAGTGTAATGTTGTTTACCTAGTCAATGATACGGAACCCTTCATGCGCGAGTCCGACTCGCACTTGGCAGGTATTTTTAACTAGACAGTCCAACAATTAAACAATCCATTCTATCAACAATGTAATGCTACTCGAATTCTATCACCTTTCAATTCAATACTCACAAGCCAAGACTCTCTAATTAAATGCAAATAACTAAATCATCACTTTCCCTATTGACTTTTCAACACTTTCGGCGATTTTTCTCACAGATTAACCATTGCGCATTTGTTATAGAAAGTATGTTGTCAAGCCACGCCTCGGAGAACAATGGATGGTGCAACGATGGACGCGGCCTGATCTGATGCTCCAATCTTCGGTGGTTTCCGTTTAGTGTAGGGTTGAACCGACTTGAAGAAACTACTTGACTGGATAAAGTTAATGGTCTGGTTTAGAAACTTAAAAAGAGCTCTCTTTTGACCATATTTTTAAACCGAACATTACTACTAATAATCTTAAATTTAAAAGTTAACAACAATAATTTATTTTTATTTCCAATTCGCTCATTTTTTTCGGACAGACATTTATGTATTCAGCCACGAGCCTTTGCTCCTTCACCGGGCATAAAGGCGAGCAGAGCTCCAGCCAGGTTTATAAACTACAAACTGAGCAAGAGGGCGCCCCATGTTGGACTCGGACCTCGGCTTGGGGCGGCCACTGGCTGAAGGATAAGCCAGTCTATGTATTTTAGC
Source organism: Nycteola revayana (assembly GCA_947037095.2). Taxonomy (NCBI): domain Eukaryota; kingdom Metazoa; phylum Arthropoda; class Insecta; order Lepidoptera; family Nolidae; genus Nycteola; species Nycteola revayana. Next base: position 16,122,370 of record OX344851.2, on the reverse strand, counting down.
ATTTTATGGTAGTTTTTGTGCAACTGCCGTTTTCCGTTATAGTTCGCCAGACACTCGGGTTTTGGGTCTACGTGAGAATCGGAAAATCCTTTGCAAACTAATGGTCAATTCACTCATTCAAATACAGAACTGAGTGCTGAATTGCATAATCGTTATTATGTCTGCCTTTAAGGCATTCTTCACATTCCCTCATCAGCATTTAGAAAATTGTATGCACTTTCAAATAAAGAAAAATATTACATCTTACTTAATTATGCACGCAAATTTCAGAAATGTTGTAACTTCAACACGAGACTACAGGTCGTAAGTTTCTATATAATTGTCAATCTGTTAATTACAAACAGAGAGACAATTTTACGTTAACTAGAACTTATCAATAGCAGAGCTGTACAGGTGAAACCGAAGGGTACCTTTAGTAGCATACACATATATAAAATTATATATCTTGTACTTCCATCTGAGTAAATGAAGTAGATAGCGAATGCATTGCGTTTGTTTGATGGGAATAGATAGAGCAGATTGTAAGTGAGGTTCTGTTACATGTTGCTACACTTTTGTTGTTGGCAAGATAAATCTTATCTGATCTTCCAATGTTAATATTATCAAAAACAAACGTTATAATTTTCGACAAGGCTTTAAGTAACAAAACCTTGATTGAAATGAGTTTTGTTACAATAGACAGATATTTTAGTAATTATTATAATCAGACGTCGCCTCGGTGATGTAGTAGCAGATATCGTGAGTACTATTCTTCTGTAAGGTCAAGGATTAGGTTTTGGACTGAGTAAAGATATAACCATGCAAGTCAGTTTTGGCTGTTACGACGTTTTGATGCCATTTACTAAAGAATCGGGAGACCAATCGTTTCAGTCAATGACTATTATTTTAATTATTACAACAGAAACTCCAATTTTATTTATTTGTATAGATTGTGCCTTGTAGTTTTCGGCTTAAATTAGTAAGTAGGTAGTCGTAAATAGTCCGGGGCCCATGGTACAACCAAACACTAAGATATGGGGTGGTCTACCCATATCTTCGTGTTCGGTAGTACCATGGGCCCCGGACTATATACGAGTAATTACGCTACTGCATATTGATATTGTGGTTCTGCAATCCAGACATTTCCTATCAAGACTTTTCCGACCTACTGACAAGTCTGATTCGTTTGAAAAACTTGTATTATGTAAATGAACGCGCACGACTATGTTTTTTATTTCCTTAGGATGTAGTTTCTTTGATTGCATGTTGGACACGGTGCCCGTGTAAATGCGGATGTTTAATTCAACTTTTGCAACGATGGGAAATTTGCTAATGTCCTCAATGTGTCGGTACTAAATGAAGCAGTCACAAGTAATTGAACGATTTGTAGACGGAATTTGAGATGAAACAAGTTAATTTAAGCTAGTAACATTTCTTGCTCGGTGATATGACAGAAAACAAAATCAAAATTTCATAAATACTATGTAGTCATCGAGAATGTTCGACATGTTTAATGTATGAAATTCTTTTTTCTTCGCTAAATCATAACCGTTGCGAGATACGATGGGACCTGTATACTGCTAATTCGATAAGAAATATTTTTTCTAAGAGAAACCCAAGATTCCTAGAGAATTTATTTATTTATTTATTTAATGCACAAAACACATTACAATCAATATTAAAAACAAAATAAAATTACAGGTTTTGATCTGGATTGTAACGCAAAGATATGTGCATGCAGCTAAAACTATGACAATACAACTAAAAGAAAGCAATTAAAAACATTCTGTAGTAAATCGGAACAGGATGACTCAAATGCTTACAGTGAAACTTGAGGCATCCTAACCCGAACTGATATGGAGGATGTCTTAATATAAGAAAGAAGAAAGAAAGAAAGAAAAACATTTAATGAACACACAAAACGAATACAAAATAGTAATTAGTCATTCAAATAAAAATAAAAAGAAGTACATAGGTAAGGACAATACGTGACGCTTGGACGCCGTACAAATAAAACACAAAACATGGAATAAGGGAGAATAAAAATAAATATAGATATATAAGGGAGGATAATTAATTGTCTTACTCAACGGGTTCACGACTAGGGATGATTTTTCAATCCTCTGATAAAAGTTCAGTTACGTAACTGTACATGGAACATAACTGGCTTATTTATCAATGCTATGTTATCCATCAGTTTACTATTTGTTGACTATATTGAAATTAAACATATGGAAACGAGACCCATTATACTTATATATAATGCGTTACTGTTAGAACTAATGAGATTACACCGAATTATTTGACTGCTGTGTCATTTTAATAATAATATTGTAAGCCACAATATATATTGTTTTGTGTTAACATGATATGACATGAGGCAGCAGCAGACGACGTGTCGCCGCGACACGTCGTTCGCCGCCGCCTCACGTCGTCGCCCGCTTCCAACTTGCACCTTTATTTTACAGTTGGATACATGAAGGTGCAGTCATTGTATCTGTCTATTGAAAATGTGAGAATTGCTTTATTCACTGAAAGAATACCAACTGACCGTCTGAAGATGGTAGAATTGGCCAAGAACCATTTGAAAATTGTACCTATAGACTATTTTTAACAGATTGACTAAGTATCTATCACCCTTCAATCTTACGCGGAATAGTTGCGTCCTACGACGCGGCGTATTATGGCTATATAATATTGTTGTCTAAGTTTTGTAGTCCAACTCAGTTCATATGTTCGCTTGTACCACATTTTCTCAATATTTGGAGCACATCCGACACTTGTCGAGTATCGCTAATTGCTCGCGTGTGGCCCACTTTACACGCGCCTGATCTGATGAGCCGTGGTCGACAATCCGTCACAGCTCAATGGACGAGGAAAAACTGGGGGCTCTTGAAGTTTCCCATCATTTCAGATAGTGTACGAATATAATGAGGGTTATTATGTTAGCAGGACGGGATATAAATACGGGCTATTTTCTAGATTATCGATGATGTACGTATAGAAACGTCGATCCTCGTGATGAAGTCTACCTTGTTGGATGGCTTTTTTCTCAGGAATAAAGATTTTAACGTCACTCACTATCAGTTGACATCCACTGCTGAACATGGGCCTTCTCTTTAATAGACCTTGGCAAGCCAGGGTCAAGGTAAAGGTATATTGCCGTAATCACCACGCTTGGCAGGAGGATTGGTGATCGCAGTAAAATGGGAGTATCTTTGACCTGATAGATGCTGCCTATCCATCAGGTGTATGTCTCTTAATTGCCTCTTACGAAACCCAAAGGAAGATATGGGTGGTCTATTCTGAAGCCGGAAACCACACGACGGTTACTCATTTAACAAAAACTCTGTTTACTTATAAATATATAATAATTTTGACTAATACGGCTAGTTTTAAAATTTAGTTTATTAAAGAAATATAGTAGACGATGCGTCTTTTTAAGCGCGAAAGCAAATTTTTTAAATATCATCATCCTTCCCTCATTATTTGGTATGATTTGAAGCAGTTTTCTTATGCTTTATAATAATAATTGTATACTGTACTAGTATTACAGCTACAGTATACACAAAGAAGGTTTTTAAAAGTTTCATACCTGCGTTTGTGCTCAAAATGATTCCTAACCAACAATAAGACGCCCTTCCATTTTCCTATCTTCCTTATAACTAACCTGTACAGCGTAGCATGGTGATTCCTCTGCGCAGCCGCATCAGCCTGCTCTATGAGTTGGGTGAGCGCACGCGCCTGCTCGCTCAGCGTCAACAGCTCCAGCTCCTCGCGCCCCAGCTTGTACTGCAGCTCGGCCTGCTGGATCCGCGTGTCAATGTTGCTGGGAACAAACATGATTTTTAGCAAGGAATTGACCTGATGCATTTAATATTGCTGTGCCCGACAGGATTCATAGTTGGTACCACGTTTTATTATAATGTTAAAACACCTGTAAAAACCTTGTGAAATGCAATTAAGTATTGAGTGTAGAGCATATTATTAGAATTCAAATATGGAGAGGCGATTTCACTCTACCGGCCGTAATTCAAATTTCAATATAACACACATAGCCGTTGTGTCAAATCATGTAAATAATTCTGACTTAAAGAAAATATGCAGTTTACCTGTAATTTATACAATATTTATATTGTATCATCTATACATTAATTAGAAAGAGGAATGATTTGATTTTTGTTTGCTTTGAAAAGGATCTGGAACAACTGGATCGATAAAAAAGAAACTTTCACTATTTCGTACCAATTTTCACGGAGAAGGGAGCTACGCGGTTAAAACTGTGCGCGGGAAGCTAGTATAACATAAAGAATGTCATCAAGTGAAACTTCAATATTGTATATTTGTGTTATATTTAGAGAACAATATGTATACCTACATCTCAACCTCTGGTGTACCAGTTATAAAAGAAAAACAATAAAGCAAAAAGTGCTGCGACGCACGATAGCGCCGTCATAAAGTCTGTCAGTTCGAAAGGATTTTTTAACGCTACCGAATTTGCAATGAATTGGCGGCTTGATTCAAGATAGCAGGTTTCAATTTTACCATGAATTTTAAAGGAAGTTTTAATAAATTTATTTCAAAATAAAACGTATAATTATACGAATTCATAATCATCATTAGCTCGTACAACATCCACTGCTGAATATAGGCCTCAATATATATCAATATAAAACGCAATAGATGATTGATAGCAATTGTTATAGATCATGTTATAACAATCGCGACCAACGGCTTAGCGTGCTTTGCGAAGCCTTTTGACTCCCGAAAGAAATCTTATAATTTACATAAAAAGTTCTTGCCCGGCGGCTTGGGGATCCACTTTCAGTAATTTATTATTATTAACTTAAAGATATCTCCCACACTAGCATTTTCCGAACGAAGCGACGTCATCATGCCAGCGTCCAATAACGCGGCACCAAAGCATCGTTTTTTGCGAACAAGTACAATGCAAAACGCAACGCTACGCCAGCGCTCCGTAAGCCCAGCGATCGGCAGCCAGTCAATGCTGGCGATTCGGTGACGCGTCATCGCTGCACAGGCGACAGACGACGCTCGAAAGTCGCTACTGTGGGCTTCTCTTACCGTTCATTTATTTACCGAACACATAACTTAGGTGTGACTTACTCTGTGACGTGAGTCTTCTCAAGTCTTCTTCTCAGCTCCTGGATATTTGCTTTCCTGGCGTCCAAGTCCTTCTTGACGGCCGTGGCTCTTTCCTCTAGGGCTCTCCTCTCGTCAGCCGACAGAGCTGCGGCGGTGTCTTCTTGTGAGGTCCTAGAGTCGGTGGGGGAGGTGGCCTGGGCCGCGAGCCGGGCCGCGCTTAGGGAGGCGCTTAATTGCTTCTTGAGACTGGGAACAATGTTATAGTATGTTATTATATATCTTTATTATTATTTATGTAAGTCAGTGATCATTTGCACAGAGATTTTGTTATATTTTAGCCCTAGACAAAATAAGATATATTGATAGTAGGAGAAATAAATAAATGAATAAATAAATAAAATAAATAAATAGGAGTATTATAAGTTTGGCCGCCGTGTGTGTTGCTCTGTCTGTGTCTGTCTCTGGCACTGTAGCTCCAAATAAGGTGGTAGGTATTTCAGTGTATTCTTTTAAAGATTACTAGCAGCAATTTTGCACACTTCTAGTATTATTGTTAACCCCTCGTGCTAAGCTAATATGCTTGTGTTATGAGTGGGTTCACGTCAGTAGTACAATGGGTGGGGATCCAACCGGCGACCTTATGATCGTAAGTCCGAAGCCATTGGGCTACAGCCGTTTTGATGGGTCTTAGATATGAGCAAAGTTATCAACTCTTTTGTTAACTGCTGCGGTAGGAATCACACATAATGTTTCAGACGTTTTTAATGTTCGCTTTTATTGGGTTGGGGATTTTTAAATCTAGAGTTTTGGTTTAATTATAGCCTGGTAACTTCAACATTGTCAAGACATGTTAGTTTTAATGAATTGACGTTGTCATATTAGTAGAAGATCCGACCCTACATCGACCTTCACCGAGCTGATAATAGAATGAAACATGTTTTATAATAAATTAAGTATATTAGAAAATATTTTAAAAATGGGTTGGCTAAAGTAATCCTGGACAGACTTTTTTTTAATGATTTGAATTAAATGTTTGCAACAATTAATTTAAAATCATTAAAAAAAAGATAAGATAATAAGTAAATTTTATTATTACTAAAATTATTAAACGTATAGAACGTTCAGCTGTTAGGTTGGACCTGGACGAACTACTGCGTTACTAGGTACAAAAAGGTGTGTAGATGACAGTTACTTTCACTTGATTGGATAATTACAAAATTATAATTTTGCGTTATTTTAATTTAATCTTTTTAAAATTTCATTAAAATATTTTTTAAATAATAATTAAAAATAGTCTGCCCAGGATTTTTTTAGCCAACCCATTTTTAATATGTTTTCTAATATACTTTATTTATTATAAAACATGTTTCATTCTATTATCAGCTTGGTGAAGGTCGATGTAGGTTCGGATCTTAGACTACTTATATGCAAGTTCTGAATATGCCTGATACTTAATATTCATTCACTATCAGTACCTAATTAACGGCACAAATATCATAACTCATTACGTTTATCTTTAACTAGGATCACGTCGATTCGGTTTTGGAACAAGCCACTAGTCATGTATTAACCAAGCTTGACGCACGCGATGCTCATAACATTAGCTGAATAATATCATACCACACTAAAGATATATAAAACAAATACAAGTAGAAACAAACACCCACCTCTGTATGAGAGTGTCCTTGTCGGTGAGCGCGGTGCGCAGCGCGTCGAGCTCCCTGCCGACGTCACGTGCGCCGGCGCTGCGCCGCCGGGAGCCTGCCAGTGACACCTCGATACTCGCCATCTGCGTGCCAAACAAAATAATTTACATTAATAAACCAATTGTAAATTGCATTTAACGTATTACGGAATTATTTAAAAAATAAATCATCATTATCATTATCATCATCAGCCCGTATAACGTCCACTGCTGATCATGGACCTCCTCCCGAGGGTATTTGCCATAGTCACCACGCTTGGCAGGCGTGTTGGTGACCGCAGTTGAGGGACTACCCTCCGTGCCTCGGAAAGTTAAGCCGTTGGTCCCCATTGTTATAACATCATCTATAATAATCGTGTATCAAGGAACGGGTAGCAGCGTTTCCCTGTGTGGTACAACATAATATACGGTCACCAACCCGCCTGCCAAGCGTGGTGACTATGGCAATTACCCTCTCTCGGGAGGAGGCCCATGTTCAGCAGTGGACGTTATGATGATGATGATGTACCAAATTTAATTTTGAAATCGGTGAGGTAGTTCCAGAGGCTGTTTTATGAAAACAATCAAATGATTCCTCTTTAATAATATCTAATATTAGTGTATACCTTCCACAAACATCAAATCAATTCGTTCCCAAGCGGCCAAGCTACTTATGTGTATCATAAATACTACGGTAAGTAAGTTGTCGTGACGTGTACTTAAGTAAATGTCTCAGCAATCGTTCGACGTTGGTTTACAGATGTTACTCTACTTTATGTTGGCTGCGGCTCACTCGCTGACTTCATTAAATCGATTCGAGTCGGCGTTTTACGGCACCGATTTATTTATTTCAGTTCCAATTGATTAAGGTTTGTGTTTATCTTCTGAGTTGCACAGTTGATTTTATTAGTGATTGTTTATCAATGTTTGTGCTATACATGACTCAATCGAGATCGTTTTTTTACGAGAGAGTAAGCAAAAGACATGTGAATGGATGTTATTTTAATTGGATTCCACAATATCTGTAACACAGTTTTTATATTATCTATGCTTATATCACTACATAGTATAAAACAACTTCGCTTTCTCTGTCCCTATATCCCTATGTATGCTTAAATCTTTAAAACTACGGAACGGATTATGATGCGGTTTTTTTTAATAGATAGAGGTATTCAAGAGGAAGGTTGATATGTATAATACATCAGCATTGTATCCGTGCGGAGCCGGGGCGGGTCGCTAGTACTAATATATAAATATGAAGAGTTTGCTGGTTTGTTTGAACGCACTAAACTCAGGAAATACTGATCGGATAGCTTTGGGCTATATTTTATTATGAAGTTCCCACGGGACCCGGAGCTAAACGGATGTCTTCATTCGATAATCGAATATCAAGATTTTTTTTTTAATACTTATATGTGTATCTCTTGAACTAAAGAATAAGCATTTATTATAAAGTAGTAAGATAGCAACAACATGTGCGCGTTGATGTCTTTTGTTGGCGCGACTTCCTGCGCACGCGCACGGTTCGTTCCACATGGCGGCGGATCACTCGACGTACAGGTACACTTTTATACCTATATAATAAACTATGTAGAATTACAAAACTATACAGTATGTTAACTAACAGAGGGCGTTCCCGTTAACAGTATAGCATCCATACATGCAAAAAAAAAATACCATTCGAAAACAAAATGTTTTTATTTTTTTTTATATTAAAATATTCACCAAAAATTTTAAATCGATACGTAAAAGAAACACTCTGTGCACGCGTACTTGAAGAAAGGCAATGGTAGTACTACGTTAGGTACTTAGGTACTATTCCGTGCTACTATTTTGATTTTAAACAGGAGGTTTCGAATTTATTGCCAATTAATTATTTTTTTGAATTCTGATTATTTTATGCTCATTTTTCTATGCTGATATTTTTGTTTTAATCTATTAATGATATAGATGAACGAGTTTAAGGGAACGCCCTCTGTTATTTAACATACTGTATATATATTTATTTGTAATTCTACAGCTAGTTAACGTGAACGTAAAACTAAATAATTTTTAGATTGCCATTTATTTTATATTTCGGTTAACAATCTAATAGTAGTCGGGTATATACGAGTAGGCAGTGTTTATACTTTATTTAAAGATCTTTTTCACATTAGAACATGCCAATCTATGACATTCATAGACTAATCAAATTATAAATAACACTATTTTCCACGTGCGGTTTTATCCGCGTAGCTCCCGTCCCCATGGGAACTTAAAAATAAATTATAGCCTAGCTTTTCACAATAAATAAGCTATATAACACTGAAAAACAATTTCAAATCGGTCCAGTAATTCATGAGATTAGCGCATTCAAGAAAACAAACAAATAAACTTTTCAGCTTTATATATTAGTCTGCGCAATTTTCGTAAAAAAGGGTACAAAGTTTCACGTATTAATATAAAAATATAGCTTTTCTTCCCCTGAAAAGCTACTATTTTTGACATACGTGGTGTTAGAACTACTATGACTAGAGACCGGATTATATGCAACATAAAATGCTTGTTATATGCATGAAAAATACTTGAAATATGCACGAAAATTGGCAGAATATGCAAAATTTAATGATAAGTTTTAAGTAAATCAATCCATTCAGTCCTTTAAAAAAGAAGAAAAGTTAGTTTTAATTTTATTTTATTTCAAAATCAGCATACAATTAGTAAATTATCCTTATGTGTCACTAGACGTTACAGTGTATTACGTGACATATTTTTTTTAAAATTTTTATTTAATTATATCACATTTATTTTGTGACTATAATTTGGTTTAATTCGCGATATTATCACTATTATCGAATATCGGAACGCAGGACGACTGCACTGCACTGGAAAAAATATTGTAAATTGTATTAGGTAAAATATGCAAGTACCGTTGAAAATGGCTTAAATATGCCAATGCATATGCAAATGCATATAATCCGGTCCCTAACTATGACGATATGAAATGAAAAAAAAAAGTTTATTCAAAAAACTTTTTCTGCCAAACTACAGAGATGTTACTCCCACTTAAATACCAATTAGGCTATATTATATTTTGGCAAGAATACATAATGATAAAATATTTCTGAACATATTATTATGTTTTAAACAAAAATGTATTTATTATTATATAACAAAAAAAAAACAGTATTCATAGTATTTATATTCGAATGTAGTAGTACCTAGTCTATCGTTTAACTGTGTGTAACATACACACAGTTAAACGATAGACCTTTTTAGATTGTACAAAATATTGTTTACATACTCTTTTTACGTTATATTAATAATTTACCTCTAAAATTAGAAATCTATTTATTTTAGTGAGTATTTAAGTCCCAAAGTAATTATTTAGATTTAAGTATTAGCCTGAAACACTGGATTTCCTTGTTCAGGCAAAAGTGCTATTCTGTACCTACCTATAAAATAGGATTTTAAATTTATTAGGTCTATACAAGGTGTAACGGAAAGGGTATATACATAGAAAGAGCACGGCTTCTTTGGATCATAACAAACGATATGGCAAGGGTTATTTAATCCTATTTCTACAAGTCCGGAAGTAATGATTTTTTTAAATTCATAGAATTAACGAACGAATTAAACGATATTTATTCAGCACTTAGGTATTTACATACACTTGTACTTGTCAATGATACACAATGAAATATAATTAATATATTTAAATACAAAATATCGCAACTAAAATCTATTGCGGATTAGCTAATAGTCTGTCTACCAGTCTAGTATCACGTCTTATGTATAGTAATAACAATAATTAATTATATAATTAAAATCTTAATATAATTTAGCTCTGTAGAAAGAGGCACGTCTTTAAACAGTATTTTTACTTATAAACGACACACGCCTGAGGGCACCCTTAATGGGCTAGGACCACGGCTCAGGGCATCGCTAATGCTATGAGAAATATTACTGTGACAATACTTATATTTTAAAAAAAGAGGGAGTGATCACTGGCACGGACTACAGACACTGGATCATCGGATTGGGACAGGGGGCCAACGCGTCCTCGGTCTGTCCGGCGAGGATCCTAGCCTAGCTAACCTGCAGGTTTCTCAAGCTACCTAAGTGAACGGCCCGGAGAAGAAACTCAGAAAGAAACTCCGGTTTTCTTTTTTCCGTCTTCTTTTGCTTGTTTTATCTCTTTTTTTTTCTATTTATTTATTTTACATTTAATTATTTTAAAGGATGTGGGCTAGTGCATGCTCAAAACCGTTAGTCACTAAATTGTAATATAGTAATTTATTCTACTCAAGCGGCAAGCTCGAGTAGAATAAATTACTATATGCTTCAAGGAAAACCTCTTGCATACTAAAATAAATAAACCAACGGCAAGTGCACCCACCAATCAACCAACCCGATCAACCAAGACGACAGCAATGCAAAACCAGAGCAATTAAAACAAATACCCCCAGCGACAAGCCGACCAGCCGACGCAAGCACCCGTTCACGAGTATGACGAGTGACGCAGCCATCGCCTCCCTTGCCATATTAGAGGGAAGGAGACGACCCGCCCCGCACCGCCACCGCAAGCCATGACATTCATTGGGAGTATGACGATCTTACAGCTAGGAGCACGTATCCATTGATTTATTGCCAGGTTGACCATCGTTTAGCAAGTTTTTATGATATATCATTTGAGTTTTACAATATCAAGTACAATGTTTTTTTTTTAAATCCATTAAGTTATATAAAAAAACATATGTCAGAAAATACATAAAATATTTAGCAAGTTTTTATGATATATCATTTGAGTTTTACAATATCAAGTACAATGTTTTTTTTTAAATCCAATAAGTTAAATAAAAAAAATAAAAAAAAAGATACCAGAAACCAAACTTTTCAAATAGAAATAAATACATCAATCAGCTGATCGATGTCAACGAACGTGGAAAGTTATTGACCCACGTAGGGAAACATGAAACCGAGAATTTGGTATCAATTCTTGGAGTATTTTATTTTGAGTTGAAACCCTTGCCATATCGTTTGTTATGATCCAAAGAAGCCTTGCTCTTTCTATGTATATACACCCTTTCCGTTACACCTTGTATAGTCCTAAGATTTTCTTAATAAACATTATTATTTATTATAAGCGTATACGTGTTTTCAACATGCGAGAACGGAACTTAATGGAATTATGGTGAATGAATATTTTCTCAATGGAAACCCATAAGTAGTTTCATTGTACAGCCCTACTGCGCAGTTGTAACCTACAACAAGCTCACATTATGAGAACAACATGAGAACCGTGCGGCGGAACCAACTTACTGCGGTAATTATATATTTAAGATCATCTCACTCTGGGAATGCTGATCGTGCGTCAGATTGGGATGTTGTGTCTAATTAGATGTCCCGTGTGGTTTCCGGATTAGAATAGACCACCACATATCTTCCTATGGATGTCGTGAGAGGCGGCTAAGGGTACTAATGAGTGGGTAGCAGCATCTTTCAGCTCAAATATACTCCCCGCCTGCCTAGTGTGGGGATTACGGCAATATATCCCTCAACAACCCTGGTTTTCCAGGTTCTGTTAATGATGTGGCCCATGTAAACGGGCTAATGAAGTAAGTCAGTAAAGAATTTCCCGCGAAAATTGTACATATAATCCTTAATTAATGGGCGATAATTTATTAATCATAGAGAAAACTAATCTGATACGTAGTTAGGGCCAGATGAACAAAACTAAAATATCGGGGCGAAATTTCGTGACGTCGGGATTTTAGGAATATTGTCGGGACAAATCAAAGACATCTCACATTTTTTTACGGTAAAAGACTAAGTTGCGTGACTAGGCTTTTTTATAAGTTAAATTTTTGATGTAATTTTAAATTTACAAGAAGAGAAGAAGCTATTTGTCTGGACATTTTATATTTTGTCGGGAGTCTGGACCTCATATGAAATGTTGGGACAATCCGGATGAATCCCAACCATCTGGCAACCCTATACGTAGTAAAGAAATCTCAGCATCCAGGAGGAAAAATCTCAGATATCATTTGGTAAACTACTAAGAATATAAAGAGGAAAAGAATTTGTACTACCAAATACAAATCTTTCCTCTTACTACTACTGGACAGATTTTGATAATCGCGGGAAACTCTGGAACTTCTTTTAGAAAACTCAAAAATAAATTTCAAAAACTTAAGTTTAAAATCTCAAAATCTCACCAAGTCTCAGAGACAAGTATTGTCAACATTGAACCAGCGTAATCACCAACTTCTCCTTTATCTCTTGGTAATTAACGTTGTAACGACATCTACAGTAGCCGCACAAACTATAAGAAGACGAGCAGCGCCATCTAGCAATTAGCATCTCAACTGACCTGTATCGCGCAACACAAGTTTGCACGCCAATTCGAACATATACAATTACTTAACAGCAACAAATGGCCGTCGGCCGCCGGACAGACCACCTCGCCCGGCAAAGAAGATTCTTACTTATTGTCTGTGGAAGAACACCAATAACCGTTCCTCTAAAAAGCTCACAGGAAACGCAAACATAAAATATAATGTTTCCTAACCTACAAAGTAGTTGAACCGTGTAATATTCAATCTATAGAATGTACAGTTGACTACAAACAGCGAGCCCCACACACGGAGGAAATTATTTGTGAGAAAAAAGGGCGTTTACAATTGCGGTACTAATACAATGCTGGGAACAGTCGGAACTATAAATAACTTGTTTGTACTAATAAAGATATGGATCCGAGGAACTACAGAACTACTAGCTCCTATAGATCGTAGCGTTATGTTTTATAACTTCCTTAACTAGTAATCTGTAAATGTAAATGTTAAAAGCCTTTTCAAATCGGATCGTGATTAGCGCGTTCAAACGCAAACAAAATCTTACGCATTATTATATTAGCCGCTATGGCCGAATCATTCAGCAGCAGTATCTATATACAGGGTTATTTTAAAAATATTAACAACCTTTCAGTGGGTGAAAGTACTGATGATTGTTAGTAACTTTTACTATGGCACCAACCCTGAATTCGCGAAAAAACAACCATACATTTATGTTCACTTACCTCGACAAAATGTATGGAACAACTGATTTATTTTTTCCGATATCAGGGTTTACAAAGATTAACAATCTTTGTAAATATCTAGCCCTGTAATATTAGTACGTGAAACAAAAACGTTGTATCCTTTGTAAGTTTGTATTTATTGCGCGGACGGAGGAGTATGAAATTTTGCACACTTATAGTTTATATATATATAAAAATAAATCCCTATTTCCATTGGGCGTGGTCGATTTCGCTTATTCTAAAAGAAAAAAATAAGGAAATTGCGCGGATAATTAGAAATATTAAGAATACTTTGCCACTATATGAGATTTTCTAATGTAACCTTAGCGGTTTTTGACAATATAAAGTTTTTTATTGTAATCTTATGTCGTTTGACATAACATTGTCAGAATGCGTGCTGCTCTTAGTGCACATCACGGTTAGTTCAGAGCTATCATTATCATTAAAAAAAGTTTAATTTAATTTAAACTTTTAGTTAAGACAGGATAACGTCTGTCGGGTCAGCTAATAGTTTATATAGAGAAGGAATTCAGAATGCTTATATTTTGTTTAATTAGGGTCGAATTTCGACAACCGGGCGACCACTATTATATGTATAAATGGTTGATCAGGAAATCAAAGTGATCTTCTACTCGTATACCTATTAAACTCTAGTTTATATGCGAGTAAAACAAATAATATTGAGGCATTTAAATAGGCACCGAGATTAAACGTGACTGCAGGCTATTCCGGCGATCCTATCGGTTACCATATGCAGAATTATTATGGACTTCCTGCAGAACATAAACCATTCGTTTTAGAAATACTATTTATGATAGATAATATTTTTATTGGTATGCGCTGGCACTGGCGGCGTAATGGTTAACTTATATAGTATAATAATATGCTGCATTGTCCTTTTATTAAAAAAAATATAAATCATAAACAAGAAGTGCAGTGGATGTACAATTAGAAGCGCGCGAAAAAAACGTTTAGTTTCTCTTTTTTGCCCTCCGCTCGTCGTCATACCTATTTATTTTTAGCAATGAATCATATATAGGTACTTCCTAATTTTTTTGTTATTTTAGTACATTCAAAATTACATTGATTTAACAAAATATTGCTTCCCGCTGTCGTCTGTCCGTCCCTATCTATGCTAAGATCTTTAAAAATATGCAACGGATTTTGATGCGGTTTTTCTAAATAGATAGAGTGGTTTAAAAGGAAGGGTTATACGTATAATGCATCAGCATCGCACCCGTGCGAAGCCGGGGCGAACTAGTTTGTTATACTATAATCAATATTGATTGAATTCTTAAAATCGTTACTTCTCTTCTTTCTCTTCACAATGCTCAACCTCAATCTAGATCCAAGCAAATAAGTAGTAATACATGACGACAGCATGGGCTACTCGATTGTAGCACTATTGATTGTATCAATATTACTTAGCATCGATTTTTATGACGTCACTAACTTTCCCACGGCTGCCATCATTTTATGGACCATAGACTATAAACTTTTATAAAGCGCAAGTTACATCATGACGGGTCCAAACCCGTTCCACATTTGATCGCAGCTTTGAAAGTTTTTTGACTTATGAAGTGTAATTTCATTTCATTTGATAATATTTTCGTTGCTCGAAACTTTTAGTTATAAAATTGCTTTATATATACAAGTGAATTTGTATGTTTTTGTATTGCAGTAAATTAAGAATGACGAGGTCCCTTATAATTGTTTTTTCTGCAAAATAAAATTGAAGTACAATGGATCCCGTATGAAGGCTAAACTTGGAGCCCTGGTCGCCTTTATGACCGGTTAAGTAGCAAAAGCCTCGTGGCTAATCACATAAATGTCTACTTGAAGTAACTACCTAATTAATGGTATCAGTTGCTGCTATTATGTATATAGTATATGCCCGGTGAAGTAGCAAAAGCCTAGCGGCTAACTACTTAAGTCCTTTCGAAAAAAAAATATGTATATAGTTTTAAGTTTTTATTATAAATAATGATAAAAATACGACAAGCTGCTCAGCATCCAGCCGTGAAATAACTCGAACTGATAATTTCAATTACAAAGATGCGTCGCTCAGCCCAGCCGAGCTGCGGCGCCGGCGCAAGCTTTTTGTTACAAATTGATTATACGCAATCCATTACGATGCCATATCGATTTCACGCGATTATTAATTGAATTGGCGTCCCATTACTTATTTTTTATTAATTTTATTTTTAGTGGTCAGTGAAGTGAACCTTTAAATTGTATTTTAAGTGCATTACAGAATAATGAGACGAATTGCTAAAAATAATAATGCGGTGCTGTTTTGTTGTTCTGCTCATTGGTTTCACAATCGTATGCAAAATTTCATCGCTATCCATCAGTCGTTTCAATAGTGGAGTAAAGACCACAAAGTCATACGAACTTTCTTATTTATATTTATTAGTAGAAAAACAAGCAACTTAGTTTACATCGTGCAAAACTCTTTATCGTGCGAAAGTTTAGTAGTCCGGAACCAATAGTCTTGTTTGTATTGCTTTTTTTTTGCGAAGAGAACACTCTCTTTCGGTATGCGGGTCTGGTAGTAAACCGTTGTATTTCTTAGAATATAAAATACTTTATTGGTTTTAAATAGTGCATGCTTATGTTTTGAGCTACCAATGAAGTACTTTTCTTACATGAATAAAATATATACACCGTGAAATTTTAATGGTTGTTTTCCCGAAGCAGAACAACTTGCCGACGGTAGTACTATCGAAATATATATATATTTTTATTTAGACATGTTTTGGATTTAAAATATTAGACAACTCGAAAGCGTGATAAACAGTAGTAACACTAGACGGAGTGAACGGACCTTGTAGGTACTACTCGAATCGCACGCGCTGCTGACAAAGTAAAGAACGATCCATAAACGTTCAAAGCAAAATAAGAGCTCAATGGTAGTTATACGGCAAAAAAAAAAATAGCCTGCACGCAAGAATCACAAACGAGCCGGCTTCTTTTGTAATTCGCCGCGCGGTGCCGACGCCGGAACGCCCCGCGCTCTCCTTCGACTCCCTCCTTCCTTAGTTGTCCCGTGAACGTCGGAAGCGCAGCACGCGTTATCTTATTACTTTATTAGTATTATGGATCGACATTACAGTTTTAGTAATTTAGAGTACGTCGCTATGGTGCAACTGTACGCTAGGGCTAATTATAATTCCCATACTGCCTGGCGTATTTACGCCGAGCTGCAACACTTGGCGTCACTCCGTCTTCGCGGAGTTCTGAACCCTCAAGTCATACAGGACCAGACGATCGTAGCGGCGACGGCTACTCGATCATGGGCAGTTCCAAGTGCCAGCACATGCACAGGGCAGAGGTTGATCGGCCGTTCTTTCGCCAGAGCTCGACGAGGAGATCATCGAGTACTTCGAACGCGATCCTCGCCGAAGTACGCGAATGGCGGCAGCTAAGTTTGGCGTAAGCCAATACTACGTCTGGAAACTACTCAACTCAGAAGGACTGCATCCATATCATTTCCGCGGAGTTCATTTAATTTTTCATTTTTGTTACATACGCCTTAAATACTTTATTAGGTATCTAATTCAGAAAATTATTGTTCTTAGATAATAAACTTGTTTTAAGTTACGTTTTCTGTAAGTTATAGCTAAAAAGGTATTGGATAAAGCTTATTATTATGATTGGGTACTGTGTTACATTACCTAAGGTGTAGGTATCAGCTGATTGACTAACACCCGGGTCAACGAACGCGCGACCGATCGACGCGAGCGCTAGGTATCGCGAGGTATTACTATCGGTTCGATGTCACTTTCGAGTTCGGTTTTTCACGATTGTCAATCGGCCATTTAGAATGCTGGCAGCATTACCCCGTTGAATGGCAATGCTTACCTGCTGTGCAAAGTAAAAACCAGCACTCGGAGAACGTGCCGCACTAAAAAGGGGCCGCCGCGCCGCGAGGTATTTATGTTTCGATATCAAAAGGCACAAATACATAACCACTATCAAGGGTATATTTGCGCTTCTTGAGATTCTCCGCTCGAAAATCGATTTTTAATCAATAATTTTTTTAATAACCAGTAGCATTATGATTATTTCCCGTATGCAAGAGCAACACTTAAAACTTTGATTTGAATTGATAATATCAGGAGTCACTTTGATTGATGATTTCTATTACCTTAGCAATAGTGAGACACTACTTACTCAAGTGAATACTTAAAAACAAGTATTGTTCTTGCTTGCTACTGTAAGACAATTTGTCAATAAAAGAATCGATGTCTTTAAAATAAATGCTTGATGTGAAATCGATCTCCGTAATGAATCATAATCGATTCTGTGTAAAAACTCGACGAGTGTCGCTCGCTGTAGCCAATTGAATAATTTAAACCCGGTATGCCACAGAAATTGACTTGACTGACATTTGATATTGGAAGCTATCGTGTAATGTTTAGAAAGTATTTAAGTATTTTTTTCGCACGAACATACATATTATTTAGTTAGTCACGAGGCTTTTGTTACTTTACTGGTCAAAAAGGCAAGCAGGCCTAATTAAAAGGTTAAAAAAACTAAAACCCAACTAAGCATCCTGCACAAGAGCGCCCTCAATGGCGGATGGTGGAATAGATTATTTTTAAAGTTTTGTGCAAAAAAATCAGTAGTTTTGTTTAATTTTCACTTTAATCACACCAAAAGGTGATAATATCATTTTTTGTTGTATATTCGTACTATCTTTACTTCTATACTTATATATAAAGCTGCTTGTTTGTTTGCTAGAACGGGCTGATCACAGGAACTACTGGTTTATTATGAAGTTTCATTAGGAACAAGAGCTACGCGGCAAGCTAGTCAAGTCATATTCAGGCAGTATATTCAAACCTCTATCCAACACATATGTTATACAACTCCGTAAAGTTATTAGTTAATCTTCTACCAGGCATCAACACTATAAACTGTGATATTACAGCAGTAAATATATTCAAACCTGTTACAAAACACCCTCCGTATTTACCACCACATTATGTGTTGATATAAATAATTCCTTCAAGTTTTACATTTTTGAGGCGATGCTATTTTGTATTGCTGCATACGAATTTGCTATGCCGCTGTTAGTTCCCGATAAAATGCAACTTTTTATCTCTTTTTGTCGTGTGAAAATTATATGTTAGAAAAGGATGGAGATATGAGAAATGGCGCATGACAAGTAGCCGTGGTGATAACATTGAAAAGGTATTACTGACAATAAATAAGAGGATAATTGCTAGGCACTGCATGCACTTATTTGTAGATCTAGTTTTAGTCTATAAACTTAAAACTAAAAGCCCTCAATTTCCAGCGACCATCCTGAGCTGAGGCAAGTCCCACAGGGGGCGCCCTCTTGCATTTTGTAGGTTTGCTTAGTTTGTAGTTAATAAACCATTACATATAGCTGGAGGTGAAGTAGCAAAAGCCACGAACTTGACACATAAATATCAGTCAAAAACAAAATTCTCCATCCCACCGCGATTATCTACGGCGGGATACGGTTAAGCATATCCTACTAATAATATTATAAACGCGAAAGTTTGTAAGTATGGATGGATGGATGGATGTTTGTTACTCTTTCACGTAGAAACTACTGAATGTATTTGGCTGAAACTTTTCACGGGGATAGTTAATAAGCTTGATTAACATATAGGCTACAAAAAATGACGCTCCGACCCACTGTAGCAGAGTTACGCGGCGCAGCTAGTCTACATACGAACATTGTGGAATAATTTCTCCTTGATGTTCACACTCTATGTAACATTGATAAAATATTTTATAACATTATGATTATAGTTCTTAGAATCTGTTAGTTTGTACGAGGTGTTTTCAGAAAGTGTTTTTTTCGCTTGTTTTATAAAATTACCATAGCTCTGTTTCTAGATTTATAATTTTACTAGCTTCCGCGCGCGGTTTCACCCGCTTAATTCTTGTTCCCCAAGGAACTTCATAATTATTAATAGCCTATACTAATGGGCTATCTAACAGTTTTTTTTTTCAAATCGGACCTGTAGTTCTTTATATTAGCTCGTTCAAGGAAACAAACAATTTGAGTAAAAGGTCCTATTTCTCAATTAATATAACATATCCAATTTATAAAGCTGGAAAATTGAATATGAATTTGTCATCAATTAGTTCAGTTCATTTAGATTTTAAAGTCAACTGAAGATAGGAAAACGAACTCAACCATGTGGTGTTGATGGTTGAGTTCGGGTGGCTTGATTATTTTTGATTTTTTTTTCCGTAGCGATTTGCATTTACGTTTTCCCACCGCCCGCTGCAGCGTAATCGCGCTCTGGCGAAGGGATATGTGGGACTCGCCCTCTCCATAGCGGTGGTATGCTTACTCATACCACGAGGAGAAGACCTACACAACTAAAACCCCCCGGACACTCCTTCGATCCATCGTTGGCGGGGGCCGCGTATGCACGAAGCAATCCGGTCCATCATTACCACCCCTGCGGTATAAACAAAAGCGCATGGAAGGCGGATTGGTGATCGCAATAAGATGATTAGTAAACTTGAGCTGATGAATACTGCTGCCCACTGACCAGCTGTAAGTATAGCCCTTAGTTGCATCTTACGATACCTATGGTAAGATGTGGAATGGTATGTTTAAAGCAGGAGACCATACGAATGTTGATTTTAAACGATTTCTTTAACAAACTTTTAATAATATAAGACAATTGTCAATAAGTAAGGTTAAAGCAACTGAATAATACAAAGAGAATTGACAATAAATAATTTTAAAGAAATTATTAAAGCCAAATCGTACGATTTGGCTTTAATAATAGGCTCACTTTCTTTTCGCCCGTTGCGAGATTAGAGGCTTCATGTAATGACCGTCCGAAAAAAAAAAACAAAATGCGTATCGGCAATGTGAGGGTGACGTATAAAGCTTCTGATTATTTTGGTGCCAAAAATGTTTGGGTTTAAATCTCTACAGTTTAAATGTAAAATAAAAAAAAAATGTAGTAGGTTTTATAAAATATTATTTTTAAAAGTGTTTTTTGGCAGGGTTTCTCTGTACTCGAAACGTCACGCACTGTACAGTAGCGGGAAAAAAATATGACGATTTCAAACAAAAGTTACCATTTTTACGTAATAAATGAATTAGAATCTTTTGATTCATATTATGGACATATTGATAAAATGAATTAAAGAAATCGAACCTTTACCCATTCTCACGCAACAACTTATAATCACTTACGCGTTAACAAAATCAAATGATCAGAAATCAAAATAAAGAACATCGCACAGGTGTGCGTGTCCAATATCTTTGGATCTTAATTAGCGCGCGTTTATCTCTACATAGAGCTGCTCTACGTAGAGGTTCTAGGTAGAGCTATCGCCGTAATAAATCCTCGTATCTTGTGAATCGTGTTGTCGCGACTATAATTTGTCTCTACACTGACTCTACAGTAAATAGAGTTTTATTTTTATTTTGGTCACACGTGGTTTTATTACTTTGCCGGTTACTTAGTTGCATGCATTGGTAGCGCGGTTATATTTGTGTTTGTCGGATGTTTAGGATTCGATATCCATACGAGGTTATTTTGGTACTAGGTGCTTTCAGTTTGGGCACAACACTCAAGGCCCAGAAAACTATAAAAAAATATAAAATAATATTTTGTTTTATAAGTCCCCCGCAACATAACAAAGATGCATACAGATGTCACTTAATAACAATATCAATTAAATCCCGTTATGCTTCTGTAGTGCTTCCAAATGTATATGCCTTCCTTTTAACAACAGATTTATAGTGCAAAAACATATACGAAGAACATATAGTGAAAAAAATTATGTGATAAATTAGAATTGTTTTGGTGAAGACAGCCACGAAACATTGGCTAACGACTTTATTCAAAAGAAACATCTATTTTATATCATTTCATATTACTACATAGTATACTAGTCGCTTAACAAAGTCGCTTCCCGTTGTCTGTCTGTTCCTATGTATACTTAGATCTTTGAAATTAAGCTACGGATTTTGATGAGGGTTTCTTAATAGATAGAGGGATTCGAAAGGAAGGTTTATGTGTATAATGACGGGAATTTTTTCTCGTATCTCAATGGCTAGTGCATCGGACTTTTGATCTTTGAGGTCGCCGGTTCGAAACCCACCCACTGCACTACCGACGTGAGCCCACTCGTAACACAAGCGTTTTAGCTTAGCACGAGGGGTTAACAAGAATAATATTATGCAATATTATTGTATTGTTAGATTAGAAGGCATATAGACAACTTACATATCATAGAAAATATAACCACTAAGCAATCTGTTCAGTTATGATGGATGAGTATAAATATTATTATCTTTTCAATTATATTCCGGATATGAACAACCTCTATCATTTCAATCAATTTAGAAAATCACATTAATTACATGTGTTATGTGTGTGTAGTACTATTTGATATATCATAGATTATTATAGATGAATGATAACAGTGGTAGCCAGTGCCTGTTTCTAGATCAAATGGGTTCGATCCCCTATCTAGTCATTTCATCATCATCATCAGCCACAGCCAACGGTTTTGGCTGAAAGTTTAACATATAGGCTACAAAACATCACGCTCCGATCCACGGGAACAGAGTAATGCGGGTAAAACCGAGGAGCGCAGCTAATAAGTAATAATTCCGTAATCATCAATTCCCTTAAAAGTCTGCATTCCACAATAATTCCGCTAGCGACCGCCCTGAGTCCAGTTTGCAGCTTTAAAACTAACTGGCTCTGCCTCGCTCATTTTTTTTTCGCCCGTTGCGAGATTAAAAGCCTCGTGCCCACATGCAAAGACCGTCCGAAAAAATGCGTATCGGCAATGTGAGGGTAACTGTTCCCTAATTTATACGTCCACTTAGCATCAGGTGAACGGAAGTCACCATAACTCTTTAAAAAAACCCATGTTCAAATAATAAGGGGAGCTAACTCTCCTTCGAATGCTTCGTATAATAAATGTAAGTAAGTTAAGTTATAAATCGTTGTAAGATCGATAACGTCTTTTGAAATCTCGTACGTAATGAATAAGTAAATATCAGTTTTTTAAGAAGCGGCCTTGTTGTGATCGCCGGTTCAGTCCCCACCCATTGCATTACCGACGTGAACCCACTCGTAACACAAGGATTTTAGCTTAGCACGAGGGATTAACAAGAATACTAGTAGACTGCAAAAATACTGCTAGTAACTTTATTTTTTATATGTCGTACACTAGCAGCTGCCCGCTTCGCCCGAATTAGGATTTTATAATATTCTAAGAATGAAAGTCCCGTCTAGGATAGAATATCAGAAGATAAATGGAAACAAATTTATAATAAGTATCTTCTATAATTGGATATAGAATCATAATTATAGCATCCCACTAATATAATAAACGATCAAGTTTATAATATTAGTGGCTTGCTTGTCAGATTATGTTTATATTTTGCACAGGAATTTTTATAAGCTAGATTAACATAAATGCTGTACAGGTTTATAAATAAATATAGAGAAGATGTACCTATGTAATATGTTACTAATTTTATTTATGTTTATGTTAAACCTACACAAAGTATTCGTCTTTTATTTTCTAATCTCCTCTTGCGGGTCTGCTGGAAGAGATTTCTTTTGAAATAAGCGGAACCTTAGTAGAATATCTTCTTGTTTTTTGTTAAATTTATGGGACTTACCCCACCCACATTCCCACCACTGCAACTCCTGTAAGCCAGGATCAACAGTGGCACACACTGGAAATGGCAATAAGCACCGAGGCTCACCAACTCCCGGGAAAAAGTTAAAGTGCCTTGGGACCCGCAACGAATTTCAATCAAAAAGATAATAGTTAGAAAGACTTAAGAGCAACAATGACTTAAGAACGACAATATCTTCTTGTATGTTTCTTTTTTTATTATTTCTGTAGTGTGTTGTTTGTTCATAAATAAATAAATAAAATAAAGGCTAAGATCATCACGATATGAGCCACTGGGGTTAAGAAGCATTTCACCGTGGATAAAACCACGATGCGCAGATAGTAAACAAAAATAACGTAGGTAATATTTAGCGGCAACAACCGCACTCGGTCAAATACTTACACAAAACGGAAGCCTACGAAAGTTACACACGACATATTAATTTATATTAATTACGATTTCCTATAATTATGTTTATATTTTAGCTTTCTACGCGCTCGAGAAAGTACGGTCGCAGTCCAGTAGTGAAGCTAATTGCACGTTCGAACTTATCTCACGTCACCATGCCGACTGAACCACTGTTATTAATTGTAACGACTATTTTATGGCATTCATTAGAAATAGTACGGTTTTATATGGCAATGGTATTTGAGTTATAGTATGTTGATGTAGCTCAATGGTTAAGTTGTCGTCTGTATGCCCAAGTGTTCTTAGCTCAAATAACATCGCAATACGTGGACAAGTTTCCTCAGAAAAGTCAGCTGTTCATGCCCGGGGTCGCTTGTCCATTAGTGTCCATACCGTTCTGATATTTCCCTTGGGGTTTCCAAATTTTCTTACATACAAACCTCGATGAAAATAATGAACGAAATACATTTTGTCGATTCAGTACGTGACTATGACGAAACTAGCATTAGGAAGGTTTTGTTACAGACTCCACAAAAATAATTAAATGTAAAAAAAATAGTCAATTTTACAATCTACTACAATTAGGGTTAACCGACTGTATAAAAATAATACATTAAAAAGCCACTAGATGGCATTAAAAGTCATTTTCATAAAAACTGTCATAAATTGATTTTTTTAAATTAAAAAGAGAACACATTATACGGTTTTCTTACCTACATATTTATATACAGGCTAAGGCAATTGTGATGAGTGAATAAGAAGAATACATAAATAAAGATAAAGTTTATAAAAAAAATATGCATAAATATCAGCGAAAGTTTGATCATTACTTAACACAGTTCAAACTTAATTGCATTTTAACACCGCATACATTAAAATTAATAATACAGTATAAATTAAAAACAATAAGGTATTAATTAAAACGTAACTTCTACTTAGGAGATGCTAACTATATGCAAAAATTATCCGTTTCTCTTTAATAACATGATTTTCATTTTAACATGTGCATATATGTATGCATTATACATACTACATAGGCATGTGTACACACTCTAATAACTTCACGGAAATGTTGATATTTGGGTTGATTGTAGTGTTTATTCAGTAATATGTCTGATACATATGAATCGTACCTGAAGCCACTTTGTGTCGTGAAAAGGGGTACACATCAAAGGTCACCGTTATTTTCTTAACATTGGGGTACTGTGCGAAATCATAGCCACAGTTTAACCCACACCACTGCACAAAAACACCGGCCCTCAGTACATTGTTAGTGTCTCAGTCTTTCCTTTTTATTCGGTCTAAAGGTGCAAGTTGGAAGCGGGCGACGTGAGGCGGCAGCGGACGACGTGTCGCGGTGACACGTGGTTTTTATGTATTTCTATGAAATTACGTCGAGCTTCGTGTCGGTCACTGCGAAGGAAATTTCATAGAACTACATACAAACCAGTAGTGTTGCCGCGACATGTCGTGCGCCGCCGCCTCACGTCACCCGCTTCCAACTTGCACCTTAAGTCTTGCAGATACTGACCGATCCAAATTTAACGGTTTAATACATATATTTAATTTGAGATGTTTTATAAATACCTAAATATAAATATAAGTTCACTGACCTTCGCCTCTAGACTCTCGAGGTTGCTCACCCCGCCCGCCTCAAGGGTTTGCTGAAACAAATGTACATTAATTAGTTAAAGAAATAAATAAAGATAAATCTCAGCATTGACTGAATGCCGCATTATTGGACCGGGCCGATACAAGTATAGTAGAACGACAATAGCAAAACTCCCAAAAGAAACTAAAAGAATTCCGCAATCCCCTCGCCAGCGACTGCATTGTGCCGAGGTTCAAGTACCACCGGGGCGCTCCTTTGCGCAGGTTGTTTAGTTTGTAGTTTATAATATAAAGGCGAGCACAGCGAGGACATAGAAGCAAGTAGTGCTACAGCCTTAATAAATGGTTTAAAAACTACAAACTGAGCAACCCGAGGGTGTTTCCTGTCGGACTTGGACCCCGACTCCGTTCGACGACCGTTCAGTCCACTGGTTATTGAGGAATTTGACTGTTAGATTTTAAGGGAGTTTTATGCAACTGTTGTTCGACTTTACAGTTCGCCGACCTTTTAGACTTCGGATCTACGAGGGCATCGGAAGGTCATATTGTATGTAAGTGAGAATCGAACCCATAACGGCTGTCTTATAAGCTGTATCGTCACCACATAACCCCTGGTGCAATCTACAAAAAAACGAAAATTCCATGTAGACTTTGCATTTTAATTTGTCTTCCTGTCTGAGTCAGAGTGCCTCACTATATCATGTATTATTAAGCAGTTGGCTCTGTAACAAACACAAACAGGGTCAGTCGTGATGCTTCACGTGTGTTCTTGACTTCTTAACGGTACATTTGCATATCAATAAAAGGACGACTGGTTTTGAGGTTCGGGTCGCGACCTATATCACGTTATTGAGAGAAGGGATACACCGTGACACTTGGTCACGATGAGAGGAAGGAAGAGCTTACAATAAATTTTAAAACAAACCATGATTCGTAATTGAACGTCTAAAATTAAACATATTTCATGGTTGGAACGTGATTAGGATTGAAATGTTCTAAGACCTTAATTCTTTAGGTGAATTGTTCCTTTAACTTAATAAGGCTGGAGCATTACTCGCTTTATGCCGGGTGAAGTAGCAAAAGCCTCGTGGCTAACTACAGAAAGTTCGTCCGAAAAAACTTTTCGAAGGGGTTTTGCTATTTCAACGGGCTTTAAGGCGTGGAGGGCTCCAGTCATGCACAGCCTGCGCAAGAAGGAGCTAAAGGCGTCGGCTTACATTGATCGACTTAGATTTTTCAGGCCGATATTCTCGAGTTTCTGTACAGTTCGCGGGCCTCTGGGAATTCCAGTTTACGAAG
Organism: Nycteola revayana; assembly: GCA_947037095.2. NCBI lineage: Eukaryota > Metazoa > Arthropoda > Insecta > Lepidoptera > Nolidae > Nycteola > Nycteola revayana. The sequence goes on along the minus strand of OX344851.2, from coordinate 16,095,568 downwards.
GCATCGGACGGTTACTATTTAGAACTGAATCGCTCGACAACATCCTGAGAACATATACCTTATACTTATTAAAAACCTGAATTCTGTTAATTTATTGAAGAAATAAATTGCAATGTTATTTATAGCAGACATTGACCCAAGCTTGCCGTTAGTGTAACAAATCTGCACCTCATCTGTTAACTACAGCTAATGTAATTGTGATCCTCAACTCAACGCACAGAGACACACCGAACTAGTAGAGAAATAAACTCGGCTCAACATACTCAACTCCTTTACTTATTATTTTTTTGGATCATCAACATCATCAACCCACACAACATCCACTGCTGAACATGGGCTTCCTCCCGGTGAGGGTTTTTGCCATAGTCACCGCGCTTGGCAGGCGGGTTGGTGACCGCAGTATTATGTAATACACAAGGAAACGCTACTCCCCGTTCCCTGGTATACCATTGTTATAGTCGATGATGTTATAACAATCGGGACCAACAGATTTACGTGCTTTCCGAGGTACGGAGGCTAGTGTCCCTCAACCATCCAGACCCGGAAAGAAATCTTAGAATTTACACAAAGATTTCTTGTCCGGTGTGGTGATCGAACCCACGAACTCCAATATTTAAGGCGAGCCAAATACTGCTACGCTACGGAGGTGGTCGGATTTTTTGGATGCATATAAAATATGTACCTAGTTAGCCACGAAGCATTTGCACGGGCATTTTGGCGAGCAGGGATCGAACCTTATATAAATAAACTCAAATATTAAAATTATTGTAAGTATGTATGTAAATAAAAGTTGAATCTCCAGATAATGGAAGATAATTCTCCAGATAATTGTGTCGAACGGTAATGAATGTAGCCACCAGGCTTTTGCTACTTCATCGGGGATAATATGGTATTTAGGCAATGAGAGGCACTCGGAACAATGCAAAAACAGAAAAATGTTCATTTAAGTAAAAAAATCATATCCTATGCTTTGATATTTTTGGTAAAGTGATTTTGATGAGTTTACCACGGAATCTCAGAAATGCAATTAAATAAAGAATTATACACTCCAAACTGATTGTTATAACGCTTATTTATGTATTAACCCTTCATATAAAGTCTTTACTTAAACCTTCAATTAAGTAAAATTTGCATACAACTAATGGTGTACACATAAAATATTATCTCGTTGAATCTATCGCTACTCGTAAACAAAAAACAAATGGTACAAAAACAGCGCATGCGCACGCCATGGCTCTGCTTTCACATACCTGTCTAATTTCACGTTATTAGCAACTCGGGGGAAACCTGTACCCATCCCATTGTTCCTGACTTCAAAGGGAAAAATCCTAGTTTATGATCCAGCCTTTTATGGAGGTATTGAGAGGTATATAGCCTTTGAATATAGTCGGTTGTTCTCAGGGAAGATAAAATTTATCGCGTTGTAAGAGAGAAGTTTATTTTACAGTTAACGAATTTGTAGGTATAAAATGTAATTTTGTACTTAGTTCAACTCTCTCTAACTTTTGTAGATGTTTTCATGAAACTTTGTTACTTAACAAAGTTTCATGAAAACAGCTGGTTGGAGTTCTTTTAGGGGTTATTGTTTATTGAATGCTCAACATTGAATGCTCTCATACATTGAATGTTATCTTGAACTACTACGGCGATAATTCCAAGCGTTTCCTTACTAAGAAATGTCAGAATATTGCTAACTGCCCTCCTGTTATATATTTTAATTGCATAATATATAGTATAAAAATAATTTTACTTGAACTCCGCAAGGAGTTCAAGTAAAGTAATTTTCAAAGAAGCCTTCTATAAATTATACGTTGGAAACGAAAATTTATAGAAGCGATTAATGAAGATAAAATACTTAATAAAGAACCTAATTTAAATTAAATAAAACTGGAAAAACCGGCCAAGTGCGAGTTTGACTCGCGCACGAAGGGTTCCGTACCAATTTCAAGTGCCAATTGCCAATAAAAAAGCGTATGTTTATGAAATTAAATGGTTATTTTTTAATTTTTATAAATACGATTTATGACGTATTAAAAAACTACTTACTAGATCTCATTCAAACCAATTTTCGGTGGAAGTTTGCATAGTAATGTACATCATATATTTTTTTTAGTTTTATCATTCTCTTATTTTAGAAATTAGAGGGGGGGGGACACTCATTTTATCACTTTGGAAGTGTCTCTCGCGCAAACTATTCAGTTTAGAAAAAAATGACATTTGGAACCTCAACATCATATTTGAAGACCTATCCATAGATATCCCACAAGTTTCAGTTCTATGTATCGGGAACCCTAAAATTTATTGTTTTTTTTTCTATTTTTGTGTGAAAATCTTAATGCGGTTCACAAAATACAGCTACTTACCAAGTTTTAAGATTATAGTTCTTATAGTTTCGGAAAAAAGTGGCTGTGACATACGGACGGACAGACAGACAGACGGACAGACAGACAGACATGACGAATCTATAAAGGTTCCGTTTTTTGCCATTTGGCTACGGAACCCTAAAAAGGGGTTATAACTAGAATTTAAAAACAATTATTTTATGGCCGAAAACGTTATCAGCCATTTTGCGACGTCATTATTCCAGTTTGTTTAACGGTCCTGGCATCGATAGCCTTTTGAGCCTGTCCTATTTATCAGAAGTCTATTGTAGTAATGACTAGATATTTTAATAATATTCATGGTTATAATAACCCATCATATGAATAAAAATAGTTGTACGCGATTCTGTACTAGTAGATAGATATATAGACCAAGTTAGCTCTATACGTCAAGTAAATTTTAAAATATACATATATTTCAGAAAAGGAACAGAAAAAATAAGGGTCTTTCATACCGTTAGTGTCTGGTGGACTATAAGTTTAATACTTTGTGATTATAATTATTTGTTTTTAGTCGCTCGTGTAACTCGAAGATAAAATTGTGTAAAATATGAAGTGAAGTTAGCTGCTTAAAGTAACGTACTCCATCTGCAATACTCTCACTTTTTAATTAGTACTAATCACTATACATTTCTGTGTAATAATAATTACAGATGGCTCATATTTCTTTACAATAAGTAAAGAGAAATATATAATTTAGTTTCTATTAGAGGTTTAAATCTTCAGCGGTATGTAATTAGTTTCGATCATCAAATGATACAAACTCGAGAGTAACTAGCTACATATTTATTTCTTTATTTATGTCTGTCTGTTTTAAACACGATCGTACAGTACGACTAAATCTTCAAGAAATAAAATGCACCTAGCATTTTATTTCTTGAAGTTTATATAACAGAGAACATAGATAAATTTAATTAAATGTATATATGTCTAGATATGAATAAGTTAGTGGCAATAATAGTAAAATAGCTTTTATTAAATTCATAACTCACGCGTTCTTCCACTTTTGATCCATCATGATGTATGATTTGAATCAATTGGTGTGAAATGAAAAATCACTTAAGGCCGATTTTTTAATAATGAGGTACCTAAACATTCAGATAGAATGTAGTCAATTAATAGCTGACGTAGCGGAGTAAAACTCATTGCTGCTGAGGAGCAGTCAGATTTATTCAATGGTTGACAGTTCATAATGTTCAGTTAAACAAAACGGCAGAATAATGTTAACAAACGGAAATTAGTTTCTGTTCAAAAAAAATTGGAAGGCGGGCGAGGGGGAGCACTCTTTTCTGGTGTGTCGGATAGAGTAGTCTTCATGTAGCATGCAAAAGAGTTGTAATATTTGTACAAGTCTACTGATGACGTAAATTAACGCAATATACAACAATTCTGGTGGTCGCACGCAGTTATTTCGATATAGAACAATCACTGTTATTATAATCGCAATCAAAATGTATGCGATCATTTATTAATTAAGCGAATCGCACTGTGTTGTTGTTCGGCCACATAGCGCGAATCATCGAGTTTCAGAGCGCAACGTACCATTTAATTTCACGTTACAGTTGTTATAAATTCTCTATAATTACACGTTGTATACACTTGTACGGTTATAACTAGTGGGTATAATGTACTTACTTGTTAAACTTAGTAAACTATGGTCAGATATGTTAAAATTTCTTTGTTCTAAGACAACGCTTACAGTTTAGTTTTTAATATTACATGCAGAATTTACAGCGCACATATCATTAACTCAGTGAGTAACTAAGATTTATAATTTAATAAGGCTAGAACCCTGCTCGCTTTTATGTCTGGAGAAGTAGCAATAACACAGTGGCTTACAATATGCGGACCCGCGGACCCGACAGACGTTGTCCTGCATGATAATATATTAATATATATGTTACGGCTAATAGCCGAAGTGCGGCTACACCTAGTTTTAGCCGGCTACAACTAGGTGCAGCCGACCACATGCGGTTAAACTTAGATCAACCTCAATAAGTCCCTGTTCAACTCCATTGGTTTAGGTTAAGGTATTTTTATTATTTTTTTAACCACCCCAACACCTTTTTGTGCCGTGCATAGGTATTGTTTAATTTAGAGTTCAACGGGGACTTATTGAGGTTATATATACCCAGTATATATATACTGGGTGACTTTTTAACCCTCTTGAAAATAATAGGGCGTGATATGAAATAGATGTCTAAGGCAATGATTTTTTTTTACTGTCACCTGAAAGTGAAAAGTGAAAATTGTAACCGTAAAAATGCGTACCTAAATAGTAATTTTGTACGCCTGATACGGCAGCACATGTTGAAACTATTATAATTGTAACACCACATGAAAACATGTAACACATGCTTCATACAAATAAATGCATCTTATCTTTATCTTTAATCGGACATATAACTGGTTTACTATAAAATTACAAACGTTAGATCGAGTCATTACTTTTAACGAAAAAAAGACCGCTCAAGATTTTTCCTTTTACGTTTAAAGATTTCTAACTTGTAATCAAGTTATACGAGAAAAAACCTCTGATTACAGTATTAAAAAAGGATTTAATGAACCGACTGCTAGTTATCCGGAAGTGGCAGTAATTCTTCAAATGTTTCAAATGATGGGGAATAAACAACATAGCGAGTTCATGGCTCACTAGACGACCAATTAACATTCTTGAGAAGAAATGACTGGGTCATAATGAGTAGGGGCAGTAATTAAATAACACAAATGAGTTTACGAACAAAATTATTAACATTTTCGTCAAGTGTTTATTGAAGTCCATCTATCAGCCTATCTCACTCCAGATCTGGACAGCACTTGGTTCTCTATACAGTCTTTTCTGGTTATCCATTTCCAGTCATTAGACTACCTTGACGGGGGGTCGTCCTACCTTACGTTTGCCGAAATGCGGTAATTCTAATACGATCTACTTCACTCTGCAGTTCTTGTGCAGCTATGGCCAGCCCATTACCATAACTGCTTATTTTGCGGAATATCTCGATACACATAAGACCATATTATATCATATTACCTCGTACCGAGGAGATAAGTTTGCACCTTCTGTTTCAATCAAAGTAAATAAATGTATTCATGTCAGTAGTTCAGTACCACAACTGTTATTTTTTATGTATGGAGAGTTAGCTGTTAGCTGTGTACGAATACAGTTTAACTGAACTGTAAGCTATTGTGACAAACGTGAACATGTAAAAATAAAATGCGTTTCTCAATTTCTAAACCTAACTCCTTGGTTCTTGATACTTGTTCTAGTTAAAACAGTCATCATCACAATCAGTTTGTATAACGTCCTCTGCTGAACATTAGCCTCCTCCCGAGAGATACAACTGGCCTGCTAGGTGTAATGATATTGCCATTGTCATTACACCTAGCAGGCCAGTTGTTGACCACAGTATTATCTGCAGTATATATACTCGGGTAAACACAGCTGCCCGTTACCTGGTATACGATTGCCATAGATAATGGTAAAAGCAATTTTTTATTTCCTTTTTTTTTTTAAGATTACTAGCAGAGTTTTGCAATCTACTAGTATTCTTGTTAACCCCTCGTGCTAAGATAAAATGCCTGTGTTACGAGTGGGTTCACGTTGGTAGTGCAATGGGTGGGGATCGAACCGGCAACCACAAGATTACAGGTCCGACGCCCCTAGCCATTGGCCTACGACCGCAATTACGGAGAGGCTTAAAAGAATTTACTCAAAGATTTCTTGTCGAATGTGGAGTACACATTAGTGGCTACTACTAATTACTGACATCTATAGTTAATTACACGTATCTATTGGCACATTATGGGTTGTCCGACGCCCTCGTTACTCCGCTGGCACTGGAGCCCTACACTTTACATATAATTACTCGCATGACCTGCAATCCGTCAGGTAAATTATATGTTATCAATACTGAAGAAAATAACGATCCCTATTTTTTTAAAGGGTTTAGTAGAAAGAAACCTTTAGAAAAATAGGGATCGTTATTTTATGGATAACTTTTGTTCCATTTTATCTTCATCATCAGCAGCCCGCTATTGTGGAACCGCTGTATTACCTATATACACAAGAAAACGTGGTATACAATTGTCAAAGATTATGTCATGAGAATTAAGACTAACGGCTTAACTTAGGTAGGAGGTTTCCTCTTTGCCTCGGATAGCTCGCTAAGCCGATGATGCCCCAATTATTATAACATTATCTATAACAATCGCCGATACACGATTGTTATAGATGATGTGGACAAGCATCGGCGTTATATAATATCTACTAAATACCCGTGCGCGGTTTCACCCACGTTAACATACAATAATAAAAATCTTTTATCTTTATTATATTAATATAGATTATATAGGTACATGCATAATACTAATACCAATCGTGGTGACTACAGCAATACCCTTTGATGACAATTAAGCTACTATAGAAGTGAATTCCTAGCGAGTTCGCTCGTGTTGTTTTTACCAATTGTATGTAAGCACATAAACAGTACGATTATTTTTCTTGATAATCATCCATGCTCTTGTCGGTGAAGCTTTCAACATACGACATGGACATGACATTTATAGTTCTTTTATTTATTTTATCATTTAGACGGTTATCCATAAAGGCTCTTCTTGGCCGTCTTATTTCCCGTCTTCTCCTTGTCTTTATGTTTTTTTTTAATTTGACATGTCGAATTAAGTGTCCTAGCTGAGGTTCCAGTATATTCCTCCTATACAAGATACAAAAACAAGACCCAACAAAAAGACAACTATGTACAAAGGTTCTTCTTATTTCTACAAAAATCTCTTCCAGTAGACCTGCGCGAGAAGTCGAAAGACATAAGAATTTAGAAGTGTGCATCGATCTAAATATCGATCTCTTTTCGTCTACTATTTCTTCTTCTATATTCAGTTTTCTTTCCATACAACTAATTTTCATAATTCTCTGCCAACACCACATTTCAAATCTCTCTCGTTCTTAACAAATTGTTAATAATTATCAATTTAAAAAAGTAGGTACCAATATTCATAGTCAATTCGACAGAACATAATTACACAGCTCATGTAATTTATCTCAGCCATTGGTTGTCGTGGTGCCGAGGTTGCGATCACTACAATGGATTGTTAAAGCAGTGGGTGTTGCCTACACAATACATTACAATATTATAACTTTATAGGGCTGCGATTATAAACAGATATTGCTAGAGAGCATTACTCTTAACGCGTCAATATGAAAATAATATATTTATGAGATGTATACTTTTTATTTTGTAAAGTAAAAGTTTGTGTCACGTAAATGTATTAATAAACGATTTTACGAAACTTGCAATTTTGATCAGTGTCTCATTACAATCACTTTATCTTATAATAACAATACAACAGTCTAAGTATTATTTTTGCTGTTACCTACAGATGTTAGTATCCTAGTTTCTTAATTCGTATAATAAAAAATATAATTTACAGATTTTTTAAATTTCGATTCTGACTAGTTCACATCTATGTTCAACTATGAATACTAACATAAGTGCCGAATAAAATTGATTTAAAATTGATATAATTTTAACATTTTTTTGAAAATTTACCCCGACCTACTAATTTATAAAAATTACGGGATATGGGGACACGGTTTGTGAATTTCAAATGTTATGACATTTTTTAAATATATTCATATGAGCATTTTAATTAATTGCTTCCGAATGTTCTTTGAATCACAATGAAAAATATATCAAAGCCTTTTAAGAAGTTAGACGAAAATTTATTTAGGAGGAACATGTTTAGTTAGGTATAAGACCAACAGCTAAACCTTATGTTTTAGCAGGGTAACTATGATGTTATTAAAATCAAGTTTGCAGCGCTTATTAGTCGCAGCCCTATCGCCTGCGACATAATCGCGTCGCAATTTTAACACAACTACATGGTATAATGGTGTAAACAATCTATTAGCTGCACGTTTATACTAAGGTGTTCAGGTACCGACACGATGAGACACCACGCGCTGAACCGACAGCTAAACATGCTCTCTGACACACGGGTGAGACACCACCAACTTCCATACTTTTACTTGGATTTTTATGCGCCCCGCGGTTTTACCCGCGTAACTCTGCCCCAGTGGGTCGGAGCGTGATTTTTTGTAGCCTATATGTTAATCGAGATTATTAACTATCTCCGTGCAAAGTTTTAGGCAAGTCCATTCGGAAGTTTTTACGTGAAAGAGTAACAAACTTCCGCTTTTATAATATTAGTAGGGTATTTCTAGTCCATGTTCACGCACGCCACTTATGCGTGATGAACATAAAAATAAGGAAAATTGGTATAAGTATGTAAAGTTCGGTTTTCGGTTAAAATGGTTAAGATAATAAGGACAGGAAAAAATGTGATATTAGATTTTTTTCTTTTTAATATTAATTAGGCTAATGGGTTGGTTGGTTGCAACCTCTTCGCCTGCAGTAAGAACTCTATGGTTCATTGTTGGCGCCAAGAGTACAAGGTATACTTATTGAAAGAAAAGGAATAGTGCATCTATGTTTCTGCACTACAATAAGTAACTCCACAACCTTTCTAACTTTTACGCGGATTTTTCTCGGGAGAATATTTCTAATCAACAATTATTATTTAGACTTAACTTAATTATTGAGAATAAAGGAATAAAGATTGCATCTGAGCGTTCTACAGATGGCTTATCCTTTAGAGATTGCCGGCCGTGGCCGAAAGCAGACTTTTTTTTCGCAAGGACATTTATATCTATAGAAAAAATATAGAAAAGCAGAGCTCCAGTCTAATTAAATAGTTTATAAACTACAAACAACCTGCCTGGGCGCGCCCCCTATGTGATGGGGAAGGATTGTGGAGTTATGACTTTTAGTATTTAAGGGGAGTTTTGCGCAACTGTTGCTCTACGTTATAGTTCGCGGGCCTCTCGATCTTCGGGTCTACGAGAGCATCCAAAAATCCTAATTAGTCGGGAGGACTACATTATAAGCCTCTTTTTGAGATGGCTATTAAGCTTCATTATATTTCTACGGGAGCCATGTGGTGAGACGAAACAGACTGTTAAGGTTTGTGTGACGTGTCACGGAACGATTGCGATTTTACTATACAGTTCAAGGGTTAGTGCTTGTTCACGTTGAAACGCGCGGGCGCGGTGGCGAAATAGGCGCGGTAGACGTCGCGAGCTCGTGTTCACATTAACCGCCAGGCGTTCGCGCGAGTGTGACGTATTGTCAGAGGTTGTAAATATGGACCACGATCTTTTATTTTTAACCGAAAATTCATACCTAAAGTGGGAGATGCTAAAAATTAGAATTGGCGTGCACGAAATTAATAAAGAAAGAGAACGGTATGGTGAATTTCATACTTTATATGGTAATTTGAGAGAACATCCTTCAAAATTTTTTGGATATACCAGGATGAGTGTCCGCTGTTTTGATTACATACTGGATTCAATAAGGAGTGATATTTCAAAAGTGGACACAAATTTTCATTAAAGTATAAAGCCCGAAGAAAGACTGTTTGTAACTATAAGGTGAGTTTAAAAAAAAAAAATTTCATAGTAAGTAGTTAAGTAAATTATCATTTTTTATCGGGATACATATTGCAGTCATTCAAATTCAAACAAGGTTCCTCTTTATTATTTTATTTAATTAATATTATCGTTATCAATTATACAAAGTTTAATTTCCATAATTAGTCGTGTTATAATCGTATGTATTATATCCATGGTGAGACTGCGTCATGCCACTATTCATTTCGTCCATAATAACTTGTGTAATATTGTTTCTAGCGCGTAGTTTTTGCATAGGAGATTCTTTCATGTACGGCAACAAACTTTTAAAAAATAACAGACCTTCGCAATCTTGTTCGTGTTGTTTGCTGCTTTGTGACAGTTTAAGTTGTAATAATTCCAACTTTTTCTTCTCCAATTCCATAAATTCCTGTCTTACATCTTGTGCACATTTACGTTTGGTGCTCGTATATTGTGTACTTGAAGATGCACCAGCTATGGAGGGGAGGACCGCTCATCATCATCATTATTATTGCTGTTTTCATCAGTAGTTTCATCTAAATTGCCTTCATTTATTTCTGGGGTAACATCATCTTTTATGAACAGCATCATTTGAAAATATGGCCACATTGAAGTGTTTTGATCTGTTCCAGCATCACCAGAACGAGAAACCGGAATTTTCTTAAATTCTTTCATAAATTGGTCCCGAATGTTCTTCCATTTTTTCCTTAAAGCCTTTTCTGTAAAATCAGAAATATTGTTTAGTGTTGATGATTAGTGTAAATATATTTAAGTTTTACATTATAATTACATTTTTTATTATGTTTCAGATATCTCTCCACTGGATTGGCATTTCGATCTTTGGCATATAGCTTTCGTATGGGTGTTAGTACTGTGTCTGAGATTGTTTATAGTACCTGTGAAGCTATTTGGAAAAACAATTTGAATGTCCACATGCCACAGCCATCTGAAGACCAGCTTATGAATATTGCTTCAGATTTTAGGGAGATGTGGCACTTTCCTAACTTGGCATTGGTATTGGCAGTTTGGACGGTAAACATTGTAGGGTTAAACGACCTAAAAAATCAGGATCGGCATTTTTTAACTACAAGCATTATTCCTCTATTGTTTTGCAAGCTGTGGCTGATGCGAGGAAAAGATTTTTAACTATTGAAGTGGGAGGTAGAGGAAAGCAAAGCGACGGCGGTACATTTAATGCCTCGTCCCTGAACCGGTTACTCGAAAGAGGTGCATTTAATATTCCGGAACCAAGAACAAACGTCTCAGTCGTTTGATAATGCCGCGAGCGGGCCGCGCGCGTCGGTCGCTCGCTTGCCCGCTACTTAGACCGCACCTGCGTTTTGTACGTGAACACTTGGATATAAACTCAAGTGTTTGATATTTCATGACCGCGCCCGCGCCCGCGCCCGCGAGTCAACGTGAACAAGCACTTAGATAAGTAAATAATAGATGGCATTGATAAATCTTTCTGAATGTCGCAATCGTTTCGTACACACAGAAGTACTTAAGGCGCAACATTTGCACTTCAGGTATTTAACGAAGAAATTGTCGGAAAGTAGCATTTCATATCTGTTATCACGATGCGAAAGTAAGCGGCAATAACAGACCTATGGTAAGTCGTCATTAGGTCAAAAACATGGAAAAAGCATTGTGAATATCTATAATCTAAATTTGATACTATTATAGTTGTATTGAAATTCCTTGGATTGGACCTGCTAATACTATTACCTTTCAAGGCTTATAAACAATAGACTCGTTGTTGATTCGCAAAATAAACAAAATTTCGCAAAATAAAATTTTAATATACAGTTAAAAATGCCATATTCCGACATATTCATTGATAAATACTTAAAGTGCGAACATTGCGCCTTAAGGTCTTTATACTTTGTTATTTTTTGTGTTTCAGTATGTGGTATACCATTGTACTCTCACCAATGGTAGAATAAAGAGGATGAGTGGGACAATTGGTTTTATTTGCACAACGCGGGGAGGATCCAGATCTTCTGGACTTCTGTTCACAGACGATATAAAAACAAAACTTATTTAATAGATAGGTACATAAAGCACGTAATAGTAATACCAATTAAATTATTAATAGAATACAATGCTAGTTGCGCCACGAATGTCTCTTATGAGCGATTTATGCGAGGTGTCGAACGCACTTCGTTATAATGGAGTTTTGTAACGCACAATCACTAGGGACTTAGTCGTTCCACTTTCGATTGTCTTTGATTAATTGATTAGTATTACTAGTGGCTTTAATAGAATGATGGCTCCGAAAGTATGAGACATTGGATTGCCACTGAACCTAGAAGGTAAGGGGATCGTTACTGTTTCGGAAGAAAACTTCACGGAGACAAACGTTCTACATCATCTCGAAATCAAGTTTTGTGGTACATGTATTATAGCACACAATATTATATATCTATCTATATAGTAATATATAGCATTATGAAGCTGAATGGTTTGTTTGTTTCTTTGCTTGAACGCGTTAACGCGGAACGACTCATCTATCGAGGAAAGCTACAAGCTATATTATATACAGGGTGTCCAAGAACCTGGCGTCCAACTGGATTCCCACGATGCCCCAAGTTCTAACAGTACTCAGAAAAATATTTTAAAAAATCCACCCCATGTACTTACAGAATTATACTGATTTAAAAAAAAAGGGGAAATGAGCACCCTGTGACATACTTTTGAATGCTGTGACTGCTAATGCTGATAATTTCGATATTTCTTGGAGGTTTTGTAATCTAGGGTATTGCTGTGTCTAAATAGAATGTAAAAATAAAGTACTTATTGTACCATTTTAAAATAAAATATTATTTTAACTAAAGGTGATATGGAAAACTATTGAATTTCGCAACTTTGACCGACTGTAGTGTAAAAAAAATGTACCAAAATAGTATGGCAAGTGACGTCAAATTTTGACGCGTTTATTCCTCTTTTTAAAAAGGTATAATACTTACACATTAATTTGAAAAAAAAAATTTTGATAATATTTTTACTCAACAACCCAATTTTTACGATGTCTTACAGAATTCTTAGAAAGAAAAATTTACGACGAATTGAATCTAACCTCTAAAGAATTACTATTGTATGCTCATAAAAATAACAACAGGCCTCTCAAAAAACAGGTTAGACCGTAAGGGACGGTATGTGCATGCATCTCACCATAGTGATTCGTTATTACAACAGGAGGGAGCAAGACAGAAACTATCTTTGCGATTTGCTGGTTCTTCTTTATGGTACCCCATTATTCAGGTAAGAGTGAGGGAGAAAAAGGTTAGAGGTGCGAGTGAGATAGATAGTGACGCTATCTGGGATCGTGCTATTTAGGATAACAGTACGGTCAGTACGCGTCACTGCCTCCTGCCGTTACTACGCACCTCTCTCTTATTGTTACCATTGATCACGTACTACGATTTAAAGCTTTGTTTATTGGACTCGATTACTCTTTGTGCTCTGGACTTTGAAACGAACTCTTTACGACGACCTTTGCCTGTGTTTGGACAGTTTGTGTTTTGTGTGTGCTACCATGGCGACCTACACTCCGCTAGAATACGCAAATATGCACTACATTTATGGAGAATGTAGAGGTAATGGACGAGCTGCAGCGAGACTTTACAGAGAAAGGTATCCGAGGGCTACGCGATATCCCGACCATCGAGTTTTCATTAATGTGCACAGATCACTATGTGACGGGCGGTTCCCCAATCAAGTAGCTGGTGAAGGACGACCCGTAAATGACTTCATACGCGATGAAGTTTTAGAGGCGGTGTCGGCAAATCCAAGCATCTCTGTGCGAGGAATAGAAGCTGATACGGGGATACCGAAGAGCACAGCACACAGTATTCTCCAAAAAGAAGAATATCATCCGTACCACGTACAGCGAGTGCAAAGTCTTTTACCTCGAGACTATCCGAGCCGAGTCGCGTTTTGTGAAACAATCCTGCAAAAACATCGAGAAGACGAAAACTTTATCGACAAAATTTTGTGGTCAGATGAATCAACATTTAAGAAGGATGGCTACATGAACCTACACAACTTGCACGAGTGGCATGTGGAAAATCCGCACTTGATGCGAGAAGATAGATCCCAGTACCGGTTCAAAGTGAACATGTGGACCGGTATTCTCTGTGGGAATATTACTGGTCCATTTGAGATGCCCGAGAATTTGACTGGCGAATCATATTTAAATTTTCTTCAAAATGATTTGCCAAACTTACTAGAAGAGACCCCACCAGATATGTGGTTCCAACACGACGGCTGTCCAGCACATTTTCGCGTATCCGTTAGAGAGTTTTTGGACGAGCAATACCCGAACAGGTGGATTGGGCGATCAGGAACAATCCCGTGGCCAGCCCGCTCACCTGACTTAAATCCGCTGGATTTTTTTTTCTGGGGAACTATGAAGGAGCTCGTTTATGCGAAGCCCATTAATGACATCGCTGACCTTCGTGAGAAGATAACACAAGCAGTGCAGGTGATACGTCAAAAAAGTTACTCGCGAAACATAAAGCGGTCCTTTTTAAGGAGAGTGAGAGCTTGTATTGCCGCGGGTGGTCAACATTTTGAACATTTATTGTAATAAAATATCTTTAAACTAACATTCTTTGCTTTTATTCTACTGGGAACCCATCTACCTGTGTGTATTTCCTTCTTGCTCACTCTTGGAACCGAAGTAAATAATAGTAGTAACATAACAGTTTCTAAGATAAGAAAGGGTCCGACAGTTACCGTTAGTAGGTAGGCACTTCGTAAAAATTGGGTTGTTGAGTAAAAATATTATCAAATTTTTTTTTTTCAAATTAATGAGTAAGTATTATACCTTTTTAAAAAGAGGAATAAACGCGTCAAAATTTGACGTCACTTGCCATACTATTTTGGTACATTTTTTTTACACTACAGTCGGTCAAAGTTGCGAAATTCAATAGTTTTCCATATCACCTTTAGTTAAAATAATATTTTATTTTAAAATGGTACAATAAGTACTTTATTTTTACATTCTATTTAGACACAGCAATACCCTAGATTACAAAACCTCCAAGAAATATCGAAATTATCAGCATTAGCAGTCACAGCATTCAAAAGTATGTCACAGGGTGCTCATTTCCCCTTTTTTTTTTAAATCAGTATAATTCTGTAAGTACATGGGGTGGATTTTTTAAAATATTTTTCTGAGTACTGTTAGAACTTGGGGCATCGTGGGAATCCAGTTGGACGCCAGGTTCTTGGACACCCTGTATATGGTACGGCTAATAGCCGAATTGCGGCTACATCTAGTTTTAGCCGGCTACAACTTACCTAGCCGCATGTGGTCGGCAATAAGTCCCTGTTCAACTCCATTGGTTTAGGTTTAGGTTTTTTTTTTTAACCACCCCAACATCTTTTATTGTCCTGCATAGGTATTGTTTATTTAATTAAAACCTAGTTCTAACCGAAGATAAGTAGGATAGGTACATCTAAGTTTAACCGCATGTGGTCGGCTGCACCTAGTTGTAGCCGGCTAAACCTAGGTGTAGCCGCACTTCGGCTATTAGCCGTAACATATATATAAAGTTATATAATTATAAAGTTCCCACGGGAACAGCAGTTACGCGGGTGAAACCGCGCGCCGGAACTTATTATATACAATGTCATGTCAATTTCATTGATCCCAAGATGCTTCTGGTGCTATGTGTAATTTGAAATAAACACCAACTAGCATAATATTTTACAAATATTATCAAAATGTTAATCATAATGTTTTAATTTTTATATTGAAACGTTAAACAACCAGCACCCTGATCTTGAAGATCTACTTATACATAGATTATTTCCTTCAATTATTTTCCAAAGTGAAAATTTGAATGCATAACTCAATCTCAAATGTCTATTACGAGCAAAATATCCGTATTCAAAGCAGCCATTATTGATTTCCAGTTATACCCAGGACTGGAGTTGTCTGTTTAATCGCGGATCACCATAAACCCATCACATGGCGGCGACTACCTTCGTCTCCTAATGAAAGCTACTCGCCTTCGAGACGGACGGCGCAGCTACCCGTCAATTATGTCTGCGCAGCCATCATTGTGGTGGAGCTGCGCCTACGCATATAACTGTGCTAACTCTTAACTCTTGTAGCATAAGTCGTGTTTATACAGAATTAGGTGTTTACAATTGGTGTGCTGATGAATTGTCGGCTAATAGATTATTTGTTAAAGGAATTAACTTACTTTTGCTGTTGAGAAAGAATACGGATATTAATTATTTGGGACTAGAAAAAAGTAATAAAAAAAGGTTTATATACCTATAGGTTAAAATTAACTAAAAAATCTATAAATAAATTTCAAAATTGAGGTTAATACATTCAGACCACCGCACTAGCAGGTTTAAAAACAATATTAATCTCAATTTTTTTTAATTAAGTAATCGATAAATATTTCCGTAGAGTACCTATACAAAAATTCAAAATATTAAAAATTATTATACACACATGTATTTGGCATGATTTCAGAATGTGAATCTATGGCTTAAACAGAAATACCGTAATAAAATATTTCAACATCGAATACCTATTTTATCTAAACCTACTTATTATATAAAGTTAAAGGGTTTCTTTGTTTGTTTGAACGCGCTAACCTCATAAACTATTGATCTGATTTGAAAAAATATTTCACAGTTACATAGCCCAATTATCGAGGAAGGCTATATTTAATTATGAAGTTCCTACGGTAACGGGAGTAATCGTGCGCGGGAATCTAGTTTCATATATTCTGTCTTACCACGTTCTAGCATCAGTGTCCTTCCTATAACGCAGGGTTTCTTAAACTTTTTGAAGTCACGGAGCACTTTCACAATTTAAAAAAATCCACGGACCCCTGACAAATAATATTTTTGGAAAAAAAGCCTTATTTATATTATTAAAAAATACTTTTATTGGTAGTTTCATTACAGTTACTACTTATATAGATAATGAGAAGGGTGCTGCTGTTGGCCTCAATGAGAACGTTAAATTTTGGGATTGTCTTCGACAAGGTAAGGCGCATGTCATCTGCGACGTTCAATCGATTGCGATTTTTTGTCTTTATTGACACTAGAACCGAGAACCCTGCCTCGCAAAGATACGTATTAACAAACGGTATCAGAACGGACATAGCTCGCTTGACAAGAATTGGGTACAAGCTTGACTCAAAGAACACCAAAACTCGCCAAGATCTTTTGCATGAAATTCAGCTTTCAAAATTTCTTTAGATCTTATGTCAATTAAGTCATCTTTAATAAGATCTTCATCGCTGATATTATCAATATTGATTAAAAATGGATTCCGCATCAGCCTTTCTTTTTCAAGCAATTCTGAGATAAAATATCCTTCAAAAGACGTAAGCAATGTTTCCATATGCTTAGACACCTCTACCTGACTTTACCTGAGTCTACTCTTCTTTTCGAAAGTGGCAGTTTACCCAAGAAAGCTTCTAACCGTTCAGACGCATCCACGATGTTGACTGCAGGATCCTGAATGGACAGGTTAATTTCGTTCAAATGAGTACATACATATATCTGCCCAGTACGCTAGCCCTTGTACAAAATCTTCGCTCTCAAGATATTCATACAATGAATTTAACGCAACTCAAACAAGCGCTTCAAGACCTGTCCCCTTGACAGCCAACGAACTTCTGTGTGGTAAAGCAGTACCTCATGTTCTGACCGCATTTCTTGACAAAGCCTTTTAAGCAGGCGGTGGTTTAAGGCTCTTGCTATGATGAAGTTAACTCTTTTGACACATGTAGATATAACTTCCTTCAAAAAAGTAGGCATTGTTCGTGAAGCCAAGGCATGTCGATGTAAGACACAATGGGTGATTCTCACATAAGGGATCTCTTTCTTGATCAAAGCCGCAAAACCTGATGTGTTACCAAGCATTGCGGGAGCTCCATCGGTGCATATACTACCAAGTTTAGTCTTCCAGTCTACATTTTGTTCGATGAAAAATCTTTTTATAATTTCAAAGAAATCTGAAGCTTTCGTAGTTTCTAAAAGTGAGTCATAAAACAGAGACTGTTCTTACTACGCGTGTCATGTTTTACATTACGGTCAAACACCAAGAGTTGGCTGCATTGTGAAACATCAAATGCCAATGCATCTCGTCGAGTTTACTAAAAAAAATCTAATAAATATGGTTACAGACTGACCTACTGCGGACCCCTGAAAAACATGCTACGGACCCCCAAGGGTTCCGTGGACCCCACTTTAAGAAACCCTGCTATAACGGGTAACTAAATATTACTATTGAATTGTGAATTTGCGAGAACTTAGCGAGTCTGTAATTAAGAATGGCAGTAATAGGGAAGAAAATCAACACAGCAAAGACGACGTTTATTTTCTAAAATAATGGGACGAAGGAACCGGGATGTGTATAATCGAGAATTTCAAGCTTGCGATGTTGAAGCCTGTTGAAATTGAGAAAGCTGCAATATTTTACGTTTAAGTGTAATTTATTGGATCTTTTATATAAGAGTTATTGAAACAACGTTTGCAGTGCTTGGGTGGGTGCTGAGATGAATGTTGTCTCGCGGGCACCGCGGCCATTTTTGATTGATTTTGTTTCAATTATTTTATGAAGAGGACTTATTACGTTATTATTTTTATTTATTGTACAGAATTTTTCATACGACATTGGGAAATACATGCAAATTAGTAGAAACTACTCTTTTATTTTGTTACTCGGTATGTTTTGATTCAAGTTCAAGATTATAGTTTAAGTTGCTTACGATAAAATGTTAATTATGTAGCATAATGTATCGAGAGATTGATGAAATACTATAAATAATGGTTTGGTTTTAATATTTACGCTCAAAGTACCCACATCATCTTACTGATTTCATTCTAACTTTTTGTCTCTCACAGAAGGAAAATCATGTTATGGATTTTCACTTACCTACTTTGTATACCTGTTGACTGGACTGATTGAGATTATAATAAGCTGATTCTATTTATTATTATTATTAATAGAATCTAGCGTTACTTTGCGGAAATTCATATTAATCTAAATAGAAAAGACAAAATATCTAGTGTTAATTCCAAAAAAATGTGTCTATATGCTATCGTACATATTTTTTGCGGACGGGAGGATGGTGCGAAATTGCACTACAGCATATAGACACATTGCATATAGATAATTTTTACATGTTGTTACTATAACAACATGCATATGTAGTTACTATAAATAAATATTTTTCTTTTATTCTTTCTTACTCCACGGAGGATCATCAGGGCGGTGTTGACGATTCGAAAGCTACTGCGCATATTGCGCAGTATATTGTGCATATTTTTTGCGGGCGGGATTAAAATTGCGTTACAGCATATAGACAAACATCATTTTCGGAAAAATACTAGATATTTAGTCTTTTTAATTTAGATTTACTGCTTTATTTGTACTGTAACATTCCAATTTCGGAGTTGCATTAAACAAGGAATAGCTTAATTCTAATATTGATGTCTTCTACTGCAGCAGTAAACAAGTGGAGCAGGAGCATCTCTGTAGGAGAACTCACCAGGGAGGCGGACCGCTGCTGTTTGTGCAGGTCATGTTGGCTGCGGGAGCGCTCCTCGCCCGCGTCAGAGAATTGACCGGACTTCCGACTGCTGGAACAAACATCAACTTGTTATAATGGCGAATATGATATGTGTCTATTGAACGTTACTTAATACAATACTTAATAGCAGCAGGTCCCAAATGGTTCTGTAGACACGTAATGTCACAAAAGGAGGCCGCGGAGCGGGAGAGGAAAGTAGATCCCTCCGCCCACCCGCTTCACAGACGGCGTGCCGTCCCTGCAAGTACTTCATAATCAAATATATTCCTCGTTAAATTGAATATTTAACACTGAAAGTATTTTTCAAATCGGACCCTACTGGTCCGATTTGAAAAATACTTTCAGTGTTCCCGAGATTAGTTCTTTCAAGCAAACAATTAGTATAGAAGTAAAGATAGACTGTAGATGATACTGTTAAAGACATAATTAAGAGCGTAGGAATCGAGCGTAATGGATAATACGGACACCAATCCGCTTGTAAAGCGAGCTGTCTATAGCAAAATCCACTTCGAGTAGACATAAATTTAGAAAGCATGACTCATAATGTAATTAATATTATTACAAAAATATAAACAAACACTTTTTTCCAACGTCAATAACAATAGTTAGTGGCGATGGCACGTGTCATTTAGATACCTATCTTAAAAAATAAAATATATTACTTAATTTCAGAAAAAAAACATGTTGCTGTTGCGTAACATTTCACACGAAATTAAGAGTAAAATATAATTAATGAAGTGGAATTAGGTATATTACGTGAGATATCATCACACTTTCATGGTTGTCTAACTACACGGTGCTATTGTGTTTTTTATAACAATTGTCAAAATTACACATGACAAAGTATTAAATACGAGTAGGTTGGAGCGATATGATGATGACAAAGCGACCGATTACTGTGAGAGCTTTAACATTGATATACAGTCGGATATAAAATAGATATAATAAAAGATTGTGATAAAATTCACAACAATAAAAATATCTTTTTTTTTCTGGTGGACATGTCATTATGCAGTTAATGCCACGATGTTTTCACTACTTACTCTGATATCAAGTAAGGCTTTAGCCTAGTTATACTATCCATATTTGAATCATCCGGACATTAAGTCTGCTTGCTCAAAATTTTGCAAAAGATAATCAATAAAAATAAACAGAAAAATATATTTCAGTCTACGGCAGGACATTGGAATTTCCAAACATTTTTAACTTTGTACAAAATCGTATTTATCATCATCATCATCATCAGCCCGTATAACGTCCA
The DNA here is from genome assembly GCA_947037095.2 of Nycteola revayana. Classification (NCBI taxonomy): domain Eukaryota; kingdom Metazoa; phylum Arthropoda; class Insecta; order Lepidoptera; family Nolidae; genus Nycteola; species Nycteola revayana. The sequence goes on along the minus strand of OX344851.2, from coordinate 16,074,844 downwards.
ATGTTGAACATTGGCCTCTTCCCGGGGGAGGATGTTTGCCATAGTCACCACGCTTGGCTTGGGTTGGTGACCGCAGTATTATGTTGTACCTCACAAGGAGACGCTGCTGCCCGTTCCTCGAGATACGATTATTATTGCTGATATTATAGCAATCGGGACTAACGGCTAAACGTGCTTTCTAAAAGCACGGAGGGTAGTCCCTCTACCAATCAGACCCGGAAAGAAATCTTAGAATTTACACAAAGATTTCCTGTCCGGCGTGGGAATCGAACCCACGACTTCCGAGATTTAAAGCGAGCCAAATACCGCTACTATATGGAGATTGTGGATTGTATAACGTTTTATTTAATTGTTATACAACTAAAAGTAGATAGCTAATTAAACGTTTAAAATATTAACTATTCAAAATCTATGCTACTTGGCAATGTATCCAGAATGCTGGAAGCATTGCCCCATAGAATGGCAATGCTTATCTGCTTTAACAAGTAAATACCAGCACTTGCGAGAACGAGTCACAATTTTTTTTGGCTCTCGACCTCATTATTACATTTTTATTTGAGCAAGCATGACAATTGACATTCTGCTCGAATTCGGCCATCATGCCAGCCCTACTCTGCGACCTGTAAAGAAGAGACGGCGCGAGGGTACCGACGAATAGTGGGTATAACGTATTAAGAGTAATAAATCGTACTATTATCTTTCTTTTTGATATTATTATCACATCAACCAAATAAATATTAAATTTATTTAACACCTCACAACCATTTTCCTTCTTATTTCCTATAAAGCTACCAAGTAAACCGCCTTATTTTATCATAAGTATTTCCCATTGTGATGGTTATCATCGACACTGACCTTATACGGGAACCACCGGGCACGTATGGCGATGCTCGAATGACACGTTAAGCTATGCTAATGGTAGTAGCCCACGCATGGATTGTGTTGAACTCATAAACTTAACAGTAAAAAAGATATTAAAAGTTATTAAGGTAAGATTTTAATCTTACCTTAATAGCTTTTAATATCTCTTTTAATATCTGATAAAAATCATAACTAATATTTCGAAAGTAAAGTAATAAGCTCAATTGTATAGGTGCAGATAAAGATGGTATATAATATGAAACATTATATGCCAATCTCGTTATCAGTATACACCGTGAAATTTTAATGGTTGTTTTCCCGAAGCAGAACAACTTGCCGTCGGTAGTACTATCGAAACATATTTTTTATTTTTTTTTTAGACATGTTTTGGATTTAAAATTATTAAAAAAAATATTAGACAACTCGAAAGCGTGATAAACAGTAGTAACACTAGACGGACCTTGTAGGTACTACTCGAATCGCACGCGCTGCTGACAAAGTAAAGAACGATACATAAACGTTTAAAGCAAAATAAGAGCTCAACGCTTTCGAATTGTCTAATATTTTTTTTAATAATTTTAAATCCAAAAAATGTCTAAAAAAAAATAAAAAATATGTTTCGATAGTACTACCGACGGCAAGTTGTTCTGCTTCGGGAAAACAACCATTAAAATTTCACGGTGTATAGCGTCACGTATGTCAATAATTAGCTTCCGCGCACCCGTGTAAATCCCGTTCACATAAGTAACCATGTACCCCATCTATACTCAAATTATAAATAGAAAAATAAAGTATTTTTGTAAGTTTGTTTCAGATTTCGATAATTCTTTCGCCATTAGAATGCTACATTATCCCCGAGTAACATTGGCTATAATTTTACACGAAATGTGCACCCGGGCGAATGTGTCCCTTGCGTAATATAATATAGCCTTCCTCGATAATAGACACACTGAAAGATTTTTTGTAATCGGACCAGTAGTTCAAGCAAACAAACAAAATCTTCAGCTTTATATATTAGTATTTGTAGATAAGATAATTACATTACCTCGTACAATTTGTAATTTTATTTATTACGTATTTCAAATAAATATTCTATTCTATTCTAGTGAAGATATTAATTAAATCAAATTCTTATTTTTCTATACAAAAATTAATTCATATTAAAAAACCGGCCAAGTGCGAGTTGGACTCGCGCAGGAAGGGTTCCGTATCAGTTACAAGTGCGTACCTATTTTTGATATCAAGAATAAAAAAGCGCATGTTTATGAAATGTTATTTTATATTCGAGTTCATTGAATGAAAGGTAAATTGCGGTTTACGATTTATCACGTATTCAAAAAAAACTTCTTACAAGATCTCGTTCAAACCAATTTTCGGTGGAAGTTTGCATGGTAATTGTACATCATATATTTTTTTTAGTTTTATCATTCTCTTATTTTAGAAGTTACAGGGGGGGGGACACATTTTACCACTTTGGGAGTGTCCCTCGCGCAAACTATTCAGTTTAGAAAAAATGACATTAGGAACCTCAACATCATTTTTAAAGACCAACATGTATGGGTTCGATGAAAAAAAAATGACTTTCGATCAGTTCTGTGTATGGAGAACCCCAAAATTTATTGTTTTTTTTTTCTATTTTTGTGTGGAAATCTTAATGCGGTTCACAAAATACATCTACTTACCAAGTTTCAACATCATAGTTCCTATAGTTGCTGAAAAAAGTGGCTGTGACATACGGACGGACAGACAGACAGACATGACGAATCTATAAGGGTTCCGTTTTTTGTCATTTGGCTACGGAACCCTAAAAAGTGAATACATAAAAAGGGGTGCAAAGGTTTTGCTTCACGTATTAATATTAAGAATGCATTACATGACATAAAAATAAATATTATCTTTATCTTATACTGGCAAATGTATGCGGTAATAAAAATCCGTAAAGTTTTCTCGCGGTTTCGCTCGTGGCAAGATTATATCAGTAGCTATTGTTTCACATAAAAGACAACGTGTATATCATTTATTTAGCTATCATGATAACAGACTTCAGTGCCTGAAGACAAAAGGCTTCAATCAATATGTGTTACCAGTGATGATATATGGATCTGAGACGTGGTCTCTTACTGTGGGCCTCATAAGAAAATCATGAATGCTAATCAGAAATGAAGAGATCCGCAGGAGAACGAAGGTCGCTGACATAGCTCAACGGATTAGCAAGCTGAAGTGGCCATTGCCACTTGTTCTTCGAAGAACTCACCGCCGATGGAGCAGAAAGGTTCTCGAGTGGAGACCACGAAAAGGCAAGCGCAGCGTGGGACTACCGCCTGCACGATGGACCGACGTCCTCATAAAGGTAGCTGGGAGTAAGTGGATGCAGGCCGCTAGCAATTATTCCCGCTGGAAATCGACCGACGGGCTGATGATGATGATAATAAAAGACGTGCGGAATTTTGTTTTTTTTTCCGGTTAGCCATATGTATAGCCGCTAGAATTTTGTTACTTTGCCGGGCATAAAGCATCTACGCACGCGATCGCTAGTTATAGTGCTTGGATGGACCCCGGCTCCGGGTGGTTGCTGGAGGGGGTATTATGTATTCAACTATAATTTTTAGAGAACTTTTTTTCAGAAATGTCGATTTACATCATATTCTCAGGCTTTGGGTTTAATAGGATACCGAAAGGTTCATTGCAAACTAAATGTAGGGATGCGCCGAATTTATTTTTCAATTACAAAAAAGACAAAAACAAACGGCCGTAGCCCAATGGGAAGGGGCGTCGGACTTGTGATCATGTGGTCGTCGGTTAGATCCCCACCCATTGCACTACCGACGTGAAACTACTCGTAAACACAATTATTTTAGCTTAGCTCGAGGGGTTAACAAGAATACTATTAGACTGCAAAACTCTGCTAGTAATATTTAAAAAAATAAAGATGTTAAAACATAAAGTGAATTAAAGCACATTCTTAAACGAGGACACGAGGACACGTCGTGGTATGAGTATTGCTGTGCCACTCGCCTAACCTGCCTTATCTGATGTCTACTTACCATAGCCGTGAGCTACCGAGCTATACAGGTATTTGGTTAAGTTAAAGTAGCGGTCCAAGATGGGGGACACATGGGGGACTGTGCCCCAAAATATTAGGATCATTTACCTACCTTAAGAAAGAGAGAAAAAATATTGAGATATTGAGGAACAAACCGCAGCTCTGGCTCAATGATTGCGGTAATTGCTTCTCAGACCTTTTCTGACCTCTTATGACTTTTTGTCGGACGGACATTACATGGTTAGCCAGGAAGCTTTTCCTACTAAACCGGGCATAGTCTTGTCCTGAGTCTGAATGTGCTTTGTGTCCGTAAAGTGTTTGTATTTGAAATAAGGTCAATAGTGCGGGTGTTGTCTTTTTCTTTAAAAGCAAGTCTCAACACTCTGTAACAAAAGCAGTGAATCAGGAGCTACCCGATTGATAATTAACCATTTCTGTTTCCCGAGATTTCAGTCAAGTCACATTGATATTATAAAGCCCAACATCGTTTATGATATTTAAATATATTTATACATGAAGAAAAAACGTATTTCTTTTTACGAAAATTGCGCGGAATGAGGGGTATGAAATTTCGCACACTTATCTTATCTTATTCACCTCTTATTGTCTGGCTGACAAATTGAATATATAAAGCTGAAGAGTTTGTTTGATTGAACGGGCTAATCTCAGGAAATACTGGTCCGATTAGAAAAATTATTCCAGTGTTAGATAGCTTATTTATCGAGGAAGGCTATAGGCATATTTCAGTTTAGTGAAACTGCGCGCGTGAAGCAGGTTTTTTTCTTTTAATTCCACTAGTTTAGATCCAGGTAATTACCTGCAGGCGAGCTTGCGATGCGCGCGCCGTCCGCCGCTGATCATGGACAGCGTGCTCATCACCGCGGACATGGCGCCGGGTTGCTCCGGGCATGTGACCTGATAACAAACAGATACCAATTAATACTTTGCTTATATATAAACAACGGGGCTCCAAAAGCCAACCACAGACACCTTTGGAGTAAAATGCAGGTGCCCTTTACTTTTCAATTACAAAAGAAGCCCTTTACTCTATACCCTTGGCCCTTATGAAAAAGAAAAGAGAACAATCCATGATAAATAGGCACATTGTAAAATTTGTTTTTTTGAGGATAAATAAAAGGCTTGAATAAATATATAAATATTAGCTCGTTGGTTACCGGTAATATGTTAAACTGTAAGTAGCAAGGTGGTGGATTTCAATGTTTTGCCAATAAAAATCTAAGTATCAGCCCGAAACACGCGTCGCTCGACACCGCGTCATGGCTTTGAGCAGCGGGGCCTGTACTAAAATTCAGGAATTACTGGTCCGATTTAAAAAAAAATTTCACTGCAAGATAGCCCATTTATTGAGGAAGGCTAAAGGCTATATTTAATTAAGAAGTTCTTACGGGAACGGGAGCTACGCGGGTAAAACCGCGCGCAGACAGCTAGTTCAAATATGCTTCACCACAGGCTTTACGGTGACAGAGTAAATACAAGGTAGGTACCTAGGTGCTGTTGAATGTTCATATCTTATTTCGCTTATTGTGTAGCATACGGTTAAGAATTGTCTTATATGTTCGACAACCTCCGTAGCGTAGCGGTATTAGGCTCGCTTGCCGGGTCTAGATGGTTGAGGGACTACTCTCCGTGCCCAAGAAAGCGCGTTAAGTCGTTTTCAAGGAACGGGCAACAGCGTTCCCTTGTGTGGAACAACATTATACTGCGGTCACCAAGCGGCTAGCCAAGCGTGGTGACTATAGCAAATACCCGAGTGGAGGCCCATGTTCAGCAGGGGACGTTATACGAGCTGATGATGATGATATTTCATATACACAACAACTTTAATCTGCCCGCTATAGTGGTTATTCCAAGAAAAGCCCATTTTGGGCGATGTAACTGACAATGATGATGACAAATGCGTGCTTACAACGTCCATTTCTTATTTATAGCTAACTTACAAGAAATAATCGTTCATTTACCACTCTTACATTAAAATATATCAAAAAAAGTTCTACATACAAGGCGATTTCGATTTTACATTTCCTAAGCTCCATAAAACAAGTATACCGACCATAAATTAACGCAAACGTATCGTGTGGGGCGTCGCAAATCATCGCGACAAATTGTTGCGCTGTAGGTACGACGCAAAAACTGCGTCTGCGCATCTTTATGTACATTTCAATAGCGACGGTCAGACAGGGCGGGTAAAGCGGGAAATAGTTTTTACTTTTTGATACAAAGTAAGTGAAATGTAAGAATTATTTATTAAATTCAATTATCTTCAGGATGTTGAATATTGCGAATATTTCATATCCGTTCTCCTAGATATCACTTTTATTTTACGACTATCTACTCTATATTAATATGATAAAATGATTGTATTTTTGTATGTTTGTTTATAATAAACTCAAAAATTACAGAACGGATTTTGATGATTCTTTCACCAATAGAATGCTTCATTATCCCTGAGGTAGAGGCTATAAAAGTCCGCCCGTGCGGAGCCGGGCCGGGTCGCTAGTTTCTAATAATTATATTTTTATATCGCTATAAAAACTAAATCTTTCATTATTCTTTGGTATATTTCAGTATACTGGGTGACTGTTTTTACCGTCTTGTCAATAATTTGGTGTGGAATTGGAATAGAATCTATAGACCACAGTATATTTGTACAAGTTTTTCGGTAATTAGAGTGGCGAAAATCTCATAATATACTTAAAGGAAATACACGAAAAATAAAATAGGTGCCTCTGATACCTAGGCCGCAATCACACATGAATGAAAAGAGTGAGCGAAACAGCGTAACGACCTAGGTACTTAGTTACGCATTTTTACCTTTACGAGTGATACTTAATAATATTTAAATAAATCAAATACCAAGCTTAAAACCGAATTATAACCAAATAATAAATGGTATCTAAACGCTAGTAATACTTATTTAATAAGGAAAATAACTAAATAAAAACGGAGGCAATAAAACGTTTATAAAGTGCTTTATTTATTAATTTTATTATCCTATCTCTAAATATGGAGTTAAATAGATACACTTTGATAGCCATATCTGCTAATGACGGGTTCCGTAACTGAGCTTTTTAATAAAATTAAGGTATGTTTCTTTAGTATTATATATCATTCGTTTATTAACATAAATTTAGAAACGACTAGAAGCAAGAACACTGAGCTTACCTATATATAAAGTTACCTATTAAGTTTAAACTGTAAACAGGAGTTTTTGATGTTATTTGTCGGTTTCTATAAACTTTTCACCAAAATACTTATTTTAAACGTTTGATATCAATACCGTTTAAGTATTTTATCTAACATAAATTCGTCGTTGCCAGTTTAAATTCTCCATTTACATTTTTAGTCCAAATGAGGTTTTCATATATAAAAGTTTTTTTTAAAACCTATTCTTAGCAAAAAGTCTCATATCAATACCACAATATACTATGAATTTATGAGTAAATCCCATGTGACTATCTTTCTATTCGGTAAGTAACTTTTTTTAGTATTCCCAAAAAGTGAATGTATAGTGTATAGTAAAAGAACACATAGAAGCTTTAAAATTTGCAATGACGAAATATCGTGTTACTTGACTTAAAACACTTTTGTTTTTTAAAATAATCCACAATCTAAAAAAACATTTCATTTTTAATTATGTAGCGACTTAAATAAAGTTTCCCAAATAAGTTCTTGGGAAACTGAGAAGCTATTCTGTCACGGAACCCTGAAAAACAAGCATATCACTGCAGTTTCATGACGTAGTTTTTGCTCGTCTGCACATCTCGCGTGTAATGGAGTCGTTTATTATACAGTTATTATATTACGCGCCTTTTCACCCACACTTGGGAAATAGAAAATAGATAGCCTATCTTATACACAAGTCATGCGATGATGATATAAATCTTATGGGTTTTGTTAAACAGATCAGTTTCCGTAAGGAAGGAAGATGATAAATATTAAATGGAGATGTTTCTTCTTCATCTTCGTTATTTATATGGCGTGTTTATTAATCAGTTACATAATTGGCGGAATATGTTAATAGGTATGAAAACTAAAAAAATATAATTAGTCCGTCAGTTAGATTAATAAAAAATATTGTACCTACATTTTTTATTTTTATTTATGAATACAAATTGACAAAGATACAGAGCAACAACAAACTATAAAGTTCAGGAGAGGGGGGCTTGTGACCTAGAAGTGACGTCACACAAAATTTCAATGCGTTGTATCTTCGTCATGTTTTGTTTTAATATACTTTCAATTTAATATTACAAGAAAAATATTAACAACATAAATGTTGTTTCTTAATAATCTGTATAGTATGTATGTATATAAAAAAATGGTTGCATGCATAGTTGTCGTGTTAGATGTTGAAAAAAGATACAATATGCTATATAATAAAGGAAAAACACATTGTAATTTTCACTTTCTCTCGTAAATGTATATGTTCTATTTTGCTTTATTACACTATGGTTTAACAATTAAACTAAATTATAAATTGAATGCATAAGATTAAGATTTATACTAGCTATGTTAGGTACTCAGGGAATGTAAATTCTAATGGTAAAATAACTATCGAAATCTGTTCTGCAGTTTTTGAGTTTAACAGACATACATACAACCTCCGTAGCGTAGCGGTATTTGGCTCGCCTTGAATCTCGGAGGTCGTGGGTTCGATCCCCACACCGGACAGAAAATCTTTGTGTAAATTCTAAGATTTCTTTCCGGGTCTGGTTGGTTGAGGGACTACCCTCCGTGCCTCGGAAAGCACGTTAAGCCGTTGGTCCCGATTGTTATAACATCATCAATAATAATCGTATGTCAAGGAACGGGCACCAGCGTTTCCTTGTGTGGTACAACATAATACTGCGGTCACCAACCCGCCTGCCAAACGTGGTGACTATGGCAAATACCCTCCCTCTCGGGAGGAGGCCCATGTTCAGCACTGGACGTTATACGGGCTGATGATGACATACAAACATATCCGATACGTAAGGCCGAAACTTTTCATCATCATCATCATCATCAACAGCCCATTCACGTCCACTGCTGAATATGGGCCTCCTCTTAACAGACCTTGGAGACCCAGGATCGTAGAGGGATATTGCCATAATCACCACGCTTGGCAGACGGATTGGTGATCGCAGTAAGATGTCATACTTGAGCTAATAGATGCTGCTGCCCATCCATCAGCCATATGTCCCTTAGTCGCCTTTTACGACAACCATGGGAAGACATGGGGTGGTCTATTCTAAGCCGAAACTTTTATTTAAGAGGTGCTAAATTTTATAAAATTTATTGAAAACCTGGCGTTTTTATTTGCGTACCTCCGTGTGAGTTTGATAATAAAATTAATTAATGGCTAATATAAAACATGTATTCTAAAGGTGACATACAATCATGACGAGATGTTATGTAGATGATGCCGCCATTAACTATATGTTTAATTAAATAATTTAGACGAGCGTAATAAAAATGTCATGAGGAACAAAACTTTATTATTTTATTACCGAAGTGAAATATGATTAAACATGCTTTAAACACTCGAATAAATTACATTAATTACAACCTCCGTAGTGTATTTGGCTCCTTTTAAATCTCGTAGGTTCGATCTGTAAATTATAAGATTTCTTTCCGGGTATGGTTGATTGAGGGACTACCCTCCGTGCCTCAAAAAGCACGTTAAGCCGTTCGTCCCGATTGTTATAACATCATCTATTACAATCGTAAACTACGGAACGGGCAGCAGCGTTTTCTAGTGTGTTACAACATAATACTGCGGTCACCAACCCGCCGGCAAATACCTCCTGAATATTATACGGGCTGATGATGATGATAAATTACATTAAAAAGCTGGTTTTGAAACATATTGGACTATGTTTATTATGTCTAGCTGGTCCCCTGTCTTCCCATGGGTGACGTAAGACGTAAATTAACTGATAAAGTAAAAAATATTGAATGAGCCACTTCTGAACAATGTCTCTTCTGGGTTTGCCAACGTGCAATAGATCGTAGTATTCTAGGCGTCAAAATGACAGACCATATTCGCAACACCACATTGCGCTCCAAAACACAGATTACTGACGTTGCTCAAAAAGCCGCTAAGCTAAAGTGGGAATGGGCTGGCCACGTCTGCCGTATGCCCAATAAGCTGTGGGCCAAAATAACCACCACGTGGAACCCTGACACAGTAAGAACGCGTCGTGGCAGACACCGTAGAAGATGGCGGGACGAGCTGGTCAAAATAAACGACCAGTAGCCTACTTTAGCTCTGGATAGAAAGACCAGCTCTTTCTAAGCTCTCTAAGTCATGGGGAGACGCCTTTGCCCAGCAGTGGGATGATGAAGGCTAAGAGTAACAGTACCTTCTGAACAACCTTCAGATATTTTAAAGGAAAAAACTAAAAGTAAGAATAGGTAAGTCTAAAAGCAACATAAAAAAGTTGATCGAATCTCCACAAGGTAAGACGATTTACAAATATATTGCGAGGTTTTATATCAATTCGTTACAGTCACAGTACCACTCATCTTAATTTACTTTTTACAAATTGTTACAAATAACAAAATGTAGCAAATGTTTTATCTCGCATCTCACTTGTATTCTATTTTATTGGATCAGTTGCAATCGTGTACATTATATAAAATTACTAGTTTCTGGACGGTTGATCAACGGTGAAATTAACAAAAGTCGTGTTGCCGAAATGATTAGTTAATTTTGATTAGGTGTTTACATCTATACAAGTATAAAGATTTAATAATAAAACTTGAAACCACCGGTCCAAAATTTAAAATAGAGAAAGGAGTCAAACAGGGCGACCCGCTATCTCCTAAACTGTTCACCAGTACCCTTGAAGAAATCTTCAGGAAGTTGGCAGCCGAATGGAGGGAAAGCGGCATTGTCCTTGGCGAAGCGAGACTGACAAATTTACGTTTCGCCGATGACATTGTTCTCTTCTCATCCTCAGCAACTGAACTTGAACGGATGCTCCAATAACTAAGCAATGCAAGCCTTGAGATTGGACTGAAGATGAATATGTCAAAAACTAAAGTTATGTGCAACGAAACACCCAGAAACATAAAAGTAGACGGGGATATAATACAACATGTCCAAGAATACCTTTACTTGGGCCAAGTAGTCTCTTTCCAGGCGAGACAAGATAAAGAAATCACAAGACGAACAGAAAACGCCTGGAAGAGCTACTGGTCCTTGAAGGAACTATTTAAGGGTGAGCTGCCTATGGCACTGAAACGCAGGCTCATGAACATGTGTATTCTTCCCGTCTTAACTTATGGTGCACAAACTTGGTCTTTGACTAACATCCAGAAGTCCAAACTCAAGGTCTGCCAACGAGCAATGGAGCGCAGTATACTAGGTGTTAAATTAACGGATCGTGTTCGAAACACAATACTGCGCTCAAAAACAAAGGTAGCTGACGTAGCTCAAAAAGCTGCCCAACTTAAATGGAACTGGGCAGGACATGGCTGCCGTCTGTCTGATAAACTGTGGGCCCAAATAGCACAGAATTGGAGCCCTGAGACAGCGAGGCGGGGTCGCGGCAGACCACGTAGGAGATGGCGGGACGAACTGGATAGGTTCCTACAAAACTGGAAGGAGGACGCGCAGGCTCGCGAACGATGGAAGGACTGTAGGGAGGCCTTTGCCCAGGAGTGGGACAGTACAGGCTAGGAAAAAAAAAAAAAAATTATAATTTATGTACATCACTATGTATGTAATAAGTACTCAAAGAATACATAACACTTTCATAAGTTTTCTTAACAATAGATACGTTATTCAGACGTAACATTGTATTTATGTTTAACTTGCGCCCGCCCCGGCTTCGCACCGGTGAACTTTTATAGCCTATGTTACTCAGTGATAATGTAGCATTCTAATGGTGAAAGAATTATCGAAATCCGTACCGTAGTTTTTGAGTTTATTCGAAACAAACATATAAAAATACTAACTTTCCTCTTTATAATATTAGTATCATTACATGAATAAAATACATAGATACAACTAAAAGTAGCTAAGTTAAAATACAACTAACATATAAAATACTAGTATTCTAAATCTATTCTACTTGGCAAGGTTCCCAGAATGCTGGCAGCATTACACCGTTGAATGGCAAATATTAGTATAGATACAGAAGTATAAATTAGCGGTTTCGCCCGCAAGTTATCAGTTCCCGTTGAAGCCTGGTCTTAAAATATAGCCTCTGTTAATCGTGGATAACATGAGATTGGATAAGACTCTATTTACTGGAGAAAGAATTTTTTAAATCGGATCACTAGTACCGGAGACATCCCCACATCCCAACTCACCAAATTTTCCTCTTTCTTATAATAAAGCTTCGTGGGAAGTATACTATATAACGAAATGTTTTATAATAATTTAAAAACAAAACCTTCATAGAATTATAACTACAGTACCATATTTAGCTCATAATCCGTGACAAGAATCAACATAACCAACAAGCCAAATGAGGGTAATGTGTTCTCAAGCACCGCTCCGTATGGGAAGACGCGCGTAAAAAATGATATCGGGCAAACGGTGGTGGCACTTTACATTCATAACGCGGTTAGCCAAGCATTTGTTAACGCGATAGTTTATCAACACACCACAATTTTGTAGTTACAGTAACTATTATCTGATATAATATACTGTTTTGCAGTAAATTCTTTGAATTATTGTGAGAACTCGTCGTGGCAGACACCGTAGAAGATGGCGGGACGAGCTGGTCAAAATAAACGACCAGTAGCCTACTTTAGCTCTGGATAGAAAGACCAGCTCTTTCTAAGCTCTCTAAGTCATGGGGAGACGCCTTTGCCCAGCAGTGGGATGATGAAGGCTAAGAGTAACAGTACCTTCTGAACAACCTTCAGATATTTTAAAGGAAAAAACTAAAAGTAAGAATAGGTAAGTCTAAAAGCAACATAAAAAAGTTGATCGAATCTCCACAAGGTAAGACGATTTACAAATATATTGCGAGGTTTTATATCAATTCGTTACAGTCACAGTACCACTCATCTTAATTTACTTTTTACAAATTGTTACAAATAACAAAATGTAGCAAATGTTTTATCTCGCATCTCACTTGTATTCTATTTTATTGGATCAGTTGCAATCGTGTACATTATATAAAATTACTAGTTTCTGGACGGTTGATCAACGGTGAAATTAACAAAAGTCGTGTTGCCGAAATGATTAGTTAATTTTGATTAGGTGTTTACATCTATACAAGTATAAAGATTTAATAATAAAACTTGAAACCACCGGTCCAAAATTTAAAATAGAGAAAGGAGTCAAACAGGGCGACCCGCTATCTCCTAAACTGTTCACCAGTACCCTTGAAGAAATCTTCAGGAAGTTGGCAGCCGAATGGAGGGAAAGCGGCATTGTCCTTGGCGAAGCGAGACTGACAAATTTACGTTTCGCCGATGACATTGTTCTCTTCTCATCCTCAGCAACTGAACTTGAACGGATGCTCCAATAACTAAGCAATGCAAGCCTTGAGATTGGACTGAAGATGAATATGTCAAAAACTAAAGTTATGTGCAACGAAACACCCAGAAACATAAAAGTAGACGGGGATATAATACAACATGTCCAAGAATACCTTTACTTGGGCCAAGTAGTCTCTTTCCAGGCGAGACAAGATAAAGAAATCACAAGACGAACAGAAAACGCCTGGAAGAGCTACTGGTCCTTGAAGGAACTATTTAAGGGTGAGCTGCCTATGGCACTGAAACGCAGGCTCATGGACATGTGTATTCTTCCCGTCTTAACTTATGGTGCACAAACTTGGTCTTTGACTAACATCCAGAAGTCCAAACTCAAGGTCTGCCAACGAGCAATGGAGCGCAGTATACTAGGTGTTAAATTAACGGATCGTGTTCGAAACACAATACTGCGCTCAAAAACAAAGGTAGCTGACGTAGCTCAAAAAGCTGCCCAACTTAAATGGAACTGGGCAGGACATGGCTGCCGTCTGTCTGATAAACTGTGGGCCCAAATAGCACAGAATTGGAGCCCTGAGACAGCGAGGCGGGGTCGCGGCAGACCACGTAGGAGATGGCGGGACGAACTGGATAGGTTCCTACAAAACTGGAAGGAGGACGCGCAGGCTCGCGAACGATGGAAGGACTGTAGGGAGGCCTTTGCCCAGGAGTGGGACAGTACAGGCTAGGAAAAAAAAAAAAAAAATATAATTTATGTACATCACTATGTATGTAATAAGTACTCAAAGAATACATAACACTTTCATAAGTTTTCTTAACAATAGATACGTTATTCAGACGTAACATTGTATTTATGTTTAACTTGCGCCCGCCCCGGCTTCGCACCGGTGAACTTTTATAGCCTATGTTACTCAGTGATAATGTAGCATTCTAATGGTGAAAGAATTATCGAAATCCGTACCGTAGTTTTTGAGTTTATTCGAAACAAACATATAAAAATACTAACTTTCCTCTTTATAATATTAGTATCATTACATGAATAAAATACATAGATACAACTAAAAGTAGCTAAGTTAAAATACAACTAACATATAAAATACTAGTATTCTAAATCTATTCTACTTGGCAAGGTTCCCAGAATGCTGGCAGCATTACACCGTTGAATGGCAAATATTAGTATAGATACAGAAGTATAAATTAGCGGTTTCGCCCGCAAGTTATCAGTTCCCGTTGAAGCCTGGTCTTAAAATATAGCCTCTGTTAATCGTGGATAACATGAGATTGGATAAGACTCTATTTACTGGAGAAAGAATTTTTTAAATCGGATCACTAGTACCGGAGACATCCCCACATCCCAACTCACCAAATTTTCCTCTTTCTTATAATAAAGCTTCGTGGGAAGTATACTATATAACGAAATGTTTTATAATAATTTAAAAACAAAACCTTCATAGAATTATAACTACAGTACCATATTTAGCTCATAATCCGTGACAAGAATCAACATAACCAACAAGCCAAATGAGGGTAATGTGTTCTCAAGCACCGCTCCGTATGGGAAGACGCGCGTAAAAAATGATATCGGGCAAACGGTGGTGGCACTTTACATTCATAACGCGGTTAGCCAAGCATTTGTTAACGCGATAGTTTATCAACACACCACAATTTTGTAGTTACAGTAACTATTATCTGATATAATATACTGTTTTGCAGTAAATTCTTTGAATTATTGTGAGAACTAAGATTAAAGGAGGTTCAGCAGATCATATCGAAACCGGTAGGTGAATAATTACAAGTTAGTTACATAGAAATATTAATCTCTACATAGTTTAAAATAAGTCGCTTTCCGCTGTCTGTCTGTCCCTATGTATACTTAGATCTTTATGCAACGGATTTTGATGCTCTCATACACATCTTTCGGGAGGTGCGGCCATCATAGCTTGTATTGGTAGATGATAATCAAAAGAATCATTTATTTTAAAACATTTAATTGATCTAATCAATGCAAACAAACTCTTCAACTTTATATATTAGAATAGACATTGTACTAAAATATTATGTCATTTTTATAATTCATATTCAATGTTTATAAGGTACAAATAATTTGTTACAGATTTGACATATTGAGCGCTTATTTTTATTCCAAACACAAGTCTAACTGTAGACTGACACTTGTTAGTTACAAATTCACATTCATAATTAAATATTAATTTCTTATTTCTGACGGTAAAAGACAACCTCCGTAGCGTAGCAGTATTTGGCTCGCTTTAAATATCGGAGGATTCGGAGGTCGTGGGTTCGATCCCCACGCCGGACAAGACATCTTTGTGTAAATTCTGAGATTTCTTTCCTGGTCTGGATAATTGAGGGACGACCCTCCGTGCCTCGGAAAGCACGTTAGGCCGTTGGTCCCGATTGTTATAACATCATGTATAGCAATATACCAGGGAACGTGCAGCTGCGTTTTCTTGTGTGTGACAACATAATACTGCGGTCACCAACCCACCTGCCAAGAGTGGTAACTATGGAAAAAAACTTCCTCGGGAGGAGGTGTTCAGCAGTGAACGTTATACGTTCCAGAGCCTATGCAATGCAAATAAACAGACAGTCAAATCTTCCCTATAATATTAGTATGGATAATAACAAGTTTGCATAAAACATGTTCAATAACGGTCTCAAACCTTTTATCCTTCCACTTAGCTGCTGCGTAACTAAAACAAAGTGATAACCCTGAGGGCTGCACCGTTTAGAAAGTCACGGTGCACTTAAACTTGGCAATCATCCACAAGCCGTCATTACCTCCATGCGAAGGCAGTGCGGCCGTTACGTGCACAGACGCAATCATCGGCACACGCCATCATTACCGGAGCCCTGCGGAGCCCTGCACGGTCATTACCGGACCTTGGCTTGGAGGCCAGGAGGCGGTGGTGCTGGCGAAGTACAATACATAGATTTTATACGAGGTTAAGTTATTGATATGACAGTTCTAGTATTTATGGTGTGTATGTCAGTTATTTAAAAAACTACCAAATATAACAAGGGAGATTTTTATATTTTGAAAAATCAAAAGTAAACAACTATTCTTTAAATTTTTTTTAGCTCTCTACGCTTACCTGTCGTACTATGTAGAAACATGATTTTTGTTTTCTTTAATTACTTGGTTTCACAATAAAAAAAAGTATACTTAAAAATATTCATTTTATTTGGAAAATAATTTGTGGCCTCAACTTCTTGGCTCTCCCGAGGCCTCCAGACTTCTAAATCCGGCCCAGATCGTAAAAACAATGCATTACGTAAACCATTATCTATAAGCATAAAGAAGAGTTCAACCATAAAGATAAATATATTGCGGTACTGTTACATTTATCTGCAGGTAACTTTGCATAACTTTTTGCATTTCAGACATGCACCGTTATAATATAACGATTGGCTCACACATATTGTTTTAGTTTGGTGTAACTAGATGGCGCTCATCATAAATGTTAAAAGTAGCTATAAAGATTCTCCGGCAGTTAATTACACTGTCGTATTTTTTTTTTTTTTTTTTTTTGTATATACTATTATTTTTTATATATACCTACTTGTAGTTAAATACAGTTCTTAAATTATATGCCTTTAATGGTTTTTTTATTCAGTAACTTGTAGAAGCCATCTATCGTTAACGATATATGGCATTTAAGTCCCTCTAGATACGGTTTTTTTTAATATTCACATTCAAATCCTACCGGTGCGGTGGTCTAAATTGATTCATCTCAATTTTGAAATAAGGTAATCGGTTAACTTTTTCTTAAATTATTCATTTTTTTTATCTTGTTGGTATAACCTCAGCTCCCAAATATCCCGACTTCACATTATGACCGTGTCCAATGACGTAATTAAATAAAAAAACAATAAACAACCTACTATATTGCTGGATATCTACTTAAAAATAACAGATTATGTTTTCTGATTAGGTACTATAGATAATAATGGAATTTTACCTTGGTTGCCGCAAAGATCGCAATATGCATAAATGTTACTTAATATTTCCTATAACTAGAACTTACTTTAACATTTTATGAATGGGTCAACAGTTACATAAAATGCTAGGAATGCAACCATCTTGTCTCTTCACGTGGGTTTTATTGTTAGGAACTTAGTTCTCGTGTATGATGACAGTGGCGTAACTACACCGTGTGAGTTACGAGGCAAATTTATTGCTCTCAAAAACTTTGTAATTTATTTAATTAAAACTTGTAATTGATAACACTATTACTAATAGTGCGTGTATTTTGGTTTAATATATACTAATATTATAAAAAGGGTATAGTTTGTGAATTGTTTGTGAGATTTTAAGGGGTAATCTCTGGATCTACCAAAGCGATTGTTTTGTTGTTTGTTTGTTTTTTTAAAAGACAACTCCCGCATTAGGGAAATAAATCCCTGTGTCGCGGGGGACTTTACAAACATACATTTCACGGACACAAAGAACACCTAGACTCAGAACAACTATTTGTGGTTCACACAAATAATTGTCCCGGGTGGGAATCGAACCCAGAACACCAGGTCTCAGAGGCAACTATCGTAACCACTGAGCCACCGGTGCATTTGCGATTGCAATTGCAAATTCTTTTATCAATAGAAAGCCACATTATTTATAAGTGTCATAGGTTATATTTTAAATCAAGGTTTCCACGGGAACGGGATCTACGCGGGTGTAAATTAAAAGAAAAATAAGATTATTTCGACAGAAGCACAGAAGAAATAATAAATGTACATCAATTGTTAAATTATCCGCACTTACAAGAAAACGGCACCTGTAGGTACAATGGGACAGGTGCCGTCATCAGCAATGGCTGATGAGCTCTGGGTACTGCAATGTTATCCCCACAGAGGTATTATTCATTTATAATAAAAGAGCAATTGAATCTTAACCACATTTTTATTCTAGAAAAGCCTCGTGGGTTATGTCCGAATTAATAATAATTAAATGAAAGGAACAGGGCCTATCCGGGGGCTCATGGGATTTTCCAATTCCTAGCAGGGCATGGGAAAATCCCATGGGCGGATAGGCCCCCATATTTACGCCGCTGCTAGGGTATAAGTCGTTGTTATGTATCTATTTTATTATGTCAATGTTGTTCATTAGTTGATTCGATTATTCGATGGCCTGCGGGTGGTCGGTGTAAGTAATGATCGTAGCACCCACTCAGAACTGTATAGTCATATCGTGAGTCACATGTATGTACACTCGGCTACTAAAATTTGTATACACTAGATTCCCTAGGATGGACCACGCGAATAGAACACTGGGATGAATAATAGAAAATATGTGTTTCTACCCTCTTCATCCAGCCAGTATAAGCCTGACCAAACTTAGTGCTTGCGCCCGAGCGTGGGTCAGATACGGACGGCGGCAGTTGTAGCGGGCACTAGCGGGTGATGGGGGGCGAGCTCGGCGATTGTGTTCTTTCTTTACCTTTCTAGTAGTGTTCGTCCAAAACACCTATAGGTTTCGATCCTTGTGTCAGATAAGCTGATCTTGAACTACAAAAGTGTTTATAACCATTTTTTAAATATTTTTTTTAACCTGTGTCGCGGGGGACTTTACATAGCACACCCAAACTCAGAAAAATTATCTGTGGTTCACACATATAATGATACATATAATGATATAGGGGTAGGAATCGAACTCAGAACATCAGGACTCAGAAGCAACTACCATAAACACTGAGCCACCACCGGTGCTGTCGAACAATCTCTCAATGGCACCGCATTCCAACACTTCTAAACCGACCCTAGTGAAAACGAAGACGGGCTTCTCATTTACGACATATAAATTAAATGACACGATGCACATCACCTCTACAAGTTTAATTACTTTAATAATAATTAGGTACAATCAGTCATTCCTCGACAAGGCCAAGCATAATTTCCATTAATAAAATATACTTAAAGGGGAAATTAGTTTGTGACGCTTAATTTATATTAATTACTAGATTCCCGTAACTCCCGTTGCCGTGGGAACTTCGTAATTAAATATAGCCTATGTCATCCGGGGATAGTGTAGCTTTCCAACGGTGTTTTTTTTTTTTCAAATCGGTCTATTAGTTTCGGAGCACAATACTAACAATCAAATCTTTCCTCTTTATAATAAGTATTAGTATAGACTAGCGTTTCGGCGTCGCACGGGTGCCCATTTCTAGTAAACAGATATAGCCTAAGTTACTCAAGGATAATGTAGCATTCTAATGGTGAAAGAATTATCGAAATCCGTCCTGTACGAGCATCGCCACAATGATATGATATGAATTGTTGCAGTTTTTACCTGACTAAGCATTGCTAAAGTGCCGACTCGTGTACATTCGCTGGCTACTATCGTACCCGCCACAAATAACCTACATTTCACCTTAAATAATAATATGTTTTGACAATAAACAAAAATCATTTTACGGACACAAAACAGTGATATTTTTTCCTGTCACATCCCGTGTGATTCAAGGCCGCCGGCCGCCGCGCCGCGCCCAGCAAACCTACAACCATATCTCAGTGTACGGAGTTTATTGCTCGTACATTAATGGTCCTTCGAGCCGGATTTTTTTCGAGAAGGAAGTTTGTATTTTTGTACATTAATACAAAAATACAAACTTCCTGTTTATAAAGTTATAGATTTATTATGCAGATTGCGATTAGATTCTGACGCATTTAATTAGTGTTAGATTTTCTTGTTTAACAAGTTACGATATTGTAACCGCTAAGCAGAGTAAACATTAACCAAGGTAGATTTTAATGTGTCAATATATTAAGTAGGTACACTAATAAACATACAAGAACTAAAGTATTATTGAGAATCACCAATACTAATATTATAAAGAGGAAAAGCTCAAAAACCACTGAACAGATTTCGATAATTCTTTCACCATTCGAATGCTACATTATCCCTGAGTAACATAGGCTATAAAAGTCTAGCCGTGCGAAGCCGGAGCGGGCTTTAAATGACTGCCTTTAAAAATACAGTCAGTTAAACTCATCTGTACGATAAACTAACTGTAATTTATTTGCACTGTTTATGTGTAAACCGTTAACTTTTTGTATAGATAGGTTATGTTTACTTCATCATTTCAACACGCACGCACTCAGGTGAGTTGAACTATCTGTACTGCGGTATATATATATGGTAAGCTCTAGGGCCGCGGCCTCCAACCTGGCGACGGCGACGCGAATTGTTACTGTGCTGACACCGTCAGCCAAACAATGCCCACGCTGCGCCGCTGCCCCACAGGTCGCAGCGTTCGTGCCCATGGCCTTATATACACAGTTATACATTGGAAATGATAACCTGACAATTCTTGGGGATAGCAATAACTATTGTTACGATGCTATCATTAAAATCGGTGAAAATCATAATCATAAACTCAAGAACACTTCTAACCATAAAAGAAATTAAATTATAGTTGAGCTAGTCATTAAAATTGAAAGCAATTACCAGTAGCATCGGAATATTTATAGCCCAAGTTGTTTTAGTACTGTGAGACAGAGAAAAGAATCAATTGTTTATAAAATACTGCATTCATACATGAAGAAAAAAATGTTTAGCTCATGAATTAATAAGGTTTAGTTTTTCTACCTGTACAAAGCAGGTTATCTAGGGTAGAATTCTCGACGGAATGACCGAAGACCGCGTTGTTGCTTATTCCCCGAACTGTGATCACGTGCCAGCGATCATCACCACTGTTCGTAATTTACTCTTAACGCCATTGGCACCCTGAGCGTTGGTCCTAACCCCTTAAGGGTGCCCTCAGGTGGATGTCGCTTAGACTTTAGCCGGATTCTTGGAAGTTAATTTTAGACCTGTTCCCTTTAAGGAATCTTACTATAATGTGCATATGGCATTATCGCACGACAGACCTAGACGGACAGACTGATTAAATATATGTAAGATCAAATAATTTTAACAATGTTTTTAACTACTTAAGTAATACTTTGGGATGGTCGCTGAAAGAGGGATTAAAAGATTATATTTTTTTTTAATGTAGCGGGACGAAGAACATACTGCAATCAAAAGATTATATAAGTCAAGAAATATCCATATTGTTTTCTTTTTGTGGTCACCATTATGCGATGAGATTAAGTCATTATGGTGCATTTATTATAAACAGAGCAATAAGATAACAGATTGAACGTTATAGACACCGGACGGACAGAATGACGGAGCGATATCACGGCTTATTATTATTTATTTTCTTAGATCGAGTTTCTACTTGGGGAGTCGTGCCTCGGGAAATGAATACCGAAGATAGTATACATGATATTAATAGTAGTAGATGATAAGTTGAAGTTTGAGTAAATTTAAATATTATCCACCCAAAACTGCAAAAGGTAAAACGTAAACTTGTTTGTCTGTCCATCAGTGTGTAGGAATAAATAAATGACTATGGTATGACCATAATAAAAAAGTTAAAATATGTCGAATAAAAATTAATTGCAATTTCATTACTTAATTGAGAATCTTATACTAATATATAAAGCTGAAGAGTTCGTTTGTTAATGTTAGTTTGCTTGAACGCGCTAATCTCAGGAAATACTGATCCGATTTCAAAAATTCTTTCAGACTTAAATAGCCTATTTATTGACGAAGGCTTGAAGTTCCAACGGGAACGGTTAAGTTGGTGAAACCGCGCACGGAAGCTAGTATTCTTATAGATACAGATTACCAAGCAGCCGTAGCTTAATGGATAGGGCGTCGGACTTGCGATCATGTGGTCGCCGGTTCGATATCCACCCATTGCTCTACCGACGTAAACCCACTTGTAACACAAGCGTTTTAGCTTAGTACGAGGGGTTAAAAGAATACTCATCATCATCATCAGCCCGTATAAAGTCCACTGCTAAACATGGGCCTCCTCCCGAGGGAGGGTATGGTAGGGTAGGGTTGGTGACCGCAGTATTATGTTGTAACACACAAGAAAACGCTGCTGCCCGTTCCTTGATATACGATTATTATAAATGATGTTATAATAATCGGGACCAACGGCTTAACGTGCTTTCCGAGGCACGGACGGTAGTCCCTCAGCCAACCAGACCCGAAAAGGAATCTTAGAATTTACACAAAGATTTCTTGTCAGGTGTGGGGATCGAACCCACGACCTCCGAGATTTAAAGCGAGCCAAATACCGCTACGCTACGTTGACCGAAAAGAATACTAGCCGTGTGCAAAAACTCTACTAGTAATCTTATTCAAAAAAGAAATACCCATTAAACACCGCTAATCCACCATGACTATGCATTCTCACAAGCAAAGCTGAGCTTGTCACAACTCCTCACGTCATAAATTGCAGTCCTCATCGACATGCTGTCATGAAGCGTTATCTCGTAGGGGTGGCACATCGACGCCGCGGCCGCAGATTGACGGGGAACCCGTCTATCTGATACCATAATTATATTTCTATGACAGGGTTGTCGGTACAGTGTGAGTGTGTTTATCTATTTTATGGCGCAGGTGGTAAAATAGATTATTACTTCTTAATGATGTTCTTAGCTCGTAAAAATGTAGATATAGAAATTCTTACCGTTAAGTACGATAATTAAGTACTTTTTAGGTGTGTAACAAGCTCTCTGTAAAATAGGTTATATTGCCACATGATATTTTTATGAGTTTAAAAAAATATCCGGACCAACGGCTTTAGCTGCTTTCCTAGGCACGGAGGACCTCTACAAAGCCAGAGTCGTATAAAATAAATAATAAAAAATAAAAAAAAGCCTTTTATTTCTTGCTTAACAATACATATTTACTCTGCCGTCATACAGTCTCGAACTAGTACGGAGGGTAGAATGAACTTGTTTGCTGTCGATGAATTAGCCAAATAAACACATGTAACCTACCATCTATTATAAAATAAATATAAAACTGTGATTGTAAATTTATGAACCCTTTAAATTTTTTGCTGTTCGAAACATTTGTTTGTGATAAAATCAAGGCGCGGAGTCGGTAACCACTTGGGTCAGAATGTTCTTTTGGAGGTTTTTGGTACCTACAGATGTTTTTTTTATTCTTATAACCATACGATGTGGAAATATGGTATTTATTAGGTGCAGTTGACGTCTATGGCTATCCTATGCACCTAATAGGACTTTATATATTTGCTAGCGATGATAGTTTGCTAGCAAGAAATGAAACTGTTTTTTATCTTTTGTAATAAGGTGGTTGTCGACTACCGCGGTTTGAGAAAACCTAAAAAGGACTACAAATGAAAAAAAAAAAAAAAATGTTAAACTAGGCTAAGTTTTTTTGAGTTGAAATAAATTTATCTTATCTTATCTTATCTTACATTAACAATGCTGTATATCTAATGTTATTTATAGTTATAGTTTATATATGTTATGTATACATTATTTGTGTTTGTAGTATAATATTATCTTTCAGCAAGAACCCCGTTTTCACAGGTGAAGGCCTCCTCAAAAGTTTGTCAGTTGTCTCGGTCCTGGGCTATGTCCTTCCAGTTTGGACCGACTATATTTTTTATTTCATCATCCCATCTTGCTCCCAGAGCCGTATAAGTCTATAATTATTATATAATGGATTTTTGTCGTGCGTGGATATCGAACCCACGACCTCCGACACATAAAGCGAGGCTTATACCGCTACGCCAAAGGGCTAAAGGTTTGATTATTCTGTCATAGAAAAACTACCCCCAAAAAAAATCATGTTGCATTACTAGCTATGCAACTTCTAGCTATGGAACCCTTCCTCGAACAATGGGCTATCTAACATTGAAAGAGATTTTCAAATCGGACCTGTAGTTCCTGAGATTAGCGCGATAAACACTCTTCAGCTTTATAACATTAGTATAGATTGATAACGTCGGACAACCCTACTGTAACGGCCTACAGATGACGCTGCGGTTGTCTTTGTTAGCTCACAATAACGCATTTAATGGAGTTTAGCGATACACCGTGTGGAAAACGGATATAATATACAAGTAGATATGTTTAAGTTACGTGACATCTTTATCTTTACCAGGGGTCTCCAAACTTTGAAGCCTTAGGGCCATAATGATATTTTTAGTATGTTTCATGGGCCAAAACAGATTCATTTTTTCTGCGCTTATCTATAGTCGTATTTCTAGCAATAGTGACAACAATAAAACATTGGCTGTCGCTCGCGGGCCAGTTTGATGACACTGGCGGGCCGGATTTGGCCCGCGGGCCGTAGTTTGGAGACCCCTGATGTATGCCAATATTGTAAAAAAAAGGATTTGTATTTTTGTTTTTAACGAATATAGTCTAAGTTCAGGCACTACGCTGGTGTTCACACAAAATAAAAAAGTAAAGCCGATTAAACTCTGCCTTGGCATGTCCATACACCGCTTACGCACACACGCGTACCATATCTATGCCTTCCTATGCTTTATGTCAGGTGCTTGATGTGTTAACAAAAATACCGAATTGGGTCGTAAAAGCTCGACGTTATTTTTATAACATTACTACTACTGTGAAATATCATAGCAACACTTTTATCCACACCAATGCACAAAAACCGGCCTCAGAGCATTGTTCGACAGCGATTGTCTTTACGTTTTATTAGGTCTGAGGACTGGTGTAAACCCGGACAGCTAGTCCTTAACACTTATATACTAAACAAGCTGCGCCCCGCGGTTTTACCCGCGTTACTCTGCTCCAGTGAGTCGGAGCGTATTTTTTTGTAGCCTATATGTTAATCGAGCTTATTAACTATCCCCGTGCAAAGTTTCAGCCA
This sequence comes from Nycteola revayana, assembly GCA_947037095.2. Classification (NCBI taxonomy): domain Eukaryota; kingdom Metazoa; phylum Arthropoda; class Insecta; order Lepidoptera; family Nolidae; genus Nycteola; species Nycteola revayana. The sequence goes on along the minus strand of OX344851.2, from coordinate 16,049,747 downwards.
AATCCATCCAGTAGTTTTTGCGTGAAAGAGTAACAAACATCCATCCATTCATATTCACAAACTTTCGCGTTTATAATATTAGTAAGGATTCGAGTCATATTTAAATCGAGTCTATAGAAACCTCAACCTAAAATTAATGGTCACCCATGTGCCTACTCATGTTACCGTTAGGACATTATCTTCGTTTTTATAGCAAGATCAACGGACAGTTTTTATTGGCTATTATACGACGATATTATAAAGGTTGATGCAGTTGCGCCACTCCGTTCCGGGACTAATGCCATATGGCCATGGGTGAGATTACGGTCAACAGGTGATTTTATTTCGTTTTTTTAATCAAAATGATACTTAACAGTTGTTTGTAAGATTGTCTGTATATTGGATAATAAACAATGTTGATAAACTGTTGACAAATCTTTCCTCTTTATAGAGGACAGATTTGTTTGTTTGCATTGAATAGGCTCTAGAATTACTGGACCGATTTCAAGCATTCTTTCACTATAAAGCTACGTTGTCCAGGAGTAACATTAACTATATGAAATTATGAAATTCTTATGGGCATGGGAGTTACGCGGGTGAAACCACACGCGGTAGATAAGTAGAAAATAACGCAAAAAAAAAATTGTTGATAACTACATATAAAATGATTTTGAACGCAGCCAAGTTAACCAAAGGCATAATACAAAATTACGATAATCAAGTTAACATGTACACTTATCTACAATAATATCGTAAAAGATAATGAGTCACGAGTCACCTCGCCATTATTTTGGTATACTTATATAAAAAAGATCGTGAAATAGATGGATTTCATTAAGCGCTTCTTTTAATTAAGCCGTTGGACGACTCCAACGGCTGGTTTAATTGACTAATCAATAATGCAGATTATGTACATTACTTACTTAAAAGATTCAAAAGGAATGTTGCAACTTTTGTTTGTGGGATGGAAAAGTATACGTACTAACATTTCAACTACTAGTCTAGCTATCGCGGTTCTTGAGATACAGCTTGGTAACAGACAGACAGACAGAAAGACAGAGCGAAGTCTTAGTAATTGAGTCCCGTTTTTACCCTTCGGGTACGGACTACGGAAACCTAAAAATCACGGTGCAACAAAATAGATGTAGGTATATCATACATCTATTTTGTTCTTACAGTGAATACGAATTAGTTATTTTCGTGCAATAGAGGCCATAACAGTGGAATGTGTAAAACTTGTAACTAAATAATTCTTCCTCACCTTCCACACTCAGACCAGTCTCAATTGGTTTATTAACTTGACCACAAACCATGTTTTTGTAAAATCGTGACTGTGTACTCCGCATCCGACACCGCTCTGCACCGACCGACTTACACTTCATATATATTTAGTTATTCGATAAGTAGCGGGCTATGTTTATGGAAGTAGCCAAAGCCTCATGGCTAATATAAAGACTATGGATATATCGCACTTATAAAATGGGCTATGTTTACTAAAGTAGCCAAAGCCTCGTGGCTAATATACACAGCCTGTTTAAATGAAGTGTCGTTATCTCTCTTAAACCGTGGTATAGATACAATAGGGCATCCTCTAGGCGACTAAAATTTATATTTGGTCCGCCGGTAAAAAATCCCAAACGTATTTAGTCTGAGAGCTGGCACCAATTTTTGGTTAGGTATTCGAGTCAAACTGAAAACTTGTCACCCATCTCTCCTACTACACCTCAACACGGTACCTACTGCAAACCTGGCTGGTGAGTAGCGGGGCTTACTCGACCCTATCTTTTTTTTAATATTTTTTTTTTCAAAAATATTTTTGGGGCAAAGGCATTTTCTCTTGAGAATTTTAAATTTAGTTATAAATAATACCCTTTTAAAATGTCAAGTTGTCACAAATGCATTATATATCCAAAATATCTTTGCATGCATCTAGCAATGTTAAAATCCCGACTTAATCATCTGGCTTATTTTTTTTTATTCATTAAACATTTAACTACAACCTTTAAAAAAAACATATTTGTCAAATATATATGTCACATTTAAACATTTAAAAAAGAATGGGGTCCTGGCCCCGCTACTTACCAGCCAGGGCTGCAGTTCCGTGCTGGGGTATAATAGGAGAGGTATGTGACAAGTTTGTAGTTTATGTAGACACGTCAGCTTGCCTCAAATACCTACCCAAATATTGGTACCAGCTCTCCTACTAAATTTATTTGTTCCATAATCAAAAATGACCAAGATACAGCGCGTTGAAATTTCATGTGATGTCACCAACAAAATAGTTTTTGTTTACATGTGTCGTCATCCCAATCTATACTTACTAATATATAAAGCTGAAGAGTTAAGTTTCTTTGTTTGTTGTTTATTTCTCACGAACTACTGGTCCGATTTGAAAAAGTGTTATACAGCCCATTAATAAAGGAAGCCTATAGGCTTTGTTTAATTATGAAGTTCTTGCGGGAATGGCAGTTCCGCGGCTAAAACCGCACGCAGGCATTGAGTTAGTATACACAACAAACACTCCACAGATAGTTATTTATACCTCTCATACGGTTTGCGGCGGATTTACATAAATATACCATTTTAAAACAACATGCTCAAACATTTTACTGACGCAATCCTAAATCTCGTGTGTATCTCATTTAACATCATCGTTCCAACCATGTTAGTCATAAATCTAAAATAATTGAGGTGTTAGCTCGTGGACTGTATGTTTGTCATGGCATGGAAAGGAGTATGATGAAACTACGGTTGAATGATAAGTGGAAAGCAGCAAAGATTAGGAATATCACAAAAGAAGTTTTATGTCTGTTAATTAATAAATATAAACCAATGGTATTTGTGATTATTTTATTTTATTTTTCTCAAAAGGTACATTGGATGGCAAAAAAATATCTAAATATAACGTAAAATACATAAGTTTGTTCTTTGTGATGGCTAGAGTCTGTACTAGGTTCGACGTCTGTATTACACATATCTCCAGAACCCTCACCTCTAAATATCATTCTATTAGTTTACTTTGCACAGCAGGTAAACATTGCCATTCAACGGGGTAATGCTGCCAGCATTCCGGGAACCTTTCCAAGTAAAATAGATTTAGAATAATAGACTATACTAATATAAAAAAGAAGATAAGATATAATAAGAGATTAGTATTTTAGTGTGTGTGTGTGTATATGTTTGTAATGAATAAACTCTTAAACTACTGTGCCGATTTCAAGAATTCTTTCACCATTGGAAAGCTTAATTCACCCTGAGTGACATATGCTATATTTAATTATCATGTTCCCACGGGAACGGGAGTTACGCGGATGAAACTGCCCACGGGAATCTAGTATTTTAAAAGTTAGTTTTATTTCTATTATTACTTTACATCTAAATTTAAAACGTAGGTACTCATAAATAATATGGTAATACATTTTTGTTACAGCCAGTGTTCAAACAGAGAAACAGCACAAATATCTACAATAAAAACTTACAGTTACAAAGCGACTCGTTACCAATTGCAGTTGTGTTGTAGTGATAAGAACAACTATGGGAAAGACGTTTTAAGTAATTCAAGTATATTCGCATCGCTTACCTCTCGTAGTGAGAGAGAGCAAAACATAATACCATACATAATTGAACATGTCTCGTGGAGGAGCTGCGCTTGCGTCACGCTCGTAACTCATGGGTGACAGCGGACATGTTTATTGCATGAACCATTCGTAAGTAAGGGATTAATGCCTTCTTTGGCGGATGAGTTGGCCACAGCAGCAGCCAAGGAAGAGAGTTGCAAGAACTACAACAACTTAAAGGAACTGATATTTAGCAATTGTTGTTTATTCAATTTTGACAACGAATTCCCTTTTTTTTCGGACGTACAATGCTTCATGGCAATAAATGCGCCATGAGGGTTTTGCTACTTCGCCAGGTATAAAGCGAGAAGAGCTCCAGCCTAGATAAATGGTTTAAAAACTACAAATTAAGCAACTTGCGCCCCTGTGGGACTTGGATATCAGCTCAGGGCGGTCGCTGGCGGGGAGATTGAGGGGGATTAAATTCCCCGTTAATACACCATGTGTTTCGCCTAAAAGAAATTTTAAATAACATTCTGCACCCAAAGACACATGCACAGGTCCGTCATATTAATTGGCAGTTAATCACAGTCGGCAAAAGACAGACCACGTAAAATATAATATTAAAAAACCACTTTTTTAATATCTCTGTTCAATTTTCTGTGGCTGGAAAACCATCCATGATGAATCGATATTATTGGTTTAATCGATATGTGCTGATTTATCGATGCCTCAAGAAATTCTAAAGCTAAACTTATAGAAAATGTAATACCTCCCTCTAGATTTTATAGCGACAAGACGATGGAAATCGAAATAATTATCTATGTAGATATTAAAAGCCCATCAGACTAGGGCTACCAGACGAAAAAAATAAAAGTCCGGAGAAACGGCCTGATTTCCATTGAAAAATCCTGAGATTTTTTACAGTTTGAACATTTTTTTTCAAACGTACTTAACAATTTAAAAAAGTAGGAATATTATCGTTTTTATACAATGCGGATCTCGCTCACGCGTGCTATTATTACCAAAAGAAGATTATTTTTAGTTAGTATAGGTAAGTTTTATTAAAGTGATTTATTGCAAAATTCTAAAATTCTGAGATTTAATGAGATTTACAAAATCCGGCCGCAATCTTGAGAAGCCTCCAAAAATCCTGAAATCTCAGGACAAATCCTGAGATATGGTAACTCTAATCCCGACTGAGATTAAAGTATAAATGCATCAGCCAGAAATGTTTTGCTCCACAATCATAAGATTATGGTTCTCGCTATCGATTTAAAACTGGTCTAATCAAAGTATTTATTGTCATGTTAGCAAAAGTGTAATCTTCATAAAAACGCTAGTTGAACAACATTCCGAGCTAATAGCACTCGGATAAAAACTCACAACTATCGAAAGAGTATATAATTCTGAACGGTATCAGAGAAATTATTCAAAAGTGCGCCGACGGAACCGGTCCCTCAAAGTGGCCCGTCGGGAGGCTCTTTTACTCTTTTTTGTTTACGAATACAACAATTTAGAGGCTCTGCTTCGGAATGATACTCCGCTAAAGTTTTGCACTTGATGAGGATTTGGAAATCATTTACATATTTATATTATTATTCATACAGTGTATTTCATACAGCAGCAGCTGTGCTTCCGAAAAAAAAAAGTTCAACCAGTAGCACTCTTTTGTATAGAGAATTTTGCTCTTTGATCCATGTTTGACTAAATCCGTATAAAATAAATGTGATGGATGATGAATTTTCCGATGCCCTCGTGGACCCGAAGAGACCCTCGAACTAAAACGTAGAGTGACAGTTGCACAAAACTCGCATAAACAACTGAAAGTGTGCCAAAAGTATCCCTCCGTCAGCGACCGCCCTGAGCTGAGGTCCAGGTTACGTTTCCTTGCACAGTTTGCTTAGTTTGTAAGTATTTTATATACCATTTAATAAGGCTGGAACTCTGCTCGCCTTTTAGCCCAGTCAAGAAGCAAAGTCTTGTGACTAAGAACAAACATATCCGGCACAAAAAATAAGAATGAAAAGTAACTTAAGTAGTACTGAGTAATAGTAACAAATTAAAACCTTTAATTTGTTTATCTGCGAGTATATTATTCTAAAGCATTATCTGCCTTCCAAGTTAATTACTTTTAAATAAATGAATAATGTATTAAGTTAGTAACTACGGTAGATAACTAACATTTTGTGTCTACTTCCATTGAGGTGCGTTGTTGTGGGTGTTATCCATTAATCCATAACATTCACTGATTTAGTAAGACTGATTGTTCGATGTTATTTATGTATCACCTGTTGATCAATTCGAGGTGTAAATTCATAGCTTATTATGAGAAATATTAATTTACTGCGAATGATAATATCATGCACCTACCGTACTTGGAATGGCCACCCTGTGCGTAGTTGCATTATTTATATTTTACCTAGACTGGCTGTGTGAAAAGTGACTTTACTGTGTTCACCTGTTCAAGGACTGTCGTTGAGGTAGATAGGAATCAGGGAATGCTCGAGATAGTGGTGGATAGCTGTGATGTACTTGCTGAAAGTTGATGATAATGTTGATAACGGGCAACTTACCTGTAACAAAAATTATACACATTAATAAGACGATCATGAGATTTCCACTCGTATCCAAGAATAGCACGTGGCACTATGTCATTACTGAAAAATGTCTCGTACCTTACTTTACGTAATAGAAATTATCAAAGTATCAAATGCCATTAACAACTTAGCTCATAGTGATAAGTGGTATTGTTATAATTTTTACCTCAAACTTGGTAATAGTTTTTACCTCAAACATATTTGCTGCAATTATGTAAGTCAAAATTAAGTTTTAGTCCTTTAAATTTTCTGCAAAGTGTCAAAAAGCAAGTTTTGGATCTTTAATAAATACATCTCTTCACCAATTTTCGTGGCAATCGGTTCCTTGTCGCCAACGGAACCCTAAAAAGGGTTGAAAGGGGATGAATGTTGTATGGAAGTATCGTCATTTTTTAAGCTATAAGATTCGTTTGGAAGCACCTTATTAACAAAGAATATTACTATTCATAGCATCATGAATAAGCAAAGCTCCAAACAAACAAACATTAGTTCACCAGGAAGCCAACAGGAAGGAAGCATATTGCGCCACCATTAGAGTCGCTCCACCGAACAATGTTACTGCGACTTATTCTACTAATTAGACACTTCAACTTGACATTCATAGACAGGCAATTAACAATAAACAGTAGCAGTGAGTAGTGTTGAGCCTTGAGGTTCTAACAGTGGACACTTAACAGACCATAGTGCTGTAGTACATTTCCGTAGGTTGAGGCCGTTGAGGGTCTGTGGTCAGTAAACCGGAGGATTCGTTTCCTCTGGCAATGCGGGCTACTTCACGCCTCCGTACCATTAATGGCCCGTAGTTCCACTTCCTCTCTTAGTCGCTGGCTTTAGAACAATTACTCTGCCTGAAAGCCTCAAACATTACAGCTGTGACTTCGTTCGCGTGGAATAGGGACTTTGAAAAAAAAGGATAGTAAGTATCATGTGTACCTTACGTAAGTGTAATAATTCAATGTCTTTAACCGAAAAAATATTTTACTTAAAACTAAATGACATTAAAGTGTATTTTAAAGTTCTCGGAAAGCACGTTAAGCTGTTGGTCCCGATTGTTATAACATCATCTATAATAATCAAGATATCACGGAACGGGCAGCAGCGTTTCCTTGTGTGTTACAACATAGTCACCAACTCGTCTGCCAAGCGTGGTGACTATGGCAAAAACCCTTCCTCGGGAGGAGGCCCATGTTCAGCAGTGGACGTAATACGGGCTGATGATGATCAGTTCAGTTTCATTTTCATTTCTAATTCAAACTCTAGAATAGGTCTGGCAAACGCTGACTTTACGTGGACGAACTCAACTCGTAATATTATAAAATATAATAATTCACCATCAATATTGTACCGGACTATTATCGAATATCCACGTAATATGATGAGATAATGCAGGGCTACCACGCTGATTGTAATATTGATACTGGTAGCTGGAGGCGAGTTGTGGACGGCGCCGCTATCTGATGGGGCGCCACAGCGTCGGCGAAACACACCCCGGGGCGCCAGCTCGGCAGTCCTACCAGTAGCGCCACCACGAGTTTAAACGATTAGTTTAAAATAACCGGGTGGTTTATTACAAAAAAAAAATGAATGAGTTTCGACCACTGGCACGACTCGAACATTACAAATATTAGTTAAGCCATATACTGGGTGACCTTTTATACCGTCTTGAAAATAATAAAAAGGGCGTGATATGCATATGAAATAGATGTCTAAGGCATAGTTTTTTATCTTTTTTTTTACTGGCATAGAGTGAAAATCGTAACGGTAAAAATGCGTACCTAAGTAAGTAGTTACGCTATTTTGTTCACTCTTTTCATTCATATTTGATTGCGGCCTAGGTATTATAGGCACATATTTTAACTAACTTAACGTAACTATCTAATAAGGTACGAATTTTTATCATTATGATTTTCACTCTGTCAGTAAAAAAATAAAATAACTATGCCTTAGACATCTATTTCATATACATATCACGCCCTATTATTTTCAAGACGGTAAAACAAGTGACCCAGTATATTATGCGCTCAACATTGGCGTACTTTACTTACCCCTATACGTCCACAGCTGAACATGAACCTTCTTTTAACAGACCTTGAGAAACCAGCATCGTTGAGGTATATTGCCATATTCACCACGCTCAGCAGGCAAATTGGTGATCGCAGAAAGATGATAAGTTAGCAAGAGCTGATAGATGCTGCTGTCCATCCGTCAGCTGTATGCCTCTTAATCGCCTCTTACGACACTCATGGGAAAACAAGGGGTGGTGTATTCTAGTTTGACAAAAAAATAGATTACCAGCGTTAGAATGCATTTTTTTCCGACGGACATATATAGTTAGTCCTGAGGCTTTTGCTACTTCACCGGGCATAAAGGCGAGCAGACCTCCAGCCTAGATAAATGGTTTAAACACTACAAACTAAGCATCCTGCGCAAGAGGGCGTACCTTGTGGGATTTGGACCTCGGCTCAGGGCGGTCGCTGACGGGGAGATTGAGGGATTATGGCTTTTAGTTTCTTTAGGGGCGTTTTGTGCAACATATTGTCTACAACCCGTCAATAAAGATACAGTTCAATCCTACTAATATTATAAACGCGAAAGTTTGTAAGTATGGTTGGATGTTTCACGCAAAAACTACTGATTGGATTCGGCTGAAACTTTGCACGGGGATAGTTTATTAACTATCCCCGTGTAAGCTCGATTAACATATAGGCTACAAAAAATCACGCTCCGACCCACTGGAGCAGAGTAACGCGGGTAAAACCGAGGGGCACAGCTAGTTTTCTATATAAAAAAAAATTTACTCCAAATAATATGTGTTGTACCCTAATTAAATTAATTGGATCATAATAAACTTATTATGTTTTAAAGCTGACTTTCACATATTCTACTATCAAAATGAATGGTTCATCGTTCATCGCCACTTAGCATTTGGAAAATACTCGAACCATCAAGCTGTAAAACCTCGACTATAAACTCGTGGTCAGGCTACTGTTTGCGTTACGAAGGAACAATGCTGGACTGTACCAAACTACTGACTACAATTGAAATGTATTGAATGATTCATCTCTGTAGGTACGCTTATATTTCTCAATTAATTATGTTTCATTTTAGTTGATAGTTGTTTAAAAGTATACAGAAATATTGAAATTTCATTCACACACTTCGGAGGTTACCCCAGCCCAACCCACTAACGGACATCGTAATACAACCTTTACCATTGTCCAGGTTTTTTTTTTTTGGACCGACATATTCTTCTGGTCGTAAAGGCTAGCAGGGATCCAGCCTTATTAAATGGTTTTTAAACTATAAACTAAGCAACCTGCGCAAAAGGCGCCCCCTGTGGGTCTTGGCTCAGGGCAGTCACTGACGGAAAAAACATCATGGCTATCAAAGTTATATTGCACACTACTAGTATTCTTGTCAACCCCTCGTGCTAGCCTAAAATGCTTGTGTTACGAGTGGGTTCACGTCGGCAGTGCAATGGCTAGATATCGAACCGGCGACCACAAGATCGCAAGTCCGACGCCCTAGACATTGGGTTACGGAACAGACTGACTGAACTTGTACCTACGTAGCTCTAGGACTAAATCCACAATGTTCAAAAACGTAAGATATTTATTTGGCATTCTTAATATATTATGTGTTGCACATATGCACGGTACCCATCTTGTATGTAACTTATGCGTACTGAGCATCTAAAATACTGCGCTATAATAACAATATATGAGCTTACAGTTATTTATCTGCCTCTACAAGCTAGTAGGAGAGCGGACGGTACGTGAGGGCAAATGTCAGATATGCAATGTACGGCAGTTACGCGTAATTTGTGGGCTTGTACCTTGTCTTGTAAATGTAAGTTACACTATATCAGAAACGTTGCTACATTCATGAATATAACTTGGAACTGAGATTTTGACTTCAGAATGTCCTCATGTTTTGAGTAATATAATATAAAAACAAAACTGTATAATGACGAGATACTAATTATCATTCCAAAAAAAGAGTGAAAAAACACTATCTGTCCTCTTCGTAATAATATTATTTTTTGTGTATGTATTACAACTATTTATCATTGTATGTATGTATTTAAGTATATCTGTAGTTATTGTATGTATGTATATCTACCTACATACTATTATCTAAGTATTTCTTTATTTTCATATCTTCTTTCTACTGGATGAGATTTCGTTAGAAATAAGTACCTAGTACCTTTGTACATTGCCTTTGATTAGCATTTTTGTTTTTTTATTACTATATTTCTTGTGTATAAATAAATAAATATATTTCAAAAGGCTGTTATAAAATGTCCACCTGTTTTTAAAGTACAGACGTAATAATTAAAACGCATGACATCAAACACAAATTATCTCCATGTAACTCCGGGCCTCATTACAACGCCCTCGTCAGATTTACAAGTACCATGTTAATATGTAATAGTGTGTGGGGGTACACTTCGAACATGCTACCTTGCAATATAACGATGTGTAGATGATAGACCGTCAATACTAGTGCATACATTCCCTCCTCTTTTACATAGGGGTAAATTAAGTTTTATTTTACTATCAAACGAAAATTGCTCCTCTTAATATCTTTTTGATAAAATTCGTTGTTAGTCCCAAGCCTTGAGACCTGCAACGCAATTTTTCCCTTTGTGGGCATCGGTGCTTTGACATTCCCAGCGTCGCCCGTTGTAGATCCTGGTTTATATGAGTTGCAAGAATGGTAACGTGGATGGGATTAATCTTATATTTAACATTAAACCTGTACCTACTTCGTTGCATGGTCCTCATGTAACGATGTACAACACGAATTTCAATGTTTCAAGGCATTTAATATAACTTATCTATTACAACGGGAATCAAATCCTTTTAATTTTTACTATTTTATACTACTTTTCAGAATTTTAATGCCTTTTTGTTATCGTATTTATATAGGTTGTATTGGCAAGGTACCAAGGCAAGCACGACCACGCTAAACTTTTAGCATGCAAGTATTTGGTGTAACTCGAGAATTTTTTAACAAGTTTTTTGTCATGCTCGAGTTGATAGAAAAACAAAAATAATTTATTGCATATTATTACTAATGTTGTATTTGTGTCAAGTATAAAATTAAAGCGTCTGTAGCCCAATGGCTAAGGCATTGGACTTGTGATCTTGTGGTCGCCGGTTCGATCCCCACGCATTGCACTACCGACGTGAACCCACTCGTAACACAAGCATTTTAGCTTAGCACGAGGGGTTAACAAGCATACTAGTGGACGGCAAAACTCTGCTAGTAATATTTATAAAAAAAATCACATACAGGTTACATTTGGGATTTTATACTTGACACTACAATAATATGGCATATATAATAAACCTATACTTTATGAGTACTTATAAAATTACTAATTCTATTTTCGGAACAGAATTTCGTGGGATCCATGGATACCTACATTAATACAAATCGTTTAACCAGGACAAAGTTATTAAATAATAAATATCATACCCATAATTATTATAATCAAATATATAAAATATATGCTAGATACGTAATCTATTATTTACATATATGTATAAAACAATCTAAATTACTTAAATAAAAAACGAACATATCACGAACGTACAACATGTTAATCTTAGTACATCTAGTCGGTAGTTTACCGGCAGACGATATCGGTACACGACTCAACACGAACATTTTCACTCGACGCAGCATCCTCCAGTAATTAATTAACAAGATATTTGCCTGCAATGTATCTGAGTACATCTCGTCTGAACCTCACTAATTATGCACTAAGTGTGGCTAACTAACACTGTAGCGATAGTCATAGCTAGTAAATACTAAGTACCAGCTGTGCAGTGCACAAAGGTTTAACATCTATTAATTATGATTTGGCTCGCTTTAAAACTCGGAGGTCGTGGGTTTGATCCCCACTCTGGTCTGGTTGGTTGAGGGACTACCCTCCGTGCCTCGGAAAGCACTTTAAGCCGTAGGTCCCGATTATTATAACATCATCACTTCACTGCATAGTATAAAACAAGTCGCTTTCCCTATTCCTATATAATTATCTAGGTCCCTATGTATGCTTAAATGCAACAGATTTTTTTCAAGAGAAAGGTTTATATATATGATACATCAGCATTGCACCCGTGCGGAGCCAGGGCGGATCGCTAGTTACCAATAAACGTTTCATTTCATTTCAAAAAAAATCTTTAAAAGTTTGCAACGGATTTTGATGCGGTTTTTTTAATCGAAAGAGTGACTCAAGAGGAACGTTTATATGTATTATTATAATACACCAGCTTTGCAACCGTGTGAAGCCGGGGCGGGTCGCTAGTCTATAATAATCGTTTATCAAGGAACGGGCAGCAGCGTTTCCTTGTGTGATACAACATTAAACTGCGGTCACCAACCCGCCTGCCAAGCGTGGTGACTATGGCAAATAACCTCCCTAGGGAGGAGGCCTTTGTTCGGGCTGATGATGATGATGAAATATGAATCCCTATTATCCTTGGTCATCGCATCACGCGTGAACGAATCGACTAATTTCGCTAATTCTTTTTTTTGTTATATTCATTATTTATTGTCAGTAGAAGGTTAATATGAACGTTCGTTGATGATGATGCACACCTACCCATTAAACCTACCATCTACCACCCTATTAAACATACCTAAAATATCGCTTCCTTCTAACGACTTCAAAACATCTACGAAATATAAAAAAATAATACCGCCGGAATTACATAATTGAACTTTAATTTTATCTGTTCATGGAAGTAAAATGACCCCAAAGTTAATTTCATTTCGTCTTCAAAACAATATGTAATTGAACTTACACCTAATGCTACCACCGTGCACCACATTATCGCTCCTTAGTACCAAGTCAATGCCCTTGGCTCCAAGTGTGTGTCGCAACAGGTCGCGGGCACACAGCGTGACGGACAGGTGCAGGGCAGAGGGCAGCACCCGTGACACGCTCCCAGGATGTACACACACAGTCACACACACACACACATTTAATGAAGACAAACAAAGTACGGTCTTGTAACGGATAAAATTTTAAACTACTTAACAATAAGCTACTCAATATTTTTGTCACTTTTGTTTTTTTTTTCGGTCGGACAATATATATAGTATGCAATTACATCCGCGTAACGCCCGTCAACAACTTCATAAAATAGTCCTAAGCCTATCTAACACTGAAAAGTAGTATTTTATAAGTTAGGTTAAATTTAAATTAGCTACTTTTAGTTGTCATCATCATCATCATCATCAACAGCCCGTTTACGTCCACTGCTGAACATGGGCCTCCTCTTAACAGACCTTGGCAAGCCAGGATCGTAGAGGGATATTGCCATAACCACCACGCTGACAGACGGATTGGTGATCGCAGTAAGATAAGAGCTAATAGATGCTGCTGCCCATCCATCAGCCATATGTCCCTTAGTCGCCTTTTACGACACTCATGGGAAGACACGGGGTGGTCCATTCTAAGCCGGAGACCACACGGCAACTTTTAGTTGTATATTATGTATTTTACATTTCAAAAATTGTAATAGATTAGCTTTGATATATACCCATTATTGTTACTCTAACCATTTTATAAAGTTTATTTAATAAAATATAATTATACACTGAAATAATTTTTCAAATCGGACCACTAGTGTAGTTCCAGAGATTAGTAAACAAACAAACTCTTCAGCTTTATATATTATAGTAGATTAGCAATAAAACTTAAGTTACTTCACTAGGCATAGAGGCAAGCAGAGCTCCAGCATTATTATACTTAAGTCAGCACTAGAATTATCTATGAACATGAGTTCGTAATGGGTTCTGATGGCGGTTGGCCTTCTAGTAAAAACCTTGAATTACAACTGCTTAGATTTAATTATATCTATACTAATACATAAAGCTAGGGAGATTGTTTGTTTGCTCGGTAATCTCAGCTGGACCGGGTTTAAAAATACTTTCAGTATTAGATATCTCATTTATCGAGGAAGGCTATATGCTATATTGAATTATAGATAGCCCATAATATATACATATGTACTTCTACTTGGGGCCGAGTCTGCTATTTCTTTGATTATTGTGCCATCGTAGTGCCACCATTATATCATTATGCCAAAAACGGTAATCTACTAATCTCACTATGGTGTCGGCGCTGGAATGGCAGTCGGTGTTGCTACCGCAGAAAAAGGCCGTCAACAGAAGTAGCAGGGGAGATGGTTAGGGAGATTGTAATGTTTATTTAGGCGATTTCACAACTATCATTTGTTATTATTATATTCAACTACGCTAATGTCATCGTGGCGTCGTAGTGACACCATTATGACGTTATTTGGATTAGTAGATTACCAAATAGGAAAAAACCGAACATTGAACTTGACAGTTCATGGACACGCCATTACGATAGTAGACTCGAGGCCCTGAAATAAAAAAATAACAGACTTTTTCTCTTTTCGGACGGACTTTTGCTACTTCATCGGGCAGAAAAATCGGGCAAAAGGCGAGCAGTCGTTTTGCCGTTTGGCTTATTAATTAATAGTTTAGTACTGCACCACAATTCGTTGTCATTTTTTCAACTATAAGGTCTGAAAGCGTGTCCCTGCGTTATCTACGCTACGCTAGCGTTAATAATATTTATCAGAGCCAGACATCTTTACTACATACTAACTGTTAACTAAGTAAGTAAATACTCCTCTAAGTCTAGTTATAAAAATCAACTAAGGCCATCGCATCTCGTAATTGGTACAATTAAAATAATGGACTCATCCTACCAATTAAATTATACGTGACTGTGCTTAAATACAGCGCATTTGCCGTTTAGCTCAACTACCGACGGCTAGATTGAAGATACGACTTGTTTAATGATTATTTTTCAGATTTTTTTATTGCATACATGAGCAGTTGTTAAACCATCCATTTTAATAGTATATTCCTTTGAATATGGCTTAATAACTTAATGTTTCCTTCGTGGAGCTTTGTAATGAGTGAATACCAGTGCCGTAAATAGCCTTCTCTGCGCCCTGTGCGAGCTTCCAAAACTGTGACCTTGTTTTTTTTAGATAGGTATATTTAATCCACTGTGTCTGACTCACTAAAACTCAATTTTTTTATGAGCAATTAGGAGCCAACCGAATAAACGTTAGTCTGGTGTAGCCTTTTTTGCACCCCCAGAGTCTACGCCCTGTGCCTGGGCACCGGTGACACCGCCCTATTTACGGCACTGGTGAAAACCTATTAAGTAGCTCGCTTTGGAAGTTGGTATTTTCGCTTGATATGATGTCGTTAAGCATCGTGTTATATTTGATTCGCTTATCACTAAGAACCATTTTAATACATGTAAACCGTATAACTTTTGCCGCTGCAAGTCTGTTGTTTGTTACTATGTTAATAAAACGCTTTGTCGTGAGCTAGTTTCCCGCGCGCGTTTTTGCCTCCGTAACTTTTGTTTCCGTTGGAACTTCATAATTAAATATAGCCTATAGCCTTTCTCAATATATGGGCTATCAAACACGGAAATTATTTTTCAAATCGGGCCGATAGTTTCTGAGTTTCGCGCGTTCAACCAAACAAACAAACTCTTCAGCTCTATACAGGGTGTTAGGGTAGACACCGTTATCCTTCAAACCAGAGGTTTGGTTTCAGTGTGAAACGGAAATCTATACTAATATAATAAAGCAGAAGATTTTGTTTGCTTGAACCCGCTAATCTCAGAGACTATTGGTCCGATTTGAAAAATTATGTCATTGTTCGAAAGCCCATTTATCCAGGAAGGCTATAGGCTACATTTAATGATAAAGTTATTACAGAATCGGGAGTTACGGTGTCAGGTGAAACCACGCACGGGTAACTACAGTAACTAGTAACTGCAAAATCGTCAACTCGAAACAAACGTTAAGTGCATATTCACAAGCCACTGAGAACGAGTTGCTGATTCATCGCCTATGATTACATTACAACGCCGAGATGATTGAACGATTAAACTAAGTATATATCTTGTTTGTATCTCTGAATACTATTATTACCGATAGGTGTAACTTGTAAACTGCAAAAAATGATAGTCATTGACTTCTAAGCTACAAGTCGCAGTTATAGTAAAAGTAAACTTAAACACTGGTAAAATTTACTGCACCGGTGGCTCAGTGGCTCCTGAGATCTGGTTCGTTTCCCAGCCAGGACAATTATTTGTGTGAACCACAGTTGGTATTCTTCGTGTCCGTGAATAGAGTGTTTGTAAACGCCCTCGCGACACGGGGATTAATTTCCCTAATGTGGGAAGTGACTATAAAAAGAAACGACTTAAACTAGACATTTGTAAACCCCTTAATAGCTTGACTATTCAACTACGGTTATTACAGTAATATTGAACCAATTTTGTAATTGGTTTTAACTCTTGACAGACTGAGCCGAAAATAGTACAAAAATATATTACTTTCACAAGGAAAAAGCACGGAAATATTGTACGAAAATGAAACTCGAAGCGCCAGCGATGGCAATCATATTTTATAGACTTTTATTTCCTAAATAATTGCATGATAATATGAAATTCAGTTCCTAGTACATTTAGCTAATCACAGCTGTGAAATTGATAGCTTATAAATACTCAAATAGCTTAGAAATCCGTTTCCTGTTAATTTGAGGAATGTGGCACTTTCGTTTCCTGAGTCTAACACTTTCCACCTGACGACGATCACTCGCTCTACTGACACCGAACGAGATAATAACTATAATGTGACTGTAAGCTTTTGGTTAACTTGTAAGATGGTATCGTTTTTCATTCCTATATGAATCACATTCGAAGGAACTGAGATCGTCAACAAACCTCAGGTTAAAAATGCCGGCGCATTTCACAATTTTCTTGGATAAATCTTTCGTGGTTCAAAGTGTGCGATTATGGTATGCGCTGCCTTTAACAATCAGGCGATCGCAAAGCTTGCCCGAGTTTCAGAGAAGAGTCCATGAACACTACCTGACATTACAATTCACACAGCAAAACTAGATATATTTCTTAGTTTATTATAATATGTATTTATGTAAGGTATTATTTTTATTTATTTTCATTTTATTTGTATATAAAAATTGTATATAACTTCTCCCAAGTACCCATTGGTACTATAATTAATATAATCCAGTACACCTAACTACCCCTCTTTTAAACTCCTTTGTATGGTCCCTTCCTCGGTTGCCTGGAAGAGATCACATTTTGTGATAAGGCCGCTAATTGTACCTATCTAATTTTAAGTTTAGTTTTAAGTCCTTTTCTGTATTTTTCTCTTTGTGAAAGTGTACAATAAAGAGTTTATCTATGTCTATCTATCTATCTATGGATTTTTTTACTATTGTTTGGTTAGTTGGCTGGCGGGGCGATTGTAGAACTATCGATATTAGCATTTTAGCTAGTGTTATAAGAGACTCCGTAGCGTAGCGGTATTTGGCTCGCTTTAAATCTCGGTGGTCGTGGGTTAGATTCCCATGGACAGGAAATCTTTGTGTAAATTCTTAGATTTCTTTCCGGGTCTAGTTGATTGAGGGACTACACTTCGTACCTCGGAGAGAACGTTAAGCCATTGGTCCCGATTGTTATAACATCATCTATAATAATCGTATATCAAGTCACGGGCAGCAGCTTTTCCTTGTGTGGTATAACATAATACTGCGGTCAAGCGTCTATTTAAAATACCCTCCCCCGGGAGGAGGCCCATGTTCAGCATTGGACGTTATACGGGCTGATGATGATGATAGTGTCAATGGTTCCTCACTCAATTGATACAAATACAATTATCTCATACTATTTATTGTAGACTTTTTGTTCATAATATCATAAATATTGTTGTTAAATATGTAAATTAAAATAATGTTGCGAATGTAAATTAAATTATGTTAATACATTGTAAATAATGAATAACAAGCGCGAAATATTCGTCTACGTTAGATAAAAAGGGCTGTCACCCGCCAGTTAATTAGATCACAGATCCGGTTGAAATATTGAGGTCCAGGGTATTTTCTTCTTTTGAAATCGTATTCAGAAAGTTATTGTACGGGACAGTAACTTTCTGAATCCTTGGAGAAAACGTAAAGTCGCACGCAGTCACGTTACAGCACACACATATTTATTCATTATCATAATATTGAATGTATATGTTACGGCTAATAGCCGAAGTGCGGCTACAGTTTTAGCCGGCTACAACTAGGTGCAGCCGACCACATGCGGTCAAACTAAGATCAACTAGGTTAGAACTTGGTTTTAATTTAATTAAACAATACCTATGCACGGCACAAAAAGGTGTTGGGGGTGGTTAAAAAAAAAAAAAAACCAAAACCTAGTTGTAGCCGGCTAAAACTAGGTGCAGCCGCACTTTGGCTATTAGCCGTAACATATGTACACTAATCTTTGTATATCTGAATTAATCCTCTTTGGATTTGGCTACAGTGATCGTGTGAAGAGACATTTAGGCGATTAAAAAAACTAACAAGAAGTTATACTTACCCACTGTAATATTTTAGTATAGGTTTTGATATATTGATTAACCTTTTAAACATCAATTTCGGCTATACTCTACAAGAGTAGGCGCGATCTGTGAATCAACGTCGACTGTACCCGACGGTAAACAAGTCACAGAATATACAATAAATATACAACAAACGTATTTTATTATTTCTGTTATGTATTTTATTGATATAGTTCATCAAACACTATCTCCAATTATTACCTTATTGTACACAAGAATCAAAAATATATGTATAACAGTAACTTACATATTTGGTGATAAGAAAAAACATAAAGATATAGGTTCCTACCTATCTATTTTAGGGCATAGCGTACAAGGCAAGATAGCCGTTGGCGTGTCGTCCAATAGGTTAATATTCTAATAAGAAACTTTTAATCTTATTTTTGTTCTTATTGCATTAATCGTGCGTTGGTGGTGTGACCAACACACAATTACATGGCAAATGAAATACGTCAGTATAATGACTATATCCTCATAAAAAAACTCTAATAAGTACGAATACATTTGATGTTTGTCTAGTTAGAGTCCAACAAGTAAACAAATCTAGTTATAAGCCATAACGTAAGTGAAACAAAGTTGCAAGAACTTGCGTTCTACCTGCATAAGAACTTTTGAAGTCACACTACAATCGCTAATGAGCGCAGATTCTGCGCACGCGCATCTTTGGTCAGTTAACTCATTGTATTGTCAAAAGTATATCTTAACGAGTTTAATGAAGGAACACAAAAGCAAAGACAATGTTTATTGTGTGGGGTATGTCATTATAATTGTCTCATAAAGTTTTATACATAATTAAATGCATTTTAAAATTTCTTATATATTTTTCTTATAGGATTAGATTTTCTTTAATGTAAAACGTTTGCATTTTAGGTATTTTATTATATAGAAAAATACACTTGAACTAATAGAAATGTGCAATAATTGTTCGCTTTAGAATGTTTTTTTTTTGAATAAAATAAAACGCATAGGTATTTTTTTTATCAGCCTGATTTTAAAACGTAATACCATTTCAATCAGAGCTAACCATATATTTTCCGACCCAGCATCGTATCTATAGTTAATTGAACATAGATAATGAAAAGAAGGACTTTGCTATTTATGGTTATATAATGGCTTCCTACAACACCAAACAAAGAGGTAAACTGGATAAACTAATTAATAATTCATCGAGTATCACTTTGAGCATAAAATTAAGTTCAATCTACATATGAATCTGAAAGTTAGAATTAAACAAACGGAAAAATATTTGCCATCTTAACGAGAGTTATCCTACTAAATTCATACGGCCTCCCCGTATTGGGTATAGCCTTAATCACCAAGCTTGGCAGAAGGGTTGGTAACCGCTATATGATACTAACAATCGGGACCTCAACCAACCAAACTCGGAAAGAAATCGTAGGTTTTACAAAAATATTTCTTATCCGGCGAGAACCGAACCCACGACCTTCCAGATGTGCCTCACACCGCTGTTATAATTAATTGATGTTAACTAATTGAAGGTGTGAATGCTTTAGTTAGACGAAGCACCACCATAACTCAACCTAATCTCTTTGTAAATCAGTTATATTCAAGTATTCTCTTGTCGAGTGAACAAAATGTTGTAGCTCAACTGTAGCCAGGTCCCAGTTCACTGACCTCATACACTTCGTCATAACTCCCACTGATAAAAAAAGCTAAAAGGATACATTTTTCACGGCACTGGACCCTTCTAGCGAAGCACAGTATAATTGCGAATCGTGACCACGGCCGTGAGAATATTCGCCGCCTATTTTAAATCGATAAATATTGTTTTCATCAATATTTATAAGTATAAAAGGTTTTGTTAACACCTCACCAAACAACCTACTATGGATATTATAAAAAAAAGATAAATTCGTTATACACAAATGAAATAAGATTTGTAGCAAATAAATTGTTGACATAAAAATATCATATTACTAACACCCTGCCAACCCTAGCGAAAGATTTTTGGTTGACAATAGGTTATTTAAATATACCCATACATTGTGCTTACCCCCGTTCTTGGCGTGATAAAAAAAATGAGTGGATTTCAACCGGTAGCCCTTTGTCAAACCTGTTATGAATTAGACGTAATATTTTAATCTAATGCGATGGGAGTGAAACGATTTTTTCGTTTGGCGTCATTTGTTTGTGTCCGTTGGAAGTCGGTATTCTAATTTTAAAAGGGGAATACTTAATTAAAAATATACAAAGGAAATGATTTGCCTATGAGAAACAGTTGCTTCGATTTTTTTAATGTTTTTAGAGATGCTTGATTCTCTTAAAACTAGACATTGTAGAATTTTAATGTTTAATGGATAAGCAACAAACAGATATATCAAATCCCCCAATCCATCAGTCAGTCCTGGCCGATTTCAAAAAGCGGTCAAACTCTAACAAGATTGGCCACCTGCGCAGGAATATATCCATATTATAGAGAACATTTGTGTACCGTAGTGTCAAAATACGGGGAAAGATTTTATTTATTGACTTAAGCTTCATGCACAACAATGTACAGAGGTAGAGTTTATACCAAAAGACATTCTCTTTCAGTCAGCCTTAGGGTGATGCAGAGAAAATTAAATGTGGTGCACTAACCTTAATTAAAATTAAGGTGCACTAGTGAAGCTATGTTAATAGTTAGGTCTACAAACAAACAACTACATATTCACTTAAATACGACAACTACAGGAACAACAGTTCGAAATCAGTCAAAACACAACATCATCTTCCTGATTTCAGCTATGATATAGGTTTTTCTCGTAAGAAAATTTCTCGTAACACAATATAACGACTGAGACTTGAACCTGGAACCTTGCTAGTTACCGTCGAACACAATTTACCGCTAGTCCAACGAGCTTTATTGTGACCTTGTTCCGAACAATATCAATGTTATCTGAATTGTGAATCAAGTCTGCAATTGCAATAAAATTGTACATCTATAGTGTTCGTTTAGTGATCAATTGGTGGCACTGTTGATTCTACTGACAAAAATGACACTCGATACATTTTTATCACGATTCAACATTTAACTATTTAACATTCTGAATTGAATCCTTTAAATAACAATGGATCAATGGCTAGGAGCGTCGGACTTGTAATCTTGTAGTCGCCGGTTCGATTCTTACCCATTGCACTACCGATGTGAACCCACTTGTAACACAAGCATTTTAGCTTAGCACGAGAGGTTAACAAGAATACTAGTAGACTGCAAAACTCTGTTGGTAATCTTTAAAACAAAACCTGTGTTCAAAAAGGCTGGTGCCATATACGCAGCGCTAGTTCTTGAACCATGAGTTCAAGTTCCGTATCGGTAGCCTTAACACCTTAACCATAAGTTTAAACATGATATACGCGTTTTCCCAATGTCCTAATCATCGAAACCAACATATTTCTTCTCAATACTACTCATACAATTTTACGATTATAGTTCGCTTTAACATAAATCACATAACAGAAAGGCGTACAGAAGCTAAACCAATAAAAACATTTAACTGTATTAAGTTATAGTTGGGGCAGAGGTAACGAAACGTTGGCTCACATTGACGCAAGCCAGCGGCCCGCGAACTTTAAAGTAGAGCGACAGTTGCACAAAACTTCCCTAAAATACAAAAAATCTAAATCCCTCAATCTCATCGCCAGCGACCGCCCTGAGCCGAGGTCCAAGGTCCACAGGGGGCGCCCTATTGCGCAGGTTGCTTATTTTGTAGTTTTTAAACCATTGCTCTAGACTATTGCTCTGCTCGCCTTTCTGCCCGATGAAGTAGCAAAAGCCTCGTGGCTAAAAAAAGCAAAACCCTCAATAATAGTTTTATTTTGCTCCAAATCATCGGTAACTTGTCAGTCAATTTTGTTCAAATATCACCCTCCATGTAGAGCCACACAATCAATTACCACTATTATTAATATTATACCAAACACTCGCAAACTCTCGCTTTATAATATATCGCTAAGCAATAAAATTGTGACGAATAATAACACTACATTCGCTTGACGTGACTCTATCAAACAGTGGAGTCCTATTGTCAGAGACTTCAAACATGTAGAGTATTGCAGAGACGAGCTCTCGTAACAATGCTCCATCGAATCATATAATAGTGATAGAGTCGTGAATGAAGGTGGCGTGTGGGCTATGTATAAGATATAGCGGGTTGATAATATTAAATTTAAAAAAATGTGTTATATGCATATTAAATTATTTATTATATGAATAAA
Source organism: Nycteola revayana (assembly GCA_947037095.2). Lineage (NCBI taxonomy): Eukaryota > Metazoa > Arthropoda > Insecta > Lepidoptera > Nolidae > Nycteola > Nycteola revayana. The sequence continues at coordinate 16,026,905 of OX344851.2, read as the reverse complement.
TGGTTTATCATACATGTACACGACACACTTTAAAAAGAAAACTAAGAACCGATTCTTCAATTGTTAGAAAAAAATAATCATAGGAATAAATTTTGACCGATTTTGTATGGAAGTTTTGTCAATTTTAACTATCTCTGACGATTAGAAAAATCATCGTCAATGAAACTACAATTAGTTATCTACAAATTAACCTTACTATTTATATTAATCACTTTTATTTACGTAAACCAATTACATGCACTTGTTAATCGTTTGATTTGAAAATTAATTATTATTTATCTATTAATATTGTATCTTAATATATGATTACAAAAAGCTGTTAAAAAAATAATTATTATCCCAATGACTTGGTCCGATCTGCGGTAGGATTTACGATCATGTGGTTCGATCCCCACCCATTGCACTACCGACATGAACCCACTTGTAACACAAGCATTTTAGCTTAGCACGAAGGATTAACAATACGGTAGTGTCCCAAAAATCTGCTAGTAATCTTTAAAAAGAGTAATTCAATTAATCATAAATTTATTCAGCAATTAGGTATTTAGATACACTTGTACTTATTTTGACAAGTACAAGTGTATGTAAATACAATAAAAAAGAACTGCAATTAATAGGATATTATTCTTATTCTATGAATAAAACTACTTAGGTAACTATAACCAGCAAGTGCAACCTGTGAGTGCTGCTAATTGTAGGACATTACAGACAATGTACTCCGTCTGTATATCATATTTAAATTAATTGCTGGTATCTTCAGTCTTTCGTAACTTGTACCACACACATATCTGCAATACATAGCGTTAGACGTGTCGGTAGTAAACGTCAATCCGTTACGATTGTCGCGCTATTGTCGCACCCCAACGTAAAACAGTGATTTGCGATTATTTTGTCTTACTATTGTGTCGGCCAGCAGTGGAGTGTTGATACTTGAATGTAAGCATCGTATTATTATTTTCGCACAATAAAAATGTTTATATGTGGATGCGAAACGAGGTGTAAGTCAAATGTTTTGTTATGTAATGCGTATGATAATAATAATAATATTAAATTTTAAACTGCACCTTATAAGGTAACTAGGATGGGAACCCATGGGAAGTTCATAATAAAATATAGCCTATATACTTCCTCGATAAATGGGTAATATAACTCTGAATGAATTTATCAAATCGGATCAGTAGTTACTGAGATTAGAGCGTTCAAGCCAACAAACAAACTCTTCAGCTTTATATCTTAAGCATAGATACATATATAATACTAATTCCACATTCTCATAGTCATGCCATAACTTGAGACCGTATTAACTTTTTTTTTTCGGACGAACATATTTATTTAGCCACGAGGCTTTTGCATCTTCACCGGGCATAAAGGCGAGCAGAGCTTCAGCCTAGATAAATGGTTTAAACGCTACAAACTAAGCAACCTGCGCAAGAGGGCGCCCCATGTGGGGCTTGAACCTCGGCTCAGGGGGGTTGCTGGCGATGAGATTGAGGGATTTAGACTTTTTGTATTTTAGCGAAGTTTTTTGCAACTGACGCTTTACTTTACAGTTCGCGGGCCTCTCGGACTTCGGGTCTACGGGGGCATCGGGAACCGAATTAGCCGATTTAGTATTTTTTTAGGTGTTCACGTATTACGCGCGGAAACTATTATGGTCATCATTCCAGCATTATTCAGTCTTGTAGCTTTCTTTTTGAACAATACTTTTCTTCGCCTGACTACACAATTTCACTCGCAAAACAATCACAAGAAATTATCAATCAGTTACAGCTACTCTACAATCTCAGCCTTCTGAAACAATGCCTATCATTTCCTGTCCGAATTCTAAACAATCGTTAACTACTTGTTTAGAAATGGGTCTATTGTAGTCCCCTGTACAAACAAACGGACCAACAAACATGAGGAAATTGGAGTAGAGAGCTAATCGGATGTTGAGCAAGCTGCGCGGGCGCCGACTTTGTCCTATTGTGTGTGGTTTTTGTGAATTACCGGCTAACAGGGTTCTTCCGAGCTATTTACAGGCATTGTTTCCTACTGGCTTTATTGGTACAATAAGTAAATGTATGTTATACTACCTGCGCCCCCCGGTTTTACCCGCGTTACTCTGCTCCAGTGGGTCGGAGCGTAATGTTTTGTAGCCTATATGTTAATCTAGCTTATAAACTATCCGCGTGATCAACTTTCAGCCAAATCCATTCAGTAGTTTTTGCGTGAAAGAGTAACATACAAACATACATACATCCACACAAAAACTGTCGCATTTATAATATTAGTAGGATGTGCAGTGTATCGTCTAAGAGCAACTTCACACTAGCGTTTGTACAACGTAAGTGTTCGATGAACGTATAGGAGACATACCCGGGACGCGCATCTTATTCATGTAATACATCAGCCCGTTTGCGTCCAAAATGGGTTTACTATTAATAGACCATATCAAGCTAGGGTCGTTAAAGGTTATATTGCCATAATCACCACAATTGGCGGACGAATTGAGCTGATAGATGCTGCTGCCCATCCTTCGGTTGTATGTCCTTTAGTCGGGTCTTTCAACAGCCATTAGAATACTTAGTTCTTTTAAGCCGGACACCACACATACTAGACTGACAGACAGATGATTAGCTAATCCACAATATATTTTAGTTGCCATATCTTGTATGCAATTATATTAACACTAGCTGCGCCCTGCGGTTTTATCCGCGTTACTCTGCTCTAGTGAGTTGGAGCGTGATATTTTATAGCCTATATGTTAATCCAGCTTATAAACTATCCGCGTGCAAAATTTCAGCCAATTCCGTTCAATAGTTTTAGCGTGAAAGAGTAACAAACATACATCCATCCATACTTACAAACTTTCGCGTTTATAATATTAGTAGGATTATTTCATTGTGTATAATTAACAAGTAAAAGAGTATGTAAATACTTCAGTGCTAAATTAATATCGTTTAATTCGTTTTAATTCACGCAGCCAAACTTACTCATATCATCATCATCATCAGCCCGTATAACGTCCACTGCTGAACATACGCCTCCTCCCGAGGGGAGTTATTGCCATAGTCACCACGCTTGGCAGGCGGGTTGGTGACCGCAGTATTATGTTGTAACACACAAGGTTACGTTGCCGCCCGTTCCTTGCTATACGATTATTATAGATGATGTTATAATAATCGGGACCAACGGCTTAACGTGCTTACTCATATGCCCCTTATAAAATAAAATGGGTTACAAATAAAAATGTATGTCATAGTCATGTTATACGCGTTGATTTGACGCCATGATTTATAAATCAAAAGTCAAATAAAAATCATTAAACTTATGAAATGTGCCAACTGCCAACCAAGTAACAATGATTAGATACAAACCAGTTTTCGTTAAACACTTTTTTTACCAATTTATAAAAACTAAAACGTGCAATTATTCACTTTTCACCGTTCCCGTTGAGTTGCTAATGTTTTTACTTCGCTTAAACTGCACTTAATTGTATATGTTTATGAGTTACAAGAGACTGCTGTTAATTGACAGCACTAATCATAGTCACTGTTACTGTTAGCCTACATCATCCCACTGCTGGGCAAAGGCCTCTCCCCATGACTTCCAGCTCTTTCGATCCAGGGCTAAAGTAGGCCACTGGTCGTTTGTTTTGACTAAACTTAACTTAACTAATCATAGTTAAGTTTAAGTTAATCGTATGAAGTCCACTGGGCGCAAGGTCCAAGAGAGGGTTTCGCCATAATCACCACGCTGGCAGGCGGATTGGTGACCGCAGTATTATGTTGTAACACACAGGGAAACGCCGCTGCCCGTTCCCTGGTATACGCTTGTTATAGATGATGTTATAACAATCGCACAGTGTGAAATCTGACCTCAAAAACGGTCATAGTTTTTTTTATTTCATTTTCTTTTAAGTCTAAGCGATCTTAATACATGACTAGAACTCCTGCGTGTCAATTCCCAATATTCTTTAAGAAAAATTGATTCGTAAAGGAGTTCAATTCTCTGCATAATGGAAAAACAAAATTAACAATTAACGATGAATATAAAATCTGAAATTGGCTCCACGATCTCTCCTGGGCCTCACTGTTAAATGTGGTCCAATTGGGCGCTTGGCTTGGCTTGGCTTCGCTTCAATACTTTACTCTGCAGCAGCGAAGATATCTACACACTCACCTTGTATTTATAATAACTGTAATTAAATACTAATATTCTCAAATAACTTAAAGTAATGCGATACTCCGAGCCAGCGGAGCCTTCGGCGATCATTATAATGCTGAACCATTTTTTATTCAAATACAATCATTTGATTTTACACCTTATTCAATCAATCTAAGGTTGAAATAAAATAAACTTGTAATATGATTAACGGTTTTGTGCATCCGATGATTTGGGTCAGAAAGGCGCGAGGGGTGGTTTTGTTCCGTTCTTTTGGTATTGGGGTAGAATTAGGATGAGTTGGTTTGGATAGCTTTGTGGAATGTTAGACGTGTTTTTATTGTTTTTTTTTCATGTTATTGATGGAACACATTAAACGAAAGTTGCTGAAGCAGTTAATTAGATTACTATTCAGATAGATATCGGATAATAAATAATTTAACAGAGGCTTATGTAGGTACTATTTTTATTATTATGTAACTAGTTTTTATTAAAATAAATTGTGATTTCATTTGATAGGTGTTCTGATTAATCATGATTGAACATGTACGAGGCATTATATAAACATGTCTTGCTCTCAGTACTAAAGAGTTCAACGCGCGCGCGGTGTCTGTCTACAAACAGTACAAACGGTTTTAATATACAGGGTTATTTTTAGAAACACCAAAAACCTTTATTCACTTAACTAAAACTGTGCCAAAAAGAATTTATTTACGAAAATAAAATAAACCTTCATCATCTAGCCTGTATAACGTCCACCACGCTTATCAGGCGGGTTAGTGACCGCAGTTTTATGTTGTAACACATAAGGAAATGCTGCTGCCCATTCCCTCATATACGCAAAATATAGATTTGTCTCAATTACTTCTGCAATGAAATAGACTCTCATCAGATATAAATCTATACTAATATATAAATCTGAAGAGTTTGTTTGCTTGATTACACTAATCTTAGGAACTACTAATCAAATTTGAAAAATTATTTCAGTGTTTAATAGCCTATTTATCGAGGAAGGATATAGGCTATATTTAATTATAAAGTTGTGACGGGAACAGGAGTTATGCAGTTGAAACTGCGCGCGAGAAGCTAGTAATTCAATAAACATAGCAACAACCCGAGTTCAAGATTCAACTCCCATCAGTAACTGAGCACAAAAAGATCTTCAATCTTAATCCCTCATCTGCTTTGAAGTTTGAACTCATAATTCAAAACTTGTGGTTACGCAAAAAAATCAATTAAGTATTCAATCGCACACTTATAACGTAGAAAGCTATTAAAAACTTAGTATTGCGATCTCAAACTAATTACAGTCTGATAGTCAGACGATTGTGAACAAACAATAGAACTAATCTATTCCCATGATAGTTGCGGCTAGTTACCATAAGAACAAGAGAATCCAGCTTACTTTCTTGTATTAAAATTAAATGAACCGTGTCTTTGTAGGAATGTATGCAAATCTTACGAAATCCTGCTAATATTATAAACGCAAAAGTTCGTAAGTATGGTTGGATGGATGAATGGATGTTTGTTACGTTTTTACTCCAAAACTACTGAACGGAATTGGCTGAAATTTGCACCGGGATAGGTTATACGCTGGATTAACATATAGGCTACAAAACATTACGCTTCTACCCACTGGAGCAGAGTAATGCGGGTAAAACCACGGGGCGCAGTAGTAAATATAGTATATTTACTAGTAAAATATATATATTTAGCAAAGCAATATTTAAACGGACATTTTAGATAAGTGACAGTACAATAAAGCATTGTTATAAATGCTTCAAAGGTATGATATATCATGCCAAAACTTTTTCAATCATCAGATAAAAAATATCAAATCGTAAATTTTATTTTTTGAGATAATTTGCATACAAAATTCATCAAAATTCCAATTTATTCTTCTGATATTTAGTCTGAGCATTGAAAAATCTAAAAATCTTAGTTAAGTATGAATCTGCCAATTTATTTACTTTTTAATATATACATAAAGTTTTTCCACATTGAAGAGTTTGTTCATAAAGCCAGTAACCGTATTTACTCACGAGTAGTCATTACGCGACACTGGTAGAAATTGTTGAAGTTATCGGCCAAGTTATCGGCAGATGGCAATATTAAAAAAAATAACCTGCCAAATGCCAAATTTATTTGCCAGCTCTTCGTACTAAAACTGATGTCAGAGTAATAAAAAAACTTAAATAATTCGAGTAAACATAACAATTATTATAACGCTAAGAAAAACGTGACCACAAAAAATTAGTATACATCCTAGATTTGTATCAGAAATCGTGATCGTTTACAATAACACTAAGAAAAGACAACAATCTTACCTAAAGTTAAATAATATTATTAAGCTTTTAGCAGTCACTAATCTCCACATTTATTACGTCGTATTTATAAACAGTTCTTAGCCTTTCGTTATTATAATAATATTTATGATATATATACGACTGTCTCTAGATACCAGCGCTAGGCATTGCCAAGCCAGTGTTGAAAGAGCCTATTCGGCAGAACAAATAAACATCACACCGGGTGAAGATGGTACAAATCCAAGTGATTCGAACACCAGTCAGGTCAGGCGTTCAAAACGAATACATCAGCCAGCTTGTAATTGTAAGTTTGTAGGATTAATTAATATTTAGTTTGTATTGTTAATTGTTACAGATTTTCAAAGTAATGTTGGAGGGAGGTTACTTGTTCTGAGCCGGATTACTTATGTTTGCCCGGCCTCGCCAACGGCGGATCGAAGGAGTTTCCGGGGGGTTTTAGTGGTGTTGGGTCCTCTCCTCGTGGCATGAGTTAGCAAACCACGCTATGGAGAGGGCGAGTCCCACATATCCCATCGACAGCGCGCGAATTCGCTGCAGCGGTGGTGGAAATGCGTAAATGCATTTGGCCCCGGACACCAAAAAACTAGGTTACTTGTTGTAATAAATTAATTGCACTCAGTAGTTACGGCAGTTGCATCTGACCCAGTGCTTGTATTCAATTCCCATCTGGGACAAATATTTATGTGAACCACACAAAATTGTTCACAGTCTGAATGTGCTTCGTGTCCGTGAATAATGTGTTTACAAAATCCTCCGACATTGCTATCGTAACATCATTTTCCTAAAATAGATTCTGTTGACAACCAGATGCTAAGTTAAACTAAAGACTATTTTATCACCTTACATAACCAGATTGCTACGTAAGTATTCCGCCCCTATACATTCCTCCTCGCTTATTATAACCAGAGCTTGTAATTAAAACATCACAATCAATTACATTGAACGTCAGTCCTAATAAAGATACGCCTCATTTTCCTCCAATAAAAACTGGATCAGCTCTTTACATTAAATTACCATGATCGAACGAGTTCACAGTGCTTATGTAAGCCTAGTTTTTGTCCCGTGGGAGATGAGTATGCATATAGACAAAGTAATTGTCGATGTACACTCTACCCAAATTAAATTTTATGGGGGATTTTTTTAATGATATTTATGATGTGACTATGGCAAAAACCGCCACTAGGTTTTGCCGTCTACTAGTAATCTTGTTAACCCCTCGTGCTAAGTTAAAATGCTTGTGTTACGAGTGGGTTCACGTCGGTAGTGCAACGGGTGGGGATCGATCCGGCGACCTCAAGATCACAAGTCCCACGCCCCTAAAATAGAATTTATATTAAAATCACAAAGACTCGACTACGACAGGCATAAGACTTTGTAACTGAATATTTCTATAGTTAGAATTTTTAATTACGCCATCTTAAGATTAAAGCTACTTAAGATATGTTCGAGGCATCGCGTGCAGCTTCTTGTGCGTCGTTACGTTACTCGCTATTGAAATAAAACAACATTTTATAGTATCGTGCTTATCTTACTTAGTTTACTAGATATACCTATACGTCACATTACTCTAAATACATACATACATACATAAGCTCACGCCTGTTTCCCAGCGGGGTAGGCAGAGACAATGGACCTCCACTTGCTACGATCCCTACACACATCTTTCACTTCATCATTGTATGAAGAATGTTATGAGAGTGAATGCACTCTCATAACATTCTTCATACTACCAAAGTAATTTTAACTAGCAAAATCAGTAAAAACTAACCTAACCTAACCTAAAACTACTTTTGACTGATTTTGCTAGTTAAAAGTACTTTTGACTGGTTAAGAGTTTTGACTGCAACATATACACATAAAAAATAAAATATATAAAATAAAGTGGAGACTTTATTTTAGTGTCTGGCATATTACTTAACTAGCATATTGCTATAACTGGCATACAAAGTTAACGTACACTGGCCTCAAGTGCAGTCAACTTAGCGGCGCGCTTTGTGGCCGCCAATGTTTGCTCAAACATGATTTGGACAAATGTTTGTCAACTTTAGCGCCGATGTGATGAGCAAGTGTGATGATGGTAAACAAGATGTGTTAATAGTACTTTTAAGAATTTATCTATACTAATATAAAAAGCTACAGAGTTTGTTTGCTTGAACGCGCTAATCTCAGAAACTACTCGATCGATTTGATATTATTTCAGTGTTAGATAGTCAATTTATCGAGGTAGGCTATAGGCTATATTTCATTATGAAGTTCTTACAGGAACCGGAGTTAAGCGGGTGGAGCCGCGCGCGGGTAGCTAGTATTAAATATACGGCATTTAACAAATAAGCTATTTAACAATCAAAATAGCTGTCTGTTTTTTTTGTCGGTAATTTTGCCAAGAGGTCATTTGCTGCCTCACCGGCCGGCGGCCGTAACGGTGAGCTGTCTTACAGCCTTATTAAAAACCTACAAACTATGCAAACTGCGCAAGAGGGCAGCCTCTGAATTATGGGCTCCGGGCCTCTGAGCCGAAGTCCCCGATTGAGGAATTATGACTTTTAAAGTTTAAGGTGAGTGTTTAAATGCTTTCAGATTTGTGTGAAGATAAGTATATCACAAGATATCGCGTACGGGTAGAGCAGCATTCAAAACACGGGCGGCACCAAGACGCGTCAACAGTGTAGGATAAATATACAACTTAATTATTACTGTCAATCTGAATGTTATAGTCATGAATATATGCAACTTACACATACAACTAGTTCTACAATAATTACATCGCCATATAGTCAACGCTGCGCGCGCGCACTTTCCCTCCCCTCATTAGAATACTGCTCATTCTTATCTCCATACCTCAACTACCACAATTTCACTTAAACGATGCGTGAACAGTTTTATTATCTTAACAGATGAAAATACTCTGAAATTATTGTAGCACTAGTTTTAATGTAACAAAAGAGATTTGTTTATTGACATTATTTACTACCGCGAGTTCCTCAGTGTTAAAAAACAGGTCTTTTGTTGTGGACTTTGAGGAAAAACATCCACTATTTTGCCAATGTCAGAGTTTTAGATAGAATCCATATTTTGACGGTCTATGATTGTGCGATCAAAATGTATATAATTTTGATCTCGAGCATGATGAGTTCCATGTCAGTATCAAATAATGTAAATAAATATGTTTAATTCAGTTTTTTTTTTCGGATGGAATTAATTAGGTGGCCCTGAGGCTTTTGCTACTTCACCGTAGCAAAAGCCTCAGGGCCTCAGGGCCAGCCTTAATAAATGATTTAAAAACTGCAAACTAAGCAGCCTGTGCAAGAGGGCACCCCCTGTGGGGCTTGGACCTCGGCTCACTGCGGTCGCTGGCGATGAGATTGAGGGATTATAATTTTTAGTATATAATTTTGACGGACACTATTAGGGGAATGTTGTGCAACTGTCGCTCTACTAACAGTTCGCGGACCTCTCGCGGACTTCGGGTCTACGGGTTCTTTGCAAATGTTTATTTCAGTACGACGACAGCTGCTCGCTGTGTAAAAATGCACATAATAGTATACTCTTCTCCCAAACGTGTACTTATAAATTTAGATTGCTTTTCACAATGTGATAACCTATTTGTTTTGTTACCACGAAATTAATATGTTTATACATACATATAACCAGAGACTATATAATAAAGTCTCTGAAATTACATAGGTATTATATATGTACTTAATTTTGTTTATTAGATATCTAGCGTATAAACTCAGTTTAGTACAGTACTGACTACTGACTAATTATCTTTATAGTTTAAAACTATCCGTTATAAAATAATTAATTTCCTCCTTCGTATTTTAGTATAGGTAGTTTTGTAACAATACTGCGACGAATTTCCTACTTCGTTAGCTAACACGTTGTGTGCTTGTGTTTGGATTAGTTTATTACGCGACTTCATCCGCGTAAAACAAGAATGTTATAAGCTATCTAATTAAAATTACAGTAGGTATCATCTAAATCAGTATACTCGGTACTACCGTTTACCAACAGACACTTCAATTTTATTTATATAAACGCGTAAGTTTAATTGGGTTTTTGTTACTATTTCGCGCAAAAACTATTAAAAGGATTTATTTGACTGAAATTTTGCACGAGGATGGTCTATAAGAGCAGAGTAGTTGTTGATAAAATTGCGGATTGAAGATAAAATGTTATACTTTATATTAAATATTGTCTTCCAAAACTGTATGGTACAATAGCTTGGCTTCTGATTATATATCCTTCTTATCACAGTGGTTCCTATCTTTAAGTTTAAGCGATGGAGGATAATTTTCCAAAATACTCGCAAAAGTCTCGCCCGGACCATAACTTCTGTTAATAGTTTTCTCTGTCGCTATATTTTTCGAGCGGCTTCATATGCTTCGAACCTCTTCGTGTGCTTACAGGGACCACCAGTGTTCCGCGGATCACAGTTGAAGAACCACTGACTAACATCACCCCATTTATCTCTTTTTCCTTACTTCAGCCAATTGGTTCATCCTTTCTAATCCAGCATATGAATATCAATTCAACGGAGCAATGCTGCCAGCATTTTATAAGATAGTTTTAATTTCAACTTTTAGTTGTATATTGTATATGTATTATATTTTGAAATATGTATATAACTAGTCACTAAAATGTTTATCTGCTTCCTAATGTTAGCGAAAACGCACATTACCCATCCCACGCAGCCCATCGCGGAACATTTATATCCCGTAGAACTACATTAATAATCTCCCCAAGTTACTTGAACCGGTTTACCCACAACAATGGGATCAAACCCAGAGGGGATCAGGTTACTGAGGTACTCGACCCGCAATCTATCATTTCTTGTAAAACATGGCTTTGTTGTCTTTATACGGGGTACGAAGGTATGTGGATTATGGACTACGCTATTTATCTTGTGGCTCTTGTTTTGTTCGCTGCCTAATGTTGCCGTGGATTACTGACACTTATGATTCAACCTCCTTACAAAATTCTTTTGGACATCTATTGTTTCTTCTAAGAGCAGACTGTATACTCGTCTCAACTATACTTTATATATAGTTGCTAGCTGCACCCCGCGGGGTTACCCGCGTCACTCAGCTCCAGTGGGTCGGAGCGTGATATTTTGTAGCCTGTATCCAGCTTATTAACTATCCGTGTGCAAACTTTCACCCAAATCCATATAGTCGTTTTTGCGTGAAAGAGTAACAAACATACATACATCCCACATACAAACTTTCGTATTTATGATATTAGTAGGATTATTATCTATCATCATTTTTGCGACGGGAGTTAAAAATAAGGAAGAATGTAGTCAAACCATTTAAGACTGGAGCCACGCTCTTTCCTTTATTTGAAGTAGTGAAGTCGCATAAGGACGAACCTAATTACAAACACGAAATAAAGGCTATAAAAAACATGTATTACTTAGTCCAATTTTTTTTTAAAGGAATTCCTCATTTTGTGTCGACGACAAGCCTTTGCAATTTTGTCGGTTTTTTTTAATAGATAGACTCATTCAAGAGGCATATTACGCTAGTATGATATTTACAACATATTATTTAATTAAGTAAACTAGTTTCCCATATAAAGTTTTTATGATTTCAGCAATTTGTACATTACACCTCATCTCAATCGCTTCATCTTAATTATTAAATCAAGTAATATTTACATTAATTAAAAATTCAATTACCTATTGTTTATCTACATCCTCCAACTGAAGATATAAAACAATTGTAACAATAAACAAGAAAATTAATTTGAAACTATCAGTGAATTCTATCTCAGCGTCCCGCTCGTTGTCTCTGGTAAGATCATAGATAATATTACCATAGTAATAATGTATTTCCGTATCGTTTTTTGTAGACTCAGGTGTTGAGTATCTTTGTGTGAATATTAGAGTACTTTGAGACAATTTAAAATTCCTCTTTAACAGTATAACTACCTACTTTGAGTTTATATTTTTACATCAAACTAGTTAAAGACATTTATAATAGGACCTACTTTAATGAATGCTGGGTTTCTACATTCCAATTAGCGATTTATGGATCGCAATACTTAGTTACTAATTATTTCTGTGATTTGTTCCAAAATTCAAGGTCTATGTGACTGACTTTTCGTCGTCTTTTCGATTTGAAGTAATTTGTAGATGTTTATTTCAAAATAACCACTTTGCAATACTTTGCATGTCAATTTACTATGCATTACAATTATCAGTTTTGTTTGTTTCTCTAATTCCCTGCGTAACGCCGTAACTTAAGAAATACCTACTTACCTGATTTGGTTAATGCTGACTTATGTAATTATTGGGTCACGGTTTTTATAAACTCTACGGAAATTCGCACTATGTTTTGACCGAAGACGTCGGGGCCTAAGCTAGTAGGTAACATCTAAGAAGACATTCACACCCATGTTTTCCATTGACAGAAGATAATAAAGAGGTTTATAGGACATAAAATAGTACAGTCTATCGTCCTTAGGTCTGGTTCTTTATCGGCTTCAGTGGCCAGGAATTTATTATTGAGATAAGTGCTGATAAGAATGTGTCAAAATAGATGCTACGGGATTGTGGAATATTCTAGGCAAAAGCTCTTTATATGTAGTTAGGTACCTAAGTATGAAGTATAAAAGTTTCTACACAGGAATTTTGCCTTATCAGCAAAAATAGTAAAACAAATTGTAACCATAGATAGTAATATTTTAATAAATAATGGACAAACAAATACATCAAGGCCTTTAATAACAAATTTAGTAAGTCTTTCGTGCTTCTAGCCTTAGTTTTTTACTATTAAAAAAATTCACCAAATTTCTCCATCTGACCAAAACCTACATACCTACCTACCTACTATTCATGCCTAAAATGCAAAAAGCGAAACGGTACATAACCGACAAATAAAAAAAAACAATAAAAAACCAAGTTATAAACGACCTGTGTTCAAAATGAGTGCGGTAAGACGCCACGCGAGCCGACGACCGTTACCCAGTACCCCACAGTATAAATAAAAGCTCAAATTAAAACTTACTTCATTTTCATTCATTTAACAGCTGAATAACATAAAAAAGATATTATTATATTATGTAGGTAGGTACCTATGTTAATTTAGTTAGATACTCGAAAGAAAAATGTACTAGGTATTTGGCTGCAGAAATCTTTTTTTTTTTACATAGGTAGGTAGATTACCTACTAGCAGAGTATTGCAGTGTACTAGTATTCTTGGTTAGAGTTTTGCAGTCTACTAGTATTTTTGGTTAAGCCCTCGTGCTAAGCAAAAATTCTAGTATTACGAGTGACCACGATGGTTGTGCAATGGGTGGGGATCGAACCGGCGACCACAAGACCACAAGTCCGACGCCTCTAGCTATTGGGCTACAGCCGCTTATCACCAATAAGTAGGTAGATATAACATAGTACCTAGGTACATATTTTATTCAACATGATTACTGATGAACTCTACAGTTTTTCCACAATATCTTAAACCTATGAGAATGAGTCTTACGATACATTCCCATAAGACAATGCCCTAAAATCATCTTTCAAGAATCTTTTGCCTTTTAGTTTCAGACTTCATCATCTGTATAACTTCTCATTTCACTCTTCACTTAACTGTACATTTAACTATACGTAAACCCAATGAGAAATATTATAATATACCTACCTACTCGTACGTACCTACGTTTATTATAATATTTCTCATTGGGTTTATAACTATAACATTCTGATTAGACCAGCTTTCAATTGAAGAAAGTCTTCAATTAAAATTGGTTCACCCGTTCGAGAGAAACCATTCTGTAGACGGGCATGTATAATTTAAATTGATTCTGAAAACATTTAGTAGGTACCTACTTACATGTTTTTGTTAATATTTGGTACCTATGTGTTAGATTTATTTTCAAATTAATTATTGATATAGGTATTAGTATATAAGTCAAGATGAGAATTAGAAAATAGGTACCTATTTATTAAAATGACGGCTATTATTTGCAAACCACCATAAATAATATAACATAAATAAATACACAATAATATTAATTACTAATTAAAACAATTAAAAAATCACTTACCAAAACACAAAAAGAAAAAAATCCTTGTTTTATCAGTAGTAAACACAAACAAGCACACACATTGTCACAAACACACACACGAAAGTTGAAAGTTTGGCGCGATCGCGAACAAGAGTGACCGCTAACACGACCGACACAATGGGAGACCGCGGCGCGACTGACGCGCCACACGAGCTGGGGCGCGGAGAATAGGCCGAGAGACACAGGGCTCCAGCACTGATGTTATGCGTTTATGAATGACCTAGAGCATCTGACTTTACCACTGGGCTTGATCTTGACTGCGCTTGGAGAGTATTGAATTAATCATCAATTATCTTAAAGCACAATCACAGTTGCAAAATATTGGTCTCAAATGATGCACTTGGAAAATACATTATCTTTTTTAATATACTTTTCAGGGACAACTATACTGATAAATCTTGTTGTGTTCCAACACTAGAGACAGTGTTTTTAGGTAACGCAAATTTATCCAAATAACTCTCATGATTTATTCCAACTAGATCAATAGGATACACATTCCTGCGTTCCACATATATCTAATTGGACTAAGTAGTTACCTATGTTGAAGATTCCAAGAATGCAATTAATTTAAAGTGGCTATGTAAATGTATGATATACCATTTATAGTGCTACTACTACCGAGGTCAAATTATAGGCAAAGTAACTGGCTCTCCGCCTACGTTGTGACCCCGGTGGGGTCAGATCGGTCGCTTCGATGCGCCTACGCCGCTTATTTTCTTCGCACCGTGCCAGCCGCCGCGCCGTGTCAAGACAATTGGCATTTCGAAAATTGCAAACGTAAAATTGCGAAGCGCAAAAATGGCAATAGAAACTCCTCAGAACTACAACCGTACGTGATCCGTTTCACTGACGAAGAAATAACGTTGTTAATCCTAAACAATGATAACAGATCCACAAAAGTAATGTCAAAATCAGTTACAACTACAAAAGTTTTTTTTTTTTTTGTTTATGAAAGTAAGACAGTGACCCGCGGTTTACTCTTTCCTTAGAATGCCAGTGGATCGTTGCGTGATTTTTTTATTTAGGTAACACCTCCAACCGACGATATTCTTTTTTTTAATTATTTATTTAAGGTCGCTTTTTAACATCTAAGGTCATTAACGACCACTGACGATATTCTTACTTAAACTTAGCAGTTCAGAATGTCCTAATTGTTATTTTTTTCTGCATTTGCTCATAAACCTAAACGGTGCTTTTTTCAGTGCCGTTCACCTTTGTACATGCACGACACAAATAACAAACTAATTTCCGTGTTTTATTTGTTTATCTCATACTAAATCTAATACCTATGTTTCAGATACCATCTTTCTGTCATCATCCAGAAATATGAAATAAAAAAAAGAGTTTCATATGCAAAACAATGCGAAAAAAGCAACGTCCATTTATGTCGATGCATAAATAAATTAAAATAGAAACGATGCATCGTTTACTAGCAAAAAGTATTTCAATCAAATTAACGACACGCCATACGATTTCACAGTCTATGTGTCTACAGAAATGCCGTGTCAGCTGTCCATTCAACGTATTCCCATAGTCCACAGGAAAACCAAGCTTTATGTACCACAAGATAATTTCTGAGAAGTGATTCGCGCGCACGGCCCGTGAAATTACTAACTCTACAAATCAGTGTCACTGTCGGCCTGTCACGGAGGAACAACGAAACTGAACGTGTTTTTGTCTTGAAGAGGTAATTGGATCATAGTGGTTTTGTAAAAGTCTATTTTAAGACATCGATAGGTTTGTAGTTGACTGGTGCCCTTATTTCAATGTGTCGTGGTAGACATATTTATAACTCGCTGTCCAGCACAGTTTCACCCGCGTCATCATCATCATCATCATCAGTCCGTATAACGTCCACTGCTGAACAGGGGCCTCCTCCGGAGGGAGGGTATTTGCCGTAGTGACCACGCTTGTCAGGCGGGTTGGTGACCGCAGAACTATGTTGTAACTCACAAGGAAACGCTGCTACCCGTACCCTGATATACGATTATTATAGATGATGTTAAAACAATCGGGCCTAGCGGCTGAAAGTGCTTTTAGAGGCACGGAGGGTAGTCCCTCATCCAACTAGACCCGAAAAGAAATCTTAGAATTTACACAAAGATATCCCGTCCGGCGTCGAGCGTAGGACGACCGCCTGCACGATGGACCGACGACCTCATAAAGGTTGCAGGGAGTCAGTGGTTGCAGGTCGCTAGCGATCGTTCCCGCTGGAAATCGATGGGGCAGGCCTATGTTCAGCAGTGGACTACAACAGACTAATGATGATGATGATGTGGGGATCGAACCCACGATCTCCGAGATTTAAAGCGAGCCAAATACCGCTACGCTACGGAGGTTGTCCGCCCGCGTACATAGCCTTAAATAGTGGCCTTAAAATATAGCCTATGACACTCACAAATATTGTGGCTTTCTATTGATAAACCAATTTGCCAAATCGGTCCAATAGATCCCCCTCTATACCTCTTTATGATTTTAGTATAGATTGGATTGGTTTTGAACTTTATTACGATCTTATAGAGTCCATTGTCTGGTGAGAAAAGAAAAGTGAGATAATATGTTTGAGTCCCGATTCACGGAAATTTCTGAATATCTCGCCAGTAACAGGGAGAGTAAAATAATAGAGGGTGCACTTTTATTAAAGCACGCACGAACCAAGTATAAAAATAATTGTATATATATAATATATCTCTCCTGAGCAGATGGTTAATTTAAATTAAAGAAAGCTTTAGCTTTGCCGCTATTCCCAAAAACAGCCAAGTGGACACTTTAAATGTTACTGGTAATATTATATTTAACTAACTTTCCGCAGCTTCACCATTGTTGCTCCCGTTCCCATGATAATCTCTTCATAAAAAATAACATATGTAACCCCATGTCAGTGTAGCTAGACCTATTCCCCAAACTCATTAGTTCCGCGTAGCAATATTTCCAGTTGTATTTTCCCCCACTCGCTTTTTATTCTGTTCGCATATTTCCTCAATCGCACAAGTTCACAGACGTTTATTTCTCTAAACGATTTTTTTCCAGTTGTTTTTTTTTTCAGGCAAGGAGTTAACATCTCCCCTCTCTAGTCCTATTTTATTTTAGCTGATATTTAAACTATTTAAACTGTGGTATTTTTTTAATATTTTCCTCTCAATTTTATTTTGCATACAAAAAATTAAAAAGGAAAGCTTTGATTGTTTATTTGTTTATATTGAATAGGCTATAAAATTAATGGCCGATTTGAAAAAAAAATCACTGTTGAGAAGCTACACTATCCTCGGATGACATAGGCTATATTTAATTATGAAAATCCCACGGGAACAGGAGCTACGCGGGAAGCTAGTAATTGAATAAACGTAATAAACTTGCAATGAATGCAATGATGACTCATGTCACCGCGTCCAAAACTATAGGTAATAATATATTACTGACTTAACACTGCACTGCACTAATTACTCATTACAATCTTCTTCTTCTTCATCAGCCCATTTACGCCTACAGCTGAACATGGGCCTCCTCTTTATTAGTACCTTGACAAGCCAGGGTCAGGGAAAATATTGCCGTAATCACCACGCTTGGCAGGCGGATTGGTGATCGCAGGTATATGGGAGTATCTTTGAGCTGATAGATGGAGCTGCCCATCCATCAGTTGTATGTCCCTTGGTCGCCTCTTACGACACCTTTAGGAAGATATAGGATGCTCTATTCTAAGCCAGAAATCACACGGCATTATTATGCAAACAATAATAACTGCTCTGAAAGAAAAACGACTCGACGATCAAAAGAAAATCGTTTAGAGTGCGATTGATGAAATAGGCAGGCAGAAAAAAAGCGTGTGGGGAAAAATGCGACTGGAAATTTTGCTACGCGGAACTAACGAGTTTGGGAATAGATCCATCTACTCTTAAACACATAGTGCAATTTACCCACTCTTACCTTTTTAAGGCGAAATCCTTTGAAACATTGTCGTGGTTCACTACGTTTCATATTATAAAAATGTTCTTTTTCACATAGACATTTGCTATATAAACATTCATCTATAACATACTATTGAATACTACACTGCACTGCACAAATAACTCAATACAATGTTAATGTATCAACCCCATTAAAAGTGCAACTTGGAAAGTGCGTTAATGATAGGCTTTACAACTAACTAACGCATTTAACTTTTGAGCCGGATTCCGATACAATCAGACATGTTCATGATTTATTGTTATTAAAATTACTTCACTATTATTAATTATAGTGAAGTTTTATTTCACGGCGTCCATTACCACTGTATGTTTGAAAGATCTAGCGATTGTTTAATGCGTAATCATAGAGTTAAGTGCTTAATTATTTGTTACTTATAAACTAAGGATGTTATTTTGAAATGCGGACATCAATAAATGTATTTTGTATATCAACGTAGGTAGGTATTTTAGCTATATTCTGCTTTATCTAAAGTTACAAATCTTGTGACTCTTCACTACATACATAAGTATAAAACAAAGCCACTTCCCGCTGTCTGTATGTCCCTATGTATCCATAAATCTTTAAACCTAGTAGTTTTGCGGATGAGATGCGGTTTTTTTAATAAATAGAGTGATACACAAGGTTTATAATATGTATAATAAATCAGCATTGCACCCGTGCGAAGCTGGGCCGGTCTAGTTACATCTTGATACTATAGTTCTCTTTCTTCACTCAAAAAAAAACTTATTACCGAGTTAAAGATTTAAAACAAACAATCATTTTTTTACATAAGTCTTTCTTACTCCTCCTAATCTCTTTCTGATTAAATTCGTTGCGGGTCCCAAGGCAGTTTAACTTTTTCTCGGGACTTGGTGTGCCTCGGTGCTCATTGCCGTTACCAGTGTGTGCCACTGTTGATCCAGGCTTGCAGGAGTTGCAGTTGTGGTTGTGTGGGAGGGATGAGTCGGAAAAAAACTCTGTATGTATAACTGTATAACGACCGTAACTGGCTGATCTATCAACACAGAGCTGAAACAGAATGATTTACGCGAAACTTTTATAATCCTTTCTTACTGTTTAATATCTATCTATTAAACAGTAATAAAGGATTTTCCATTCTATTCAATTTTCTCCTAAAAGGATGGAACGGAGAGCCAAAGTTGTATGGTTGAAAGGTTCGAGAATGAAAACGCAGCTTAATCTATCTTTACTAATATTATAAAGTTTATTGTTTATTTGAATTGAATAGGCTCCGAAAGTACTTAACAGATTTGAAAATTCTTTCACCGTTGGAAAGTTACACTATCTCCGGTGAACATAACCTATATTTAAGTAAATATGTAGTTTCCACGGACACGGGAGCAACGCGGGTGAAACCGCGCGCGAGAAGCTTTTATTATAATATTTTTATTATAAATTATTAAGTTAAGCGTAATTTAAGTACACACACGGAACCCTAATCAAATCGATTTCAATTGGTAATTAGCTTGTCATTCTGATTGCGCGTCCGTCAGATTGTCTGTTCGTTTACTCAATTGACATGTAGATTTCTACAACCTTAGTATCGATCGCTTATAATGATACTTATCGTAGTTTTTGTTGGTTTCTATCATTGCTAATGGATGAACAGAGCCGTAGTAGTTCTGGGGCTCAAAAGGCATGAAGACTAATAAGTTCTAAGTCCGTCAGTTGGATTACTAAAAAATATTGAACAGGTATCTTTTGATTTGATAAACAAATCAATAAAAAAATACAAAGATACAGAGCAACAACAAACTATAAAGTTGTACCTACAAGTGACGTCACATGAAATTTCACCGCACTGTATATTTGTTATTTTTAGTTTAAGGAACAAAAACAAATCACTAGGAAAGTTTAATTATGCAATGCCCACGGGAACCGGGGTTACGCGGGTGGAACCGCGCGCGGAAAGCTAGTACCTAATATATAAAACTGAACAGTTTGTTTGTTTTCATGAACGCGTTAATGTCAGGAACTACAGGCCCGATTTGAAAAAATCTTTTTGTGTTTGATAGGCCACTTATCGAGGCTTTATTTTATTATGAATATTCCCGAGGGAACGGGAGCTACGCGGCTTAAACCGCGCATCTAGTATCAGATACCTTTAGGTATACCTACATGCCGTTCTATAAGTATATGTGTTTAGAACTTCGATATTCCATTTAAAAGTCGGTTGCTTCTGTTCGGAAGTAATAAGTACTTGTTTGGAAGTACTTTTAGATACCTAAGTGAATACATTCGGATATCATAAACTCGAGCCCCGATACACTCGACTTCAGACTCCGGTACAGGTTAATGAGTGCGTTAATGAAGACGCAGTAAATTATATTATAATTATCGTATACCGATACGCCCACAACCGTAATACTTAATTACTGAAGCGGTTCAACTTGCTACCTACGTAAACGTTAAGTACTTGTGCTCCGTGGTTTGGCCCCCGTTAATCTACTCTGCTCCGATGGTTTCAGTTGTAGCGTGATGTCTGAGTTTCCTTAGAAAAATAACTAAAAATATAGGACCGGTAGTTTCAGGTGAGCGCAACAAACTAACTTTTCCTTTTTAAACCCCTTTACTTCTTTATTTTTACTTTTACAGATTTTTAGTTTGCAACCTTCGAATTTGACAAATTTCGATTTTTTGGTGAAGTTCTTTTTTGTTTCGACTACTTGGCGGAGCAATCGTGACGCACACAAATATTTTAATAACTGTTACCTACGTATTTTCGTTTTCTTTGTAGAACTGACGTAACTACTTGTTGCTTATAATAAATGGATATTTAGTTTTTTAGCTATATAAATAAAACATATAAAAATAATGATACAATATGTTTATTTTGTCTTTTTCTGAGAATAACTTACTGTCGAGTATATCTACCTATTGACCACGTTATCGCAGGGCACGCTTGCGTTTGACGAGTATGGCCAACGTACTTAGGCGTTGAAAATATTAAATAGTTAACTCTTATATTTTAAATAAAATAGAAACTTTTTTTTAACTTTCGTGATTTATACACATAATTTAAAGTATTGAGACCCGCGTGGGTTTCAATCAGTCTATCCGTGACCACGACTGGTATTACCCATGTCGGATTATTAAAAAACGAATGATTTGCCTCAAAATCGTACCGCGATTGAGACCCGCGTATAGGTATACGCGTATAGTAAACTCGGAACCGATCTGATGACACATACCTATCACTAGGTAACGTAAGTTAATTTAAAAGTAAGTACCTACTCTCGATAGTAACCTGCTATCAGTTCTATGGTAGGTAAATAAAACTCTACGAACAAATGTTAAGATTTAACTGTTGTTGATTTGGCTCAGTGTTATAGGCGCGTAATTCGAAGATGTAACTGTACATGGGTACATTTTTCTCGGAAAGAAGATCGAAACAAATGTTTCTCTTAAATCCAAGAACAAATTTCTAATGAGTGTTAATGAATAGGCGGTACATACACACAGCGGAGTAAGGTGATATTGTGGCGACGTGCGCATCGCGGGCGCTCCGTCACACTCCCATTGCGCGTGCGCTGCTGGTCTAGCGTTGAACTGCTCACAGAGCATAGAAAATAGTACCCTTATTACTTTCTTTAAATGGCGAGTGACGTCAACTGTTTACTTTTTCCGGAGCCGATTTCGCGCGGATTTACCGATAGATATAATATAGATAGCCATAGATACAATATGTTTGTATAATCCGCAGTATTTAAATACTTAAGCACTCCTGGGGTATACAAAATACCTTGTACGTGTGGTTTAAGTTATGTTGGTGAGACACGCCGTAATGTGGACATCAGAATGAGGGAACACATACGGTGTACGAAGAACCTCGATAACAACAGGTCGGCAGTCGCAGAACACGCTCATTCCACAGACCACTTTATATGCTTCGACCAGACGACCGTATTAGCGAGAGAGAAATACTTTGTACCGCGAAAAATACGCGAGGCTATAGAGATTGGTCGGAATCCCAATTTAAACCGGGACAAGTGATGGACACTGCTGCCTGTGTGAAAAACGGTTCTGGATGCACAGAAGATTACCCCAAATTCACCAGTAAAACAAAACCTCAACGACGCAGTACACGACGACAACACACAACAACCAAGTGCTTTACGGGGCACCTTGTCGGCGCGAGCGCAGCGCGCAGCCGCTCGTTCGGAAGCTCGCGCCGCCCGTCAATGACCCGTCACCGAGGCGCAAACAGCTCGCTCCTTGAAGAAGGCTCTCGGTTGGAGCCGAAACCGTGGTCAAACCGGACTTTATATAAAATAAGATACAATATTGTCAGTTTATGGGGCGTAGCATAAACAGCAACATGGTATGGTTGCCTGCCTAGCTAAGATGGGGCGCGACTCAAGTTCTACTCTACTCTATATTAGTTTAATACAATAATTTATAGTTTCCGTATTGACCCGTTCAATACAGAAACGTTTACATAACATAATCAGCGAATAACCTAGGCTATATTTTATGAAAAAGTTTCCACAGGAACGTGTCTAAAAAAAATAAAAAAAGTTTTTATTCACGTAAACCTATTACAGGTATTTGTAAATAGTCAAAACATATTTTGGCTTATTTTTGATTTACTGTGTTAAATTAATTAATTTTAATTGGTTATTGCTACTTATAATAATAGTTTATATAGCTTTAGCCTAAATCTATCAAGTATGAAAATACAAATACTAAAGTTAGATTATCAATATTTTAGAAGACGAAATACTATGGTCATCCATTCAAAACAAACCTATAGAGTCGCAGTAAGACTCGCTTATGAGTCGACTCTACGCTAAACAGATCGGTTAATTGACAAAACAAGAGACTACGCGACTGCGAGTGCCGATGCAGAAATGTACTTGACCATTCAAAACGTCGCAAGCTGATTAGTAGTGCTTAGTACTTTTGGTTCTTTCAAATAAATCTGGATATAAATTAAAATAGTTAACTAGCTATTCTGTCTGCTCTGTGGCTCCACAACATGACAGCCAGCTCAGTAACATTAGTTTTTATCATTTGAGTTGAAATTACCTGTGTGTGGTTTATTGAGGATGATTCACGAGAGATTATCTTTCTGAGCAGCCAAGCGTTTGAAAAAATAAGAAAATGAAGTTTTTTACTTATATTTAACTTGCTTATTACATCATCGTTGACTCATCTACTACTAGTCATGGCCAAAAAAATCATCATCATCAGCCCGTGTAACGTACACAGCTGAACATGGGCCTCGTTCCGACCGACGTTTTTTGCTTTTACCATGCTTGGCAGTCGGTTTGGTGACCGCAATATTGTGTTGTAATACACAGGGTAAAACTGCCGTCTATTCCCTCGGAACCAACGACTTAAATTGTTTTCCGAGGCACGGAGGGTAGTCCCTAAACCAAACAGAACCCGGAAAGAAATTTTAAATTTTACATTTATATATCTTATCCGGCGTATGGATCGAACCCACGGCATCCAAGACTTAAAGTAAAACTTATACCGCTTCACCACTTCTTCTTCCTGCCATTATACATACATAAATGTATATCATAATTTTAGATACTACTTCATCATCATCATCAGCCCGTATAACGTCCACTGCTGAACATGGGCCTCCTCCCGAACTACGACTACGACTATTTGCCATAGTCACCTCGCTTGGCAGGCGGGTTAGTGACCGCATTTTTATGTTGTACCACACAAGGAAACGCTGCTGCCCGTTCCTTGATATACGATTATTATAGATGATGTTATAACAATCGGGACCAACGGCTTAACTTAGTGCTTTCCGATGCACGGAGGGTAGTCCCTCAACCAACCAGACCCAGAAAGACGTCTTAGAATATACACAAAGATTTTCTATCCGGTGTGGGGATCGAACCCACCACCTTCGAGATTTAATGCGAGCTAAATACCGCTACGCTACGGCGGTTGTTGATATTACTTACTTGGGTATAACCTACTTTCAGTAAAAACTTAATAATTACTAATTGTTGCAAGATCGCGAGAATCGCTACATATTGATCGCTTATCGATCATGAATCTAATCATCTACATTATTGATTAACTTTCTACGTTCGTAAAACAGCAACTAATAGTTTTTGCTTGCGCGTGCCAAGAGTGTGCTTGATTCCAATCTAATCCAGCCATTCTTAGTCTACTGATGGACTTAGGAATCCCCTTATTTGCGCTTTAAAACTGGGTCCACCGCCTTCCGCATTCAGTCTGCTCCGGCGCGGCGACTTGGAGTCGTCGTTGTACCAAGCTCAATACCTAGTTTTTTTTTCGCATGAACATTTATGCAATTAACCGCGAGGATTTTGCTACCCATAGGAGTCCCATAGGAGGCAACCACCTTCTATGGGACTTGAACTTCGGCTCAGGGTGAGAGGGCGCCCTGAGCCCAGTCCGATCTAGCACCTAGCATCCCAACTAACCCGTATCACGTCGAGGTATAATGTATTGTTATTTATCACATATTTTCTTTAATAGCAATAGCATGTAACTTTTGATAATTTCGAGATGGTCCGATGCCTTCCATAGTTCGAGAGCACACTCAGAAAATTCTAGAAATATTACGTATCTAATTAAAAAATAGCTGTTTTATTAATAACAAAGGTACGTCTACCATTATAATTAAAACTAATTGATTGTTTCGTGAAGTAAGGAGCAATAAACTTGAAAGTTATGTTTTACGAAAGGATTGTGGCGGGAGTATTATTGGTTTCTGTGGTTATATGGTACCTACGGATTGAGTAACGGCGGGAAGTGAATTATTATATGGGTTATTGTTTACTCTATTTGAGTAACTTTAAAAGTTTATTTTTATTTTTAAATACAGAATATCTGTGTTTGTGATTTAAGACTAAACTACAGTAATTTTCATTGATTAATATTTAAATATCCCGCTTGCCAAGCGTGGTGTCTATACACCGTTTTTTTTTTTTTTTTTTTTATTACGATCGTTCTTACGTATTAATACTTTTTCAGTAGCATTAAAATATAATAAAATAAATATTAAAATGACATTGAATTACAATCCTAGATTATCTTGTAGTGCAAAGACACTAGCAATCATTGTAATATGCAGTTATGCACATTTCTTTGGAGTAGCCGTCTCTTTGAGGTTTTTTTTTTGTAAAATGTTTAGTTATGTCTAATTTTTTTTTTAGTTACATTTCGATATTAATAATGTAAAATTCGTCCTTCCAATTAATAGCTAGACCACAGATTAATAAATAGTTACTACTACGACTAAAAAAAACTTACGACCACTATAATACACTGTGATAACAGTGTATTATAGTGGTCGTAAGTTTTTTTTTATTTGCGATTATCATCGTCAGCCATTACCTGATGAGTGGCTATGGCCTCGCAAAGAAGACGGCCTGGAAGCTTAACACTTAGCGATGTAACTTCGATAAAAATGTCTTCATTACTATATTGTTATTGTAATGCATTTCCTATGTTATTGAAGCTACAGTAACTTAATAAATTGACATATTTAAAATATTTTTTACATACATAGGAAACGGTGAGAAGCGAAGACATTTTTATGTAAGTCATAGTAATATTGTTACGTGGTTAGCCTCCTGGCTTATAACATGTGATTTTAGAAGATTCATTGTATTATATTAATTGCTTTAATTTACTTTGAAAATAATAAAAATTAAAAAACGTCTCTTAAAGTTTTTGTTTAATAATTTAGCTTATCTACAGGACAGGCCTCTCAAAAGGTTAAAGGTCTGCCTTGACTAAAACGAGTACGAAATACTGCCAGTAAGTACTAAAAAACAGTTGTTATAAAAAAAAATATAATTTAAAAAACTAAAAAACCAGACTGCTTTATTGTGTCATTTTTATTTTGATATTCTCAGTGTCACTCTCTCAGTAAACTAAAAACAACTACACCTTTCAAGCTAAAATCCATCAAGCCGTTTAGTCTACAAAGCGAGCCAAACATTTGAATTTCACGCTAATAATCCGCCATTTTGTTTTTTTTTAGTGGCCAGTGTCACTTTCATAGTAAACACGAATCTAACGACACTTCTCAAGCTAAAATCCATCAAGCCGTTTTGGCTGCAAGCAAAGCGTGCCAAACAATTATACCAACATACTCTCGAAAAACATAGCCCTCCTTCTGGCGCAGTCGGGTAAAAATAGTAAAAATAAAACAATTCATTACCATCTAAACTCATTTATTCCTTCGACTTTCTATCGCGATATTCTTATTTAGTATCAGAATATCGTTTATGTCTATCTTGTTGTGTGTACATCCAATAGGAAGTAGACACGTCTGTGCTATAACGGTCATAGTTTCTTTCCCTGGTATCTCTTTGTGTCAACTGCGACATTGCTGTAGTAACTATAACTCGGTTCTTCTCTTTCTCTCTCATCGCGACGTGATCTTTTGTCTCTATCCATATGTTTGTCCTTTTCACTTCTAGACCTTTCATGTTTAGATTTTTTTATATCAAAATTATTTTCGGCGCAAGTAGTTTCTGTGTCGTCATCAGAAAGTATTTCTTGTTTTATTCTTACTCTATCGTACGCGTCTTCTCTCTCTCGATTAGAACTATGCGGTCGTTTTCTAGAATGATCTTTATTGTGTTTATTTCTGTATTCATGATCATACTTATCTAGTTTTTCTCTTTTAACTTTATAATGACTTCCTTCAGATCTTTTGTCCCTCCTGTCGGTAGATCTAGCATCTCTTTCTGTGTGTTTCGAATCTCTTGATCTTCCTCTATCATAGTGGTCTCTCGGGGTTTTATCATAATATATGTCTGATTGTCTACTTTCCCTATTGCGATCATTTCTACTTCGGTACTCTTTATCGTTGTTTTGTCTATCATAATTTGGTTGTAGATCATCAGTATGTTTATATTTTCTACGTTGTTCATACTGATCGTTGTCTTTGTAAGGATTGTTTGACTGTCTATAATTGTCATGTGTAGTTGTTTGTTTGTTGATGTTGTCGTCGGATTGAGTTGGCTGTGTATTGACACCTTGCACTTCATTGTAGTGCTCCATCTGTTTGTAAATAATATTTAATAAATAATTACTATAATCTATCAAATTATATCTATACATAGAAAACCTTAGCTTGAAAATACATACATTGTATATTACGAAAAATTTATTCAAGTGCTGCATAATTTTACACAGTCAATATTAACTAGTGTTGAAAGCACACACAGACACATCTGTTTCATATTATTTTTTTACTAACTTAAAAGTACAGTCAAACAAAAAACACTATAAAATATTATTTCTGTTAATTACCTGAGTTTTTATAACGTCTCTGAGCACGTCGCTATAGTTGCGACTCTTGGCTGCGACACGGTACTTGGTGCGCCTGCGCCGCATGTCGCGCAACTCCGCCAGGATCTCCATGCGTGAGCGGACCTTTTCCTTCGTGCCTGTGTCATCGTTGAAGCTGAGAACAATAGAGATCATTCTTTAAACTCTTGCAACTTAGGTTGTATATACATGTAGTCCTTACTTGATAAGAACAAAATGGTCAATTACCTCATCAGGTCATTATTGGGTTTTGTGAGGTAGAGCATAGGGTTGGTATGCTCAATAAGATGCTCGACCAGGGATACATATATATACCACAATAAATTAACATTATAAATCAATGTTGTTCATTTATGCGTCTAATCACTTACAAGTTACTGTAGGTTGAACAGTTGTAGCAGGTCTGTATATTTCTAGACCTCAAGCATATGGACGGATGAACTATTATCTACAGAAGCATTTGGTAGTAAGTGTCAGTTTACGGTAAAGGCACATACGACGAATGTTTCCTACGTATAATGGCACATTCGACCTTATGCTCATGAGCTCTAGAATTATTTTAGTATGAATTGCTTTGCTTTGGTAAGCAAATGTCTATGTCCCTATAAAAGGTTAATATAAAAAATACTTATTACTTATTCAAGTTAAATATACATAGAGATAAGATTGTACTTTTTTTTTGTTAGTTAGGTATTAACTTTTACCCACTAAAAGTTTAGCAATCTTTCCTGCTGGAAATCAATGGGGGAGGCCTATGTTCACCACTAGACGACAACTGGCTAATATGATGATGATAATTTTTACCATTCGATTACATATACTATATTACTTTTATTATTACAGGAGGAATAACATGTTTTATAATGAGGAAACAGTAGTTACGCCTTTTTTCATGGGAACCTAATTCTTCATGTTCATGGAAACTAACCTGATAAGAGCTAAGTCAGCGAGGTCGTGACAAGAGGGCACCGCGCTGACCACCGCATCGTGTATGGCGCGCCGCTCGTCCGGCGTGTAGGTGCTCTGCAGCCGCGCCAGCGACAGCGGCTCCGGACCCACACTACCCACGCCTTGTTAAGGGAACTTATTGGTTAAAGCATATTTAGGATTACAAAAAATAATTAAATTAAAACTCTGTTATCTTGTTTAATTCAAAGAATAACAATAATAGTGTAACATTGTGATTATGTATCTGTAAATACCTAAGTGTTGAATAAATTGTGCAGAGCAGAGTAACGTGGTTTTACCCGCGTTACTCTGCTCCAGTGGGTCGGATCGTGATTTTTTGTAGCCTATATTTTAATCAAGCTTATTAACTAACTTATTAAATTATTCCATGCCAACTTCAGCCAAATCCATGTGGTAGTTATGGCGTGAAAGAGTAACATACATACATACATACACTCTTGCAAACTTTCCCGTTTATAATATTAGTAGGAATCAAAAGGATACAATCATAGTCCATATAGGTTCTTTCTAATAACTGAAAAGGCAAATGATTTATATTACACACGAAGCTTTAATTTTAAAACAAAAATCCCTAAAATAAAACTTAGTAGATAAGTGCTTATTGAATAATATAGCAAATTTTGGAAAAAAACAATAAATTTGATTGCCATAGTCAAAATATCTGATGAAAACTGCAAACAAAATGGGAGCATACCTCTTTTGAAGCTCGGGTCACATTTTGAGGCATCTTCAATGATCATATTGATTTCTTCTTTTTCTGAATATAAGAAAACAAGATACATTAGATAATACGAAACATTTCAATAGATATTATTATAATTTAACCCTGTATCAGTTAGTGTTCCATTGAATTATCTTTATGAAACTGCCATTACTATATTGTATAATATTTGAATTTATACTAATACTTAAGTATTTTGACTGCACCGGTGGCTCAGTGGTTACGGTAGTTGCTTCTGAGACCTGGAGTTCTGGGTTCGATTCCCAACCGGGACAATTATTTGTGTGAACTACAAATGGTTGTTATGAGTCTGGGTGTTCTTTGTGTCCGTGAAATGAATGTTTGTAAAGTCCCCCGCGACACAGGGATTTATTTCCCTAGTGCGGGAGTTGTCTTTTTAAAAGAAAAAATATATATATATTTACCATAGCAGTATCTACTCATAACAAATTTCCATCACCTTAGTTCACCTACCACACTATCTCAGCATCACCCAATGGTAAATTGGGAGAAAGTGTCTGAGCATTTAGTCCACCATATACTATTTTAGTGCTAAAGTAATGAATTAAATTAAATAAAGATAATAAAGAAATAAAAAAATGGATTTTTATATAATACTTATGTATTATCTGCGATCAGATCAAGAAATGGGGAAAAACTTGTACAAATGGCATACGAAAACAACCTAAATATACTAAACACTCTATATAGCAAACGAAAGAACGACAGATGGACATGGGTATCGCCAGATGGCAACCACGAAAACGAGATAGATTACATATTAACTAACAAAAGTAAAGACTTCCAGTATTGTAGAGTCCTAAACAATATAAATTTTAACAGCAACCACAGAATGGTAAGAGCAAAATTACTAATAAACACCCAAAAGAAAAATAGACCCTTTAAAGTAAAGCAAATCAATAACATAAAACTAGAAAGGACAGAATATTTAAAAGAAAAGTTAGATCATTTCATAGTAGAAACAAAAAATTTTGATATACAAAGTAAATATAACAAATTTCAAGAACTAGGTACTTTATACTAAGAAAAAAGGTAAATAAGCGAACAAAAATGACAGGCTTAATTGGATGACAAACTAAACTAAAGAACTGATAAGAAAACGGGCTAACCTTATATCTATCCGTGAAAAGACAAAAACTACAAGAAAATATATAGCTGAGATAAGTAAGAAAATTAAAACACACATGAGAAAAGACCATCAGAGATACAGATTGGAACAACTGGAAAAATGTATACAAAGCACGGGCGGAACCAAACAAGCAGCTAAACTACTACTTGAAAATCAAAATTGGATACCAAATTTAGTAAATAAAAATCATAAATGTGAAAAGCGTCGCCCAGAAATCTTATCAATAGCCACAACATTTTTTAAAGAATTATATTCCAGGGAAAACACTACGCAAACAACAACTATTAACAAAAGAAAGTGAAAACCAGACATAATTTATGAAGAAAAAGAAAGGGCTTTAAAAACTCAAAAAGCAGATAAGGCTCCAGGATCGGATGGTATAAGTAAAGAGTTCTTAATTCTAAATAAAAAACATCTGATACCAACCCTTGAACATCTTTTTAATGAAGTTGTACAAACCGAAATAGTAACCAACCAATGGACAACATCATCTATAGTACTCCTACACAAAAAAGGAGATAAAAACAACATAAATAACTATAGACCTATAAGTCTAACATCTAACATCTACAAAATCTTCGCCAAAGTTCTACTCCACAGACTAACTAAAACGCTGGATGAAAATAAACCAAGAGAGCAGGCGGGCTTCAGGAGTGGTTACTCGACGTTAGATCATCTACATGTCATTAAACAACTGTTCGAAAAAGGCAAAGAATACAACGTAACATTCTATTGCTGTTTTGTGGACTACAGTAAAGCCTTCGACACGATAGAGCATGAAAAAATATGGCAGGCACTCAAAAGCCAAGGCATTGAATATAATATAAAAAACATCTATGTTAATAGCAAGGCTAAAATAAAACTCGAGAAGGAAAGGGAGGAGATCAAAATAGAAAGAGGCGTACGCAAGGGCGATCCATTATCACCGAAACTCTTCACAGCCGTTTTGGCAGGAAGTCTTTCGGCAGTTAGACTGGGAAAATTGTGGGCTGTCCATCAACGGTGAAAACCTCTCACATCTGAGATTTGCAGATGATTTGATAATCCTTTCTTCATCGAGGGAGGGTCTACAGGCAATGCTGAATGACCTAGTTAAGGAAAGTGGAAAAGTGGGATTACTCATGAACACATTAAAGACCAAACCAACGGCAGGCAAGAACCGATTTGGATTAATGGTAATGAAATTGAATATGTCAATGAGTACATTTATCTAGGTCAAATTATCTCACCTTCAGATTTAACATCAAAGGAAATAGATAGGCGCATTGGTAATGCTTGGAATCAGTATTGGAGCCTAAAAGAAATAATGAAAAATAAGTATATCAACATCACCATCAAACGAAAACCTTTGATACAAGCATACTGCCTATACTCACTTACGGTTGCCAGACCTGGGCACTCAATAAAGCACACATTAAGAAGCTAGAGACTTGCCAAACTGCCATGGGAAGGAGTATGACCAGGAAAAGACTGTCGGATAGAATAAGGACTGAAGTCATAAAGAAACACACAAAAACAAAGGATGTTACAAAAACAATATTAAAACTAAAATGGAAGTGGTCCGGACATACAATATGAGGGAAGGACAAATGGTCAAAAATGATAATGAACTGGTTCACAAGCCATAAGAAAAGGCAAAGAGGTAGGCCCCATAGAAGGTGGGTCGATGACATTAAAGCCATTGCAGGAAGCACATGGACCAGAATAGCTAGTGATAGAGAGGAATGGAGAAAGTTGGAGGAGGCCTTTGCCAATAAATGGCATACAGACAAAGTTATCGTTGCATAGGTTAAGAATAAATTATGTATGATTGTCTGAAATAAAGGCTATTATTATTATTATGTTGGTACATTTTACTGTCATGGGCCCATGGGGACCCGGTCATTTGAAAGGCATTCATGGGGCCGAAGCCAACATTGAAGAGGCCTTTGGTACCTTTTAATATAAAAGTGAGATGGCTGCATTATTATTATTAATATTATTATTATCTGCGATCAGTCATTGACTATAAGCAAATAGGCTGGGTGCAGTTTGTCTTGAAGAGTGCATCTCCCATTGAAGATGTCTACTTATTGGCATCATAATATCTAGTTGATGTTATGTCCCAGTTCAATTTGCCGCTTGAGTCGCATTTCTTGTGAGGCAGTCATTAGCTGGCTAGCTTTCTCAATCTGTCTTTGTAAGAGTTGATAGAACTATAGTTCGTACAGGATAAAATAGCACATCACTTAGTTTCAGTATCTGGATTTAATTCTCATTCCCTAATGGAGAGCCTCAGTTTATAATGTCTTATCATATACGTACAACTTTATTAAATGTTTGCGGATACCAAACCTCTCTCCCAAGTGTGGTGACTATGGCACCACCCCCTTCAAAGGAGGCCCATGGACTTAATATGGGCTGATAATGATGATAGCAATCATTAATAGTGTTAACTCAAACATTAAAACATTACTAGTAATAGTGACAAGAAATACAATTACTCAGTTTAACAAGAGTTGCAGAATTTGTGTCCAAGGGTTCAGGCAGCAGCAAATCATCTTTATTATATCCTTGATGTGTGAGGAAACACTCCTCTTCATGTTCTTCACATTTGTCTGGTGGTATTTTGTGGTTGATGTCATACTTGCAAGATATCAAAGCTGATTTCTGAAAGTAGACTCGCCTTTAGTATTATGAATATTTTGTTTTATATCTAAAACAGTTGGATAAGGGACAACCTCCGTAGCGTAGCAGTATTTGGCTCGCTTTAAATTTCGGAAGTTGTGGGTTCGATCCTCATGCCATACTAGAAATCGTTGTGTAAATTCTATGATTTCTTTCCGGGTCTGGTTGGTAGAGGGACTATCCTCTGTGCCTCGGAAAGCACATTAAGCCGTTGGTCCTGATTGTTATATATAATAATAATAATAGCCTTTATTTCAGACAATCATAAATAATTTTATCTTAACACTAATTTATTCTTAACCTATGCAACGATAACTTTGTCTGTATGCCATTTATTGGCAAAGTCCTCCTCCAACTTTCTCCATTCCTCTCTATCACTAGCTATTCTGGTCCATGCGATTGTTATAACATCATCTATAATAATCGTATATCAAGGAACAGACAGCAGCATTTCGTCTGTCTTGTTTCTTCAGGGGCAACCTGAGCCGTGAACCCCGTAATAACTTTAATAATATGAATAATTTAATCAAATGTTAATTGGTGTTTAATTATAACATGCCTATGATAATAATATCATTTTAAATATATAAATAGAGGAATCATTGACAGAGTTTTTCTTGGAATCTTGGACACAATACAATGTTTGAAGATTTTAATATTATCTGCTATCTACTGATGTAAGTTACCTACCATACCATACCATACCATAGATTAAGGGAAAATATTCCAATACTCATATAAAACCTATAGAGGATTAGATTAAAATTTTGACAGAATTTCAATACAAGATCTTCACTGACAATTGTTATCCAAGGATGGAAAAAATTGCCATAAAAAGTTAAGCATATGTTCCTTATAGTTTTTTTCTTTGCAATGTGATTTTTACTATATGTAAATACCTAAGTGCAAAATAATTTCCATAATTATATCATTACAGTAATATAAAATGTAAGTAACCTGCAACAAATGATTTTTATCCCATTGAAGGCACTGTAAGATTAAAGTTAGTTCATTATCAACGCCATCCACAAATGTTTTAAGTTCCAGCAAATCTCGGCGCCTATAATCCATTGTTAACAAAATTAAAATATCTTTATCGTAGAAAAACTGTCGGATTTGTTGTGAACTTACAGTACTATATCTATCAGTGACATACTTGACATTTGACAATCTTGACAATTGACAAGAAGTCTACGGTTTAAAAACACCACAGATTAAAAAGTTTATGAAAGTCAACGTTCACACAAACGTTTTTCTAACGCCGTAAAAATGGTTGTAGAAGATAAATAAATCCTGTAAATTTGACTACATATAGTAAAATGAACATCACCTTTGTAGGTATACCTACCGTTAGAATAGTAGTCATCATCATTATCATATCAGCTTTTTGTCATCCACAGCTCCCCCATCGATTTCCAGCGGGAACGATTGCTAGAGGTCTGCGTCAACTGACTCCCCTGACCTTCGTTTTCCTGCGGCTCTCTCTTGGAGTTCCTCCAAGGGCTCTCTTCATTTCTGCCGAGCATAGTTCTTCCATAGCTCACTGAGTGACCTTGAACTTTCTTATGAAGCACACAGAACATTGAACATTGCTCATTTCTTTGTCTCAAAAGAATTATTGCTATTCAGTTTACTATTTAAAAAAAAATTTTAGCTTATGGTTAAATTTATCATGGCAACACAGAATTTGACAGCAGACATCAAACACGAAATCTTTTTTATCTGTATTTCATGCAGCAAGAGACGTGTGTGCTTTTCCACATATTTTTTTGAAATAAATGTGTGTGAAAAATGGCAGATTCCGAGGTAAATTCGCTTTCCTGTGACATTGTATTGCTTTAAAATTGTAACGGCGTTGATCACTGATAATTCTATGTGCAGGTATTGAAAAAGTTAAAGGATATACCATTCAAAATCCAGACCGCAAGTTTGAAAGAAAGACGTGAGGTTGTGGAGGAAATTCGAAATGTACTCTCTACGCCAGGTAAGTAACCATACAGCCTGAATTTTAAAATAAAATCTTCCATAAATTTGATATTTTCGTATAGAATGCATATATTTTTATCAAATATTTATAGGTTGTCCAAGCTGTATTGATCCATAGACCCCTGGATTTACCTGAGGTTATTGTACTCTCACTTGAATAGGTTTTGAATACACCTATCAGAGGCCGCTATGCACGCAGATTGCATCTATATATCTATAACTACAGGATATTGATTCATCAATAATCTGTTGCATTGGGAAACAGGACATCTTGTTGAGATGAAACTAAAAATTAATGTTTTCAAATATACTGTTGTTTCGATCATTTTCAGATGTTGTTTATAGGATTGAATGCAACTGTCAATCAACTAGCACCATGTTTTACATCAATTTTGAACTCTTTAAGTGACCATTGCTTTTTCTTTTTTAAATTTGGATGAGACATAGTTTTATTCTCTGATTAAGTAAACTTACTTTAAATTACTCAAGCAATCTATTAGGTCATTATATGATCGAAATAGACTGTTTAACTTGCAAGAGAAATTTCTTGCAAATTCTGAGCTTAATATGTGAAACTGCAACTGGAATTTAAGATGTTTTTCAATGTTTGATACTATAGTTGTATTATACTATAGTTCAATTGATAATACATGTTGTTATTTATTAACATACTAGGTATAACTGAGCCTGCAGTGAGATTTGTATGTCGGCTGCTAGCACTCACACTGCACAGATACAGTGACTCCACCTCCCAGTCATATATAAAGGGTCTGGTGGCATACCTCGCTGCCAACCACAGAGAATGGACATTAAAAGGCTTGCTGCCAGTCTTGTTGGAAATATCGGAACAACTCAAAAATACTACCACGTCGTAAGTAGCTTTTCCATTATATTTCATGTATTAGTGAGTATTATATATTGTGCAATGTTAATGAAATATTTAGCCTTGTAACTAAAGACATCAACACTGTCAGAATAAGATGTGGTATTATACTCTATTGATAAAATACAACCATCTGCAAATCATGCATAACAATAATATTTTTTAACCAATGATTACCTTTATTTTTTATTTACTTTATGTACACACATAACATTAAAAAGAAAAATATTAAAATACAAGAAACATATTACAAAGGTACTTCTTATTTCTAATGAAATTTCTTCCAGCAGACCAGCGAAAGAAAAAAACAAAAAGAGAACAAGAATAGTGTGTAGGGTTAGGAAACCAAGATACAGATGATCATGAAATAATATAGACTATGAAGAATAAATTAATTATAAAAAATATACTTACATATTAATACATAAACAAATACATAGATAAATACATATAAGGCAACATAGACATACATTCAAATATATAAATACATACTATCATGATATACTTAAATAATGTTCCTTTACTCGTTTCTTGAAGAGGAAATATTTTTACTATCTCTTATGTTAGGCGGCAGAGAATTCCATAACCTTACTGCATGAACAGTAAAGGAATTTTTAATTCCTATTTTATATGGAACTTTGATACAGTACTCAAAATATGAAAGGATAATATAGTGTTTCAATTTGTTTGCAGAAAAAGTATATGCCAAAGTGGACTATATGCTCTACGCTGGTCCACCATCCTCGTAGAAGGCACTTTAAAGGCCACAGAGGAGGATGGTGTGGATTACAACGCCCTGGTACTGTCACAGGCTAATTTACTTGCCACTGTTGTGGCATATGGAGACAAGAGGAAAAATGATAAAGCTTATGTTATGGTGAGTCTATAGTTATGAAATATTAATAATGATCTGGGACATCTTTCATAAAACATCAGCATTCTAATAGAGGCCTAAAATATTAACTCAATTAGAAGACTTGCTCTAAACTTTTCTGTTTTTAAGTTGAGTTAGTTTACATAAATTTAAACTTTACTGAAAAACAGAAAAGTATTTTTTGTTATTTTTCACTGATAATAAAATAGCTTTTATATTTTGTTCTCTCTAGCTTCACAATTCCTGGACATCCATTGGTAAAGACAAACTCTCCAAATGGCTGGATGTGCTGGTGTCAGTGCCTGTAGACTCAGGGCCGCATGTTTGTGTGGCATTCTCAGCTCTCTGCAGACACCTCAAGCAGATTGGAGATGAAGCTACTCTAGAACAGCATAAGGTCAGTTATGGTCATCTCATTTGATCAATCCATTGGCATATCACAGCTCTGTGCTGGTACGGTTGATATAACACTTGGTCCAATGTCTTCCACATCCAGATTCCTTGGCTACTATTTGCAGCTTTATTATTATATGAACCAATTACCAAAAACAAACAAGATGGACATCTTGTTTGTTTTTGGTCATTGGTTCATATTCTACATATTTGGCCAACCCTTTGCCACTTCATCATGTTTAATACTGATACAATATTTCTGTCACAAGAAACTTTTAATATATATAACAAACATTCTAATTAGTATTAATATAATGTCAGTAAGAGCTTACATAACACATATTCTGATTTCATTTTAGAAGTGACCTTACCTGCAAAG
This sequence comes from Nycteola revayana, assembly GCA_947037095.2. Lineage (NCBI taxonomy): Eukaryota > Metazoa > Arthropoda > Insecta > Lepidoptera > Nolidae > Nycteola > Nycteola revayana. Next base: position 15,989,092 of record OX344851.2, on the reverse strand, counting down.
CCATATAAGTTAGCATTTTTGTCACATTATATTTCATATGAGGAAGTTTAAATTCATCAAAGAACAATAAGGCAAAATTAAATTTTATAAATTAAATGAATGAAAGTTTCTCTTAATATTTTTATTTTATTTATTTATTGATGATAAAAGCCAATAAATATTTTTTCAGTTTATTAAAAAAGAAAAATGTTAAAAAGACTAATAGTTGAGAAAGGAAAAGACGACAAATATTTGTTGTTTTTGTTTTTTCATCTAAATTAAAACGACAAAATATCTAGTGTTAATTCTGCAAAAAATGTGTCTATCTGTTGTAATGCAATTTTTGCACCGCCCGCTACTACCGCGTGCAACTATCCCGCCCGCAAAAATTATGCCCAAAATGCAGGAGAGATAGTAGCAACGTGCAAAAATACAATCACCAGCCGAAGACCGACACATATCCTCCATGGAGCATCATCAGGGTGATGTTGATGACTCAAACGCTACTGCGCAAACTTTTTAATGGAATTAATACTAGATATTTTGTCTTTTTAATTTAGATTAATATGGATTACTGCAAAGTGACGCCTGATTCTATTAATTTTGTTTTTAGCCAAAAATGCTAGAAAGTTTTATCAAAAATGTAATAACCGTGAAAGCTCGGCCAAACGCTAACTACATAAAAGGCTGTCATGAGCTGCTCAGGCTTTTAACTCCTGCTGAAGTGAAGGACAGCTTGCTACCAGCTTTGAACAAAGCCATGCTCCGGAGTCCTGAAACAATAGTGCAGGCTGTCGGAGAAATATTTGCCAATTTAGATGTAGATTTGGATGGGCTTGCAGTGGATATTGGAAAGAGTTTGATAGGTAAGTATTCGAAAATATGTGCAAGGATTTAATTTATTCATCATCATCATCATCAGCCTGTTGTCGTCCACTGCTGAACATAGGCCTCCCCCATCTAATTCCAGCAGGAATTGCTTGCGGCCTGCATCCACCGACTCCTTGCGACCTTTATGAGGTCACAAGAAGTCAGTGAGGTCGGTCCACCGTGCGGGCAGACGACCCACGCTGCGCTTGCAAAATCATGATCTCCACTTGAGAACCTTTCTGCCACCATCAGCCGTCAGGTCTACAAGCTATGTGTCCTACCCGTTGCCATTTCAGCTTGCTAATCCGTTGAGCTATGTCAACAACCGTCGTTCTCCTGCGGATCTCTTCATTTCAGATTTCTTTCCAAATATATCAGTTACTAATTTTAAATTGTTGTCTTTCAGTAAACTTGCACTCCAAAGATGAATGGGTGCGAGCCGAGGCACAACAGGCTCTGCGCCAACTAGCCCTCCATTGCTCACAAGTGACGGCTGCACAAGCGCTCTTAAAGCATGCCTTTGCTGAGTATAATGGTGCCAGCGGGAAACTTACCTCTAGTGAAGATAAAATTGCTGTGCTAAATGTGAGTATATTCGATAATAAAATTATCTGCCATTATACAATACCACAAATTTGATATGTTGTGCTAAAATATTGTCTCGGTTTCCGAGAACTGTTTTAACACTATATTTTAACAAATTTAAATTCCAACATGATCTTGATTTCAGGGTGTGAGCACGTTAAGTTCACTAGCGGTAAGCGGAGCGGACCGCCTCACTCTATTCAAAGAGTCGGTGGCCGGAGTGTCGCGCGTGCTGGACAGCGAGTCGCACGAGCGCACGCTGTGTGTGGCGCTCGACACGCTGCAGCAGTGGACCAAGGGACTGGATGTCGCGCTGCCGGATAGTATCCTCGATATATTTAAGGTAAGATGTACTCATTTATTATCGGCTGAAATGAAATGGCAGCTGTAAAAAAGGTTTTTATAGAAATAACCCACAAATTAATTAAATCTTGGGAAAAGGCCACAATAGGCATGAGGCAAGATTTTGAAATCCTATTGCGCAATGTGGGTAGTCATTTTCTAAGTACGAAAAACACTATATTTCGGTAATAAATTTAAATTTAACGAAGTTTAAGCCATATTTCTATTAAATTTTAAATAGCGCGCGAAAAAAGGCCTCAAGTGTCATGGCGTCGGCTATGACGTCACGCTATTGTAAAAAATGTCATTGAGTCCGCCAAACCTAACGTAGTGGTTAAATTCTCTTTGATGGTTACAATATCGTGACGTCATGCGCCGTGATTGGTGTTTCAGTCAAAATGGCCGATTGCAGTATTTTAATCTTTTATTTTATTAAAAATCACATTAATCTCAAGGTTATATATAAAAATAAATAAGTGTAATAATTTCTTTTTATATGTACTTTCCCCTAAAAACATTAAATCTTTAATTTTTTGATACTGTCGTCACGCCTATTGCAGTTATTGTAATTGTACGGAAGGACAACTTTAAGATTCTTTTTTGTCAATCAAAATGGTTTTACTCTGCATTATAAGGTTTTATTCTCCATTACATGAAATAAACGTTTGGGTTTTTTAATATTGGTGTCGTCTTCATCAAGTAACTTTTTCTTAGCGAAAGTGAAATATTTATATTTAAAATCAAAATAAATACTGAATTACATACTATATTACATATTTTATCGATTCTTATCTGCTTATATATTCCTATAGTCAAATAAAGGACAGCACAGAAAATATCAAATGTTTTTGTCATATTTTGCACTTAAGGGAACGTTTACATGATAAGCGCTCAACGCGCGTTTACAACTACATACATTTTATTCAGGCCGTACACATGGTAATGCGCGTTTTACAAAGCGCGTTAAACGCTGCGCAAGCGCTCGAATGTTGAATGAACTTTGAGATCATTGGTTTTCTATACTCCCGTTCAGTTGAGCACGCGCTTTTAAGATGGATAGACTTATATGGGTTCATCAGTATCAGTTCGCACAGAGATCAAAACTGAAGCTTTTTGAATCTTCTTCTTCTTCTTCTTCCTGCCCTTATCCCATATTACTTGGGGTCGGCGCAACACGTTTGTTTATTCCATTCTGTCCTGTCACCCGTCACACTATCACTAACTCCTTTTTCTTTCATATCACTCTCCACACAATCCATCCAACTTTTCTTTGGCCTTCCTCTACCTTCCACTATGGAGAGGGCTCCATCAAACGGAATTATTTATAGATGGAACTGAGAAACGACCTGCTTTATGGGAATGCTTTAACTTAGGATACAAAATGATGTTGGTACTGATTTTCAGTCAGCTTGTGTGACAAAATTGAGAGGATCCAATATCGTCAAGTCTTCTGTCGCGTCTTTTCTGCAGACGGTATAAAATCAACTTTAAAACTTTGAAACTTTAAAACTGTCGAAGTTGGACCAAGAATGGTCCAACTTCGACAAATTTGAGAACTAGAATGATGGCGGTCGCAGCAACGCGCGTTATCGCCTGACAAGCGCATGTTATGTGAACACTATACAAAAATTTTGCGCGTCGAACGGTCGTCATCTGAACGTACCCTCAAATTGACTTCTCGTAAATATGAAGCAGTAGGGGTCGGCTTAACTTTTGTACACCGTTGTAAGGATAAAACAGAATCATAACAGTAAATATTCTCGACGAACAGAAGAACCAGTCCGCGAAGAGCACGACGCAGGCGGTGCGCACGGCGTACGCGAGCGTGCTGGCGGGCGCGCTGCGCGAGCGCGGCGCCGGCGCAGCGCACGCCGCCGCGCTGCGCCCCGCGCTCTCCCGCGCCGTGGAGAAGGCGCAGCAACAACCCTTGCAGGTACTACCCGAGACTCTCTTCCCTCCCATACGTACGCGAGCGTGCTGGCGGGCGCGCTGCGCGAGCGCGGCGCCGGCGCAGCGCACGCCGCCGCGCTGCGCCCCGCGCTCTCCCGCGCCGTGGAGAAGGCGCAGCAACAACCCTTGCAGGTACTACCCGAGACTCTCTTCCCTCCCATACGTACGCGAGCGTGCTGGCGGGCGCGCTGCGCGAGCGCGGCGCCGGCGCAGCGCACGCCGCCGCGCTGCGCCCCGCGCTCTCCCGCGCCGTGGAGAAGGCGCAGCAACAACCCTTGCAGGTACTACCCGAGACTCTCTTCCCTCCCAAGGTGTGTTGCTTGACCTGTCGCACACGGAACATATAATTAAGCGTAGTAACATTATGCTCTACTACTATTGTGATAGAAAAAATTTACACTCTAACCGTCTTATTAATAAAAATGGCCTACTCCTTGCTTAATCCGAAGTTACGTTTGGTTTAGCTAATTCTGGTGTAGCTAAGTATTAACTTCGTTTTCATAACGTTATTAATAAACGCGGACTAACCTCGGACTAGCTATACATTCGTTACGCCTGGTTTAACGGACAATCTATGGCAACACCGTTGAAATTAAAAATAAAAAGAATGAACTAGCGAATGAAATAAAACAAATGACAGTGACAGATGACAGACGATGTTTGTTTCTATTATCTATGATATGGACGTTTGGATGTGAATTGTGAGATTTCACTTATTTTGTTACAAAATAATAATAATATAGGTATAATACCGACTTAAATAAGAACAAATGACATAATATGAGTAATGAGTTTATTAAAATACAAATTATATAGAAACTTAATACATATATTGCTACAGTTGGGCTTCATACCACACAACTTGTACATTAATTGAACTATATCCTAAATATTGTCCAATATTTCCCACTGACTTTTGGTATTCTAATATGTGTGCAGTCAATGGCTCCAATCACTTGTCTAAATCCACATATCGCATAGAATTCTTCTATCACATTGCTCTGTTCTGCATCATTTTGTGGAATTTTGATCCATTGAGCACTTTTTGCTACCAATGCTAAAGCAACTTGTTTGCATACAAGTGATATTGTTGGCTGATACCCCTTACCACTTATATCTCCTGCGTCATCTTGAATCTGTTGAATTCACAAAATATAAAAGATTTATAACATAACAAATACCCAGAAGAAGCAAAGATTGTTGAATATCATTTTATTGATTGTCAAATTCTTACCTCTCCGCATGCCCAAGATCTTATTGCACTTAAAACTTTCATATGGGGCGGTATGAAACCACCTCTCGCATCACCAGCTAAATCATTTTTTATCATATCAATGATAAAAACAGCCGTAGATCGAGAAAACCTATATTTCGATTTAAATTCAGCTTCAAGTTCTTCAAGTGGATTCTTACGAATTTTGTATAATTTAACACGCCTTATTGTTGGAATGTAGTCCATCTGATTCTGAACCTCATTATTTTCGTCTATCAGCCATAATTCGTCTCTAAAATAGTCTATTCATTTTAATTAACTTTTACCAAACAATATTACAATCTAACCTAAAAAGTAAAAACAGCTGTCAAAGATAGTTACTCTATGCTTAATCCGTCCTTAAACAAGGTATCCCTATGGTTTAACTTTTACACCGAGACTAGAGTCGAATTAGCTTAATCACTCCTTAGTCCGTGTTTATTAATAGTGAAATTTGTTAGTACCGGGTTGATGCTTAGAGTAAAGTTAATCTTTCTTTAGTCCACGTTTATTAATAAGACGGTAATAGTTTATTGACTTAATGCTGCATCTGCGAGTTATTTATTTTTAGATTCCATTTAAACATTGTTGAATAATCAATTCAGTCATCATTATGTGTATTGAATCGATTTAACTAAGTTATTATTTATTTTGTTTTATAGCTGCGCAGCTGATATAATTTCGATTGCTAAAATAAGCACTCTGCGAAGTTTAATATTGATTTCTTTAGTAGTTTTTACTTGATAGTGTATTCTAATTTGCACATTTATAATATAACTAGCTGACCCGGCAGACTTCGTACTGCCTCAATCGATACATACCCTACACTACCCCTACCCTACACTACCCCCACCCTACACTACCCCTACCCTACACTACCCCTACCCTACACTACCCCTACGCTACACTACCCCTACCCTACACTACCCCTACCCTACACTACCCCTACCCTACACTACCCCTATCCTACACTACCCCTACCCTACACTACCCCTACCCTACACTACCCCTACCCTACACTACCCCTACCCTACACTACCCCTACACTACCCCTACCCTACACTACACCTATCCTACACTACCCTACACCTACCTCTAATCTACCCCTAACTTTGTCTGAAAAATAAAAATAAAAATTTAGGGGTGGACTACCCCTAACATTTAGGGGGATGAAAAATAGATGTTGGCCGATTCTCATAGATACCGGATAAGCACAAAAAAATTCATCAAAATCGGTTAAGCCGTTTCGGAGGAGTATGGCAACGAAAACTGTGACACGAGAATTTTATATATTAGATGTAGGTACTTTATATTGTACATACTTAAACAAACAAGACAAAAACACACGAAACAAAACATAATAAACACAGTACCTACTCGTATAAGTAAGACCTTATTGCATCATGCGATGTTTTCCATTCCATAATAGTAGTACGCTATGATAACAAGAGCTAACTACCGTGGGCTAGCAGTATTAAGTCTCGAAGGTTATGGGGTTGATTCCTTCGCACAAACCAAACATCTTTGGGTCAAGTTGAAAACCAGTTCCTCAACCAATAAGACCCTGAAAATCCGTGCTTGCAGATTGGTTAATAACATATTACATCTTGGTATATTTAATGTGTAAGCTATTAGGCTAGTTGACCTATTTGAAATTTTGTTACAATTAAAGTAAGTATAAAGTATTTCTGAAAGTATTTGACATATGACACTTAATATAAAAAACACAACTTTTGTGAATACACGATACCGCAATCACCAAGCGTGGTGACCATGGCAACACCCCCTTCGAGGGAGCACCATGTTATGGACGTTATAAGGGCTGGTGATAAAGAGTTAACATTTAATTATTACTTTAAATTAAAAAATCGAATATCTAATGTTAATTCGACGTGGCGACTACTGAAAAACACTGCCAAAAAACTCAGTAGAACCCTCTTTTAAAATATAATAATTCATCACAATATTTTATTAACCTAATAACAAAATACTTTATTTTACATTGAGATTGGAGCGATTTAATCCCAAGCATTTTTGTCACAAAGATAATCAGAAATTTTATAATAAGCTCTGCTGCACAATTTTGCTTTAATAGTCATATTAAAATTATTTATAGGCTCTCTATCTTATACTCTTCGGAAGTTTGTTATACACCCGTTGCCCCATAAAAGGGTTACCTACTTATTTTGCGGAGACGGCTAGCATGAACCACAAGATTTTGCTTATATCTAGTATTTATACTATGTGAGTCGCTTTTTTTTACAAAATGAGTCAGTATTTTTATGTACATATAACACATTCATTCATAAATATATTGTGATGCAACGGTTAGAATATTTATACCTTAAAATTTTCCTCTCAAGCTATCTGTGGGACCCAGTTTGTAAATAGACCTCACGGCTCTCTTTTGTAATATAAAAATGCTGTTAATGTCCGCGCAGCTACCCCAAAGAAGAATGCCGTATGACATTATGCTATGAAAGTGGCTGAAATAAACTATTCTAGCCGTATCAACATCAGTTAGCCTTGTAATAGTTGTAAAATTATTACTGCTTCAAGAAAATATTAAATATTTTATTATGACTTTCAGCATCTAGTCGTAAGTGAGGGTATATGCGCGATGCTGGGGCTGGTGCTGTTGGACGACACAAGGGAGCTCCCCACTAAGGGCGCGATATGGACTGCGCTCACGCACCCCGACAAACACGTGTTGCTTCACGACCGAGTGCTGACGGCCGCTGCTGATGACGGTAACTCCTATTGTAGTATTTATGACACTGAACACATACATACATACACAGTTTTCAATAGTAGATTCACCTTTGCTGAGCTCGAAGTTATATTGACAGCTTTTTGCTAGGAATCATATAAAGCAGGGGTCTCCAAACTACGGCCCGCGGGCCAAATCCGGCCCGCCAGTGCCATCAATTCGGCCGACCCTAAGACTAGTGTCTCAATCTGGTCCGCGACTGCCAATGCCCTATTGTTGAGTTAAGTTAAGAAGAAAACACAAAATAATTATTATTCGATCGCGTACTAAGCAACTAATCTAGAAATACGAGTAAGTTAATGGCAGAAAAAATTAAGCTGTTTTGGCCCTTAGAACATTCTGAAAAAAGCATTAAGGCCCTAAGGCTTCAAAGTTTGAAGACCCCTGATATAAAGTACTAGCTTCCACGTAGCTCCCGTTCCCGTGGGAACTTCAAAATAAAATAAAGTTCCTATATGCCTTCCTCCATAAATGGGCTATCTAACACTGACAGAATTTTACAAATCGGCCTAGTAGTTCTTGAGATTAGCGTGTTCAAGCAGTATAGAGAAGCTTATTACTCCTTTTTTTTTTGTTGTCCGAGCGGAAATGGGTTTACGCATTCCCACCGCCGCTGCAGCGTTTTCGCGCACTGGCGATGAGATATGTGGGACACGCCATCTCCATAGCGTGGTATGCTACTCATACCACGAGGAGAGGACCCTACACCACTAAAACCCCCCGGACACTCCTTCGATCCGCCGTTGCCGGGGGCCGGGCACGCATAAGCAAGCTTATTATTCCTAGTATGCTTATATTATATTGATATATCAAAGAACGAAGACTTGATAATTATTAGATTTTGTAATAAAAAGCAATAAAATTAAGATCATCTCATTAATCGTAAACGTCACTTTTCACAATACACCCATAATTAAGCTAAAAGACCGCTACTCTGCTTTAATGGCCGATTAAAACTGTCTGTGTAACAAATTTAATCCTAATCTTTCAAGTAATATTTGCGCATTTATATTCTCTAATAAAATCAACATTATATTATGATTGATATATCCATCTGACCGCAGTTGTAGCAGACTCGTCAATTCTACGAGTACGGTAGAGTAGAGTAGAAGAGTAGGTACTAAATTGTGTGCTTTTAGCTGTCATATCCATTAATTTAGTGTCCGCGACAAGTTGACATGGCGATATTAATAAATCAAAACGAAATGGGGACTGTAATTTGAACTTGATGTAATGCGACTTTGCGTATTCTCTTATCGTATTTTCTATGTGTGTGTGAGACTAACTCAAAGGTGCAAGTAAGCATATTAAATCAATAGAAAATAAAATTTACACCAAACATCACTTTCACGTCTTTCTATATTCTATAATTCCTGGGCAGACAAAAGTAAACCTTAACGCGATCAATAGAACTAATCTGACAGGCAATCGGCTCCCGGTCGTTAGTCCAACCGTATCTGTCACGCACCGGGAGCCGGTCGCTATAAAATACATAGAAACCTATTCTCAATTTTGTGTTTTGTTACCATAGCATAGATAGCTCAGTTGCGCCATTTTGGAGTTATTGACATTAACAAGTGAAAGCTTATTGTATTGCAAGGTGTGTTTTGCGAGCTACACGATAAAACCACTCTTCTGTAGCATCTTGTATCAGTGCATTCCTTAACTGAATGATATCAACTAAATGTATTATATCGTTACTTGACGATAAGAACGACAAAATTATTAAGGAGTTACTCTGGGAGAACGGATTAACATTGCCGATATTTTTGGTTAAAGATTATTAGCAGAGTTCTGCACACTACTAGAATTCTTGTTAACCCCTCGTGCTAAGCTAAAATGTTTGTGATACGAATGGGTTAACGTTGGTAGTGCAATGAGTGGGGATCGAACCAGCGACCACATGATTGCAAGTCCGACGACCTTGCCATTGGACGACGGCCGCTGTAATATTAAAATATATATTCGCAAATTTACTCTTTTTAAAATGTGCCATTATTCTAAACAAAGCAAAGTCATATCATAGTTTTTGAAATCAATGTTTAATTTATTAATCACTGTTAAAAGAAATCAGCATGTCAACATGTCACAGACAGTATTTGCTAGTGATCTACATCTCTCCCCACACAACACACCCTACATATCACCCGCTATATTTGTTAAATTGCAACAAGTCACTATAGCATTTACCCCTTTATAGTCCTCATACAGGTGGTGTTGCTATGCAGAACAGTATTGGAAAACTACCCCAATGTTGCCAGCGACAAAAACTCCCCAGTTTACAGAGCATTCATACTAGTTTTACTATCGAGTGCCAAGTCAGTGAGAGAGGTGGCTATCAAAGAAGTCAAATTACTACTTGCCAAAGAAGATGGAGCCCAATTAGCAAGGAATTTAGGACAAAAATTGTATGAAGTGCTGGATGAAGGGAAGTTTGGTGCGAAGGAGAAGACGCCGCCTGAGGAGAAGGGGGAAGTTACGGGGAAGATGATATTGGATTGTGTTCAAGCTATTTGTTCATATAGAAGTGAGTATGATATCACTTTATTATTCTAATTACTTTTTTTCTTTCACAATTATCCAATACTACTAAGCTTCCCGCGCGCGGTTTCAGCGGTTAGCTCCCGTAATTATACATATAAACCCACTTCTAGAATTACTCTATCTATTAAAAAAGCCGCACCGCAAACTGCAATATCCGTTGCGTCGTATTAAAGATCTAAGCATACATAATAATATGGACAGACAGACATCGGGAAGCTACTTTTTTATACTATGTACTGATCTTATATAGCAACAAGATCAAGCATCTATTATAATAATACAATCATAATCAGCCAACCACATCAGAAGATGTGGAGGGGGTATTGCTATAGTCACCACGCTTGGCAGGCGGTTTGGCGACCGCAGTATTATGTATAGTATACATAAATACAGGTGCAATACAACGCCAGTGATGTTATAACAATCGGGTCCCAATGACATAACGTCCTTGCAGAGGCACGGAAGTTTAATGTATAATATGTACATAAAACATTTTTTTTTCTGTCAGTCTCAGCTGTATGTATTGGATACAGTAGTAGCATAAAGGCGCGTCCGTCGTTACGTACTCATGCTCCGCCCAAATAAACGACAAGAACATACAACTAGATATAAAATAATAATAATTTATCTTATAATAATAATAAAAATGTTTTTGACTATTTATAAGTGCCTGTAATGAGGTCTACGTACATAAAAAATATTTTTATTTTTTACTATTGTAGATTATCCTGAGAATGACTCAAAAGAATTAGCAATAGACATTCTGCCGAGCTGTCACCACCCGCTGGCTGTAGCTGTGAACAAACGAGCGTGGGTCAAATTAGTGGCCTACCTCGGACACGACGCCAAGAAACTAGTCGCATTGTATTCTAATAACTTGAAGAATAAATATATTGCCGGATATTCGCCAAATGAGGTGAGATAAATAGATGTGTATTTACTTTAATAAATGTTTGTAAGCTATGATAGTTTATCGGAAGAGTTTGACAGCTAATTATTTAAAAAACATACTGTATAATGATAGTTTGTTCAATGTCATACCTGTTATCTGAATTACTATAAACATATGACGTACTAGCTACCCCGCATGGTTTCACTCGCGTATAAAACGTCCGCGTGGGAAGCTAGTCCTTAAATAATATGAAACTTGCATATGATGTGGCTTATGAAAAAGTCCAATAAATCCAGAGATTACCCCCTACAACCACATAAACCCACGAACTTTAACTCTTCATAGTATTAGTATAGATTTAACTTTTTAAAGATCCTGGGTACAGGGTAGGCTTTAAGGGGGGGGGGGAGGGCAAGTGTGAGATTGGTGGGGGTGGGATGCTTCCCCCGCGTGTCAGATGGTAGGAATAGCTAAACCTAGCTTCGAGCGTGGCGCTAGGTCACCGATTTATGTACTTGGTCTCTCAATCAAGCAACGATAAAGCCGTCTTCTCGCGTCTATGACTATTTACAATGGTTTACTTGCTACAAAGGGCAAAAGATAACATTCTTCATACACGTTCACAATGGTTCAGCAAAAAATGAACATTCGATTTTGATTTCCTTAAGTGGACGCCATAATGTTAACATGGCGTCAGTGTCTCTAACGCTGGCACTGCCTGCCTGTGTAATTCTACTGTTGGTGTGCTAAGGTTATTACCATCCGATGCCCTCGTAGACCCGAAGTCCGAGAGGCCCACGATCTGTAAAGTAGAGCGACAGTTGCACAAAACTCCCCTAAAATACTAAAAGTCATAATCCCTAAAGCTCATCGCCAGTGACCGCTCTGAGCCTAGGTTCAAGCCCCACAGGGGGCGCCCTCTTACGCGGGTTGCTTAGTTTGTAGTTTTTAAACCATTTATTAAGGCTGGGTAATAATGGTTACATAAATGAATAATGGTTCCTATTCTGTATTCCACAGACTTTATCAAACGTGGTGTGCACGCTGGTGTCAACAAATGCCGAGATAATCGCGGGCAGCGCTGTACAATGCGCGTTGGACACGTTGTTGGACCCGGAGCTGTTACGAGTCACACGCGATGAATACTTTACCTACCTCACGCCGCAAGGAGAGCTGTACGATAAGAGCTCCGTACCTGGGTAAGTGTTGCAAACTGTATGGAGATCGTCTCCTTCCCGTTAGTTTGGGTAGGGAGGCGATGGATAGACATTCTGTATTTGTAAATAGCAGGCTCGTAGCGCTATAAGTCTGGCTTTAAGTCTCAGAGGTCTTGGGAACGATCCCCACAAAAAAACCGGTCAAAAATCCTTTGTGTCAAATCTTGAGTTGACAGTCTGGAAGGATTGGGTGCCTCTGTGCCGGCAAGCATGTTAAGCCGTTGTTCTGCATTGTTATAACATCATCTATAGCAATTGTGTATCAAGGAACTAGCAGCAGCGTGTCCCAGTGTGTGTTATTGCATAATACTGCGGCCACCAATCCGCCTGCATAGCGTGGTGATTATGGCAAAAACGTTCCCTTGGGAGGAGATCCTTGTCAAGCAGTGGACAATATAGGGGCTGATTTATGACATTTCTTAAACCATTGGTCGATGTAAAAATAATATTAATGTCACATTTCAATGTAATTTCATCCTTTATCATATCTATTATCAAAGGTATACGTTAAAGAAATATAATTATAATACCCCTAAAAAAAATTGGTGTTCACAATGTGCAGAATAAGTACCTATGTATTACGCTATTACATAATATCTTCTTTTCTCTTTTGATTGTTATATTTAGCATTTTGATAACACATTAAGTACATATTATTTACCGGGGTTTAACCATTTGAATATATCATTTGTTCCACAGTAATGAGGACAGCAAGGAAATGAACTTAAAACGTGAGAGCAAAGCATACAGCTACAAGGAACAACTTGAGGAGTTGCAGCTCCGAAGAGAACTTGAGGATAAAAAACGAAGAGAGGGCAAGTTCAAAGAGGTAAATATAGAATACTATAACAGCAGCCGTGTGGTTTCCGGCTCAGAATAGGCCACCCCATGTTCTCCCATGGGTGTCGTAAAAGGCGACTAAGGGACATATGGCTGATGGATGGGCAGCAGCATCTATTAGCTCAAGGTTTACATCTTACTGCGATCACCAATCCGTCTTCCAAGCGTGGTGATTATGGCAATATCCCTTAACGATCCTGGCTTGCCGAGGTCTGTTAAGAGGAGGCCCATGTTCAGCAGTGGACATAAACGGGCTGTTGATGATGGTGATAATAGCAACGAATTTAAGGCAAACAAAGAACTTTTCCATCCACAAATGATTTTCAACCTAGTATTAATAACTTTAGCGCTTAAATTGTCGTATTTTATAAGAAGCTTCGATATTTGCATGCAAATTAAGGAATGCGATTGCAAATTAATGTATTAGTTTGAAAATTTAATAACATACAAATCTTTAAATGTCGGTTCATTTATATAAAGTACTTTGTTTTAGGTACCGTTATCGGCTAAACAAAAAGAAGCTATCAAGGCGCAGACGGCTAAAGAAAATGCTATTCGGGAGAGGTTAAGTGCTGTAAGTATAATAATCCTTCAATCTCATCGGAAGCGACCGCCCTGAGCCGAGGTCCAAGCCCCACATGGGACGCACTCTTGCCAAGGTTGCTTAGTTTGTAGTTTTTAACTATTTATTAAGGCTGGAGTTTTGATTGCCTTAATACCAGGTGAAGTAGCAAAAGCCTTGTGGCTAACAAAACGTCCGTACGGAAAAAAATGTAATAGACTAGACCAGACGTCTCCAAACTTTGACGCCTTAGGGCCATAACGATTTTTTCAATATGTTCGAAGGGCCAAAACTGTTTAAATTTTTCTATCCTTAACTATACTCTTATTTATAGACTAGTGGCATAGTGCGCGACCAAGTAATAATCATATTGTGTTGTCTTTTTCAACTCATCACAGCAATAGTAACAACAATAAGACATTAGATGCGCGGGCTAGACCGATGACACTATTCTTTAAGTTGTCGCGGGCCGGATTGTTGGCACTGGTGGGCCGGATGTAGCCCGCGGGCCGTAGTTTGGACACCTCTGGACTAGTCTATGTTATATGATGTTGGTAGTAAGTTGTGTGATGTGTCCAGCTGAACAGGCGCGTGGTGATCGCGGTGAGGATGGTGCAGGCGGTGTGCGGCGGCTCGCCCCCCGCGCTGCGCCGCCACGCGCGCCGCGTGCTGCCGAGCGTGCTGGGCGCGCTGCGCTCGCCGCTGGCCGCGCACATGCTCGCCAACTTGTTCGTCGAGCTGCGCGACACGCTGCTGCCCGCGCACACCGCGCTCGCCGACGTTGTGGCGAGGCTCACGATCAGGTAGGTTTTCTACAGCTATGTAATAATATATTTTTTTATATAAAGATTACCAGCAGAGTTTTTGCTAGTGGGTTAATATCGGTAGTGCAACAGGTGAAATCGAACTGGCTACCACAGGATCGCAAATCCGATGCCGTACGGGGTTACGGCCGCTTAAAAAATAATGCAATCCATATCTTTACTGACACATCCGCCGCGATAGTAAGAGACGGCTTAGGGATATACAGCTGATGGATAGGCAGCAGCATTTATGAGCTCAAGGACACTCAGCATCCTACTGCAATCACTAATCCGTATGTCAAGCGTGCTTGTGGCAATATTTCTCAACAACCCTGGCTTGGAAATGTCTGTTAAGACGAGCCTCATGTCTCATGTCAACAGTATAGTAAAAAAAATATCAAGTGTAAATCATTCATCACCGTATATTCTTAATCCCCAAATAAATCATAAAAAAATACAATAAAAAACAGTTACGTGCCATAAATATCCATTCAAATGAATAATACTTACTTATTGACACGAAAACACTTCTTGCGGCATACTACGGTATAGCTGAATCGCACCTACGCTACGGTGTCATTTTCTGGGCGAACTCAACCGATAAAGAAATAGCATTTAAGGCTCAAAAAAGATGTCTCCGTTCAATGTTTAAATTAAAAACCACCGACAGTTGCAGGCCATATTTCAAGCAGTACAACATATTGACACTTCCCTGTATCTATGTTCTTGAAGCGGCTATGTTTGTGAAGAACAATCCACATCGTTTTGAACGTTTGTCCGATTTATACCCAAGAAATAGACGTGACAATTCAAAATTAATTAATGTACCGTGTCAAACTACTATGATGCGCAAAAGTATTTATTGCATGGCCCCAGTAGTTTACAATAAATTGCCGAGTGCTTGGAAAGATTTGAAAACGGTGCAACTCAAAAGTAGACTTCGCAAATTATTAATAGATAAAGCATACTACAGTGTAAATGAGTTTTTAACGGACAAATTTTGTTAAACTACCTCGAATTTTTAATTAATTGATTATTTATTTACTGTTTAGAATCGTAATGTTTGTTTGTTTATTTATCTTCGGACCAAGATTTTTATTTTTATTATTTAATTTTATATCTTATTAAGACTGTTACCGACAGTTTTAAATTTTTAAGAATGTTATATTATTTATGTATAATGTAATAATTAAGTTGATATTTTAATGAAAATTTGATATTTTATAATTTTATGTAATTTGAATGACATAATTTATTTAATATAGTAATAATTCTGACCTAATCCCAGCCCGCGCTGGTTGATTCTAATTATATTTATAATACGCGACTTTCACATGTCACATTGGTAGATTTAAATTCTATTTAATAACATTACTGTTGAAATGTATAAGTACTAATTAATTAGTCAAGATTTTTTTTTTTTTTTTGTCTTTGTATATTTTTATCATTGTATTTGACTTATAATAAGTACGATCGATTCGTCTACATTATCAATAAACGTTTTCATTTTCAATTAAGTTGACATTTTAATGAAATTTGTAATTTAATAATTTTATTTGGTGAGAATGACATAATTAATTTAATGTATCAATAAGAATTTAAATTTTAACAATTTTATATACCTAAAAAAATGTTTGCATGCCGAACGGTGAAATATGGCAGAACTCTGATGTATCTAAATTTACTACCTTTTATGTACCCATATTTGCAAATAAATGCTATTCTATTCTATTCTATTCTATTCTATTCTATTGACGGTCAATCAAGACAACCTCTATAGCGTAGCAGTATTTGGCTCGCTTTAAATCTCGGAGGTCGTGGGTTCGATCCACACACCGGGCAGGAAATCTGTGTGTAAATTCTAAGATTTCTTTCCGGGTCTGGTTTCACGTTAAGCCGTTGGTCCCGATTGTTATAACATCATCTATAATAATCGTATATCAAGGAACGGGCAGCAACGTTTCCTTGTGTGGTACAACATATGACTGCGGTAACCAACCCACCTGCCAAGCGTGGTGACTATGGCAAATACCTTCCCTCGGGAGGAGGCCCATGATCAACAGTGGTCGTTATACTTGATGATGATGATGATTTACTGTCAATGGTATTTAAGTAATGAATCCTTATCGTTCAGACTACACAAGCCGCAGTGCGACTGGGAGCCGAGCTGGGAGGACGAGGAGCTGGACGCGGCCACCGCCCGCACCATCAACTCCATCCACCAGCTCACCACCAGCAAGAGCTCGCAGGAGAACCACAAGACGGTGCCGCTCACCGCGCCCGGCCTGTGCTATGTGTTCCCACTGCTCAAGTTAGGTGAGCTATACTGTATAATCAGAGTTATATGTAAGGCATACATCTACGGAAACTACTTGTTTTACAAGCTTTCAATAAACTTAGAATGTTTATACTAAAATTGTCTTCCAAGTTGGTATATGACTGAAATTTGGTATAGACTTCTTGTACAAATGATAACGCATAGTAATCTAACTAAAAGCACTCTTAATCTAGAAAACTTAACAAATCACTTATTTTTTTAAATAACAGATTTCCTCACATAACATATAAAATTTATTAAGTATGATGATACATATTAAACTTCCTCTTGAATCCCTCTATCTATTAAAAAAAACGGCATCAAAATCCGTTGCGTAGTTTTAGGGAAGGTTCATATCTGACGTAAAATACGTCGAGCGTATCATCGGTCGCACTAACGTTTCATCGGTTGAGTGTGAACGGTCAAGTGTTTTTCTATACATTTGTCTGTTCTGGCGGATAAAGGGACGCAAGTTCCGTCAGATATGAACCTTCCCTTAAAGATTTAAGCATACATAGGGACATAGAGATATAGGGACAGAGAAAGTGACTTTGTTTTATACTATGTAGTGATAACACATGTGCCTTGTGATTTCGTCAGGACTGTCGAGCCCGGCGGGTCACAGCGACGAGTCCCTGATGCTGAACGGTCTGCAGGTGATCTCGTACCACGCGGGCCTGCGCACGGACGACGACATGCTGCACCCCGCGCTCTTCCCCATCGACCACATGTTCAAGCTGCTCATAGACATCATTAGTGAGTACTATACTGACTATATTCAAATTCAATTCAAATTCAAAATTCATTTATTCCGTAAAAATGGTTACATTTGTTTGGAATCGTATCGTATACACAGCGACGAGTCCCTGATGCTGAACGGTCTGCAGGTAATCTTGATATTGACCGAAAATTATCAGCAAAATAAGCTTTGCAAATCTTATAATAATAAATAAAGCTGAGGAGCAAACAAACCAATAATTTGTTTGCTTGAACATCAGGATCAGGAACTATTGGACCAATTTGAAAAATTATTTCAGTGTTAGATAGCCCATTTATCGAGGAAGTCTTTAGGTTATATTTATTTATGAAGTTCCTATGGAAAGGAGAGCACCTCAATTTTTCAAATCGGTCCAGTCGTTTCGGAGCCTATTCAATACAAACAAACAATGAAATCTGTCCTCTTTATAATATTAGTATTATATTATACTAGCGGCCCGCCCCGGCTTCGCACGGGTGGACTTTTATACCCTACCACTGCCCTACCCTACCCCTGCCCTACCCTACCCCTGCCCTAACCCTACCCTACTCCTACCCTACCCCTACCCTACACCTACCCTACCCTACACTACCCCTACCATACCCCTACCCTACCCCTACCCTACCCCTACCCTACCCTACCCCTACCCTACCCCTACCCTACCCCTACCCTACCCTACCCTACCCTACCCCTACCCTACCCTACCCTACCCTACCTCTACCCAAAAGTATCCTATGTCCTTCTCCCAGTTCTTAGCTACCTCCCTACCAATTTTAAGCCGAGAGTTATAAATAGTGTAACTAACACGACTTTCTTTTGTTTTTAAAATGTATTCTGCTATTCGGGACGGAAACAAATCCAACAAATCAAAAACCATGGCAATCGGTCCAGCCGTTCTCGAGTTATAAGTGTTGTAACAAACACGACTTTCTTTTATATAATACTAGCGGCCCGCCCCGGCTTCGCACGGGTGGACTTTTATACCCTACCCCTGCCCTACCCTACCCCTACCCTACCCCTACCCTACCCCTACCCTACCCCTACCCCTACCCTACCCTACCCCTACCCTACCACTACCCTACCCCTACCCCTACCCTACACCTACCCTACCCTACCCCTACCCTACCCCTGCCATACCCCTACCTACCCCTACCCTACCCCTACCCTACCCCTACCCTACCCTACCCCTACCCTACCCTACCCTACCCTACCCCTACCCAAAAGTATCCTATGTCCTTCTCCCAGTTCTTAGCTACCTCACTACCAATTTTCAGCCAAATCGGTTCAGCCGTTCTTAAGTTATAAATAGTGTAACTAACACGACTTTCTTTTGTTTTTAAAATGTATTCTGCTATTCGGGACGGAAACAAATCCAACAAATCAAAAACCATGGCAATCGGTCCAGCCGTTCTCGAGTTATAAGTGTTGTAACAAACACGACTTTCTTTTATATATATAGACTAGCGGCCCGCCCCGGCTTCGCACGGGTGGACTTTTATACCCTACCCCTGCCCTACCCCTGCCCTACCCTACCCCTACCCTACTCCTACCCTACTCCTACCCTACCCCTACCCTACCCCTACCCCTACCCTACACCTACCCTACCCTACCCCTACCCTACCCCTGCCATACCCCTACCCTACCCCTACCCTACCCCTGCCATACCCCTACCCTACCCCTACCCTACCCTACCTCTACCCTACCCTACCCTACCCCTGCCATACCCCTACCCTACCCCTACCCTACCCTACCCCTACCCCTACCCTACCCCTACCCTACCCTACCCTACCCTACCCCTACCCAAAAGTATCCTATGTCCTTCTCCCAGTTCTTAGCTACCTCCCTACCAATTTTCAGCCAAATCGGTTCAGCCGTTCTTAAGTTATAAATAGTGTAACTAACACAACTTTCTTTTGTTTTTAAAATGTATTCTGCTATTCGGGACGGAAACAAATCCAACAAATCAAAAACCATGGCAATCGGTCCAGCCGTTCTCGAGTTATAAGTGTTGTAACAAACACGACTTTCTTTTATATATATAGACTAGCGGCCCGCCCCGGCTTCGCACGGGTGGACTTTTATACCCTACCCCTGCCCTACCCTACCCCTACCCTAACCCTACCCTACTCCTACCCTACCCCTACCCTACCCCTACCCTACCCTACCCCTACCCTACTCCTACCCCTACCCTACACATACCCTACCCTACCCCTAACCTACCCTACCCCTACCCTCCCCCTACCATACCCCTACCCTACCCCTACCCTACCCTACCCCTACCCTACCCCTACCCTACCCTACCCTACCTTACCCTACCCTACCCTACCCTACCCTACCCTACCCTACCCTACCCCTACCCAAAAGTATCCTATGTCCTTCTCCCAGTTCTTAGCTACCTCCCTACCAATTTTCAGCCAAATCGGTTCAGCCGTTCTTGAGTTATAAATAGTGTAACTAACACGACTTTCTTTTGTTTTTAAAATGTATTCTGCTATTCGGGACGGAAACAAATCCAACAAATCAAAAACCATGGCAATCGGTCCAGCCGTTCTCGAGTTATAAGTGTTGTAACAAACACGACTTTCTTTTATACACCGTGAAATTTTAATGGTTGTTTTCCCGAAGCAGATCAACTTGCCGTCGGTAGTACTATCGAAACATATTTTTTATTTTTTTTTAGACATGTTTTGGATTTAAAATTATTAAAAAAAATATTAGACAACTCGAAAGCGTTGAGCTCTTATTTTGCTTTAAACGTTTATGGATCGTTCTTTACTTTGTCAGCAGCGCGTGCGATTCGAGTAGTACCTACAAGGTCCGTCTAGTGTTACTACTGTTTATCACGCTTTCGAGTTGTCTAATATTTTTTTTAATAATTTTAAATCCAAAACATGTTTAAAAAAAAAAAAAATATTTTTCGATAGTACTACCGACGGCAAGTTGTTCTGCTTCGGGAAAACAACCATTAAAATTTCACGGTGTATATATAGATAGATTGTGTATCATCTCTCGCAGGTGCGTCGAGCGGGCGCGTGCAGGCGGCGTGCACGGTGGCGCTGCTGGAGACGGCGCAGTGCGCGGCGCGCGCCACGCTGTCGCTGGACGACGTCACGTGCCTGCTGGCCGGCCTGCAGAGCCCACAGGACGTACGAGATTTTACTTACTAACTTTACAACTTTGACGGTTTAGATCAGAGGTCTCCAAACTACGGCCCGCAGTCAGGCAGTCAAGGATAGAATAAAATGTGATCTTTTATGTCTAGGAGAGATCGCGGGCGTCACCGGTGGATGTCCCAGATAGCCATAAGTTCCTGGGCCCCTCACCAACTGTGTACGGAGGAGTAGCCGAGGGGTTTCGGGGGGTCGGGTCCTCTCCTCGTAGTATGATTAGCACACCACCGCTGTGGAGAGGACGAGTCCCACATACCCAACCGCCGGGACGTGTAACATATAATTATCGCATTACAACACTTCACCTTGTATACAATTTCGCTGTATATATTACAGACATCTTATAGGTCTATATTCTTCCTAATATTATATATGCGAAAGTAACTCTGTCTGTCTGTCTGTTGGCCTTACACGCCAAAACAACTGAACCAATTTAAATGAAATTTGGTATACAGATAATGTAGAACCTGAGAAAGGACATAGGCTACTTTTTATACCGAAAAAAACTTTTTCAGCGTTTATAAGGGAGGCATGAAGGTTGTATCAAATCACTATCCCACGCAGACGACATCGCAGGCACAACTAGTATTATAACATACTAGCTGACCCGGCAGACTTCGTACTGCCTCAATCGATACATAAAAGACCTAAACATTTGTATAAAATAAACTGGGCCGTAGAGACTTCGTTTATGCGGTACTCCTACCCCTACACTACCCCTACCCTACACTACCCCCACCCTACACTACCCCCACCCTACACTACCCCCACCCTACACTACCCCCACCCTACACTACCCCCACCCTACACTACCCCCACCCTACACTACCCCTACCCTACACTACCCCTACCCTACACTACCCCTACCCTACACTACCCCTACCCTACACTACCCCTACCCTACACTACCCCTACCCTACACTACCCCTACCCTACACTACCCCTACCCTACCTCTACCCTACCCCTACCCTACACCTACCCCTAATCTACCCCTAATCTACCCTACACCTACCCTAAAAAATCTTAGCAAAAAAATAAAGCTCAAATTGACTCTACATTTTAGTTAGAAAACGTTTGTATGGGAAAAAGAAAAAGGCTGTTTTAAGGGGTTTTCAGGCAACTACTAATAAATTAAAAATTAATTAAAAAAACATTGTCCAGCGGACAAAATTGTGAATCTAAACCATTCCCAGATCCACTTGAACACACACAAAAAATTTCATCAAAATCGGTCCAGTCGTTTGAGAGAAGTTCAGTGACATACACACTCACAGAAGAATTATATATATAAAGATTATTATGTGTATGTGGACGACAGGTGGTCCGTGACGCGGCGCTCCGGGCGCTGCTGTGCGTGGTGGAGTGCCTGCCGCCGCTGCTGGAGGACCCGGAGCACGCGCTGAATCTCACCAAACGACTGCTCATCGCTACGTTTGACGTGTCCGAGGAGAACAAGTAAGTTGTACGGACATTGCACTACCGATGCCAACCCACTCGTAACACAAGCATTTTAGCTTACCACGAGGGGTTAACAAGAATACTAGTGGACTGCAAAACACTGCTACTAATCTTTAAAAAATAACAATAATTAACGAATTTTTGCAAATGTACAAATACATTCAACCAAGGTTTACGCCGTCAGTATCATATATGTGTATATCACTTCGACAGCTGGCAATTCTTTAAAATTTAGATTAGCTTATATTTTTAATTTTATGAATACTTTACGTAAAAGTTTACCGCTTACTTAACTTCAAAATTGAGATGATTAAATTTTGGCCACCTGCAGGACTCGAACCCGCATCTTAGGTATAGCCCCTAATGCCTTAACCAATTAGGCTACAGTGGAATTTATCAATCTCTTTTATAACACGTCTCTATAGTGAACGTTAGTACCATCTATCGGTATTGATCTACATTAATTGGTTAAGGCATCAGGGGCTATACTTAAGATGCAGGTACGAGCCTTGCTAGGGGTCTCAATTTATTAATCTCAATTTTGAAATATAGCTTATACACCAGATTAACACAGGCTTTGTTAATTATAAAGTGCCAACGGGAATGGGTGCTACGCTGGTAAAATACACGCTAGGATCTAATAAAAACATCATTATCATCATCATCAGGCCATATGTCGTCGTCCACTGCTGAACATGGCCCTCCTCCCGAGGGTATTCGCCATAGTCACCACGCTTGGCAGGCGGGTTGGTGACCGCAGTAATATGTTGTACCACACAAGGAAACAATACTGCCCGTTCCTTGATATACGATTATTATAGATGATGTTATAACAATCGGGACCAACGGCTTAACGTGCTTTCCGAGGCACGGAGGGTAGTCCCTCAACCAACCAGACCCGGAACGAAATCTTAGAATTTACACAAAGATTTCCTGTCCGGCGTGGGGATCGAACCCACGACCTCCGAGATTTAAAACGAGCCAAATACCGCTACGCTACGGAGGTTGTCACATAATAATCTAAAAATGATCGACGGCCGCCATATTTTTATCTAGTCAAACTACATGTTTAAATGTTAAAGTTCTTATAACAAAAATATCTCTTCTATTTTAGGAAGTTAGCCGAAGACTTGTGGGAGAAATTACCTTTAGCCCAACAATGGTCCCGGGACCAGGCGCTGGTGGAACTGCTTCTAGGAGAGGCGCAGCACCCCGCCGAACCCATTCAAAAGGCCTCGGCCGCCGCGCTCGCCAGCCTCGTGTCACAGTCACCGGACCCCGAGGCCCCGCACCATGTGCTGGAGAGACTCCAGGAGATTTACGATGAGAAGCTGCCGGTGAGTGATACGTGTATAGGATATTATAATGAATATAGTTCATAAAATTTGACATACAGGACAAAAAAAGTTCAAAAATTAAAATTTTACACCATTTTATTCAAAATTACTATAATATGAAATCGATAGTGCTTTATCAGGCGATGAATTTCACGCTAAATTGTTTGACAATATTGACAGATACATTACACTCTAGATTGGGTCATGTCTGTTAAAACTTGAGTAGTACATCGGGTTGAGATTCGCAATACTTGCGTTTATTTTAAGGTAAGCTCGATTAGTCCTCCTCTTATGGCCACATCACTTATATCGCGGATTTCGAAATAAAGAAGCGTATAAGCATTTTTTTTTATTTGGCGGGCCGTTCAATAATACTACAATATATAAAAATAAATCCTTATTTCCCTTGCTCACTGTATCATACGTGAATGGCTGGACCAATTTCGCTTTTCATTTCTGTTCTTTTTTATATATATTATATTCTATCTTTGTTGTGTTTGTTATTGTCAGGCAAGGGTTTTTATGAAAGAAAAAATAAGAAAATTGCTCTAAAAATTTAAAACTAAGAATACTTATACACCATATTAAATTTTCTGATGTAACCTTAGCGCTTTTGACAATATAAACTATTTTAGTGTAAATATTATGGCGTTTGACATAATATTGACAGAATGTGTGCTGCTCCTAGAGCACGGTTAGTTGAGAGGAGTACATATTAGAATATCGAAAATTGTTATAGCTAAGTAAAAAATGTCTAAGATTAAAATGCCGAGTGATTCAAATAACGACTGATTTAAAATGTCGATAGTCATTATACTTAAGGTCAAAATTCCTACATTTAATACACCTAAGTTCATTAAATTTACGTTAAAAATAACTACTCGTTAAAATATCGAAAACAAATTGAGAAGTAGCGCCCGCCGGCCGCAGCCGCGGCACCGCGGGCCCATGCGCGGTGTGTCACAGTTATAACCTAACCTAACCGATTTTATCCAATTCAAAATGAAGTAATTACACTCTTGGGTAGGGCATATAAATATCGATATTTAGGACATTCGAAACTCTGTGCTTTCGATATTTAGGTAGGTATTTCGATGTCACTTTTGTAGATAATTAGATTTTAGATATATTGGACGTAGGTTATTAGATAACCTACGTCCATTCGAAATAATAAACTTTCGTTATTTTAATTTTCGGTTATATGGTCTTTCGATATTTTAATTTTCGATGTTTTACCCGTGTGCTACCTGTAGGTATTCTAATTTGCGACATTCTAATATTCAGTTCAGAGTTATTCCATTCAGAGTTATCAAGTCTAATATTGACTTTTAGTTCAATTTAATTTAGAGTTTTAGTTGAGACAGAACAACGTCTGTCGGATCAGCTAGTCTCTCATAAATATGGACGTACTTTTAAAGATGCTCGCAAATTTTCAATGAAATAGATATGTGGCGTTTCCGAATGCAACATTTTTATAACAAGACTAGCGGCCCGCCCCGGCTTCGCACGGGTGGACTTTTATACCCTACCCCTGCCCTACCCTACCCTACCCCTACCCTACTCCTACCCTACCCCTACCCTACCCCTACCCCTACCCTACCCTACCCCTAGCCTACCCCTACCCCTACCCTACCCCTACCCTACACCTACCCTACACCTACCCTACCCTACCCCTACCCTACCCTACCCCTACCCTACCCTACCCCTACCCTACCCCTACCATACCCCTACCCTACCCCTACCCTACCCTACCCCTACACTACCCTACCCTACCCTACCCTACCCCTACCCAAAAGTATCCTATGTCCTTCTCCCAGTTCATAGCTACCTCCCTACCAATTTTCAGCCAAATCGGTTCAGCCTTTCTTGAGTTATAAATAGTGTAATTACACGACTTTCTTTTGTTTTTAAAATGTATTCTGCTATTCGGGACGGAAACAAATCCAACAAATCAAAAACCATGGCAATCGGTCCAGCCGTTCTCGAGTTATAAGTGTTGTAACAAACACGACTTTCTTTTATATATATAGATATTGTTTCGGAACGCACCTAAAAATGGAAGAGACATTCAATGACCTCTGTCAAAACAAAGTTTGGATTGTAATAATAATAATATTTGATTGTGTAATTATTGTAACTTTAGCCATTCAAATATATTCGAAGTTATAATCAAACGTTTCGTATGACATATCCCAAAGAGACATGGAAAAATAACTTATTAAATTATTTCTGTCTCTTGAAAAGGAAGGGTAATGTTTATACGTTTTTCCTGCTCGAAGCCTGCGATATGTTTCTAAGCGGCGTTTGTCCTTAATTTTTTTTAGTATCCGAAATGTTTCGGACGGACATTTGTATTTATCCCTGTGGCTTTTGCTACTTCACCGTGCACAAAGGAGAGCTTCAACCCTAGATAAATGGTTAAAAAACTGCAAACGTGCTCAACCTGCGCTGCGGCGCCCCTTGTGGTACTTGGAGCTCGGCTCAGAGCGGTGGCTGAAGTCCATAATACGTGTGTATGTGCGCAGATGATCCCGGCGAAGCTGGACCAGTTCGGGCACGAGGTGTCGGGCGCGGTGGACGAGTGGGGCGCGCGGCGGGGCGTGGCGCTGGCGCTGCGCGCGCTGGCGCCCGGCCTGCCGCCCGGCGCCGTGCCGCGCGCCATGAGCTTCTTCGTGCAGCGCGCGCTGGCCGACCGCCGCGACGACGTGCGCACCGAGATGCTCAACGCCGCCATGGCCATCGTGGACCTGCACGGGAAGGTGAGACTAGTGACTAGATGGACGAGTGGGGGGCGTGGCCCCCGCCCTGCGCGTGCCGCGCGCCATGAGCTTCTTCGTGCAGCGCGCGCTGGCCGACCGCCGCGACGACGTGCGCACCGAGATGCTCAACGCCGCCATGGCCATCGTGGGGTTGGTCCTATCTGATCGCGCGATCCGTTGCCTGTGGAAACGGATCGCGCGTCAAAGGTGCTTTCTGATCGCGATATCAGTTTCACCTAAAACCAATGTATGGAAAAGTGGAAATCTATCGCGCGATAATTACTAAATTAAGTCGGAATACAATCATCTTTACAAAATGTATATTAATACTGCAATACTGCGTAGGTAAGTGACAGTGAAAAAAAAAATGAAAATGAAATGAAAATGAAAACGTTTATTGATAATGTAGACGAATCGATCGTACTTATTATAAGTCAAATACAATGATAATGAAAAAAACAGTAGCTAGTAAGGTGTAATTTCATCTGTCAAGAAATATTTTCGTTATATATGTATATTAGGAAGAGAAAAAAAAATGCTACATTTGATTTTCAACCATATTAGCTATTGTCATTTCCGCGGTATTACAGTTTCACCGACGATAGGCAGATTACGTTAATAAAACTTTTATTTTAAAAAAACATACTTCCGGACCTTCTGAATACATATTTTGTAAAGATGATTTTATTCCGACTTAATTTAGTAATTATTAAAATAACATTTAACATGATTTCGTTGATTAATTCAAGTTGTTTTATTCGTTTTTTATGTATAGGTAGAGCGAGGTAAACAAGTATTAACTGACTATTGTTTATTTAAAATTTAGTAATAATTTTAGACGCTTTTAGACGTACGAATATATTTTATTTTATTTTCGATATTTGTGCGATCAGACCGGAAATTATTTAATAGATTGTTTTAGTGGAAACGGATCGCGCGATAGATTTCCACTTTTCCATACATTAGTTTTAGGTGAAACTGATATCGCGATCAGAAAGCACCATTGACGCGCGATCCGTTTCCACAGGCAACGGATCGCGCGATCAGATAGGACCAACCCCCATCGTGGACCTGCACGGGAAGGTGAGACTAGTGACTAGATGGACGAGTGGGGGGCGTGGCCCCCGCCCTGCGCGTGCCGCGCGCCATGCACGGGAAGGTGGTGACACGAGATCCGAGAACCTATCCTACGGACGAAGCGGCCGTAGCCCGATGGCTAGCACCCATTCCACCACCGACGTGAACCCACTCGTGTCACAGAAGAACAAAGGTTAACGAGATTACTTGTAGTATGCAAAACTCTGCTAGTAGTCTTTAAAACAAAACTGATATTATAAACGAAAAACATTGTATGGTCAATATTCATATATTTGACACTGATGCGATGGTAAATTACCATTTTTAGCACTTTCCTTGCTAAAATAAATACTTCTATCAACTTAGCAATTAACGCTTTTTATCAGGTGTATAGCTGGTTTGCCTACCACATAGAAAGCAATAAAATAACATTAACTAAATTTATATGAATATATAAAAAACGTTTAATACGAGATATAAAAAAAAAGTTTTTCAAAAATATATTTCGAAATATTAAAAGTAGCAATAGATTTTGTTTTAAAATTTAAAATCTAACCTATATTCTCTATTAAATTAGGGCTTATGTTTAACTTACCATCAGATATTGTAAAAATGATCACCAAAATTAAACCCGCATTTTAATGTAAAATTGTAACCAAAGTTTTAACATTTCGCTATCGTATTTAAGCAAAATGACTCCAAATAAATCATTGTTAACCCAAAAGTAGTAAATGATCACCAAAAGTAGTAAATGAACACCAAAAGTACCTAAATGTTTTACTAATTTACTATTCGGTTCTGGCCGCAGCTCTAACCTAACCTAACCGATTGTCATTTTTCATTGATTTTATTAAGGTAGAAATAGCGCAATAATTTGCTCGCTAAGATTTGGTGATCATTAACTACATTTGGTGATCATTAACTACATTTGGTGTTCGAATACAATTTGAAGTGCAGTCGTGAGTAAAATAGCTAGTACTATTACAATTTTAGACTTTATTTTTCTGGTGTCAAGTATATATTTTTGGTGGTCATTATATTTTATCCCTTAAATTAGTACCTAATTGGTTACTTCCAATGAACCCTATTCATACTTGTATAATCGTGAATTTGAAGCAAAGCCTGTATGATAATCAACAACACATTGCATTCCCAGGAAACCCTGAGCAGCCAACTGCCCGTGTTCGAGAACTTCCTGGACAAGGCGCCCAAGTCCGGCGGCTACGACGCCGTGCGCCAGTGCGTGGTGCTGCTGGTGGGGTCGCTGGCGCGCCACCTGGCGCCCGACGACCGCCGCATCAAGCCCATCACGCTGCGCCTCGTGGCCGCGCTGTCCACGCCCAGCCAGCAGGTACGCCAGACCAGCTCCCCCGCCTCCATTCCCCATCGCCCTCCCGACCCTTAGCTGGCATAGAATGGTCCGATGCCCTCGTAGACCTAAATAGAATCATTATCACGGTAGGCAGCGGCTTGGCAGGCTGTGTAGGTACCTCTGACACTGCTTAAGTCCATAAGCAGCGGTAACACTTACCAATGGTGAGCCGCTAGCTCATTTGCCACAGTTGGCAAAAAAAATGTCCAAGAGGTCCGCATGTCCAGTTGCACAAAAATCTAAAGTCATCATTCCTCAATCCCCATGAATCGAGCTCAAAGTCCCACAGGGCACGCCCTCTTACGCAAGTTGCTTAATATGTAGTGTTTTGAACCATTTGTC
The DNA here is from genome assembly GCA_947037095.2 of Nycteola revayana. Taxonomy (NCBI): domain Eukaryota; kingdom Metazoa; phylum Arthropoda; class Insecta; order Lepidoptera; family Nolidae; genus Nycteola; species Nycteola revayana. The sequence continues at coordinate 15,959,896 of OX344851.2, read as the reverse complement.
GAGGCTGGAGATCTGCTCCCCTTTAGGCCAGGTGAAGTAGCCATAGCCTCCTAGTTAACTAAAAAAACGAAAACCTCGCCTGCGCTGTAATTCAGTTGTAGTGATACATAGTACATAGTTAATCCAATTTTGTTTATTCATATTACACTCAAAAGCAGCATCGATTGTTATTGGTCTAGGTTTAAAGAATCTTTATTCTCAATAAAACCATATACAAATGTCAATTACTTTAAAACTATAATTAATAGTATTAGTACAATTACGATAAGCATTTTCGACATCTAATGCCCATTGGCATTTTGATAACCACAAAGTATACTTTCAACTCTCCTAACTTGATTTGATGCTTACCATAAATTGTTTATAATGTAATTATTGTTGGACAGGTACAAGAAGCCGTGAGCAACTGCCTGCCTCACTTGGTGAGCTCTCCCGCGCTGGAGGACGAGATCCCGGCCATCATGAATAAGCTCATGAAACAACTGCTCACCGCTGAGAAATATGGTGACAGAAAAGTAAGTGTTAATCTTTAAGGCATCTTACTATGATGTGTACATTTGTCATTTATCGCGGCGACAGACGGACAGACTGATTAAAAATTCTGTCAGATCAAATAATTTTAACAATGTTTTTAGCTACTTAGCTACTTAAGTGATACTTTTGTTGAATTTAGTCTTACACAGTGTAATTATGACAATTACAAGTGTATGTAAATGCCTAAGTGCTGAATAAATTTCATTATTTCATAACTAGATTATTTAAAATTCTATGGAAGTATGATTTATTTAAAGTATTTAAAAAATGTAAAAGATAAATTTAGATGATAAGGAATCACAGTAAGTTCAGATTTGACAAAATTGTGTTGTAGCTGGGTCGTCTTCAGCCTTTTTATATGAAATAAAATAGTTTATTAGTAACGTAGACGAATAATTTGCGCTTGTTATACGTCATTTACACTAACACATTTAAGAACATTACTTTTATTATTTACTAAAAATTAGGAACAACAATATTTCATATTTTATATACAGAAGTCTACAATAGAAGGTATGAATTATTATCTGTATATCATTTCAAATAAATAATATATTTAACTATATACTTTTAATTATAATCTTATCTTTAAGCTCATTAACAATAATAAATTTGGCGTATCCCGTGAGTATTATTATAAAACGAGAAAAAATAAATAAATAATTGACGAGAGCAAAATGAGTTGGTATACAAATAAAATAAAGAATAACAAAAAACCGCGTTGTTTAAAATGAATACATCTAGCTATTGTTTAGTTGACGATTTCAATGAATATGGAAAAATAACTATTTAGCTAGTAATTTTATAGGAAGTATTTTCCTACATGCACATTTACATACACTTAGTCAAATCTAAGAACAGTTAAATTTGGTCTCGGTTGAAATACTTATAACTAATATTAAGCTATAAATTATCGTTTAAAGTATTTGGTAAAATGCGTTCTAATTAAAAAAACCGCCCAAGTGCGAGTCGGACTCGCGCACAAAGGGTTCCGTATTATTTTCAAGGGCCTACCTATTGCTGTTATTGACATCAAATACAACAAATACAAATTTATTTATTTTCTCTTTACAAACATTGTTATTTTTCTTATTTATAACATATGGAGAATTACAGAATATAATGATGGTTTGCAAGAGACTGGTGTCTGTACTAGGCAAGCCTGTATTACAGATCACCAGGTTCTCCCCTAGCATGTCTGATTGTTTGAGAACAATTACAATTTAAAAATTATTATACATAGAATGTTAGAGAAAAAAGTCTGGTTAGTTTATGTGTGGGTGTGTGTATGTGTGTGTGTGTGTGTGTATGTGTTTGTGTGCGTGTGTGTGAGTGGACTTTACTGTGTTGATATAAAAATTTTGTATATGTGGAGATTAAATGGGGTTTTTTAGAAGCGCTTCAGTTCTATGGTAATCGAGGCCTAAAAGCCAGTTTTCCAGTGCGCGTTTGCAAGCTTTTTTTGTTAAGGGGTGTATGTTTATTTTTTTGTTGATTTTATTGTATAAGTGGCTACCAAGAAAGAAGTAAAACCTTTGGGCAAGAGATGTTTTTACTAAAGTAGGCGCACAGATTGAGTATGCCCTACGTTTATTTTGAAGTGTAGTTGGGTCGTAAGGAAGTTCTTTTCTATTTTTTATTTATGGTGAGTAGAATAAATAATTTTCTGACCGTGAGCATTTTCCAAAGGCTATAAAGTTTTGTGGTAGGGTACCGAAATGCGAGGAACGCGGCCACTTTAAGTATTGCGCGTTGAGCTCTTTCAAGATCAAGCATGCAGGTCTTGGTGGAACCTCCCCAGGATGTAATACAATAAGTAAGTATAGATTGACACAAAGAGAAATATACCATTTTTATAACGTTTACATCTGCTATATGTCGTAAGTTTTTGAAAAGATACATAAGCTTACGAGTTCTTTTGGTTAGTAACTCTATGTGTGGTTGGAAAGAAAGTTTACTATCTATAAGGACACCGAGATATTTGATAGTTTGGGTACACTGCAGTTCAGGACATGAGCATGTTTCCCTTTCAAAACTGCGACACAGGTGTGCTTTGATAGCCAGATCTTTAATATAAGTGCGGTGTTTGGACGATGCTGCAAAGGTCATGTATTTGGTCTTTTCTACATTAAGGGTAAGTAAGTTGGTTTTTAACCAAGATCGGACCAAATCAAATCCCGTCTGCGCATACCTAAATACCTCTTCCCACGTGTCTCCCACAAACAACAGTGCTGTGTCATCTGCAAATGCTACAATTTTGCCATGCGGTAATTTGAGATTGCATAGGTCGTTTATATATGCTAGGAAAAGCATTGGCCCTATCACACTGCCTTGTGGAACGCTATAAGTGACAGGAAGATCGTCACTACAGTAATTCTCCACCCTAACCCGTTGAAAACGCTCCGATAGATAATCTTTGATTATATTGTGAGGTAGATCTCTAATTCCAAGACGTTCCAGTTTATCCAATAATATTGGAATTGAAACGGTATCGAACGCCTTTGCAAGGTCAATAAATATTGCTAATGTCTTTTTTTTTGGTCTATTTGCTTTATTAAGTAGTCTGTAAGTTCATGTACAGCATCATCGCAGGACTTTCCAGATCTGAAGCCGAATTGTGAAGGAGAAAGTAAATTATAGTGCTCTAGATAGCTGACAAGTCTATTGTTTAAAATTCGTTCCAACAGTTTCGATAGCGTAGGCAAGATAGGTCGATAGTTTGTAATATTTTTTTTGTCACCGTTTTTGTGAATTGGTATTACTAATGATTTTTTTAAAGCTCTAGGAAAGGTACCAGTAGTCAGGCATAGATTAAAGACATAGGTTAGTGCGGTAATTAGGAATCCTTTATATTCCTTGACAAAGTTTGATGTAATTTGATCAGTACCTTCAGTGTTCGTATTTTTTAGGTTTGTAATAAGAGCATCAATTTCAGTTTCGTCAGTCGGTAGAAATCCTAAAGAGTGTGGTTGTGGTGAGTCTAAGCAAGAGACTAACAAATCGTCCGTTTGTTTTGAGAGAGTTTTTTCTGCCAGGTTTTTTCCAGTGTTTGATATTTTTGATTTGATGTCAGCAGGACATAGCCAGAGGCTGGATGGTTTGTTCTTAATAGGACGTGATCCAAGCATGTACGTCCGTGAGTTGCGTAAGTATGTGCTGGAAGAAGACCATGCGACGCAGTCAGGTTGAGATATGGACCCGATCTGGTGTCTGTTGTCATTTCTGAGATGTCAATATTGATGTCACCCACTAGAGCCACATTTTTAAAGGATGAGTAAATAGTCAACAGTTGGTTAAGTGAGTTCAAGAATACATCAATATTTTTTTGTCCAGGTGGTCGGTATATAGCTATAATTATAGTATCAGTATCAATTTTTGCCACCAAACAATTTGCGTCATGAAAAGTAGGTTCCTTTACATGTGTTGTCTGCTTTACATACAGAACCACACCTTCATTTTGTGTTTTGTTATTAGTGGAAGCAAACGATGCATAGTTGTGTAAGACAGGCAACTGGTTTGTACGAGGCAGCCAGCATTCCGTGAGCACAATAATATCCCAATCAAGGTTTAGTCTCGTTAAAAGTGTCTCAAAACTAGGCATATTACACTTAATGCTTCTTATGTTTTGGTGTATTAATGAAATTTGAGTATCCCTTGTCGTTTGGATCAAATTAGAAAACTAATGAATACTACACATTTTATAATCAGCCACTGATATGGAATCGATATTATTACTAATTTGCTTTATGTTATCGAATGATAATATGATTTTTTATCAATATGGCGCATTCCGTTACACAGTGTGTCTTAATGTAAAACATTTTTATGAAAGAGTAACCATATATTATAATGACACATAAATAACCCCTCACCTGTAAAGGTTTGTCCTGAATAAAATAAAAATGAACTATTTTCAACAATTTTAAAGTATTGTCAACCCAACATTGAGGCACTGCAATAAATAGTAAATTAAATTCACTATGTCCATTTTCGTATTTGCAATAAGAAAAAATTACGAATGTGTATATATAAGATATATTATGTTGTGTTTTGTTAAGTGTAAATTGTATTAGAGTTTTATTAAAGTTAAAATAAATGTTTTTAAAAGTTATGATTAGCATAGCACAAGAATTGTAATTAATTAAAAATAATAAAGCTAAAATTACAATAGAATAAAATAATAATAATATTAGATTGATGAAATTATTACCACAAGAACCTAGTCAGATTTCAGTTTTCAGTTTGCTTAGATCCGATTCATTGTTAAGCCTTAAAGCTGCCATTCCTTCTTTCTTCTTTATGTACACTTTTCCATATGAAGTCCAGCAAAAAAGATAGTTGTTTAATTTCGCAAATTCACGAGCCTGGTAATACAGTTTTTTCATTTGAGCCGTTAAACTCTCAGCTACGTATATCTACGTACATCATATTGATGATTAATGAGCAAAAAGAAAAAAAAAGTTTGTTGTATGGGAGCCTCCCCTAAATATTTATTTTATTTTATTTTTAGTATTTTTTGTTATAGCGGCAACAGAAAAACATAATTTGTGAATATTTCACCTGACTAGCTATCGTGGTTCTTGAGATACAGCCTGGTGACAGATAGACAGACAGACAGACATCGAAGTCTTAGTAATTGGGTCCCGTTTTTACCCTTCGGGTACGGAACCCTAAATACGGATTTTAATTGCAGTTATTAAGCTGCAGAGTTTGTATTTTTGTTTCCTTGAAGTCATCTGAGGAATAAATGGTCCGATTGAAAGCATTCTTTCAGTTTTAGATAGCTCATTTATCGAGGAAGGCTAAAGGATATATTTAATTATAAGTTTCTGCGGGAACAGTAGTGACGCTAGTTAAACTGCGCACGGGAAGATAGCATTGATATGTGGAAAATCACTTATAAACACATTATTTTTTTATAAATACTTTTCTAAAAGTAATCAGAGAAAAAAACGAATTACATGATACTGCGTCATATATCGTCTATTCACATTTTCAGGGCGCCGCGTATGGTATTGCTGGTATCATCAAGGGTCTCGGTATTTTATCGCTGAAGCAACTCGACGTCATGGGAAAACTCACTGAAGCTATTCAAGAAAAGAAGAACTTCAAGTACCGTGAAGGTAAGCACTGGTTGGATGTTCACCAGATTTATTGTTTAATTCTCCATAACTAAGCATACCAAAAGTCTTACAATTTTTAAATTGTCTTATTAAGTACCTAAACTTTGATTTGGAATGACAACCGCATAATTTAATCAGTTACTTACAACTTTACGTTTTATATCTACAGTGCATATATATAAATTTAATTTATCATTTTTGAGAACAATGTAAACATGAACTCTAATAGTATCCACTAAAATGATATAAATAAAATATAACTTGAACTCACTCGAAATCGAGTACGATTAAAAAGTTCATCCTCTATGAGTGACATATTGTTGTCGTCGGTCAGGCGCGCTGTTCGGGTTCGAGATGTTGTGCTACAAGCTGGGCCGGCTGTTCGAGCCCTACATCGTGCACGTGCTGCCGCACCTGCTGCTGTGCTTCGGGGACAGCTCGGCCTACGTGCGGGCCGCGGCCGACGACACCGCCAAGCTCATCATGAGCAAGCTCAGCGCGCACGGCGTCAAGCTCGTGCTGCCCAGCCTGCTGCAGGCGCTGCAGGACGACAACTGGCGGACCAAGGCGGGTGAGTGTCAAACATCTTTAGCTGTTCAAGCTCATCATGAGCAAGCTCAGCGCGCACGGCGTCAAGCTCGTGCTGCCCAGCCTGCTGCAGGCGCTGCAGGACGACAACTGGCGGACCAAGGCGGGTGAGTGTCAAACATCTTTAGCTGTTCAAGCTCATCATGAGCAAGCTCAGCGCGCACGGCGTCAAGCTCGTGCTGCCCAGCCTGCTGCAGGCGCTGCAGGACGACAACTGGCGGACCAAGGCGGGTGAGTGTCAAACATCTTTAGCTGTTCAAGCTCATCATGAGCAAGCTCAGCGCGCACGGCGTCAAGCTCGTGCTGCCCAGCCTGCTGCAGTCGCTGCAGGACGACAACTGGCGGACCAAGGCGGGTGAGTGTCAAACATCTTTAGCTGTTCAAGCTCATCATGAGCAAGCTCAGCGCGCACGGCGTCAAGCTCGTGCTGCCCAGCCTGCTGCAGGCGCTGCAGGACGACAACTGGCGGACCAAGGCGGGTAAGTGTCAAACATCTTTAGCTGTTCAAGCTCATCATGAGCAAGCTCAGCGCGCACGGCGTCAAGCTCGTGCTGCCCAGCCTGCTGCAGGCGCTGCAGGACGACAACTGGCGGACCAAGGCGGGTGAGTGTCAAACATCTTTAGCTGTTCAAGCTCATCATGAGCAAGCTCAGCGCGCACGGCGTCAAGCTCGTGCTGCCCAGCCTGCTGCAGGCGCTGCAGGACGACAACTGGCGGACCAAGGCGGGTGAGTGCCAAACATAACAACTTCACCTGCCCAACCATGTTGTGCAACGTCAATATCCTATAGAAGCGAGGTTGTGATGTGGCACACATGGCGAAGCCACCACTGAGAAACTAACTGATCTGTCGTATCGACAACTCGTCGCATCACCGCACGCTTCCTTATTGCATCGTCGAAGTAAAATTCCACTTAAATCGGTACTACCGTTTAGCAGATAAGGAAAAATTAGCTACCTACCAGTGAATGTCTCAAAAATATATCAGTCTGACCGTATCGGAGATTAGCCATTTTATTTTTCAATTATGGCGGTTTTACCCGTGTTACACTGCTCCAGTGGGTCGGAGCGAGATTTATTGTACCCTTAACGTTAATCTAGCGTATAACCTATCCAGGTGCAAAAAAACGGTGTTTTTACGTGAAAGAGTAACAAACATCCATCCATCCATACTTACAGACTTTCGCGTTTATAATATTAGTAGGTTTTGGTAACATCATAACATCGGTACAAAACTGACCCGTGCCTGCTTATGCTATATGCTACATGGTCCCCGGCAGGGTCCATCGAGCTGCTGGGCGCCATGGCGTACTGCGCGCCGAAGCAGCTGTCGTCGTGCCTGCCGTCCATCGTGCCCAAGCTCATCGAGGTGCTGTCCGACTCGCACATGCGCGTGCAGGAGGCGGGTGCGGAGGCGCTCAAGGTCATCGGCTCCGTCATCCGGAACCCGGAGATCCAGGGTGCGTACACACGAGTTCCTTAACCAGACTTTACTTGAACGATTCACTCAATGTTGGCAAGTTACTGTATTATGTTTCAAAATTGAGAATAATAAAATTCGACCACCGGCGGGACTCGAACCCGCATCTTTGGTTAAGCCCCTTAAATCGGTACTACCGTACTACAGCCTTAACCAATTAGGCTACGGTGGAACCCTACCGGTCATCGAAATTTATCAATCTCTTTTATAACACGTCTCTAAGGGGGACTTTAGTGCCATCTATCGGTAATGATCCGCATTTCTTTGACTAATATCTCCAAAGTTGCCTTTGGTATTAAATATTAAACAAAACCAATTAGGCTACGGTGGAATGATGACCGGTAGGGTTCCTCCGTAGCCTAATTGGTTAAGACATTAGGGGCTTAACCTAAGATTCCCGCCGAGAGTCCCGCCGGTGGTCGAATTTTATTAATCTCAATTTTGAAACATAGTACATATATCGCAAACTTTTCCGTAAAGTATTCAAAAACACTTAAAAACGTTACAGTTTTGCTGAAACGAGTGCGAAATATACCTACTACTTATTTGAGAAAGAATCAGTAACACAGATTGAAGACTTTAATTTTACAAACTGTGAAGATATTCTTGTGACAAAAATACTTAGTCTTAATTTTTTTAAGGTTTTAAAAAAAGACCTATATATACACTTCAAATTGATCCAAAATTATAAAATAAAAAAAATATTTTTTTTAGAACTTGATTTTGAAGCTATTATTTATGGATATTAAGGTCTGTGCTATATTAGAAACTATGCTGGTTACTAATTTAATAAAGTGAGCCAGTGAGCCCAGCGATTCATAAACAGATTTTCCAAAGAAGAGACTTAAAATAGCATTTTTATAAAAAAAAAAATTAACTATTGTCTATTTATATTTATAACATAATGTTTAATATAATAGTAAATAATATTAAAAAAATAATACAATAGCCCAAAAAGAGCCTTCCGTACAAAGGGTTACCCCTGGTGGGACTCGAACCCACAATCCCCGGCTTAGGAGGCCGATGCCTTATCCATTAGGCCACAGGGGCTATGATAGTTTAGTCGAATTGCTGTACTGGTATTTCTTTTATATGAATGTTATAATTTTATTAGAATGATGATATACAGAATAATGTATAAATTTAATTTTTATAAAGAATTATGTAGATCCAAGAAAATAATACGTTTGTACCTACTTAAATAAAATGATTTTTAGAATTTCGATTTTATTCGCATTGAAATGACGGCAATTCATTGCGTATTATATAACATTTTTTTTTATTTCAAATGGTTATTAATGTGGTACAAATTTATATAAAAAAATACAGTTGTACGTTCTATTACGTTTACGAAATGTTCGTTCACTAAACATTTCTCTTCTTTACTGCACCTAAAATTTTGTCTGTAACTCTTAATTTTAATTACAGCCATCGTGCCAGTCCTGCTACAAGCGTTGCAAGACCCGTCCAACAAGACGTCGGCGTGTCTTCAAACATTACTGGACACAAAGTTCGTGCACTTCATCGACGCGCCGTCCCTCGCGCTCATCATGCCCGTCGTGCAGCGAGCCTTCCTCGACCGCAGCACCGAGACCCGCAAGATGGCGGCGCAGATCATCGGCAACATGTACTCGCTGACCGACCAGAAGGACCTGATGCCGTACCTGCCTAATATTATACCAGGACTTAAGAGTTCGCTGCTGGATCCTGTGCCGGAGGTATGGAACTATGTGCCATTACATTATTGCAACATTTATACTTTGATAGTTAAGCTTCAATAAGAATCTATCGTTTGATAGATATTGTAGATAGATATAGGTTTACAGTGATGTGCAAGAACATACATGCATTCACTTCTTTCCCATAGGGGTAGACAGAGACCATTATTAACAATGAATATTCTAAATCATATTAAATTTTCAGGCTTACTGAAACAAGGTTTTTGATCTTCTTTATTATACACTTTAAAATACAAAAGGGCTGTCGCCAGGTCAGGGTTATCGCCCTTAGCGTGCTATGACTGAAGGTTCAGTAACTCTTGGACTTTATCCATCTGACGATGTCGTCGAGACGTGCAATGTTTATTGACGTGTGGGCACTTGGGCAGGTCCGCTCGGTGTCGGCGCGGGCTCTGGGCGCCATGGTGAAGGGCATGGGCGAGAGCAGCTTCGAGGAGCTGCTGCCGTGGCTCATGCACACGCTCACGTCCGAGTCCAGCTCCGTGGACCGCTCGGGCGCCGCGCAGGGCCTGTCCGAGGTGGTGGCCGGGCTCGGCGTGCACAAGCTGCACAAGATCATGCCAGGTATGTATTTTTACCTCAGAAACTTAGCTCGGTAGGTAACATTTATAACCATCAGATTGCATCACAGCTTCAGAGCGTGGTGGATCGCCGATCAAAATGACAGACTGTACAAAGGTCTTTGTATTTTTTTATAAATTCACGTTTAGCGTCGTGTTAGAAATAAATGTTTACATAGATATCCTTATTCTTTAAATCGACTCTTCTGTAGTATAAAGTCTGCAGACTGGATTTTATTTTTAAGGCTAAAGTAAACAGACACTTTCTAGGCAAGCGTGTATCATCTTAGGCCTCTTCGCCTTCCATCAAGCGAGATTATGGTCAAACGTAAGCTTAAATAAAAAATAAAAAAAATGGAACGGTTAGAAAGTTTGGTTTTTGCTTACAGATTATTTTAAAGAAAACAACGTGTGTCTCTTATTCACAAAACTAAAACTGATAATGGACATGAAGACTAAAAAAATCGATGTACATATTTTTTTCGTTCCTCTAACAAAAAATAACGAAGATACAGCGCGTTGAAATTTCGTTTGACGTCATTTCTAGGCACAATTTTACCTTAAAGTGACGTCACTAACCCCACTCTCCTGAACTTTATACGTAGTTTGTTTCTTTGACAATTTCTATTCGTTAGAGAAATAAAAGAGAAGAAGAGAAATAAAACCCTTTTAGTAATCAAACTAACGGGCAAAAAAGATTTTTTTAGTCTTCATGCCCATCAATGGATTTTAAATACATGTATAACTAGGTATATCATCAATTCGTACGATAGTATCGAAGAAACTCTTAACGTTAATCTAATTGGACAAAGTCCGATCTGCAGATCAGAATGTATTCTATGGATGAGTCGAAAAGTTCCAAAATGATAAAGATGTACTGTCAGGCCATTTACGTCCACTGCTGGACATGGGCCTCCTCTTAACAGACCATAGCAAGCCAGTATCGGTAAGGAATATTGCCATAATCACTCGCTTGGCAGGCGGATTGATGATCGCAGTAAGATGGTCAGTATCCTTGAGCTAATAGATCCTGCTGCCTATCCATCAGCTGTATATCCTCTAGTTGCCTCCTACTGATACCGCACAGCCAATTACATGACAGAAAGATATTAGAGTATAAACATGAACAGAAAGATATTAGAGTATAATTACCACAGGTCGACAAGGTTTTTGGTGCACAGAAAAACCCACATTTATTTGTCATCTCAGATAATGATAGATATTGTTTCATCATTAAAAATATTCTGTCACATCTAATTTTAGAGATATTTGACAATAAAAGTAGAAAATTAACATTTAAACCTTTTTTAAACATAGGTAAATAGACTAATAAATCTATTGGTCAAATTGTATAATGACAGTTTTTGTAAGTAGCTATTCTGAATTCCAATTAACATTTATGATTTTGTTGCTGTAATGTTTTTTTTATGAAAATATTAACATTTGAGTGCCATCAGTAAAAACTCCATACAAAATGAATGTATTGAAAAGAATGAGAAAACTAAAGACCAACTAAATCTTTAATATCTTTGCATTAGATAATCATAGAAACTTTTTGTAAACTGTATTAAAAATGTCAGTTGTTTGAATATCAATCTAAAATATTAAGTTAAGGAATAACAATATTCTACTATTCTAAATAAAGTGATTGATACAAAAAATTAAATAGAAGATTCTGCAACTTGACAAAAGTTAAATTTTGTTGACCTGTGATTATTATTTTACCAACAGAAATTATCGCTACCGCCGAACGTACTGACATCGCGCCGCACGTCAAAGACGGCTACATAATGATGTTCATATATATGCCCGGAGCCTTCACCGACGAGTTCCTGCCCTACATCGGGCAGATCATCAACCCCATCCTAAAAGCCCTCGCCGACGAAAACGAATACGTCAGAGAAACAGCCCTTAAGGCCGGTCAGAGGATCGTGAATCTATACGCCGAGTCGGCGATTACGTTGTTGCTGCCCGAATTAGAAAAGGGTCTGTTCGATGACAACTGGCGCATCAGATATTCATCTGTGCAGTTGCTGGGAGACTTGCTGTACCGTATCTCTGGAGTGTCGGGTAAGATGAGCACGGAGACGGCGTCGGAGGACGATAACTTCGGTACAGAGCACTCGCACAAGGCGATCATCAACGCGCTGGGCACGGAGAGGAGGAACCGCGTGCTGGCCGGACTCTACATGGGCAGGAGCGATGTTGCACTCATGGTGCGACAGGCGGCGCTGCACGTGTGGAAGGTCAGTTTAAAACTGGGCATTTTTTATAAAATTTTGTATGGCAACTTGAAATAATTTAAATCTTTGGTACAACAAAACCAACCAACGGTTGACTGCATCTAGTTGCGACTATCACAATTATGTAAACCTGAATAGCTGTGTAGCTGAATAGAGTTGTTAAGTCCCTCGCGATACAAAATTAAATTTTTAATTATATTTGTACCAACAATTTTAATTCTTCCAGTGAATAAATAGCTTATTTATTGTTTGTAATAATCTCAAGTATGTAATTTCGTTTTGAAGTCTGTATTTGTCTAGCGATACAAAACTAAACATGTTTTTTTCTACAGTCTAGAAGCCAGTAATATAGTTCCTTTTTATTGTAAAAACAAATAGATATACATGTAATGGTTGTACCTTCTCTAGGTGGTAGTAACCAACACACCAAAGACCCTTCGCGAGATCCTGCCCACTCTATTCGGGCTCCTGCTGGGCTGTCTGGCCTCCACCAGCTACGACAAGAGACAAGTGGCTGCAAGAACGCTGGGAGATCTCGTACGAAAAGTAAGTCAATCGATACTCAGCAAGTTAAACCGAACAGTATTTTAAAAGCAACTTCTTTAATAATATGTTAAAGTGAAAATAGATGTTTTTTTAAGAATATTTTGTAAATGGAGATCATAGAAAAGTGAATGATCTTTTAGGGTATCCGCACCCGAAGGGTCAAATCAAGACCCTATTACTAAGACTGTCTGTCTGTCACCAGGCTGTAACTCAAGAACCGCGATAGCTAGACAGTTGACATATTTAAGGGGGCTCCCACACAAAAAACGTGATTTTTTTGGCCCTTTTGTCTTCGATGTCAATAATGGCAATAGGTAGGTTCTTGAAAATATTACGGAACCCTTCGTGCGCGAGTCCGACTCGCACTTGGCCGGTTTTTTGTTTAAGACAGTTTCTTTTTATTATCATTGAAAGAAACTGGAATTGCCTGTTCGGAAAGTGACAGAAGAAAGTGGACGTTAGTCACAGTTAGCCTCATCAGAAGTAGTCGAGTTGTGTCTAATAATAAAGATTAATTTACGTTTGTAGCTGGGTGAGCGCGTACTGCCGGAGATAGTGCCGATCCTGGAGCGAGGACTGCGCTCGGAGCGATCGGACCAGCGCCAGGGGGTGTGCATCGGGCTGGGGGAGATCCTAGCCTCCACCTCCAGGGACGCCGTGCTCAGCTTCGCAGACGGACTGGTGAGGATCTAGTTTCTCAGTAGATAACATACTTATATGCATCGTCTGTAATGATTTCTTCAAGAATTAACAGTCAAAAATATATTACGCATCTCTTTCCGGTTCGAAGGACCAAGTATAGGTGAACACTTTACTTTTAAACGTTAATTAAATCTATACTAGTATTATAAAGAGAAAACATTAGATTTTTTGTTTGGATTGAATAGGCTCCAGAATTACAGGACCGAATTCAATGGTTATTTCACCATTAGAAAGTTCATTTTTTTTAATGTTCTTTTAAACTATTATATAGTTGTATGTACTAATATTAATTAAGAGATAATTTATTAGACTCTGGTTTCTTGATTGTCTTGCATTCCTGCATAGGCCTCCCCAAGTGTCCTCCACAACGGACATCCCCCTTAGACCTACTCCTCATCCACCTTAGAGACATGTTACCAAAAGATTAAAAAATTTTGATGACAGACTGTGGTTCCACCGTAGCCTAATTGGTTAAGGCGGTGGTCGAATTTTGTTGATCTGAATTTTGAAATATTACATAGGTTATACTTAATTTTAAAGTTCCCATGAGATACGCAGGAAGCTTGTTTATAATTCTAGACTTCAGAAGCATAAGGACGGATATACTATTATCTTCAGAAGCATTTAGTCGTAAGTGCCAGTTTACGATAAAGTCACACACGACGATTGTTTCTGACGTATAATGGCACATCTGACCTTATGCTTTTGAGCTCTAGAATTGTTGAATATCTATAGTGAGATTAACCATGTAACGTCGTCAACTGATATTCGCAAGATGCATACTGTCTAACGTACAAACGGTTGTTTGCGCGTGCGCAGGTGCCCACGGTGCGCACGGCGCTGTGCGACCCGCTGCCCGAGGTCCGTGTGGCGGCGGCGCGCACGTTCGACAGCCTGCACGCCACCATCGGCAACAAGGCGCTGGACGACATCCTGCCACAGATGCTGGAGGGACTCAACGACCCCGACCAGCAGCTCGCCGACGCCACGCTCGACGGACTCAAACAGGTCACACCTCATACTAATCATGCTCCAAATAGTCATTCACAGGCAGCCGTAGCCCAGACTAGGGGCGTAGGACTTGTGATCTTGTGGCCGCCGGTTCGATCCCCACCCATTGCACAACCGATATAGCAAAACTGAGCTAGTATTCATAACAAAAATGTTATTGTTTTGCCTATAAAAGCAATATTTCATTTAGAAAATATCTTAGACTGGAGCTCTGCTCGCCTTTATGCTCGGTGAAGTAGCAAAAGATTGTTTAATACATAATTTCCGCGCAAAAAAAAAAGAAGATAGTTGACTTTTGAATTTGTTTGGATATTCTTAGAGCAAGAAAAAAACATTGTATTAAGAGCTTTCGAGCACTCGTATGCTCGAAAGTTCTTAAATATATATTTTAAAATTTATGATACAGACGAAAACAGTGTCAGCCATCTTGATCTATATATTATTATCTGTGGCGTGACGTCATACATACAGTAATGAAGTAATGACGGAAACTGAAAGGATCGCTTACAAATTTATATTATTATCTATTATAAAAAATAAAGAAATTATTACATTTTGTTTCGTTACGACAAATACTTTTAAAAATAAACCTCATTGTAACATAATTTCATTCGGATCAACGATCCTATTGGACGGCATCCTATTACAAAGAGTCAACCATAGGTACATTCGTAACGTAGGTATATAATATACGTCACCCCAGCAAGAAAGTACCTCGAAAAGGGATATGAGTGGAACGTATAATAAGAGCGCAATCTACTGTAAATGTGCGTTGTGTAAAAAATTAGTGCGTCTTATCGTTGAAAGAAAACTTGAAAAAAAGATTGCTGCTAGAGTAACGTAGTTCCAGCAGGGAAAATAAGCCTTTTCAAAGGCTAATTCCATTATAATTCTATACGTTTGACGTTGTTGTCAATAGAGAATTAAAAACATATGTACCCCCCCACCGGTGCTGCCCCTACCGGATCTTTTTTAAACCCCCCCAAGAAAAAAGCTAATGTTCCTGCTAGAACTACGTTACTCTAGCAGCAATTATTTCCAAATTATCGGAAAGATAAATATTGTACACATTGGCAGAGAGCGATGTACTGTTGGTAGAAAATATAACAAGTGCCTTATTAGGTTTTCTATACTCCGTAAAAGATAGCTTGATCTCTACGACAGCTGTCAGTAAAATCACGCCTATGAAGTTTTGAATTTAGTAGTACAGACAGACAGTACCTGCCAATGTCATATTTTATGGGCATGCCGACCTAATTAGTGATGGGCGATGAATCATCGTGGCTATCGACTATAAATTATCGATATTTTTCTTCATTAAAAATTATTTTATCATTTAATTTTATTATATATTTTAGTATTATAACATTATGTACATATGTAAGAATTCATAATAAATTTACAAGATTGCTCTAGCGATTTAGAAACTGATTCTGATATGGATTTGAGGTGTACTCCTTTAAGATAATAAATGTATTTTTTTATAATATTTGTTTAATTGAGTAACGTTTGAAATTAAATTAAACCCAATTATATGTTACATTATTATCAAAAATTGTAAGAAAAGTCGATAAGTACTATCGACATTTGTTTAAATCTTAACAACCCTAGGAATGTCACTATGACATACGTCGCAGAGATCAAGCTATCTTTTACGGAGTATAGATATTGCAATCCTTGCTGGAATAATGTTTCGCTTAATCGTGTATCTATTACCTTTGTATGTATACACTTTCTTGTACGTTGACGTCAAACTTATGAAACAGTCGTTTTGAATTTTAGTAATAATATTCAATAACTAATGTTTGTACGTTAACCACTCCAGTAAGAAACGTCTTTTCCGTTTTCTTTACGGCGCACATTTACAGCAGGTTACGCTCTAATTACACGTCCCACTACACTACACACTTACCCTCTTGGAGGTAGTTTCGTGGTGTCGTAACGTACATGTTCGTGGTCCCTCAGATCATGGCCATCAAGTCGCGCGCCGTGCTGCCGTACCTGGTGCCGGTGCTGACGGGCAGCGCGGGCGGGCCCGTGGACACGCGCGCGCTGTCGGCGCTGGCGGGCGCGGCGGGCGCGGCGCTGGCCCGCCACCTGCCGCGCGTGCTGCCCGCGCTGCTGGGCGCGCTCACCGCCGCCGCGCACCGCCCGCAGGAGGCGCGCGAGCTCGACCACTGCCGCGACGCGCTGCTGCCCGTGCTCGACCCCGCCGGCGTGCGCTGGTATGTACTGACCCGTGCCCAGTGTCGCCCGCCCTGCCCCGCTGCTGGGCGCGCTCACCGCCGGCGTGCGCTGGTATGTACTGACCCGTGCCCAGTGTCGCCCGCCCTGCCCCGCTGCTGGGCGCGCTCACCGCCGCCGCGCACCGCCCGCAGGAGGCGCGCGAGCTCGACCGCTGCCGCGACGCGCTGCTGCCCGTGCTCGACCCCGCCGGCGTGCGCTGGTATGTACTGACCCGTGCCCAGTGTCGCCCGCCCTGCCCCGCTGCTGGGCGCGCTCACCGCCGCCGCGCACCGCCCGCAGGAGGCGCGCGAGCTCGACCACTGCCGCGACGCGCTGCTGCCCGTGCTCGACCCCGCCGGCGTGCGCTGGTATGTACTGTCCCGTGCCCAGTGTCGCCCGCCCTGCCCCGCTGCTGGGCGCGCTCACCGCCGGCGTGCGCTGGTATGTACTGACCCGTGCCCAGTGTCGCCCGCCCTGCCCCGCTGCTGGGCGCGCTCACCGCCGGCGTGCGCTGGTATGTACTGACCCGTGCCCAGTGTCGCCCGCCCTGCCCCGCTGCTGGGCGCGCTCACCGCCGGCGTGCGCTGGTATGTACTGACCCGTGCCCAGTGTCGCCCGCCCTGCCCCGCTGCTGGGCGCGCTCACCGCCGGCGTGCGCTGGTATGTACTGACCCGTGCCCAGTGTCGCCCGCCCTGCCCCGCTGCTGGGCGCGCTCACCGCCGGCGTGCGCTGGTATGTACTGACCCGTGCCCAGTGTCGCCCGCCCTGCCCCGCTGCTGGGCGCGCTCACCGCCGGCGTGCGCAGGTATGTACTGTCCCGTGCCCAGTGTCACCCGCCCTGCCCCGCTGCTGGTATTTACTGTCCCGAGCCGACAGGTGCGACATCTACAGGAGCCGTATAAACTACAAGAAGTCGAGCAGTGCCATCAGCAATTAGCATCTCAACTGACCTGTATCGCGCAATACAAGTTTGCTAGACAAGGTTATTGGATCCATTATTTTAGTTTTGGTAACGCAAATTTACAATGTTCCTATAGGTACTAGGTAACTTGGTGCTCCCAAAATGAACCCTACGATGTAGTGTTACAAAAGTAATTGAAATCTCCCCGTGAAAGTAACATCATATAGGACATCAAGTCACGTGATCTTTTCTGATTTTTTTTTTCTCATCGTAATTTCTACCTATTGATGTTTCTTTGGGAATTTATTGTTTTAAAATGCTAAAATATTGTGAGCAAAATGAGCTGATCCTGTAGTTATACTTTTATTATATATATACCTCGTTTATATACTGGGTGACTTTTTTACCGTCTTGAAAATAATAGGGCGTGATATGTAAATGAAATAGATGTATAAATCATAGTTATTTTATCATTTTATTTCTTTTACTGACATAGAGTGAAAATCATAATGAAAACCAACAACCACCAAAAATATATACCAACCTAAGGGCTCCCACACAAAACTGCGATGCGATGCGATACGACGCCGCATGCAGCAAATATCTACGTGCAAGCTCGCAGATATTTGCGATGCGATGCGAATTCGCGGTTTTGTGTGGGAGCCCTAACTAGGTAGTTACGTTATTTCGCTCACTCTTTTCATTCATGTGTGATTGCGGCCTAGGTATTATAGGCATCTATTTTATTATTAATCACGCGCTATGTAGGGTGTATTTCTTTTAAATAATTTGTGAGATTTGCGAAACTGTAAATTACCGAAATACTAGTACAAATATACTGTGGTCTATAGATTCTATTCCACTTACACAATACACCGTATTATTATCAAGACGGGAAAAAAATCACCCAGTATATATTTTAAATAAATAACGGAAAAGTAATTGTTCAATTCTATATATTATGTGTATATAACCCTAATATCTGTCCCGTACAGCGTGCTGGACACGCTGCTGGAGTGGACGCGCACGTACGAGGGCGTGAAGCGGCGCGCGGCCGCGTCGCTGCTGTGCGCGTACGTGTCGCACTCGCGCGCGGACCTGTCGGCCTACGTGCCGCAGCTACTGCGAGGTACGTCGTCTTGCTTAGTTTGTTTATATTATTTAGTTTGTTTGTCCCTAGTTATTTTAAATATATAATGATGTGCGTGCAGGTCTGATCCTGCTGTTCGCGGAGTCGGACCACGATGTGCTGCTGATGTCGTGGGAGGCGCTGTCGGCGCTGACGCGCACGCTGGACCCCGAGCGCCAGATCGCGCACGTGTCCGACGTGCGCCAGGCCGTGCGCTACGCGGCCGCCGACCTCAAGGGGGAGCTGCTGCCCGGCTTCTGTCTACCCAAGGTACGACGCTTCGTTGTCTATGGACCCCGAGCGCCAGATCGCGCACGTGTCCGACGTGCGCCAGGCCGTGCGCTACGCGGCCGCCGACCTCAAGGGGGAGCTGCTGCCCGGCTTCTGTCTACCCAAGGTACGACGCTTCGTTGTCTATGGACCCCGAGCGCCAGATCGCGCACGTGTCCGACGTGCGCCAGGCCGTGCGCTACGCGGCCGCCGACCTCAAGGGGGAGCTGCTGCCCGGCTTCTGTCTACCCAAGGTACGACGCTTCGTTGTCTATGGACCCCGAGCGCCAGATCGCGCACGTGTCCGACGTGCGCCAGGCCGTGCGCTACGCGGCCGCCGACCTCAAGGGGGAGCTGCTGCCCGGCTTCTGTCTACCCAAGGTACGACGCTTCGTTGTCTATGGACCCCGAGCGCCAGATCGCGCACGTGTCCGACGTGCGCCAGGCCGTGCGCTACGTGGCCGCCGACCTCAAGGGGGAGCTGCTGCCCGGCTTCTGTCTGCCCAAGGTACGACGCTACGTTGTCTATGGACCCCGAGCGCCAGATCGCGCACGTGTCCGACGTGCGCCAGGCCGTGCGCTACGTGGCCGCCGACCTCAAGGGGGAGCTGCTGCCCGGCTTCTGTCTGCCCAAGGTACGACGCTACGTTGTCTATGGGCCCCGAGCGCCAGATCGCGCACGTGTCCGACGTGCGCCAGGCCGTGCGCTACGTGGCCGCCGACCTCAAGGGGGAGCTGCTGCCCGGCTTCTGTCTGCCCAAGGTACGACGCTACGTTGTCTATGGACCCCGAGCGCCAGATCGCGCACGTCTCCGACGTGCGCCAGGCCGTGCGCTACGCGTGACACTCGGCTACAGAAAGATTTATCATGAAGCCGATTGCATCAACTGAGAAAAACGCGGCTTGCGATGAACGGGACTGCTGTTAAGTACCCAAGTCCTTAGACGATGTCTAATTGAAAAAATATGTCCAAGTATTAACGTAAATCTCGCTTAAATTTTAGCTTAGACAGCTAAAATTTCACTTTAATATACTAAAACCACACTCTAACTAACGTCTAAGTTAGATATACAGGGTGTTTGGCAGAACGTTGAACATACGAAAATGGTGGGTAGGTGGGGTCATCTGCTACTTACTCAGCCCTAATTTATTTGGCCCTGGCCGACTGGGTATTTTAAAAAAAAAAAAAAGGTTTTTTCTTGTTTCACCACTTTCCTAACTTTAAAGTGTATTTTTTTTATTAAAAATGGGCAATAAAACAGGCAATTTTTTTTTTTTTAATCTTTGATTTTGGCAGATTCTTATAAAATTATTGTTTTGTTCAGATGTTAGCTAGAAAAAAAGTTATGAGTCCTCAAACTTACAGAAAGATGTAAAAAATACTTGAATGTTAATTTCAACTTGCATTTAAAAAAAAACAAAAAATGATTGAGGAGTTCCAATTCTAGCAAAACATCCCTAGTGTGTGAGCTTTCTAATGGTATGTAATTTGCTTTTATAAAAAAAAAACTTTAAGAGTTATTTCATAATTTTATCAAGTAGGAAATTTTTGACTAAACTCTACCTTTACGGAAAGTTAAATGTTTTGCGAAATTTAATACTGCAAAGTTGGTAAAAATTATGGATCGACGGCTTGCAAATTGACATTCACTATTCCCTTGAGATGGTTACACAAAGCAGGTAGAAATTTTGTTTCACTCTTGCGCAGTCATAGCGTATTTTTGCTCTCTTTCGCTCTCGTGGCACCGTGACGCGTCAGAATGAATTCTTGACGAAACTCTACCTTTACGGAAAGTTAAATGTTTTGCGAAATTTAATACTGCAAAGTTGGTAAAAATTAAATGATCGATTGAAATTATGCTGTACCAGTTAGGTTAATGTGTAATTGTAATGTAATGTAATGTGTAATAGTGCGTTAATGAAACAATTAAATAATTTTAAATAATTTATTTAAATAATAAATCATATTAGATGTTCAAATTGACGCCCTTCATTCGCAATACAGATGCGGCATCTACGTCTGATTTCTACAGTTGTTGTGCGCAGCAGCATCTCCTGTCGCATAACTTCGAAAGCAACATTAATTCGATTTATCAAATCTTCCCGACTTTCTACTTCTGTAGTGTAAACTAGTTCCTTTGCCCTTCCCCACACGTGAAAATCGAGCGGAGTGAGGTCGGGCGATCGCGGAGGCCAGGGAATTGGTCCTCCCCTGCCAATCCACGAATTTGGGAAACAATTATCCAAATGCTCACGTACAACTAGACTAAAGTGAGCTGGGCAACCATCGTGTTGAAAGACAATAGGCCTGTTTATGTCTACTTGGAACACTTCTTCCACTAATGGTGGTAAATCATTTATCAAAAAATCCAAGTAGTTGTTCGCGTTGATGTTGTCGGGCAAATAATGAGGCCCTATTAGCTTATCGCCAATCACTCCTGCCCAGACATTCACACTGAATCTCCTCTGGAAGCCTCTTTGTCTCTTCACGTGTGGGTTTTGATTTTTAAGTGCCCAATGGTGAAGATTGTGATAATTGATAATCCCTTCTTTGTCAAATTTGGACTCGTCTGTCCACAAAATACTTTTTAAAAAGTTAACGTCGTCCACATCGGTATGCAGCAAATGGCGACAAAATTGCACACGTCTCCCAAAATCACTGTCATCGAGACCTAGAACAAACAAAACATGTCTAAGAATTGATTTCAATACTGAATCTTTTCTTCCTCCGAGTTCAAACTCTACAATTATCCAAATTTTTCATCTTCAATTTTTAAGTACACTAATTGGCTTTATGGCTTAGCCATAAAGACGTAAGACCAAATTCACAAAAGGGCGTGCGACTTTCCAATTTTGTTCTAAAAAGGACCCATAAGTGCTGGCAAGTTTACCTACGCTGACCACCTGCGCAAAACGAATCCGAAATCCGAATCCTGTAAGCGCTGGCCGCCTGATTGTTACGTGAATGCGGCCGAATAGGAATAGTTTATTGAATTTAATTTGAAATTAGAATTGAATGCGCTAAAAACAACATGAGGCAAAACAACTAATAAAGAAAGTGACGAAATCAAGGTTAAATGGAACGATCAATTGAACTGTCTCATAATTTACTACATTCCACAAAATCGTATCAGATGCAGTGCATAAACGGCTTAATCTTACCTTGCACTGGAGTGTAGTGAAAAGCATGTCTACCATCTTGCCGGAGAACAGACCACACTTTCCATATGCTTAAGCCAAGTATTGAAGCTATCTGTCTAATGCTTTTGGTAGGATCCGCGTCAAACTCGGCAAGAACTTGTTCGTCAATGGTAGCATCGGGTCGTGCTGCGTTCACTCGTGGTTCTTGTAAGTTCAGGTTACCGGTTTGTCGTAAACGTCGGTAAGTACTCGCAAACGTCTGATGACTGGGTACTCGGCGGTTGGGATAACGCTCTTGATAAATTCTTCGCGCTTCACGCGAATTTGTATTAGCGCTTCCATACGCTAACAACATGTCCGCGTATTCCTCACTGGTAAAAGCAGCCATTTCTTTACCAATAACAACAGGTAACAGTAATAACAAAAAACTTAACAAACTTAAACTTAAACTTAACTAGTGATAACAATAAAAGAAAACGAAGTGAACAAAAACAAACGTAAGCGTAACGGGCACGTGAGATCGCAGAGGCAGTTAAGTCTCGACTGAATAAAAGAAAAGAATTCATTCTGAGGCGTCACGGTGCCACGAGAGCGAAAGAGAGCAAAAATACGCTATGACTGCGCAAGAGTGAAACAAAATTTCTACCTGCTTTGTGTAACCATCTCAAGGGAATAGTGAATGTCAATTTGCACCACTGCTACTGGCAAGCCGTCGATCCATAATTTTTACCAACTTTGCAGTATTAAATTTCGCAAAACATTTAACTTTCCGTAAAGGTAGAGTTTCGTCAAAAATTTCCTGCTTGATAAAATTATGAAATAACTCTTAAAGTTTTTTTTTTATAAAAGCAAATTACATACCATTAGAAAGCTCACACACTAGGGATATTTTGCTAGAATTGGAACTCTAACTTTTTTTTAAATGCAAGTTGAAATTAACATTCAAGTATTTTTTACATCTTTCTGTAAGTTTGAGGACTCATAACTTTTTTTCTAGCTAACATCTGAACAAAGCAATAATTTTATAAGAATCTGCCAACATCAAAGATTAAAAAAAAAAAATTGCCTGTTTTAATGCCCATTTTTAATAAAAAAAAATACACTTTAAAGTTAAGAAAGTGGTGAAACAAGAAAAAAACTTTTTTTTTTTTTTTTAAATACCCTGTCGGCCAGGGCCAAATAAATTAGGGCTGAGTAAGTAGCAGATGACCCCACCTACCCACCATTTTCGTATGTTCAACGTTCTGCCAAACACCCTGTATATTTTCTCTGTAGATAAACGTTTTTAGATTTTCTAATAGTTTTGATGTTTTACTTAAATTTTATCCCTAAGCATTTGTTAGTTAAAGTAGGTCAACTAAAATATGCATAATTTATTCTTTACAATAAATTAGTATTAATTACACACTCAGCGGAGAAAGTTGTTTTACTTCTTATATATCCGTATTATAATTTAATATTAATTATCATATCATTATATCAATTTCTAATTTCTATGAACTAAATGGAAGTTTTTAGTCCTTGGAGTTTAAAAAGTAGTGTATTATAACAATTTTATGAGTTGATGCTCTATTTAACGACTTAATTAAAATTAGTAAATAATTAAACAAAACATTATCAATTAAACTGTGTGTTACCTCTGCTACAATCAATTTTTTCCCATAGGGTATTGCACCAATCCTGCCGCTGTTCCGCGAGTCCATCCTCAACGGTCTGCCCGAGGACAAGGAGAACGCGGCCCTCATGTTGGGCGAGGTCATCAAGCTGACGTCCGCCGCCGCCATCCAGCCCTCCGTCGTGCACATCACGGGCCCGCTCATCCGTATCCTGGGAGACAGGTTCAACTGCAGCGTGAAGGCCGCCGTGTTGGAGACACTGGCTTCGTTGCTCTCCAAGGCAAGTCTTATAGAACTTGTTAGAACATGCACTTACTGAATTAGAAAATATGCTAATGACACAGACTAGATTTGACGGATTCTTTTAGTTTTAGACGACTTTAATTCTAGTCTAGCCAAAGCCTGCCCCTCATTTTTATAAATCTATCTAATTGGTAAACTTATAAAATACTGCCACCCATTCCGAACGCTTTTGGATGTTTTGTCCCATTTATCTGTCAAATGGAAATATAGGTCAGATGAGAATCCCTTCTTTAATATATTTTTTATTTTGTAATATATATTGTACTGTATGTTTAGTACTACTAGTATGTTTTATGTATATTTAAATAAGTTATCTACTAACATGGTATTTTTGTATAATACTATCAATCGGTTTTATTGACTTAATTACTTATTGAACCTACCGTGATATATCTGCATCATCTATAGGTTGACTGGTAGATAATGCCAGTGACATTAAGTCTGCCCATGTACAATAACATTGATTAGAGTTCTTTTAAAAAAATAAATACATGTAGTTTTAAGATCATAGGATGAAGTGAAGAGGTGATCATAATGACTTCTCTTAGTTTGATTAAGCGTATATTATAATCGTGGTATATTTTCTTTATAAATTAAATTTATATATACTTATGATGTATACTTATTGTTCAAACAATTAAATAATCAATATGTCGATACAGGTGGGCGTGATGCTGAAGCAGTTCCTGCCGCAGCTGCAGACCACGTTCCTGAAGGCGCTCAACGACACCAACCGACCCGTCAGGATCAAGGCGGGGCTTGCGCTCGCGCAGCTCGTGCTCATACACACGAGAGCGGACCCGCTCTTTGTGGAAATGCATAATGGAATTAAGGTAATGAGCTAGCATCCGTTTTACATGTTACGAATGTCAGACATGTTTCGTGAAAAAATTGCCAATAATTTTTAGATTTTTCTCGTGAGAAAAAAATCTTCTAAGACCGGCAACTCTCGCGGGGATTTTAAAGCATGTAGATAATCCTCATATGTATCCGAATCCAGTTTTTGGGACAATAACGAGGAAGGGATCCCAGGAAGTCACATCGACTCCAAGGTTCTTGATAGCATTTACGCTCTCGTACGTAGTGTCGTGAATGCGTTTTATATGATTTGCCAACTGTTGCTGGCTGCAAACCAGGATGTTCATGATATTGTTAAGATCATTGTACATTATATTGTTTATTATTATAACGATGATTAAGGATATTCCACCACACTAGATCATTGTCGGAGCAGTTTGGAGATGTTGATTAATTTTTCGGGTTCACCTTTGACCTTACTCTTTAAAAACTTCATCTTTTGTGCATTCGACAAAGAGGGGTTATTGTGCACTGCTTCGTTAAAAAGATCTTTGAGTGAAATCCAATTATTGTAGTTTCCCTGAAAGGCAGCTGCCTTTATCTCGGTTTTAGGGTTAGATTTTTCTAGCAAGCTATCAATAAACTGTAAGAGGAAGGCGCCTGTGTCTGTAACACAGTTTATACTAGCACAGACACAGACGTTCACTCTGTCTCAAATAATGTATAATGCTGTGCTTCACAACGATTTTCTGTTTGTTTGAGATGGATAAATTGTATTTGGCTTTTTAGTAATAAAAGATTTTTATTATTTATTATTTAAGGTCGATGTTGGAAGATGTTCTTAAGAAAGCCTTAAAGTTGGTAGCTTGCTTTTTGTTGAAAATTTAGGCTCTACTCTCTTCAAGAGCAGGATTTATAGCAGCAGCAGCTTGGGATGCGAGGTTCAAAGATTGAGATTCCGCAGTAGGTTGGAACGCAGGAGGTTGCAATTCAGGGATTTGCGGTCTGTTTGCGATAGGGATATAGTTTTGAATAGCAGATTTAATGTTGTTATATTTTTCAGTCATTTGATCGTATTGATTAGTACTGAATTATGTATGAGATTTATCACCAAAAGATAACAAAGTCATATGATTATTATGGAACTCTGTAAAGTATTGTTCCAAGGTAGCTAATCGACGACCTAGGTAGTCTCCTTCTTAAAATTGTTGAGGAGCCCATTTATGGCTTAGATCAGTTGATGTTGGGTTAAGAAAATGTCTCTCATGTTCGACATTATAGGGATAAAAAAGAGACCTTACTTGTACTGTAGGCTTATTTGGAGATCAAATGTCCTTGCGATGGCTGCAAGAACAAACCTGAAGAAGCAGCGCGATGAGATGATGCGATGCTCTCGTAAAACCAGGTTCAACAGGACCGATGATGAAAGTTTTGATTCATTCAATTCTGTTCACCACGGTCTGGTTACAAGATTCAAGCGAGACACACAGTACAGTTAGTGGATACACACGAAATGCACTAATGCACACGCGTCGGTCCCGCTTTAATAGGCTCGAAGGACCAATGATCGGGATTAGGGTTTGATTAAGATATACTAAGATTGAAGATTGATATATTTCAGTAATATAAATGGGATAACAATTAAATCTAATGAGGTGAATAGGGTGAGATTGAGTCGCGCCCGATATGCTATCCGAAAGCGTACTGACTATTTTCCTTATGTGATACATAAAATATTCAATGCATATAGCGCGGTGTCGCAATTACGCTGACATGTTTCTTAATGTTCGGTGATTGACTCAAACACGCAATATGTTTTTTAAAATATTGGAAACCAATATGTCACCAGTAATAATGATGACTCGAATTCAAATTCCCGAACGAGATAACGTTACCGTCGTGCATTTTTAAATGGTGTCTATTCGAACGTAAACTTTCATTCTGTAGAACATCGACGACCCCGCCATCCGCGAGACGATGCTGCAGGCGCTGCGCAGCATCATCACGGCGGGCGGGGACAAGATGTCGGAGCCGCTGGCGCTGGGCATCCTGGCCACGCTCACGCACCCCGCGCTGCTGGGCGGCGCGGACGAGGGCGCGCGCGGCGCCGTGGGCGGCTGCCTGGGCGCGCTGCTGCACGTGCTGCCCGCCGCGCACCGCCCCGCCGCGCTGGCGCACCACGTGCTGGCGCCCGCCGACGACGCGGCGCTGGCGCACGGCCGCTCCGCCGCGCTCTTCGTGGCGCTCAAGGAGACGCCGCACGTCGTCTACTTCGACCAGTTCGAGGACAAGGTGGAGAAGACGCTGCTGGGCTACCTCGCCAGCGACAAGATCCCCATCGCGTGCAACGGCATCCGCGGCATCGGCTACTTGATGCGGTATCTACTCAAAGAGGGCAAGCCCGTGCCGCCCGCGATCCTGTCGCAGTTTTGTAGGGTATGTATAGATTAATATATTTTTTGTACGTCTCATTGAGACAAAGACAATGATTCTTGGCTATCTGTCACATGAAAAAATCACAATCACACTATCTATCTATACTGATATATGAAACTGAAAACTATGTTTGAAAAATTCTTACAGTATTTAAATAGCTCAGTCATCAAAGACGGCTATTGGCTTCATTTAATTATGAAGTTCCCGCACAATTATGAAGATGAAACCGCGTACGGGAAATTATTTCATTATAGTAGGGGAGCCCATGCGGGGATTTCGGGATTTACTAAAGCGCGGCAGATTAATATACAGGGGGATACCTTGTACCCGGTTAAGTACCTCCACAAAACATGAGGCCCATATATAAGGCCGCCCGTGAAGGATACAGGATCAGATTAGTAAAAAAAAATTGACCATCAGAAATTCTCGAGCGCGTCAGATTAAGGTAGGGTGAGTTAATTACATCCTAAAAAGTGTATATTCCACTAATCTGACAATTTGAGAGTGACGTAAAAAAAGGGGAGGGCAACAAAGTTGTAAAAAAAAAACGTCATCTCGACATTCTCGAGCGTAGCTAAATTTTTTTTTATTTTGAAGGAAATAATTCAAGAATAATGAAAAATATATAATCTGACGATTTCCGCAAGCCGAAATAACAAAAATTCGTCAATAAAGTTAAATGCGTGCAGCTGCGTTATGCCTACATTTCCTTCTCCGCGTTTCTATTCCTCTCTCACTCTTTCTCTATCTATTACTCTCTCACTCCGTCCCCACTCTGGTTTCTGTTGCCATGACTCCATCACAGCTGATCATAAAGACTCGTTCGTGGCATACTGTTTACAACGTGTTTCCAACGTTTTGGCTTTTAAAATAATGTAAAATAATGAATTTATTCAGCACTTAGGTATTTACATACACTTGTACTTGTCAGAATCACAATGTTACACAATTATTCTTATTATATTAATTAAACTAGATACTTAATTAACCGGTAGCAAATTGTAGGATATTACAGACAAAGTAGTCCGTCCGTCAGCTGGTCAATAATTTCTCTACTCATAATAAGTTTAAGTTCATATTAATTATTTTAGACTTTAATGGATCAATATAGAAAAAATTGGAAAAAAAAACATACAATTAAGTGGCACACACCTGGGGGCACCCTTAAGGGGTTAGGATCACGACCCAGTGGTACCACTGATACTGATGATTTTTTTGCTATTTCAATATTATTTGTGTGAATTAAAGTTTATAAATATTTAATATGAGTGACATTAATTTGAAATGTGTATTTTGTGGTGAAAGTACCTTACAAAAAACAATTAAATTTACGGTAGAAACATTAAAAAAATGTGTAAATATTTTGGAATATCGTCGGAGCAAGCCGGTTATCCGAAAGTCTCGAGGATCATATGATAACCTCGAATTGTCGATGGAATCATCATTAAATGATTTATATCACGCACAGTGCTATAAATTATAATTATGCTATATTTAATATTACTCGCTTATAACTTTTGAACGACTAAACCGATCGGAATCTACTAAACGGCGTTCTAAATATTTCCCTCAAAATTAGATTTCCTGTGAATTTGAACCGATTCGGACCGATAGATTTTGAGAAATGGTGAAAAATCTCAAAAAAAATAAGAAAAACATTTTTTTTGAAAGTGTTTTTTTTTGGAATAACTTTTAACCGGCTTTATCGATCAATTTCAAAAACTAATCCGCCTTTGAGCTTGAAAAACCACGTCGATCGCCACTAAGCTGGTCAAAAGAGGTTGATTCGTTCGAAAGATATCGTGAACGAAAGAAACCCGAAAAAGTGTTTTTTCGGGATTACTCCGAAATTTGTGGTTCGATCAATTAAAATTGCAAAATTACTTATGAGGATGATAAAACTGCGTCGAATGCCGCCAACCGCGCGAAAATTGCTTGATCCATTCAAAAGTTATTGCGGTTTGAAAATTCCAAAAATAGTGTTCTATGAAACTTCTATCAGACTTTCGAGCTGGGAGAGCTCAAATGCATAGAAATATTATTTCTTTGAACTCAGCGAGCTCAAAATATCACATAAATTATATTTTGAGCTCAAAAATGTCATAAGTACAATTTTAAGCGCCCAGGAATGGAAATGGAATGGAAAACAGGGATGGCCTTTAAGGTGAACCGTTTTTCTAATATTTTTTTTTTTGTCAGATCAGGCGAATCCCTCTAGATAATCGTCAGATTATGAGACAGTACGTTTAGAACATAAAGATGAACCATATATATTTTACATTGCCGTACGGGTACTCGTACGGTGTGGTTGTGTTTTGTTGTCGCGGAATATAATATTCAATATCCCCACTGCGCGCTGAGTTGTTTACGCATTGTATTGACACGTGCCACAGGTGTGCGCCGGATCTACCGGCGTGTACCTACACGAACGTGCAATGACTGACCACGTAAGCGCTAACTCGCGCTGTGATACGCCCGCATTCAAAAATTATGTACAGAGCTTATTGAATGATTCTTCGGAAATGGATGCTATTGATAGCGATGATAATAAAAATAAAGAGGAGGAGTCAAGAGGAGAAAAGAGGGAGAGGGAGGATAGTACTGAAGATGAAGAGGGTTGGCAAGAAGTAAAAACGATAAAAAAAAAGATCTGTCACAGTAGTAAAAATTCTGTAGAAGAAGAAAAATACGAGGTATACATTTCATATACAGAACGTCTTCCAAAACAGTTCGCAATGGCCCGTATTTTAAGAGAAAATAACATTACTAAGATAAGTGAAGTTAAATATCTAAGCCCTTTTAAAATACGATTACAATTTGACTGTGAATCGGCTGCTAAGAACCTTCTTATGTGCGAAAAGCTTTTGGAGAAAGGATGGAGGTTCCAGAAGGCTATGGAGCTATCTATGTGCTATGGCATAATTAAGGATGTAGACCTCGAATTTACTGATGATGAGATTCTCAATAATATTTCATGTCCAGCCCCCGCAAAGCTTTTATCTTTCAAGAGACTGGACCGTCGCAACAGGGATGAAGGTGGTTGGTGCCCCAGTGAAACCCTTCGACTTTGTTTTGAGGGTGATCATTTACCAGGATCAGTACGTGTATGTGACATAAATATAAAAGTTTTACCTTTCGTACACCAAGTATCACAATGTTCCCAGTGTTGGAGGTTAGGGCATGTACGGAAAAGGTGCCCCTCAAAAAACACGATTTGTCCGAAGTGTGGTGGACATCATGAGAATTGTGAAACTTTAAGGTTTTCTTGTGTCAATTGCAAGGGTAACCACATATCGCTCAGTAGGTCTTGTCCAGTTTACAAGAAAGAGAGAAGACTTAGAGAAATTATGTCTGAGTTTGGATGCACATATCGGAAAGCCTTAGAATGTTATGTACCCCCCGAAAATTCTGCGCCCCCCGAGATTGCCGTCCCCCCTCAAGAGTCAGTGACCATGGGAACTCGTTTCTCTTCTACTCCTATTAATGATGTCCCTTTACAAAACCAAAAGCCTACCTTTGCCAAAGTAATTAGAACAGAGGCCACAGTTCACAAGGTACATACCGCTGCCACGGATTGTAGGAACAATAACTCCCCAAAGCTCCCGAAAACTAAAAAATCCCCACTGAAAGAAGACTGGATGTTTTGGACGTCAGATGCAGAAGAAGGGGACGTTCATCAATTGCCTCTTGATGAAGAAAGTAAAGACGCATGTCCTTCTTTCAAAGAGTTGTGTTCCAGAATAAAAGAAGTTATGTTCCTCAAAAAGACAGGATTAATTTATAAGTTGAAGTGTGTTTTTCAGTTGTGCCTAGAATGGTTAACCTTAGTGTCAGTGAATTTTGTTTCAGAGTGGCCGTGGATAAAAGCATTGTTTAACTTTATTATTCCTTGTGATGGCTAACAAATCACTTAAATTGAATATTTTCCAGTGGAATGCCCAAAGTATAAGGCCAAAGTTAACATCGTTTCAAGAACTATTGTGTCAGGAAAAGGTTCATATTGCTGCCCTGAGTGAGACGTGGCTTGAACCGGAAAGTAATTTTAAAGTTAGTTGTTATGATGTTTATCTTGCGGACCGGCATGACTCATACGGCGGTGTAGCTATATTAGTACATAAATCTGTTAAGTCCCAGCTGCGTCGCATTCTAGTAAATAACAGAGGTATCGAGGTAGTTTGCGTACAATTATTTAATTGTTTCCCGTTTGAAAATATTGTTTCTGTCTATTGTCCATCTAGAATCGTAACTACTCAGCAGGATTGGGATAACCTATTTTCATTATGGCCATCCAAAACTTTAATTTTTGGCGATTTTAATGCCCATCACACCAGCTGGTCTTATAAAACTGACCATAGAGGCTGCCTTATTTACGAGTCGCTAATAGATAACAACTTTATTTATTTAAACGATGGAACACATACACGAGTACGTTTAGTTGACAACAACTTACAACAGTCTTCCCCAGATATCTCGCTGGTTTCGATAGATATTGCGTTAAACTTTAATTGGACTGTTTTAAATGAAAACCTAGGCAGTGACCATTTAATTATTAAAATTTCAACATTGTGTACGTCATGTCTTCCTTCAGTTATTAAAAGGAATTTTGGAAAAGCGAACTGGAAGTCATATACAAAATATCTTAGTGACCAATTTCAAAATTTACTTTTACCGAATGACCTCCAAGAAGCGTATAATACATTTTTAGACATCCTTAATGATGCTGCAAACAAATTTATCCCGATGTTTAAATTGAATCAAAATCCTACTTCGAATTTCACTCCAAAACCATACTGGACTGCCAAACTGTCACAAGCTGTGGCTCACCGTAGATTAGCTTTAGCCAAATTTAGGCGTAATCCTTCACCCCAGAACCTGGATACTCTTAACAGTAGGATACATACATCCCAAAGATTAATTCGACAGGCTAGGGGAATGAACTTCCAAAATTTTTGTTCCTCAGTTGATCATACGACATCATCTAGTGAAATGTGGCGTAAAATGAGATGGCTGAAAGGGTACCGCTCGCCTAGACATTTTGTAGACTCTCAAAGTGCCACAAATCTCTTGAATTCTTTAGCACCCGATTTTGTATCCCCATCGACCCCTACCATTTTCCATAGAAACCCTACATTAGAGTGTGAGATCTCTCTTCAGGAGCTAGATAAATGTATCAAATCTAAGGATACATCTCCTGGATGCGATGACATATCTTATTCCATGATTAAGAATTTGCCTAATGTAGGTAAATGTGTGCTACTTACTTTATTTAACAACTTTTTTAAACACAGTTTTGTTCCCTCTCAATGGCGTGACATTTGTATCGTTCCTATTCCAAAACCTGGTCGTGACCCTAGTAACGTTACTTCTCTCCGGCCCATATCATTACTGTCGTGCATATGCAAAATTTTTCACTATATTTTATATAGAAGATTGGAATGGTATTTTGAAAAAAGTGACACATTCTCTGTGAACACCGTTGGTTTCCGTAGGGGTAGATCGTGTTTAGACGGCTTAAGTTGTTTAATTACCACAGTTCAAACAAGTTTTTCCGAGGGGTGTTATACTATGGGATGCTTTTTAGACATCAATAATGCGTACAACAATGTAAATAATTTTGTTTTGATAAATTTTTTAGATAGATTTAAAGTTGGTCCTCGCATATGTAACTATCTATGGAATTTTCTTCATTTAAGGGTACTCAAGATAAGATCTGGTAATAGCTTTATTAGTAGACATACAGGTAGTGGTTTGGCTCAGGGTGATCCATTATCTCCATTATTATTTAACGTAGTAACGTCAGATATTTGTAAACGTGTCCAAAATAACATTTGTATATCTCAATACGCAGATGACTTCGCTATATATGCGCAATGTTCTTCTATTTGCGAGGGACAACGCAAGATCCAATCTGCACTTGATCTCATTAACAATATGTTGACGCATTTAGGATTGGACATTTCTCCCGATAAAAGTAAAATTTGTTTATTTAGTAGAGGTTTCCGAAGGCCAGTTATAGAAATATATTTGAACGGGTCTTTGTTAAAGTTAGTAGACCACGTCAAGTACCTAGGATTGTGGCTAGATAAAGGTCTTCGATGGAAGAAACATATTAGCGAGGTCCGTGAGCGAGTACTTAAATTGATTAATATCTTTAGGGTTTTAGTGGGACCTGGCTGGGGTGTTCATCCGAACCACTTAAGAAGATTGTACATTTCCCTTATTCGTAGTCGTATCGACTTCGGTAGTTTTTTACTAGACAATAGCGCCGTAACTCATCTAATTAAGCTAGACAGATTACAAAACATTTGCTTGCGGTTAATTGGTGGGTTCATCAAAAGCACTCCCATTCATGTGATGGAATCCGAATTGATATTACCTCCTCTCTTTATTCGCCGCCGATATTTAGCTGGTAAATTTTATTTAAAATCGAAATGTTACGAATTTCCTATACTCTGTTTACTGGATAAATTACACGGTTTTTGTTATAATAATCCGTATTGGAGAAATAAGAAAAAGCCACTGTTAGTTCTGTCTCATGATATTTTAAAGCAAGAACAAATTTACTGCAACAATAAAATTGGCATGTTCTCCATGGACACTTGGGTCAGCAATATAGATTTATCAGACATTGTAAAGCCTAATTTAGATTTAGTAGACAAACCTAAGCACTGCTATAATGAACATAACCTTAGATCTATATGTTCTGAATCGCTAACCGCCCAGTACTCTGGCTTTTATTGTTTGTATACGGACGGTTCTAAACACGAGAATTACTGTGGCGCCGCCTTTTTAGATATACAAATAAGTGCTTCTTTTAAATTCGAAATTTCATCACAGATTTCAATTATGCATTTAGAGCTAATTGCTATAGCTGAAGCCCTGGCTTATGTCAAATCTGTGGCCGGTGATCGATTCGTTATTTTCACTGACTCAAAAAGTGCTCTTTTTCATCTTATAAAATGTACGAGTACTTCACCTTTTAGGGGCCTTCCACTGGCATACAATATAATAAGAACGATTATTGATTTTGTTGCCAAGCGCAAAATAATTAAAATACAGTGGATTCCATCTCACGTTGGACTGGAGGGAAATGAGATAGTTGACCGGTTGGCAAACGAAGCGGGATCTAATGGAGAAATATATCCTTGTTCTCCTTGGCACACAGAGCTCTTGCCCTTGGTTAGAGACGGATGTTTTCTTTCATGGACAGAATATTTTGATGAGAGGTCTTTGACTAAGGGTATATGGTATAAAACCATTCAGCCATCTCTGCCACGGGTGCTTTGGTTCAGCGAGGGGGGGTTAAGTAGGCAAGAAGTTGTTACGGCTTTGAGGCTGCGATCTGGTCACATTCCGCTCAATAGCTTCGGATTTATGATGCGCAAAGTCGATTCACCAAACTGTGCTTCCTGTGGAATCATTGAAGATGCGCATCATATCCTGGCGGAGTGTGTTCGTGTGGAAGTTCAAAGGCGTCAAGTCTTTTTTAATAGTTTTAATGTCGGCTTCTATAATAGCATTCTGGCCTCACCGTTGTCAAGTGAGGCTAGAACGCTTTATAATATTATTATTTTGTGTATAAGGTGGCGGGTAGGCTAGTTTAGTATAAGTATATGTTGATTGTATGCAATAATCGGGGTGGCATTTTCTGTATTGAAAAAACCCTGTAAATAAATAAAGATTAAAAAAAAAATATATATATATCTTAATCTGACACGCTTGAGTATTTCAAAATGGCGAATTTTTTTTGCACATTATGAAAATGGCCGCGAGTTTGCGTCTCATCGAAATCGTCAGATTAGTGAATGAGAGCTTTTTTTTGGTGTACATAACACTCCCTTAGAAAATTTGACGCGCTCGATAATTTTTTTTTTTTTTTCATTTTCAACCCTTAAATACAACCACCCGCATCATGCAAACGATCAGATTAACATACGTACTTTATTAAAAATACGTAGGTCATTGATGCTATCAATATCTGACGCGCTCGAGGATGTCCATGCAACAGTTTTTTTTTACATATTTAAAAATCTATAGCCGCTTCCCCCACCGATGTAAAGGTATATATCATATAACATTTTTTCTTCTTATCATCTAAGCTTTGCATCCCAATAGGTCTTTACGACGCTCGAGTAAATCCCCATTTAGCCTCGTCGGCTCCCTTACTATTATATGATCTGACTATGTGAAGATTGATAAATTGGCTCCAAGGATATGTGAAACGCAACGAACTTAAAGTTCGTTTAACTATTTTAAAACTAGTTTATTTTTACCTCAACTCAAGAATTAGAGTATAAATATAAATCGGTATTGGCAGAGCATGAACCACAACAGTAACGAGGTGAAGCAGCTGATGGCGCGCGCGTCCACGCTGCTGGGGCGCGAGGCCCCGCTGGTGGGCGCGGCCGACGTGCTGCGCGCGCTGCTGCCCGCGCTCGTCAACGGCACCAAGGAGAAGAACTCCTACGTGCGCGCCAACGCGGAGATCGCGCTGCGGGCCGTGCTGCGCCTGCCGCAGGACGAGCAGTTCCACCTGGTGAGACCTAGCTCTTACTCCGGGCTCCATCACGATGATATATTTATCATAATAGGAGACGGTGTACACACTCAAACTTTTCTGATGATATGGGGTCCCTGGGATCAGCTGTGCGTGGCAACTTTAGCGATCATTAATCCGATCTTAAAATTAGAGTTGACCATCGTTCAATGTGACTTTCGCTTCATTTGTTATGGAAAAAATACAAAAAATTCATTGGACGGTGCGCAATTCGGTTTGTCACTAAGGATACCTAATTGCTATGCAGTGCTCCCTGGCGGAGCCCATGACCAAACAGTATCCAACAGTATAATCTTTATTATGAATGAGTTATAATAATTGTAAAACTGTCAATTCAATTCTTTTAAATACCTGGAATATAAAATACAAAAATTTACCATTTAAAGTTATTTAGTTAGCAATAAATTAATTATTGGAATGCGAATGTTGTGTACAGCTTAGGTATGTAAAGGAATTTCATTTTATTTTTCTTTACTACATTATTTTTCATCTTGATAACACATTAGTGTTATCAAGATACTAGGAAATTTAACTTTTTAAAGAACTATTAATTTGTGTATTTTGTCAGAGATCTTTGATAAATAGCTTATCGTTTTAATTAATGTTTGCCAAAAGATAAGGAGATTATCTAATTATGAAGTTATCTGGCTATAATGAAACTATCATTAAGTGAAACTGCTAAATTTCAATAAAGTATGACACGAAAAAATTTCCTCTACATCAATATTCCTCAGATATTATGTTTCATCAAACTGCAAATTTAGATAATAAAACGCTATGACATGTCAAGGCTACCCAACCAATCCAACCTCTACCCACACTGTTTTACATTTTATCATATTATTTTATCACAATATAGAATGACATGTCATTGTGATATGAGAGTATACATCTGTTTCATAGTCCGTTTAACTTATGTAGACTATGCATTATTGAAAAATTATGTGGATGAATTATTTTAGTGTTGATATATTTACAATTATTGGGTCTACCTGCACTAGTTTTGGCGTCACACTGATTGTGGCAATATTACTGGCACAATCATTATCTGATAGAAATTTATGGATTTCTGCAGTCCCAAAGCTTATCATTATGCAACTGTTCGGCATGAATGTCAATTTATAACAATAGTACATAATTATTTTTTATATTGAAATATATTTTTATTTGAAATCAACAGCAATGTGTGGCTCTACTGGATGAAGGCGCTCGGGAAGCCCTAACAGATGTGGTGGCCCGAGTATTGCGACGAGCGCACAATGACGGACGAGATGAAGACCTCGACAACACACTGCTCACCTGAACATAGACTAGTTTCTTTTCACATTGTAAATATCTGGCCAACAGCCTGTTTTTATGAAAAATTAAAAATGTTTTATAAATAATTTACTAGACTGGATCAATTAATTTTAAATAGCAATTTTAAGGTATAAAATAAATGGTACCCACTTGAGGAATGTTACCTACTCAACTAATCATAGATAAGAATATTACTTCAATCAATATGGTGAATCCCGTGTCTGCTAATAGTAATACAGCACACGGGAATAAAAGTAAACTGAATTTCTATTATAAAATTGTTTATTGATTTAAAACATTATCCACAGTCAATCTTATTGGAAGTATTAGGATAAAAAAAACACATTATATAGGATACAGTTCTTCATTGCTAAAATAATATGATGCAATAGGAACCAAATGTTAACTTAGCATTCCATATCACTCAAGGTTGCATTTCAAAGACACAAATCATGTGTAACAGATAATTATTGTATGAAATGAATAAATACTAAAAAGATGTACTGCATTATCATTCTTCAATATTATTTGTAATTGCTGTAGAGTTTTATCAATAAACAAAAGGGCTACCTTGGCTGACACCAAACCTCATATAATATACTTCAAAAAGGCATCCACTACAGTCAAGATGCTTATTTAGAATCCATGTCACCTATTACTATATTAATGAACAAATCAACCTTAACCAAAATTACGCATTATTATCACAAATTCCTAATATATGATTGGGAATGTTACATAAAATGCAAGAGAAAAAAATATGTCTTTACAATATTTACAACTCCTTATCTTTATTCTTCTTAGAGAAGCCCTTGCTCTGGACTAGCTCATTACACTCTTCGCGGGACAGATGAGACAAGACGAGGCGTTCTAGTTCTTGGTCTTTGTCTCCCAACAACACTAATTCTGGGGGCACGCCGCTGATGAACTTCACTTCCAGACGCTCGTAGTTTGGCGCGTCATCCATAACGAAACGTTTTACTTCTGGTAAACGATTGAGGGAACATCCTCGGCAAGTCTAGAGTACGGAAAATACAAATTTAATTTTCAATGTTTATAAAGAATTAAGAGAAAGTAGATTAAAAAGAATATTAACCTCAATTCTTGCCGATTTCACGTCAGAGTTTTCATATGCATTTGATGTGGCTATAACAAGACAAATTGCAAATAATATCAGCTTCATTTTGGAGAAGTACGTTTACACAAAGTTCAAATAGCAAATTAATAAAACTAACTATCGTTCATTTATATTGGTGTGAAACACCTCTTAGACGAGCTGAAAGCAAAATAGCAAAGTTGAAAGTTTTGACAGAAAATAAAAACCTAGATAGCTCACAGATTTTTTTGGCCTTTTGACCTTCGTTTGAACGTAAAAATCAACTAAAACACTTTTGACGGAGGAAAATCTACGTTACTTTTCTATACCATTGATTTATAATGCTCGAGATATTGAGAAAAAATTATTTTTTCACAGTAATTTGTTCAATATTGCTTAGCTGATAAAATGCGATGGTTTCCGCGGGGACTAAATATGCTCAAAGGCAAAATAAATTAGAGGTTTTTAAATGAAAAAAAAAACTATGCTGTTCTATGTCAAATAGAGTTGCCCAACTATCGATAGTTTCGCTATCGATTGTTGACCTCGAAAATTAGTAACAATATCGATAGTGCTATCGATAGTATCGATAATATCGATTCTATCGATATCACAAATTAACTAATAATGCGTAAAAACTATTGATTGGAAGCAATAGTATCAATAGTATCGATACTATTACATTATAATACTATCAATAGTATCGATATTATTAAAGTAATACTATCGATATTGTCGATAGTATCGTTGCATTAAATGATTAAAACTATCGATAGTTTGTAAAACTATCGATACTACGAAGACCAACCCATGTTTAGGAGCAATACTATCGATAGTATTGCTCCTAAACACAAATTGGTCCTCGATAGTATCGATACTATCACTAATATCGATGCTATCGATAGACTATCGATACTATTGATATGACGTCAACTATCGATAGTATATCGATAGTCGACTATTAATAGGCAACACTAATGTCAAAACATCACTGCCAAACAAACGTTGTGTTTTTGTATTAAGTTTTTGACCGTAATATCATCGTAGGCCCTGATTTGATTTTCATTATTATATTAAAATGATAGTGTTTTAAGCCGAGAGTGTCGATAAATATAAAGATATAAATATTGAAAAAGAAAATATTAAATTGAGCCGCACTATGGAGCAAATCCACAGGAAAGCTATACAAAGTAATTTTACCTCACTGGTGGAGAGAACGGACCTAGATTCCGTAGTCACAGCTTTATATGAGAAAGGAGTATTCTCAGAAAGAATGATAGAGCCATACAAGGTTAGTAAACACTTCACAATTGATTCTGATTCTGGTCAACAACCTCACTGTGAGTCATTTTTAGACAACTTATATAGTTAACATTAAATTAAATTCCTTCTCATATTTTACATACTCTATAGTTATATTATTTCTTTCAATTCAAGAGCGATAGTGTAAGGTGATCTCAAATTCCACAATTATTATGTGTGAATAATCCAATTTTTATAAATTTATTAATATTTTCCTTAGACAAAAGAGCAGATAAGATCTATTTGTATTGTTTATAATGTAGTATGATGCAATCTTTAAAATACTTGATTAAAACATACTTATTTATATTCGACATAGTCTTATTCTTTCTGATGTACTTCATGAAAAGTTAAAAAATAGTGGGAATAACTATGAAGGAATTTTTAATACAAAATAATAAAAAAGCTCAGAAAAAACATCAACATAAAAAGTAATAGTTTTCAGTTCAGTTCTAACAACAGATACAATACACTACAATACTCCTTATTGCACACCAAAATAATGCGTAAAATAAAACAGACAAAAGTAGAAAAATATGTACAATTAGCAGTCTCAATGCTCGCTGTGATTTCTTACAAACAACCTTGGGATGCTGTTAATGGTGTAACAATTTAGTAACAAGAGAAATATATTAGTAGGTACTTAGGATGATATTTATTTATCTATTCTAATATTATAAAAAGGAAAGATTTGTATTATTGTGTGTATGTTTGTAATAAATAAACTCAAAAACAACTGTGCCGATTTCAAAAATTCTATTTTATATTTAATTATGAAGTTCCCACGGGAACGGGAGTTACGCGGGTGAAACTGCGCGCGGGAAGCTAGTAATATTATAAAGAGGAAAGATTTGATTGCTTGATTGTTTGTATTGAATAGGCTCCGAAACTACTGGACCGATTTGAAAAATTCTTGCACCATTGGAAAGCTAAACTATCCCCAGATGACAAAGGCTATATTTAATTATGAAGTTCCCATGGGAAGGGGAGTTACGCGGGTAAAACCGCGCGTGGAAAGTTAGTTCATTATAAGTACCAACTACACCAATAAAAGAACTTACAAATAACAAGTACAACTATTCTAATTAATTTTAACTTAAAGATGAACATTACCCCATTATACATTCAACTCACAATATTTCAGACACACAGACAAGACAAGAAAGGATTCCTCTGAGTTTCTTGCCAGTTCTTTTCAGAGTTTCCACGTCTTGGACTGGTGGTAGGAAAAGAAATGGATGCATCATAAAAACATGATTGAATTTTTTGAATTGTGTCTATACCTATGAATAAAGAAATTATTGACTTCGACTTTATATAACCTTCCA
Organism: Nycteola revayana; assembly: GCA_947037095.2. Lineage (NCBI taxonomy): Eukaryota > Metazoa > Arthropoda > Insecta > Lepidoptera > Nolidae > Nycteola > Nycteola revayana. The sequence goes on along the minus strand of OX344851.2, from coordinate 15,918,968 downwards.
ATCATTCACAAACACATCCCACTACACTCACACCTACTCAAAGTTGTGGCTGTAGCAAGGCAACTCAAAAATTCTAGATATATTAAGGTTAAATCTTTTTGTAGGATAGTAATGATTCAGTGAGGGAACGTAAAAGGAAGTTGTACCTGGACATAATGCGGCGCGGTCCCAATGCATTCAGCCATCTTATAGAAGCACTCTCTGAGCTGGGCTACTGGGACATTGTGAGAGATCTTGATCCTAGTAACATGCTTAGGTTGCCTGATCCCAATTTTAATTTGCCAAGTAAGTGTCTTGCTATGTTCATGGTATCTGGCTTACAATATACCACCCCATAACTTCTCATGGGTGTTGAAAGAGGCTGCGGCGGCGAGCAGCAGCATCAATCAGCACAAGGTTATCTCCCATCTTACTCCAATCACCAATCTGCCTGCCAAATGTAGTGATTATGGAGATATTCCTCAATGACCCTGGCTTGCCAAGGTCCGTTAACCCCTTAATGGTCAGTATCATCATCATCATCAGCCCGTATAACATCCACTGCTGAACATGCGCCTCCTCCCAAGGTATGGTAATTGCCATAGTCACTACTGGTTGGTGACCGCAGTATTATGTATGACTCACACAAGCAAAAGCTGATTAATAGCTGCCTGTTCCTTGATATACGATTATTATAGATGATGTCATAACAATCGGGACCAATGGTTTACTTTCCGAGGCACGGAGGGTAGTCCCTCAACCAACTGGACCCGGAAAGAAATCTTAGAATTTACACAAAGATTTCTTGTCCGGTGTGGGGATCGAACCCACGACTTCCGAGATTTAAAGCAAGCCAATTACTTCTACGCTACGGAGGTTGACATGGTCAGTTGGTGTATTCAAAATATTAAAAGTAATTCAAAATCATTGGTATTGGAATTTATTACAATCCAACAGAGTTCAAAATATGACTATGGTTCTATATTCCCTCTGCCCGTTAAAGGTTTAAGGAGGTCCATATTCAGTAGTGGATGTAAACAAGAAGTAAGAGCAATATTATTTTTTTCTTACTCTTTCATATTTTTTGTTACTCTGTAGATATGTTTATTGGACTATAGTTGCTAAGTAAGGAAGTATAAGAAGCAGGCGTAGAGCCTGAGCATAGAGAAAGAGAGGTTAATTGTAGTCCCATTGTTGCTGTAAAAGGCAATATTCTAAGTGCCTTATAGAACAATGATTATTATTCATTAAAACTGAATTTTACATTGAAATTTCTATACTTTATTAATTTTATTTCAGCTATATAAAAGTGTATTCTTAAATAGATGTTCCATGTTTTAGAGTTAAACCCACCCCTGAGAGATGTGAACAACGCTGAGTTTGTGAGCATTAGCACAGAAAAGTACAGACAAACAAAAGATATTATCAAGAGTAAGTAAATTATTACTATTCAATTTGTACAATACGTTAGTACTTCATAATTTACATATAACTAGCATCATGCGCGCGGTTTCATTTGCGTAACTAATGCCCCCTTAAGAACTTCATAATTAAATAATACAATTATTGCTTGATAAATTGGAACTTGGATTATCTAACACTGAAATAATTTTTCAAATTGGCCCAGTAGTTCCTGATTTTAGCGCATTCAAACAAACAAACTCTTCAGCTTTATATTTTTTTAGTTTTTAAAAAAAGACAACTCCCGCACTAGGGAAATAAATCCCTGTGTCGCGGTTATATTGGTATAGATAAGAAACATAAGTAAATTCAATGCAATATTCTCCAATTGGCAGGCACTCCTGCACCAGCGTCACTGCCTCCCTACGATAATGTCGCGCCAGACCCCGACGAGGTGCCGCACTTCCACGTCATTAAGAGCACCAAGTTTATGGAAGACCACAACAGCAAAGGTTTGTTATTTACGATAGGATTCTTATTTTTAGTTGGTAGACCATAAAGTTGGTAGACCCTCTTTTAAACTGTAAGTGACATGAGGTACTATTGCAACAGTGGTCACTCCACAATCCGCTCCGCCACCGACCGCTCTGTGCCGAAAAATGCCGAGATGTTCTAGCGCAGTTTGCTTAATTTGCAGTTTTTAAACTATGTAATAAGTCCGGAGACTTGCTCGTCTTTGTGCCCGGTGAAGTAGCAAGCGTACATATTATGTCCATCCGAAAAAAAAGCGAGCATTCATGATTTAAAATTAATTAATTATTTTTTTTCTAAAATTAGAAACGATTGTGACCCGGCTCTACTTCATTCTAATGTAGGGTTGCTATAAATGTTTCGGCGCTGACCGGGACAATGGTTAAAGCGGAGGGGGGAGATAAAACAATAACACGTCGCACAGAGCCGAGGGGGTTCTCCCATTGCCCATGCAGGACTACAAGGCTGCTCCATTGCGTTGCGCTTATAATCGGAACATGAATACGTTCGTCAGATCTGAAGCTGTACCGCACGCGCGGGCGCATGCGCGGCGTGCTGCTGGTGTTCAGCTACATCTCGTTCAAGGACGACATCGAGGACTACCGCAACGGCGTCGACATCGACTGTAACAAGCTCAAGTACCTGTTCGCTGAGATCGGCTTCAAAGTCTTCTCCTATCCCAATCTTTCGCTAGAGGTAACTTATTCACTGATATTCTCGCTAATCGAAATTAAAAAGAAATTAGAGTTTAAAAAACACTTTAACTTGAACTAGAACTTTGATATTTTTTTAACCGTGAACAAAATCAATGCTATATTTCCAAATTGAGATTAATAAAATTCGACCACCGACAGGACTCGAACCTGCATCTTAGGTTAAAGACGTGTTACTAATTGGTTAAGGCATTAGAGGCTAACCTAAGATGCAGGTTCGAATCCTGTTGGTGGTCGAATTTTATTAATCTCAATTTTGAAATATAGTGTAATGTAACCTTTTCCATAAAGTGTTTAAAACATTTAAAAATGTGAAAATCAATGCGCTTACAAATCATTACTAAAATTGGTGGCACAGTGAATATATTTGCAAAATCTCCTATAGTTAAGTTATCCTAAAATGAATGAGCAAAATTATGATTCTTTTTGGCAGCTCGTTTACGTCCACTGCTGGACATGGGCCTCCTCTTAATAGACCTTGGCATGCCAACTTGAGGGAAATTGTCATAATCACCGCGCTTAGCAGTCAGATTGGTGATCGCAGTAAAATGGTAACTAACTATGAGCTGATTGATGCTACTGTCCATTCATCGGCTGTATATCCTTTAGTCGGTTCTGCAACACGCTTAGGAGGAAGTCATGGGGTGGTCATGGTACGGCATGGCATACTTGTCTCATAATAATTCATTAAATGTCTAATTGCTACAACACGTAGTTATATATCTCCACAGCAAACCACAAACACCCTTAAAGAATTAAAAGACGTGTTAGTGGAGACGGAGTCGGTGTTCATAGTGGTGTCGTCTCACGGCTATCAGAAGGTGGGCACGTGGGACACGGACGTGCGCTGCTCCGACGGGCAGCTCATCTCGCTCTACGAGATCATGGAGTACTTCAATAACAGGAACCTGCCAGGACTTATAGGGATACCCAAGGTGTTCATCTTCCAAAGTTGTAGGTCAGTTTACATTATAATCATTATTTTAATTAGTATTAGTATTATACCCGCTTATTGTATTTTTATCTTGCTTGGGAAACCCTAAATTCTTTTTCAAAAGCATAATTTAATTATCAAATAAACTAAATTAATATAATAATAATATAATAAATTGAGATTGAGACATAAAATGTTTTGATTATAATATATATGTTACGGCTAATAGCCGAAGTGCGGCTACACCTAGTTTTAGCCGGCTACAACTAGGTGCAGCCGACCACATGCGTTTATAAGTCCCTGTTCGACTCCATTGGTTTAGGTTTAGGTTATTTTTTTTTAACCACCCCAACACCTTTTTGTCCCTTGCATAGGTATTGTTTAATTTAGAGTTAAATTAGAGGAACTTATAGGAACTTATTAAGGTTGACCTAAGTTTAACCGCAAGTTGTCGGCTGCACCTAGTTGTAGCCGGCTAAAACTAGGTGTAGCCGCTCTTCGGTTATTAGCCGTAACATATACAAATACTAAATGTAATAACCGTGCGTGTTTTTTTTTTATAAGCTGTTATTCATACCGTGCAATGTCACCTAATAAAAAAGTAATTAGCCAGTACCCAGTAACTACCTCCTGTTGCCGTGGGAACTCCGACATAAAATAAAGTCTATGTTATAATTCGATAAAGTACCTTTCTAATAGTGTCACAATGTTTTTGTAAATTGGTCTCGTAGTTTTTGCGATTATTTGGTACAAGCAAAAATACAAATCTTCTATCTTTATAATAATGATAATGAATCGGGTTGTTTTTTTTTTGGATGCTGGCTGATCTGTACAGCTTTATACGTTGATGCCCACAGAGGCAGCAACAAGGACTACACGTGGAAAGAGGAGCTGGCGCCCCCCCAGCTCAGCATGCCGAGCGACGTGCAGACGGACGGCACCCCCGCGCCCCCCGCGGCCGCCCCCCTGCGCGGCCAGGCCCCCCTCGCCATGACCCCGCTCTACTCCGACATACTCATCGCGCACTCCACGCTGCCCGGTACCTATATCTTTCATAGAATCAGGCGTAACTTTTCGGACATCTAAACTAGCAAAATTAAAGTGTTAAACATATTATGACTGGGACTAGAATACATGCAAAGATATATCATAAATCACCAGCTTAAGACCCGCTCCTCCACCTGCCTCCGGTCGCTAGGTAAAGTGTCTAATGATCGGCAGGATGAGCAAGACTAGTGCTGTACGTAGTACAGCTATGCACTAGCTTTCCTTGCGTTGACATCCCTCTGCCACTTTACATAAGATGGATAGGGGCGCATATGCCTGGTCAGGAATTTAAAAAAAATGTATATAAACTTCACAGAGGTTTAAAAAATAAAAATTTAAGCAACCAGCTCACTATGCAACTTGAATCTCGGCTCTGGGTGATCGCCGGTTGAGGAATTATGGAATGATGAATGACTTAGATTTTAGGAAAGTTTTATGCAACTGTCGGAATAATTGAGACTGATCTTACAATGCCACCAAAACTATCATCAATATGTTTTTAGCAGATTTTATAATTATGAATGTATTGTATATTAACCGTGCAGGGTTCGTGTCGCACCGCGACGTGAAGGACGGCTCGTGGTACATCCAGGTGCTGTGCGAGGTGTTCGCGGCGCGCGCGCACGACTGCCACGTGGACAAGCTGTTCACTCTCGTGGACCAGTGCCTGCAGGACAAGTTCAAGGTGCAGACCTCCTCCGTGGACCGCTGGGGGTTCAACAAGAGACTCTACCTGCACCCCGGACTCCACGAGTGACATCTGTGAGTGAGCTGTGGTTGTTCATCATTGAATACGGATAAACTTTATTTATTAATCAAATTTTATTTTCCCAATAAGTAAGCTACGTAAATGCATTTGTCGAAAATATAATTTAACACGATTACTTGTTACAATTCGCAGTGTAATAATGTATCAAATTAAATTTAAATAACAATAATAAAATTTAATGTTGATGGGCTTCATCTATTATAAGTTACATATTAGTATTTAATGTATTTATTTAATGTTTGTTTCTATTTAACATTGCTGTATAATTTTAAAGCATCTCATTGATGTATAAAATACACTAGACAAATTGTGTTACTAGAAGTGTCTCAGCGTGTTGTTTCTCAACCTCTAAGTGTATTAAAAGACCGGCAATATTAATTATATCCAAATCTCAAATAGCTCAATCGACAAGTTTTTTCTTTAAGCCATTTACGATGTGACATATTTCTTTACCATTATTTTTATTTTGTATTATGTAAACAAGTATTTGGGTTACTTTTAAATTAATGTATGTAATGTAATTAATAATAATACATTTTTATTAACAAACGTCGGGATTGAGCCGCCCATTACAATAAGATATAATTATAATATAGTACATATCAATGTGTGCGCACAATTGTATGCAGTTTATAACATAGGTGCTAAATATGGAGCCAATAGGAACAAGCTAGTATGAACAAGTATGCCTCGAGAGTATTTGTGACCAAAACGTTACCTTATTTTATTTTACACTAGCTTAGCGTTGCCATGTTTCGGTGCTCACCGGGACAATGGTCAGAGCGAGGGCGGGGATGGTAGATGAAAGAATCATGTCACCAAGAGCCGAGGGGTCTCCCATTGCGCACACGTGACGGTACCGGGACCATTGCCTTGTTGGCCGGGACACAGGGACATGTCCCGGCGCGGCGAACCGGGACGTATGGGGCAACCCTTCACTAGTTATAACCGTGTGAGGAGTTCAGACAAATCTCACATATTTTCGCGATAAAATATCCAGATAAAAGCTAACATGTGCTCGTTTATTGTTACGTTTGTCCGTGTGTGTAACAACGAACATCGAAATATTCACATTTATAATATTACTACAATGAAAGTATTTATGTGCCAATTATTGTGAAAAGAGGCCATTTATTTATCACGGGTCTTGACCATTGAAGCGCGGATTCAGCCCACACAAAGTTGTGACAGAGCCACCCGAAAATCGGCCAAGTGCGAGTCGGATTACGAACTCTGTCGTTAAAAATCATGACGCAAAAGACTTTTGAATTTCATTACTTAATTTTTAGTGTGGGAGCAACGATCAAAGCGACTGCGGTAATAAAATGTACATACAACAATTTTTACGTTGACAAATAAATATTATTTGGGTTCTCTCTCTCTCTCTCTATATGGCAGAATTAGAACACGATGGTTCTACTTCTTAATCATTATGGATATGAAGTTTATACCAAACGATGGTTCTGAATTTAAAAAAATATGCGTTTGAATGTATGTTAAACGAGTGTCTGCCAAATGATTTTCTGCGAAATGGAGTGTATGCTATTCGTTGTTATGCAAAATAAAATTATGACTAAAAAAATTCTGCCATAAAGTGTAGACCCATATTATTTGTTCTGTTTTTCTTTAATTGTTGTATGTTATTTGCCAAAGTCCTATTAATTTTTCTTTTAGACTCAAAATAAACTACGAAGTAGTAGACAGAGATCGGTCGATTCTTACATGAGCCGGGACAATCTGTCACAAACTATCTTACGTCATAAATCAATGGCTCCACGTCTATAATTTTTCGTAAGTAATTAACGAATTTTGTGTGTAAGATTTTATTCAAACGACTATACTGCGGTCATAATTTAAAAGCTTCACAACTAACATAGTTTTCGAAATTGACTTATACATATTTGGAATCTGGAGAAGGAGCCGTGCCTGTATTTTTGTTTTGTAAATATTTTGAAAAAAAATGATAGTGCCTTTTTTTATTACGACGGCAGTATATTATTAGGAACTATTAACTATTAGTACACATGTTTTTTATCTTTTTCATGTCTTATGGTTTACCGATACCGAAACCATTTATATTTTTTCTGTTCAAAATGTAACTTTTACATTTTGCCGTTATACGTATAAACTCAGTAGATAAAATAAAATGTTATTTTTTAAATCAAAACATCGATGAATATATCGCTCTTGTTATAATTCAATGCGGTATTTTCAAATACGTTTTGGTATGTTATCTGTCCGTAAATACGTCTTTATATCTAGTGCCTTATTTAAATTTCCTTTGAGTTCGTTCGTGAAAGAAAATTAGTATAGTTACTTTTATACATATATTAAAATATTTTTACGTTTATCTATTATTAAGTTTTATGTCAATTTAATATTTAATTCCTATTGATTATTATATCTTATTTATAAGAAAAATGTAAAACAATTGTAACTACACATTTCTAAAACGAACTTTTAAAATTAAATTCATAATCATGTTTAATTATTTGCATTTATATTCGCCTCACGTAACTTACACCCGTGTGCAAAAACAAAACTTGAGATTATGAGAACTTAAGAATTGTAGTTGTCACTTTGATCATTTCTATTATCTTGTAAGAGAGACCACGACAGAGACAACACTACTCAAGTGAATACTTAAAGCCAAGCATTGTTCTTGCATACCACTCATAATTGAATTGATAATGTAATAAAACTTTTGAAGTTTTATAAGTGTAAAGCTTGCTCAATAAACTAATATAGAAGGGGTACAAACATATGGCCATGTTTGTTCTATATTAGTTGTATAACAATCTTTTATATAGTATGGGTCTTGTACACCTTCAACACTGCCTAAAGAATTCCCATTTCTGATTATAATTTTTTGTGCATTTATCTTATGATGAATTGTAAATGTTACTTCTAAGCACTAATATCAATTGTGTAAATAATATGTATAATTAATTATTATGTCGATAAATATCAGATTTAGGTATTTAGCGATGCAACAGATAGAATTAATACTATATTTGTGATTGAAGCACCAGTGCCCCAGTAGTTTTTCAAGTAAAATAAACGCTTTGTATTTGATTAATTAACAAATATCATATAACAAAAAAATGACTATACTTTCGAATAACAGAGAAAACACAATTGTATATTTTAAAAACTGTATGAAATTACACATTAAATTGTAAAGTAAACTTGAGGTATTTATAATATCTGTTGAGCGTTTTTACTATCTACTCTCTGGTTGGTTGGTTGCTGCTTAAATTAAAGGTACTGTGTCGTCAAAAACCGAGCTGGAACTAATATAATATAATGGAGATTAACAATTTGAACACATTGAAAATCACGTATGCGCGAAATAATAAAATATTTATCGATAAAATGGTATATGGTGCTTTTACAGATATCTGAAATTGTAAGTTTTAATTCGACTTGTGTAGTAATGTGTTAACCAAAAATAATTCGAATTTTAACTTAGATTTTAGCTACGATTCTTCTCAAACTAATTATGTGATTATAATAATAATATACTAGCAATAAATAAATGACAAATTGTGATTTTAAAAATATTGTAATGTTAATGTAAGAGCCTACGTAAATGACGTCTCGTTTCAAGAGAGAGGGAACTATTTTTGTATAAATAAAACTTATATTTTCATTGCTGATAGTTTTTATTACGTCATCACGACACATACAAAAATAGATAGAAATATTAGCACGGAGCGACAGTTCGGCGCAAACTTGCGCAAGTGTTAACTACCAAGTCACCGCATAAATGATTGACATCAAAATGATCTCGCTTTTTCTTGTCATCCTTCTCACACCTATCACATACAAATAGTATGGAGTGATGTCGCGAGTTCAGTAGCTTTTGGTCTAATAGTCATTCATGGGATGCCAAGAAACATCGTTTACTATATACAATGATTTACAGAAGTCAAAAGTTTATCTTCCAATATTAAAAGCCTTGATATGTCGATTCGAATCTATGACATGTTCTGTTCGTTTTGTTTATGTATCTTACTATAACTTCGTTCCTTATTTCGACTTTCGTATATCAGTGTATCTCATTCAATATGCCTTTCCTAATATATACAAATATAATGCACATTTAAAACATGGACCGGATTTATGGACTGACTCTTTATATTGTAATGAATGGAGCAGAACACACCTCACCATCTCGTTAGTTACAATATATTACATCGTTACAGAAGGAAGGAAGCTTGAAAACATTAAAGTGTATACAATATATGTTGTAAAATGAAGACAACACAATAGAAATAATTTAAATACAAGTACAGTCGTATTAATCTCGATACTGAGGAAGGAATTAGTATAGTTATAAATAGTCGTGCGAACTCGTATCCGTGTGAGCAGCTTGTGTCCGTGCGCTGATCTACCGGTCGGACGCGGCGCCCAGCAGCGCGCTGAGCTTGCTGAGGTTGAGGCCCTGGCGCACGCAGCGCGCGCCCGCCCCCGCGTACCCGTCGCAGCCCCCGCCCTCCGACCTGCCTATCACGTCTCGAGCGACCAGATCCGCGTACTCGTTCATCTTCTCCAGCCACCGCTGCATCGGGTCGACGAGGGAGCTCTGGTACAGCCAGTTGAGCACCGAGGTCGTGGACCACCACGGCTCGAGCGACCTCCAGTCGTACACCACGATCGCGTCGTACCAGTTCCTCTGCCGGGTCGAGTCCTCGCGGTGTCTGCTCCACATCGCGCAGCACTCGGGGACGTCGGCGATGGTCTGTCTGACGACCGAATCCAAGTCCACCTCGGACGGGTCGAGCGTAGAGTTGCCCAAGTACCCGGTGCGATCGGGACGTAAGTCGGGCGTGACGAAGTTCGCGCCGAGCGATCGGGCAGGTTGGGCGGGGTGAGCGGGGTGAGCGGAGCGAGCGACGAGCTGTAGCGCGGGCAGCGTGAGCAGGGTGGAGGCGAGCAGCGCGGCGAGGCTGGCGAGCGCGGCCACGTAGCCCAGCGCCAGCGTGCCCAGCGCGCGGGACAGCGCGTGCAGCGCGGCGCCCAGCAGCTCGCGGTCGCAGCTGGCCGCCAGGTCACCGTACGTGAAGAACCCGCGCAGAGCCGCCTGTCGCAGAGCCACCTGCCGCTCCAGCCACGACAGCCCCGCCTCGAACGATTCGTCGCTCACGAACACCTTCCAATCCTGTACGAAAAAAAATATATTTGAATATTTATCCTTTTTCGGCACACACTTGTGGAAAAACCGGAAAAATTATCCCCATTCATCCCACATCCCACTCACGATTGCATCGAGGAACTCCACTTCGAGTTTCTTAAGGTGGTTCAGTTCTATACCGCCGGAGGCCGCCCATTCGGAGCATATCACGTCGTCGTCCTCGCCGTCGTCTTGTAAAAATTTGTTGCCCACCATCTGTCACAATATTTTAAATCAATAATAGTATAGCGTCTACCACGTCGACGGTGATGATATCGTTGTTCCTTAGAGTGACAAACTCACCAAAGAAACGAGGAAGAGATCGGCGGGAGAGGCGTTCGCGATGTAGTCGGGATTGCAGGCGTTGAGTCGCTCGAGGTAGAGGATTGCGAGCACGAGCGCGCAGGGCGACACGCAGGCCGAGCGCGCCACGCCGGCGGCCGCGTCCACGTGCAGGCGCCGCAGGGAGCGCCCGCGCTGCGCCACCGACCACAGCTCGCACGAGATCTCTGCCGATGTCACTCCCGCATTAAACTCTTGCTCACTTTCCTTGCTAGCTTTCTAGATACCAATGCAGATCGTAATTATTGTTTTCTCTAGCTAGTGCTGAGCATTGATATCATAAGTGCCATTGTAATATAGTTTGAAAACACATTACTTGTATCTAACAAGTACATATGGATGTGATTAATACTCATTGCTAATTAATGATCTTATCAACTGCACATTAGTAATGCGAATGTGCGTACGCGCATCAGCGCGTGTAACTGCACATACGATATTTAAACTGGTTTCTTTAATGTATACTTATATATAAAGCTGAAGAGTTTGTTTGTTTACTTGAATGCACTTATCTCAGGAACTACTGGGCCAAATTGAAATTATTCTTTAAGTGTTAGATAACCCATATGTATATCGATATACCTATATTTAATTATGAAGTTTCTACGGGATCAGGAGTTATACGGGTGAAACCGCGCACGGGAAGCTAGTCATTTAATAAGACTTGGTACAGGTAAAGTTCAGCAGTAAGATTTATTTTTTCTAATATATGTTTGGATAATGGTATAAGATCATATTTACTCAAAACCTGTGCTTTTATACTTATTGTAAGAATACAGTGTATAAACATTTTGTTATTCCAAATAAATAAACAAAAATAACTACTTAGTGTTGGTACATTTTATAATTTGCCTTTATCATATCATAAGTACATGGCAATTTTGAACATAATTAAATTTCGATAAAAGACTTTAACTAAATAAAAAAAACTATACATATATAATTAAATTGTGGATGAATTTTTAAAAAATAAATAAAAAATCATACCAGTGACAGGTAGGCTGAGGACGGGCAGACTCGGCAGCTGCCCATAGTACAATGTTTTAGTGATGCGCTTCAGGAATTCTTTATGGTCACCCATGCTCTATGGGCAAAACAATTTCAATAATAGTTTGCTTTTTGCATTTAATCATGATATTTAGAACCTTGAGCATTTTGTACGTGGAAATGCCCTTGGATTTGAAAAAACAGTCAAAAGTAAAAAAAAAACATTCTTTTTTACTCCTACCAAGCAATATAATGCCATAAAATACGTATTGTTACATACATATAACTTTTATTTAATTTTACCCTTTCCATAGGACATTCTACTACCGGCCAATAGATATAACACTCAACAAACTCACTACTAGTTGTCAGTCTGTCTGTCAAGACCATTTTTCTCAGGAATGCATGGAGGTATCAAGCTGAAATTAATGAGTTTATGTAGCAAATTTCCGACACTCACAAAGGAATCCCATGGGTACTTCCCATGAACTCAGAATATTGAAAGATGTTGGTACACAGCAACATCTTATAGCCCAGATCAAGGAAAAATCATCATCTTATAATAAAAACAGGTGTTGCAATTGGCCGGTTTTATTTAATAACTAAGACCTAAAAAGTAACTTAGTTTCAGGAGTATATGGGTTAAGTCAAAAATTCTATGTAGTATATATGTTACGGCTAATTGCCGCATGTGGTCGGCTACACCTAGTTTTAGCCGGCTACAACTAGGTGCAGCCGACCACATGCGGCTAAACTTAGGTCAACCTCAATAAGTACCTGTTCAACTCCATTAGTTTAGGTTTAGGTTATTTTTTTTTTAATCACCCCAACACCTTTTTTTACCATGCATAGGTATTGTTTATTTAATTAAAACCTAGTTCAAACCGAAGATAAGTAGGATACATCTAAGTTTAGCTGCATGTGGTCGGCTGCACCTAGTTGTAGCCGGCTAAAACTAGGTGTAGCCGCACTTCGGCCATTAGCCGTAAAATATACATACTACATAGCATTTTTGACATGAGGCATATTAACATGTTGCCTGTCCGTGCATTATATATAATGCATTTTGGCTGTTGCTATGACGTCCATGTATTATTTATAATGCACAGTATTCTAGCTGTCACGTCCGTGTATTAACAATAATGAAATGCTGAAATTCAGTAAATTCAGTAGTATTATTGAAAATCATTTGTTTATACTAGGTAAGTACATAAAATGAAACAGTATGGTCAAAAAAAAAATTGGATGTCATGACAACCTTATCTTTAATACTCTGGACAGGCAACGTATTATATATACTTATAATTTATGCAAATGTATAGAAACAAAACATACTTTTTATAAACCTGATAATTTAAAATTTTCTAAAACTTATGATGAAATCTATAAAATAGAAATAAAATAAAATACCACTAAAACATATACATATATTGTTACATTAAAATGTACAAATAATGTTTAAAACCACTTTTGCACGATAATAGAAAACACATAAGGAAATATTACTATCTAATATATAAAATTCTCGTGTCACAGTTTTCGTTGCCATACTCCTCCGAAACGGCTTAACCGATTTTGATGAAATTTTTTGTGCTTATCCGGTATCTATGAGAATCGGCCAACATCTATTTTTCATCCCCCTTTTTCAATTCAATTCAATTCATTTATTCAATAACAATTTTTACATTGTGTCTGAATTTCTACAACTAAATATATCCTAAAAATCATACATGCGATCTATTTTTAAATCATCACAATATTATCTAAATTAAGTGTCAATCCATATTTAAGTCATCACAATTATCCAATTAAAATGTCAATCCATATTTAAACCATCAAAATTATCCAAATTAAATTACAATCACAATATCAATAATAATAAGAATAATATTAAAAAAAAACCATTGCTATTAAATTATAATTCAGCAATGGAATATAGACACTTATTTAACAAGAACCGTTTGAGCTTACTCTGAAACTCACTTTTATATACAAGACCTTTAATTTCTGTCGGAAGTTTATTGAACAGTTTCAATGACTTGTGGTAGGAACTATGCTTTGCAATGTTCAGATGAGTCATTTGTTTCACCTGGAGATCTTTCCTCCTTGTACTCTCCCTTTTTCGTCTTTCATCTTCAGTCTCATATTCCGAGATGTACTTAGATAAATGAGTAAGTAGGACCAAAATGTACAGACTTGGGACTGTCAATATGTTTAAGTCAATAAAATGAGGCTTACATGATTCTTGCTGTTGTATTCTAACTATGGTCCTGATTGCTCTTTTCTGAATCACAAAAGCTTTCTGGGTATTGTAGTCATAACTTCCTCCCCAGAAAAGTATGCTGTACCTCAGTTTTGACTCAACTAATGCGTAATAGACCATTTTCAAATGTTTTATGGTAACATCGTTTCTAAGACTTCTAAATGTTAGGGGTAGTCCACCCCTAAATTTTTATTTTTATTTTTCAGACAAAGTTAGGGGTAGATTAGAGGTAGGTGTAGGGTAGGGGTAGGGTAGAGGTAGGGTAGGGGTAGTGTAGGGTAGGGGTAGTGTAGGGTAGGGGTAGTGTAGGGTAGGGGTAGTGTAGGGTAGGGGTAGTGTAGGGTAGGGGTAGTGTAGGGTAGGGGTAGTGTAGGGTAGGGGTAGTGTAGGGTAGGGGTAGTGTAGGGTAGGGGTAGTGTAGGGTAGGGGTAGTGTAGGGTAGGGGTAGTGTAGGGTAGGGGTAGTGTAGGGTAGGGGTAGTGTAGGGTAGGGGTAGTGTAGGGTAGGGGTAGTGTAGGGTAGGGGTAGTGTAGGATAGGGGTAGTGTAGGGTAGGGGTAGTGTAGCGTAGGGGTAGTGTAGGGTAGGGGTAGTGTAGGGTATGTATCGATTGAGGCAGTATGAAGTCTGCCGGGTCAGCTAGTTTTATATAGTAATTATTAAATCATTTTTATAATTAATTATTTAATATATTAATAAACTTCCTTATTGACATATTTTTTAATTAATTAATATTCAAAGAACACTGAGAATTATGCTTGACATAGTTAATATCACACACAAGTTGAATCCATTGACTCAACACCTGTATAATAATAAAAATATAAAGGCCGGTTTTAACTAGTGGTTTGAGTAAAAGTGATGTATTTTCGCAGCATATATAACAATAGTGATTGTTAATAGTATTGACTCAGATGTGACATCCAAACATTACCCCACCACAAGACAACTAGAGTGCCAAACTCCAAACAAAATATTAATAAGTACATTCAATATTTTTTTTATGAATAATATCAAATTTTTTAACAATATGATTCTAATATATAAAGCTGAAGAGTTTGTTTGTTTGTTTGCTAGAACATGCTAATTTTTAGGAACTATTAGACCAATTTGAAAAATTATTTTAGTGCTAGATAGCCCTTATGGAGGAAGGCTATATTTCATTATGAAGTTCCCTCAGGAACAGGAGTTACGTGGGTGACCGTGCGGGGGAAGCTAGTATATACATATTTATTTACAGTTGGACTATGACATGTGCCTCAATGAAGTAATATTTAGGTTACTCATTGTGTGTAATATCACTACTACCAACTGTATTTCAATTCAAAAAATAATTTATGAACACATTACAACTGCGGACATAATCTACGACGTTAACATATTTTTAAAACATGAGATCATGTCTTAAGTGTATAAAAGGTTGTAGGTATTGACAAAAACATGATAATTATATTGAATAAGTCACGCTTTCATGATTAGCTGTTTATGACAACAACAGGCGAAGTCTCATTGTAGCTTTTCGTTTCTATGGGTATTAATATTATTAATTGGACAATAAAAAGAGAAAAAATAATGCATCTATCTCAAAAGTACCGATAAGATATTGTGGTTGTGTAGGCCACGACGTGACCTCCTTACGTACCTTGATCTTGGTCCTAGAACCTTCCCGCCTCCTCTTCGATATGTTTGACATTATCACTATACTTTCAGTTTGATACGAATTATATTACTAAAGGATAAATAACACAAATAATAAATATTTTACAGTAATTATTATCGGAATCTACACGACCGTGCAGATCTTTTTTTATTTTTGTTTAATGTTCCAGTTTAATTATAAATGAATGCATTAATAAAGACACTGAATGACAAAGATATTGTAGCGACGGAGATATAAACAAATAGCGTAATAGAGTGAAACACAAATATAATATGGAAAAGGTTCAGAAATAAATGAATGGAACACTTTAGATGACATTGACAATGACAGCTTAACTGTTAAAAAAAGTAACAAAGGTTTGGAGTGTGAAAATATAGATATACCAACTGTTTTCTTAGAAGGACTGCGATATAATAAATATAAATCTTCGTAAGGCGCTGTCTATCGTATTTTAATGGAAGTAAGAATGTCGAAATGTATATTACACTAAAAGCGTTAAAATTAAGACATCAAATAGGAGATTTGTGAAAAACTACTAAGACTCAAAAGTTCAGATTCTGTGTCCTTTAGTTACATTTATAAAAAACAATGTCAAATCAAACAAGGAAATGTCAGTTAAATGTCAGTTTAAGTCCAAGCAAAATCGAACGCTTTTTCCTTGAGAGCGATTGTCTCGTTAATATTAAATATAAACTTACGATATAGTTGAATAACGGCATATTTACTCATACCGAATGCTCCTTGCTGATTGTGTTAATGAAAAATGTGTATACTTTTAATTTAGACTGGTGCCTGTGTCTGTTAGCGGTTACTCGTGTCATTGATATTGATTTCTTTTATTTTCTGAGAGAACAATTGAAAAATGAATTAGCCAGCCCAAAGGGTACTACCGATTGTTTATTTATAAAGTGAATAGTGGAGACAATGTTTAGGGACAAACTGTGTGTGTGATAATGTGCGGACAAAATGAAAACTAAGAGTTTTTTACTGTTCTCGACGTCGGTGTTTGCAATAAGTATATTTCTGATAGTATTCCACTCGCAGCCGCCGCAGTCCATTCAGAGTATAGTAACGCAGACCCATCAACACATCAAAGACTTTCAGGTAAGTGATTGAGCACCACTATCAATCACAGACCCCCGCATTGTTCCCGCGCTAGTGTCTAGTTATGCTTCCCATTTCAAACAAACTAAACAATAAATAATGCAATTTATATTCGCAGATTTAATTTTTAATGAATTGGCTGGATATAAAATATTGATACCTATTTTAGTTTTTACCATAGTTGTAATGGTGATTGGTTTTTATGCATAATTTTATTAGTTTGCTACAAGTAGAATGATCAACTTGACTACTAAATGCTTAATTTACCATTGTATTCAGAATTTATTGCCATTGGTAATTTTGTTTTGCAGTGCACTGCTAGACTTTTAAATCTTTGTATTTGATCATGAAAGTCTTTATAACAAGTTATCTTTAAATTTGCAAGGCCTACAGAATTGTTACACATAGGTAGGGCAAGGCAGCTACCTTTCCGGGGTCTTAAAATCTTATTATTTTTTCTATTTTTATTCATAACTTTTCATTTGAAACCAAAAATAGTTTTGCCCTCCCCTGATCAAAATATCCACCTCTAAGTCTACTCACTGACCAAAAGCTTGATACAGGACTGTGTACTAAATAGATTATAAAATATTATTCATCATAACAATTGCAATTCTAGTAAGAATCTCATAATATGTTTGTCTCATATTGCAAAAAAAAAGATAATAAAACAAAATAAATGAAAATATTGAGCTTTTCAGGAAGAAGATTGTAAGCGCCAAATATCCCAAAAAACTGTTTTTATATTATTTTTTAAATATTTAAAAAAAACCTTCTCCTGTAAAATATGCAAAATGGCAGTTACAATCTTCTTCCTGAAAAGGCTCGATATAATTTTTAATAAACTACACACAATGATAATAATTATACTATTACACCTACTGAACTATAAAAGTTATTTTTTTTATTTATTACCTCTTCATATAATTTTTACTGATAAACTTAATCACTTTATTATTTGAGTCATACTGGCTCTTGACCATTAATTACTATACACATTTAAGATTGTGTGATGCTAGGCTATCCAGTAAAGGCAGCTTAAATGAGTATTTAAGCTGCCTTTATTGGATAGCCTACCCAGATTATATATTATAGAAAAAAAAGTCTATATCAGTGTATTTTTGAGTTGAACAGTTTATGGGTGAGTTGACCCTAGCTTATTGTATTATAGTTTAATTGAGTTTAGTAATAGCCCATAGTTATTTTATATTCCCTTCCATATTGTTTACTTTTTATTTAGAAGTTTATTACATGAATAAAATACATAATAAACAACTAAGAGTAGCTAATTTAAAATAAATCTAACTTATAAAATACTACTATTCTAAATCTATTCTACTTGGCAGTAGTCTAGTCAAAAAGTTCAAAAATGTGTTAAATAGAAATAAAGCTCCTAAAAATATGTGCCATAGCTCATTCGATTCAGAATGACGTCTAGAAAAATGTTTTTTAATGGTATATTAGCACATAAAAAATTGTGATTGTTATTAACAAAATAAGATTTAAAAAAATTGTATTCAGTTTTTCGTTAATAACTTTAAAAATAAAGATATTTAAGGAATTGTGAAAAAAGATCCTGAAATTGAGAAAATTTATATGTTTGTGTATTTTTTCAATCATCATTTCACCTATGCTGTAAGATAGTAAAAAAAAATTTATGCCGTAATTTATAAAAACAGAGATTGGAAAAAAATTAGTTGATTAAAAATGGTATAACTTTTTGAAAAATCGAAAAATAAAAAATTTTTCACCTAGGTTTTTTTCGTTCAAGTATCTAGATTACTCCATAATTTATTCAATTTTTAAATTGTTACCTAATATTAAAAAAATATATATTTTAGGTGATATACCGGCTTTTTCGGCGGCGCGGCTATGCCGTAACGCACTCGCGGAGCCCTATTTCCAGCGTTAAAAAAAATTATAAATCATATAGATAGAGTTCCGATCTTTTTATTGAAAATTTCCTCCTCTTCCAGGATCTTTTTTCAAAATTCCTTAAATATCATTATTTTTAAAGTTATTAACGAAAAACTGAATACCATTTTTTTTAAATCTTATGTTGGTAATAACAATCGCAATTTTTTATGTGCTAATATACCCTTAAAAAACATTTTTCTAGATGTCATTCCGAATCGAATGAGCTATGGCACATATTTTTAGGAGCTTTATTTCTATTTAACACGTTTTTGAACTTGTTGACTAGACTACAAGGTTCCCAGAATGCTGGCAGCATTGAATGGCAATTTCAATTTTTTTTCTAATTTCATTTCATTTATTGCTTTTTTCATGGGCTTACAATAGGTGTTATAGGTAGAATATAATGTTACCAACAAGAACACTGTTAGGGCACAGCAACAGTAGGTTATAAATTTACAATATGGGTTAGTTACATTCAATTTAAATAGTTACATTATTTTATAGACTTCCTCATTTTTTTATTTCTAAGCCTAATTCAATTTTGAGTCATGTCAGCAATAGGTTGATAATCATTTTAACATGAAAAAAAATACAATTATATAAATTCAAACAAGACAAACTAGAGAACTAAACTAGACAACTAAAATATTTAACAATACACACATTAACCAATAATTTATGGCATTTGGATTATATCATTGTTGGGAGTCAATAGGTTTTAGTCACCTTTTTTCAAAAAAGTTATTTAAATTATAATAGCATTTCTGTTTTAAATATTTTTGCAGTTATTTTTTAAATATGTTTTCCAGTTTTATATTTTTGATGCTTGCTTGCAATGCTTACTTGCTGTGCAAAGTAACAACCGGCACTTGGAGAATTTCCATATTTAAAGTTTTTAAGAAACATTCATACAATACATTACAATACATTCATATAAGTATTTTTGTTGCATAAATATTTAAGTAGCAGTTAGTATAGGTTCAACTATAAAAATCGTATGAAACAATATGAAGGGTACAGTCAAAGAACAAGTTATGTTCAAATAAGTAGATTTTGAAAAGAGTGCAATTAAAAGTTAGGAATTATGTAATTTTAAATGAGATTATTGTTTTGGTCATAACTAAAATTTATTTTCCACTCCATTTGTTTACTTTCTTTAAAAAGTTTGTGGTTGGGTATTTAACTACCAGAGAAGAAGATAAGGCATACATTCATGCCTCTTTCCCATAGGGGTAAGCCGTGATCACTACTTTTCACTTGCTATAATGTGGAAAAATTACTTATGCCTCTTCTACATTCATTAATCTATGCGTGAGGAAATAACTAATGATATGTTTCCAATAAAAAATATTAGAGCTGGATGATACCCACATTGTACTATTTAGATACTAAGTAATATTGTATTAGTTATAACCCATACGACTGTACGCAACAGGCGTCGTTGTCCGTGCAGGATAACCTTCGCGATGTGGAGGAGAACCACCTGGTGCAGGAGGAGTCATTCACCCGGCTGCTGGGGCTGGACGGGCGCCTGGAGGCGTGGCACAACACCACGCTGCCCGCCATCGTGACGTACGCGCGCGCCGACACGCACGCGCTCGTCGTCAGCTTCGTGCGCTCCGCCGCCCGCCTCCCATACACCGTGCTCGTCTATAATCTAGGATTAAAGCCATATTCCTTGGCTATCGTGAGTAAATCCAATTGAATCTCAATAGCTGACTAGCCCCGATTTTTATTTGATTTATATTTCAATTGATCCCTCGACTTGGACTTGGCACAGTTTGTACAATGAATAACACAATGATCTCAATAGATTCCCATTGACTGTAACAAGTTCTCGAACTTTTGTGAATTGATACTTTTATACTTATATCTCATTGATCATTATGCTAGTTTAATTATTTACTAGCGACCTGCCCCGTCTTCGCACGGGTGCAATGCGGATGTATCATACATATAAACCTTCCTCTTCAATCACTCTATATATTAAAAAAACCGCATCAAAATCCGTTGCGTAGTTTTAAAGATTTAAGCATACATAGGGATATAGGGACAGAGAAAGCGACTTTGTTTTATACTTTGTAGTGATAGTTTCCCGCCCGTGATTTCACCCGCGTAATTCCCGGTCCCGTAAGGACTAATTAATAAAATCAAAATAAAGGCCCCGTATAAATCGGTACTACCGTTCTGATGATTAGGCAGAATACACGGACACACAAGCAGACAAAATAAATAGCCTATATATATTACTACTATTAGCTATTTATTTACCAGTGAAAGTCCCGTCAAAATCGGTCCAGCCGTTAGTTATATTAGCCGGAACAAACGGACAGTAAATTTTCCAATCTAGCAATCTGATTGTAATGGAAAAATATTGACTACAGCAATTACACAACTTAATAAACTCAAATTTTATTTATTTGTAAAAATGCTACTACACGCAGCACTATAGCATTATGTGCAGCACGCCCAGGGTGCACTTAAAAACATAATTTCGATAGCTTTAGGAATTATGCCATATGTAGTTTACGTGGTAGGTAATCCTGAGCAATGTTGCAGGTGTCAAACTACTGTAACTCGTCGAAGTGCGCCATCATCGAGCTGGACCTGGGCGCGTTCCCGTCGCACGTCAGCGACGAGAGCATACACGCCTTCCGCCCGCTCATCATACAGGTAGGGCTTACACAGTACACATGCTTACTCGTTATAACCGCGATGATATTCCGCAGCCGAGATTTTTTTACTCGGAAGAATTGCAATAAGAATAATAAACTGTGTAAACTTTGACCGTAACGGTGGCTCATCTGGGTTCAATTCCCACCTAGGACTATTATTTGTGTGAACCACAGATAAATTGATTATAATTGATATATGTCTGGATGTGTTTATTGTCCGTTAACAGAGGGTTTGTAAAGTCCTCCGCGACGGGATTAATCTACCAAGTCTTAAAAAAACTGTTGAACTGTGCTCCCTCCAAAAGGAAAAATACCATACATTTAAGGGTCTAAGTAAACTAGTTTTAATGACTACAGTAAACATGGTAAAGACTTTGGATATCTGTCTAATAATATTACACAATGAGGTTTGTATGTGTACCGTTCTGCGATCATGTTTCACTCTAGGAAGTAATGGAGATTCGCATCTCGTTACTTTGAGGATATAAACCGCCGAACATGATCCCTGAAAATGGGGTGTCGATGCGCTACAAAATATACTCATCGTCGTTGCGGGTTTATGGAGTAAAGCAAACTATGAAACAGATTGATGTGACATCGGAAATTATACGAGGTGTACATCATCTTCGAAGCTATGCTAATCGTCACCATGTACAGTCAAATAGAGATAGTTTAACACATTGTGAAACGAATTTTAAAATTATATGTACACGTTTATGATAAGAGTTTATTATTATGTCAATTTGTCGAGACACACAGCAGGCACTCTTTACCCATAAAAATATACCGGTTTTCGTAATGACAGAAACTTTATTTATTATTTAATACTGACGGTGTAAACCTGTCTCTTTTGTTGACTGTACCTAGATGCAAGTTACTGTAAGGTAATATAATGGGCCTTAATGGCGGAACAATTTTAAAGCAAATCTTTACCTTTTTATTATGGCGACGTTTCGACATGGGTTACACCAGTCGTTGTAACGGATAGACTGATGAGTGTCAGCAACAATGTCGTCGAACAACACGAGTTTCAGCAACTGCTCTACCTACTACCGAAAAATTCGTTTTGCCTCGGTTCCGCGACTATTTAATTAATTTCTCGATTGGTAATCCACGTAATCTCCTCAATCGCAATTCGCACCATTTTATAGATAAATTAATGGAGAATAATTCTGTCACTAGTAAAAATTGATTTAACATAACAGAACCGGAAAAAATATAGAAATAGAAAAAAAACCCGTCAATCAACACTTTTTTTTGTTTGAAACACGATAGCTGGCGTAAAAATTAATTAATCTAATCATTTTTTCTTTAGATCTCCTATGCGGAGAGTGGTATTGAAAATGGTTATCTTATTTAGCGTCATTGACTTGTTATTAACGAAAAAATAAAATTAACAAATAATACACGAGTGCTTATATACCTATAAATATTTTCTTCTTTTCGTCGAACGAATGAGCATTATGAGTCGTGCACTTTTGGATTTTCAATTTTTTTTTTCAATTTATGCGTACAGATCGCAAATATTTAAAAACATTAAACTACTGGGGTGGTTAGAAACTGCATCAGAAAGTCAATTATTGTGAAAACCGTTTATTTTCGGGTTTCTTTCTCTCTCAACTCAACTCTAAAGTAAGTTAGATTTTCCCGTCGCGTCACGCTTTCTATGCGAGATGCAAAATTACCTGCACTTTTTACTCTCCATTGCCATAAATTGAATAGAAAATAGTAAAATATTGTATTCTTAGAATTCGTAGATCTTTTCTTCGCCTATAAAAGCCTTTATTGTAAATTTGATTCAAATATGGTCAGTTCTCCGGGTATGGACATTACGACGACTAGATAAGCCTATAAGCAAATTAAGCAATTGCAGTCGCATCTTAGGAGGCTCTAGAATAACATCAAAACATCCTAACATTGGATGCACTTAGGTGCTTAGGCTATTTTAATCCGAGACTGTCCTTTTTTGGGATCGGTACCCGAAGGGTAAAAACGGCATCCTATTACTAAAACTTCGCTGTCTGTCCGTCTGTCACAGTTGAAATTTTATACAAATTATGTATTTATTATCTTGATCTTTATCGTGTAGGTACATACTTTTTTACTACGGTCTACAACCTTGCTGTGTAAACCAGACATAGTTAATAATGTGAACAGCTGAACAAAAAAAATATGCCAAAAAACGTAGTGGTAGATGAAGCCTACTCTACCGGAGCATCGGACCGTCGCGTCGCCAAACTTGCGTTTGTGATGACTGACAGAAAATACACGGTTTTCCTCTGACCTCGGATTTTTTGTCTGACATACAAGTGGCAGACACAATGGTCTGATAACTCTGTGTGTATTTATGTACGTTACGTCGGTACCTACTTGTCACTCTTATCGAGGTAATAATAAAGTTAGATACAACTTGTTACAGAAATAGCATGCCACTCGACATTATCGTATGGCTTGCACTGATTTTATTAGTGAGTGACAAGTGATAACAATACATAATATAATTATGTTATACGTATTTTGGCAAAATTTACAATTTTGTGAAATTTTAGATGTTTTGAATGATTCCCAATTATAAATGAAGAAGAAAGATAGGCAGAAGGCATATCTTACTTTTACATTTATAATTGAATAATCCTACTAATATTATAAACGCGAAAGTTTGTAAGTATGGATGGATTGATGTTTGTTACTCTTCCACGCCAAAACTATTGAATGGATTTGGCTGAAACATTGCACGGGGATAGTTAATAAGCTCGATATAGGCTACTAAAAATCACGCTCCGAGTTCCGACCCACTGGAGCAGAGTTACGCGGTTAGAACCGCGGTGCGCAGCTGTAGTATTAAGAAACTTTAAAAATAAATCTTCGAATTCCCACAATGTTTATTTTGCTGGTAGACAACCAACGGCAGTTGTAAATAAAAATAAAAATCATTTTTATTTACGTAAACCTATTTATTACAGGCACTTGCAAATAGTCAAAACAATAATTTAGTATTTAGTATTATTATCTATAATTATAATATTTTATAAATTTTCAAATTAAAGAAGTATTTAAGTTATTATATTAATTATATTTTAGTCTTAACGTCCTAGTTTATTATTTAACTATATTGTGTCAAATAGCTTGTTGTTCTGTCTATATTAGGTTAGAACAATTGTCATTATTTAGGTGGACCATGAGTATAATAATATAACGACGAACGCGTATATATTGTTTATAGCAAATTTAATTATAAAATTAACGAAATCTTATACTTATATCTTAACAAAACATAGTTTATTTGTTTGTTTGCTTGAACGCGCTAATCTCGGGAACTACTTCACCGATTTGAAAAATTATTTGAGTGTTAGATAGCCCATTTATCGAGGAAGGCTCTAGGTAACTCAAGATCACAAGTCCGACGCCCTAGCCATTGGGCTACAGCCGCTATATTAAATACATTACTGTAAAATGCGACAAGAATACTCTGTATTTTATATTCTACTAGTGACCCGTCCCGGCTTCGCACGGGTGCAATGCTGATGTATCATACATATAAACCTTCCTCTTGAATCATTCTATCTATTAAAAAAAACCGGCCAAGTGCGAGTCGGACTCACGCACGAAGGGTTCCGTTTCAGTTACAAGTGCGTACCTATTTTTGATATCAAGAATAAATAAAAAAGCGTATGTTTATGAAATGAAATGTTATTTTATTTTTATATTCGAGTTGATTGAATGAAAGCTAAATTGCGGTTTACGATTTATGACGTATTAAAAAAAACTACTTACAAGATCTCGTTCAAACCAATTTTCGGTGGAAGTTTGCATGGTAATGTACATCATAAATATTTATTTTAGATTTATCATTATCTTATTTTAGAAGTTACAGGGGGGGGGGGGGGACACACACTTTTTACCACTTTGGAAGTGTCTCTCGCGCAAACTATTCAGTTTAGAAAAAAATTACATTAGAAACCTCAACATCATTTTTGAAGACCTATTCATAGATTGTTACTACCCACATGTATGGGTTAGATAAAAAAAAAATATTTGAGTTTCAGTTCTATGTATGAGGATATTTTTGTGTGAAAATCTTAATGCGGTTCACAACATACATCTACTTGCCAAGTTTCAACATTATAGTTCTTATAGTTTCGGAAAAAAGTGGCTGTGACATACAGACGGACAGACAGACATGACGAATCTATAAGGGTTCCGTTTTTTGCCATTTGGCTACGGAACCCTAAAAACCGCATCAAAATCTGTTGAGTAGTTTTAAAGATCTAATCACACATAGGGACGCACAGCAGCGGGAAGCGACTTTGTTTTATAAATACTAGGTAGTGAAGATTGTGAATAGATTAGAAAGTTTCCACAGGTAAACATATTATTATAACTAATGTTTAAACTTCAATATGTGATGAGTCTTCCTAGCAGGTAATTTCCACTAAGTAATTACAAACATATCGTGTTCTGAAGACCTTCGTCGACAGTACGTTGTTGTCGTTGATGTAGTTTTCCGAATTAGCTGACATCTATCAATTACTTTATATTTTACGTAAGTAGAAATACGTAAAACGTAGAAATACTGTTTACTTGTCGACAGACAATATTATTTACATGACCACCTCCGTAGCGTAGCGGTATTAGGCGGGTTTTTTTTTTTTTAAATATTAATCTTTGTATAAATTCTATTTCCGGGTCTGGTTGTTATAGCTGGAACATAAATTTATACATAATTTGTGAAAATTTCAACTGTTACAAACAGACAAACAGCGAAGTCTTAGTAATAGGGTCCCGTTTTTACCCTCCGTGCCTCGAAAAGCCTTGACTCCCAGGCCAATGTAATACGTAAAGGTATTTTTTTTTAATAAATATTGCGTAAGTAATGGCCAAGGTTTTGAGTTAATAGTTGGTACAGTAATCACTGTCTGGAGTGATTATGTGTACAAATTGCATGTTAACAATGTTTTATATGACACACTGCCTTATTGTTATTTTATTAGAGTTCCGTAAAGCCACTGTATTTTTTTAGTTTGTAAACAAAATATTATCAATGTCAAATTCCATAGCATAAAGTCGAGTTGGTTATTAAAAGCAATTTTGCTTTAAAGATCTTTAAGAAGCTAATTTGATGGATTTTAGTCTATTAGATACTTCACTTATAAAGCTGAAGAGTTTGTTTGTTTGAACGCGCCAATCTCAGGAACTTCTAGTCAGAATTGAACATTTTGAATGTTAGATAGCCCATGTCCTACGCGTTACGCGGTTGACCACGGCGAACCGTGCTCCAGAAGCTATACTTTAATAGAGCTTTATAAGCTTACTCCCGTATAAGGACATTATATCCCTATGTTGGGATCGTATTGTCAACTAGTTTCCCGCGCGCGGTTTCACCCGCGTAACTCCCGTTCCCGTGGGAACTTCATAATTAAATATAGCCTATGTCACTCGAGAGTGAATGTAGCTTTCCAATGTAGAAAGAATTTTTGAAATTAGCACAGTCGTTTTTGATTTTATTCTTTACAAACAGACACATAAAAATATAAAAATACAAATCTTCCTTCTCACATCGCTCGTTTTTATTTCTAGATAAATCTTTTGTCACATTACTCATCATCATGAATTATTTTTTATAATATAACATATTTTATATAGTACTACGTTATGGTTAACATAAATTGTTTGAAATTGCACGACTTCTGACTCTACATGTACATAATTGCCGAGTAAAGTATATACCATACATATAAACAATACGTACAACCTCCGTAGCGTAGCGGTATTTGGCTAGCTTTTAATCTCGGAGGTCGTGGGTTCGATCCTCACGGCGGACAATTAATCTTTGTGTAAATTCTAAGATTACTTTCCGGGACTGGTTGGTTGAGGGACTAACCTCGGAAAGGACGTTATGCCGTTGTTGGTCCCGAATTTTATCTCTATAATAATCGTATATCAAGGAACGGGCAGCAGCGTTTCCTTGTGTGGTACAACATAATACTGCAGTCACGGTGACTATGGCAAATACCCTCCTTAGGGAAGAGGCCCATGTTCAGCAGTGGACGTTATACGGCCTGATGAGATGATGATGAAGAAGGGTATTGAGGGTAGTCCCTCAGTCAACCAGACCCGGAAAGAAATCTTAGAATTTACACAAAGAACTGGCGTAGGAATCGAACCCACGACCTCCGAGATTATGGGCATTTTCAATTATAAGTGTACCCTGTTAAAATTACGATATTTTTTTTAAAGTTGTGTTTTTAATATGTTTAAAGATCTCAACCTGTACTTCATAGTATGACGGACTGGAGATAGTATTTTATTTTTAATAAATCGAGTGCTTTCCTTATTAAAAACGGAAAATAATTGGACTTTGTAGTGAAAAAGTGTCAGTTTGGTGACTACATAAAAATCATCCTGTTTTATTATTTTAAGTAATATGACTCAATTTTTATTTTCTTTTTCTACTTAATATTAAACAATCCATCGAAAAAAATATATACTAACTTTTAATTAAAATCTCATTTCTCTAAATTGAGGTTTCAACTTCTATTTTGTGACTAGTGACGCTAAGAAGATCGATTTTTTATTAATTCCCTTGATAAAGGGCTTAGTTTCTTTAATTAATGTATTTTGTAGTGTTCAATATTGCAACAGGCTTAAACAATATTCAAACAAATATAATTTAACAATGAAACAAAAGTTAAAAAAATATTTTTTGTTCACATACAAATTGGGACAGTCACCAAAGTTACACATTGAAAAACTTTAAGCTGAGATTACATGATACAAAATAAAACATAGCGTTGGTAAATAAAAGTCTTTATTCTTTAACATTTCTATTAAAAGTATTTAAACTAATATTTTTATATCTGAGGGCGGATAGGCTGTGTTAGCCCGCGAAGTTTAAGTTTTCTTGCGTTTTTTGCAATGATACAAAATAAAACATAGCGTTGGTAAATAAAAGTCTTTATTCTTTAACATTTCTATTAAAAGTATTTAAACTAATATTTTTATATCTGAGGGCGGATAGGCTGTGTTAGCCCGCGAAGTTTAAGTTTTCTTGCGTTTTTTGCAATGTATAGGTCAGTTCAGTCAGCTTCTTCTGGCGGCAATTCAGAAATTTTTCTTCCTCTATTTTTCATATTCCTGAGGGCGTTCTAATTTCAGTTTTTCCCTATATCGTTTCGTTCTTTCCGCGCCACTTAGTGGCATAGTGAGATTTATTAAAAAAAAATACCTGAAAATAAAATATTGCACATTGTAGCTATGTAATCCTAGCTTTATGTGTCAGTTTGGTGACATTTGTAGTCAGTCCTATATGTGACGGAATAAAAATGTCACCAAACTGACGTCACATTCGCGGGTAAATATTAAAGAAAAATGTTTTCTAGTCACAATTAAATATTAAGTAAGAATAAAACATGTGAAAATATTTGTAAGTTTTATCTGATTCGGTTGAAACAGTTGTAGGATGTAAAACGTTCTATATTAACAAGGAAATAACGTCACTAACCTGACAAAAAAACTGGAGACAGCTTCCGACACAAACAATAACAACCTTTAACTCGAGACACAGCCGAAACTTTTTTTTTGAAAAATTTTTGCCGTGATCTTCTTCACTTAATTTTGCCATTTAAATTATTATGAGTTCCTTTAGTAATTATTTTGAACAACTGGAACCGTCACTAAACTGACATGTCCGACCGGTATCAATTTAGAACATTTTTTGAAAACGTATTGTGGCCTGTGTTATTATAGTTTAAATTGTATAAATTTAATTTATGTGACGACAAAGATATACACTATGAACACACCAAAACTTTTAAATGTATTCGTAGTAGTATTTTAGTAATTTTGGTCAATTCAATGTGGGCAAGGGGTGGGACATGCCAAAAACAGTTACTATGAATATTTGAAATACGCATAAATGAATAATTAATACGTGTTTTACCTGGATTTCAGATGAATTCATCAATTTAATGAATAATTTACTTTTTTATTCCATAAATTAAACCATATGCCCATGATTTATTTTGCTATAAAATTTTGAATTAGTGGGACAGTCTTAAAATCGCGGGTACACTTAAAAGTGAAAATGCCCTTATAAAGCGAGCCAAATACCGCTACGCTGAATGTAATATATATACTACCATACCGCATAAACTTTCCATTTAAAATTTGCCATGGTTTAGTTACTTGCCCTTGTAATCTACAATTCAGCAATTTACCTCTTTCGCTTTCTAAGAACATAATATGGCCAGTAAACAAGGGTAATGTTGCTCTGTTGTAAATCCTTAATAATAAGCCGTTGTGTCGATTAGCAGCATGTAACACCGATAGGCAACACGACACTGCCCTATTGAGTTACTGGCTCCTGGGATTGCGGTCGCCGATGTGAATTGCCTTTCACGTCATTGGCGTCATATCAGCTCTCTTTTCAATAGGGAATGGAAATCAGACAATACGGTCATATTGTTATAGAACTGTTGGATATATACATCCTGATTTTTAAGCCTTTGCTTATATGTACTACATAAATACGTACATTCACGACTCTTTCCTATAGGTGCTCCTCCCGACCCTAAGTTTTCAAGGAACCTTCCGATGCCCTCGTAGACCCGAAGTCCGAGAGGCCCGCGTACTGTAAAGTAGAGCGAAAGTTGCACAAAACCCCCTAAAATACTAAAAGTCATAATCCCTCAATCTCATCGCCAGCGACCATCCTGAGCCGAGGTTAAACTCCCACAGAGGGCGTCCTCTTGCGATATTGCTTAGTTTGTAGTTTTGTAAACCACTTATTAAAGCTGGAGCTCTGCTCGCTGTTATGCCCGGTGAAGTTTCAAAAGCCTCGTGGCTAACTACGTTTGTCCGTCCTGAAAAACCTATAGGCGTAGGTAGATTCGTTGCTGATGCGGCAGTAGCCCAATAGCTAGGGTGTCGGACTGGCGCTTCTGCATGTTCCTTGATTTAACGATTATTATAGATTATGTTATAACAATCGGGACCAACGTTTTAACGTATTTTCCGAGGCACGGAGGGTAGTCGCTCAACCAACCAGAACCGTAAAGTAATCTTAGAATTTACACAAAGATTTATTATCCGGCGTGGGCATCGAATCCACGACCTCCGATATTTTAAAGCGAGCCAAATACTGCTATGCTACGGAGGTTGTCATATGAATTTGCTACATATCATATTACTATATGGTATCACATCTCAGTAGAAAGGCAGCGAAATCGCCGTCTCCTGTTACCGTAGCCATGTAACGCTTTAACTGCAGTAGGTATATACCTGGTCAGATCACCCATAGCTAACACTTTTAGGTTCGCTGGTCCTCCTATATTTACATCTAATTACATTAAAGATTATAAAGATCCTTACTATCTCGGTATCCACTCACACGTCCAGGGATACTTTGGTATCCAAAAAAAAAAGGGCGTTGTACGTCCAAGGATACTTTAGTATCCATAGCGACATATTTTATAAAACCGTCATCTATCGACAATATGCGTTACTTTTTGCGTGTTTAAGTTGTGTAGTCGATAGCTGACGAACTACTTTACAATAAAAATCACGAGATGGCAGTGTAAGAAGCCTCAACGAATAAAAACAAACGTTTATCTGCAGTCCACTCTACGCTTTGTGTTTAGTGAACAAGTGTTCTTTAAGTTCCAGCAAATATGTCGTCAGTACTTTAGTTTTATTTATTAGTTCATAGATTATTATACATAAAAATAAACTAGATGATTTGTGCTTTATAATTAAGTATACATATCAGAGTTTTAAGAGTAAAATCGAGTCATATTTGGAATTCAAAGTGTAGCTGTATCGAAAAAAATGGCGTAGGAGCGGCCATTCTTGTTGTTGATCCAATTTTAGTTATTTTTACGTAGTTTTTCAGTAAAATATTGTTTAAACAAAGAGTAATAGTTCGTCATAAACATAATAATACACTTTAAAAACTGAAATATACAATATTCACGGAAGATTCCTTAAAAATGTCATTGTGTTCCTCAGGTGTTTAGGCATGGATAGATTGCTATCCACGGACGGAACTAAAATGGTTCAAAATAAGGATGTGTACAAACGGCAAAATATGTTTGCAATATTTTTTTTCGCTTTGTGTGGTGGTGATTCTTTGTTTGTTTGATATAATAATGTTATGTTTGTTAATGATTGTCGACTTTTGCTATCATTTTTAAATTTGCTTGATGGTTTCACCTCACTTTATTTCCCTTGTGGTGTTTTAACAATTTAATTCTCATATTAATTAATCAAAATCACTAATATTTTGTTTTACGGTTTTACGCCTATTTGTGTCGTGCATATTATTTTTTTAATATTGATGTCATTATTGTAATAATTATACCATGTGCATACTTAGTATTGCTTGAAGATACGCTGCTATTAAAATGTGAATGTTTTTTTATAAGTTACTGGCCCCGATATTTTTAATGCATCATGCACATTATTATTGCCTTTTTCCTTGATGATATTGATAGTTTAAATTAATATATTTAAGAATTATAAAACATACCTACAATAATTGACTATCACCTAAATTTAGAATAAAAATACCTAATTTATTTTAAAACAAATCCTAAAGTCGTGTGTAAAATCCTTAGGCGGGCGGCCATCTTGCCGTAATTTCGGTATCGGAGACGAAATCTAGGTCGATCTAGATTACTGCAGGAACGCGTTTTTTATTTTGGTTTAATGGGCTACACTGTTCATTTTAAGTAATAAGATATTGGTGTCAAAAAAAAGCTTATTTAATCTAGTTTAATTATTATTAAAAAACATTGCGAATAATTAAAAAATGATTCGTTAAAACTTGTTAAAAGAAATATTTTACGTAAATTTAACCCGTATTGTTAAGTTAATTATTTTTTTATGAATAGCAGATTAATTGTTGAACTTTAATTAGTACATATTTTGATTCCTTAATAATTCAGCTTGATACTGGTAGGTTTTACCTTGCTATAGCTGCAATAGTTTGCTAGTAAATACACTTTGAATCAGTAACGGCACGAGCGCTCGACGCGGTTCGGTTCGCGGTTCGCGCTCGGACGTTCAAGGGGTAGGCGACTATAGTCGCCCGGACGTTTGAGTGGGTATTCAAGGTATTTTACCACTAAATAAGCAGATTACTCCGTTTTTTCTATTTTAAGTAGCATGTCTAAGTTTAGCGGCCGTAGCCTAATGTCTTGGGCATCGGACTCTCGATCATGTGGTCGCCGATTCGAACCCACCCATTGTAGTACCGACGGGAAACCACTCGCAATACAAGCATTAAAAAAAAATATTTTGCTCTCGAATTTTCTCCCTTAGGCATGAAATAAATAGCAATCTGTTTTTTTTATAAATGTTTTGAAAGTAATAATATAATCTATCCAGGCTCCGCCGTGTTTATCTTCCTACGTTTGCAGCTCATAAGTATCAGAAAATGCAATTAAAACTGCTTTACTACGTAGTTAGACAATAACTGGAAAACTTAGTTCCCGAGTGGTTTAAGTAGCATTTTATAAGTTCCAATGTAAAATTGTTTTCGTTTGTTACATTCGTATTTTTTAACGGAACTAGCTTCCCGGTTACTAACTAACTTACTTTACTTTTCTTTACTTAGTTACTAACTAACTTCCTTTCCCGTGGAAACTTCATAATTATATAAAGCCTCTCTCGATAATTGGGCTAGCACTGAAATATTTTTTTAAATCGATCCATTACTTTCGGTGATTAGCCGTTCAAGCAAACAAACTTGACAGCAGCTGTAGCCAAAAGGCTTGGGTGTCAGACTTGTGATCTTGTGGTCGCCGGTTCTATCCCCACACATTGCACTATCGTCGTGAACCCACTAGTAACACAAGTATTTAAGCTTAGCACGAGGGGTTAACAAGAATACCTAGAAGAAGAATATACTGGAAAAATATGAAAGTATTTTTTTTTAAATAAAAAAAATCTATTCAGCTTTATAAATTAGTACAGATCTGACACAATTTTCGCATTAGAACAAATCGAAACGAATGTCTATTGCAGGTACCTGCAGTAGAAATTCGATTTGTTTGTTTCGATTCAAACAAAAGCGTTTTATGATTGTAAATAATACTGCAATATAGTGACTCGATTCAATTCAAATTAGGTACTTTTACTTGTAAAGTCAGTTATGCTAGTTACATGTTCATAAGGGAATACCTCTAACATTCCTGATGCTAACATAAAGACAAGCATTTAGGTATTTGAGTCAGATTATGCGCAAACTATTTACACCTCCGCGCTACGGTATTGTTACTTGTTAGGTATATTTTCCCACATTTATGGAAAACTATGCATCCTACGTCAACGCATAAGGCAATTATAAACGCAGTGTGAATGAGTCGCCCGCATCGGTAAAACCTATTTATCTTTAACTAGCTCTTGCGCGCGGTTTCTCCCGCGTAACTCCCGTTCCAGTGGGAAATTCATAATTAAATATAGCCTAGGTATGTCATCCAGGGATTGTGTAGCTTTGCAACGGTGAAATAATTTTTCAAATCGATCCAGTAGTTTCGGAGTCTATTCAATACAAATAAACAATAAAATATTTCCTCTTTATATTATTAGTATAGATTTGTCATTGATAAATGTCTGAAATTGGTTTTTATACACCTAACGAGACCATAATATGTTCAATTATGAATGTTTTTACAACTTAAACGGTAGAAAACTACTAAATAAGAAAATATCTATTAAAATTTCCTTATGATGTAGTCATTAAATGTTTGTTACTTTAGATGTTTGTGCAAATTGATGATATTTTTCAAGTTTAATACTTTTGCGTTATATTTTATTTATTCCCTTCCATCTCACGGTTGGTTTGGTATCGCATTGTTACTTTACCTCGTTGTACTACTTATATAAAACATCAAAAACACTTGATTAACACTAGAAGTAGATGTTGATGACACTTGAAAAGTCGACGTATGTGACAAGGAAATGGAATTGTAAATTGATGGCGTTTTCATTTGATGTATGTATATATTATGTAGATAATAATTATTGCTTGTCAAAGCAACATTTTACTTATTTACAATATTCTTACTTATCTATGCTCGTACAAGTAGTTTTATTTCGGTTCTCTTTCCATTTCTAGAGGTAAACAAATATGCGCTAATACCAACTAATGCGTGACATTCAAAACAAAGAAATGAAAAGCTTTTAGTGTATTGAGCACTTATTGAAAACAGAATTGTCTGAAGCGTGAACACAATAACGTTTCGATCGAATGTCTGATAAATTTATAATTCGACATCACTACGTCGTGTTAACATTTCGACACAATGTGTCATGACATGTCATGTGTCTCGTACATTCACAATGGCGGGTGCGCGAGACGCTTCCGAATGAATTGAATTAGAACAGTTTAATGAGGTTAATGTAACATTATCTGCCAAGTATACATCCTCTTGTTAACCTGTAGGTCATTTGTATTAGGTACTAGCGGCCCGCCCCGGCTTCGCACGGGTGGACTTTTATACCCTACCCCTGCCCTACCCTAACCCTACCCTACTCCTACCCTACCCCTACCCTACCCCTACCCCTACCATACCCCTACCCTACCCCTACCCTACCCTACCCCTACCCTACCCTACCCCTACCCTACCCCTACCCTACCCTACCCGTACCCCTACCCTACCCTACCCTACCCTACCCCTACCCAAAAGTATACTATGTCCTTCTCCCAGTTCTTAGCTACCTCCCTACCAATTTTCAGCCGAATCGGTTCAGCCGTTCTTGAGTTATAAATAGTGTAACTAACACGACTTTCTTTTGTTTTTAAAATGTATTCTGCTATTCGGGACGGAAACAAATCCAACAAATAAAAAACCATGGCAATCGGTCCAGCCGTTCTCGAGTTATAAGTGTTGTAACAAACACGACTTTTTTTTATTATAGATAGATTTGTTTTTAAATTAACAATATTAATGGTTGACATGAATTATTAGACGCGTTGTGTAATCTAAAAACTAGATTACAACAACAACTAAAATGATCACCTAAATTCTATATGATAATATGAGTTTAGTTTTTTTTTCGGACGGCCATACTTATTAGCCACGAGTCTTTTGCTACTTGACCGGGCATAAAGTCGAGCAGAGCTCCAGCCTTAATAAATGGTTTAAAAACTACAAATAAGCAACTTGCGCAAGAGGGCCTATGGGGCTTGGACTCAAGGCGGTCGCTAGCGATGAGGTTGCGGGATTATGGCATATATTTTAGGGGGTTTTGTGCAACTGTCACTCTACTTTACAATTCGCGGGTCTCTCGGATTTCGGGTCTACGAGGGCATCGGATGGTTCTTTGCAAACTTAGGGTCGGGAGGACGAGGGGGTTTAGTTTAGTCCTTTCTCATCGGAATATGCCAAAAGTTTATTGCAAATATAGTAACTACACCAAAGCTCAAAAACACATTTTCGTTTACATCTATAAATTAATACCATCTATTTTAATGTCATTTTTAATTGAAAACATTCATAAACTTTCCCCTATTTTTACGATGTACAAAGAAAGTCACTTAAATTATTTTACTTGCGTTAGAATAGAGACAGTATCTATACTAATATAAAGCTTAAGAGTCTGTTTGTTTGTTTGCTTAAATGCGCTAATCTCATGAACTACTGGTCCGCTTTGAAAAAATATTTCCGTGTTTGATAGCCCATTTACCGCGAAAGGCTATACGCTATATTTTATAATGGAGTTATTACGGGAACGGTAGTTACGGGTGGAACTAGTGTTCCAGAGGCCTATAGGCTTTTGGGCTTTTTTAAGGCTAGCCTATGAATTAAGGGGCTACAGCGGGATAAAAGCCTAAAAAGGCTTTTAGGCATTTGGGCGGTTTAACTTTTTCTGGGTGTGCTTGGAGATTTTTTATTTTTTTTGGAAATAATATATAATAAGTATATCCAATTTCAAATAATATTCGTTTTCATTAAATTAATTAATAAATACAATACAAAAATAAATCTTGTTTAATTCATACTAAGTCATAATCTTAATAATGGCTATAGATAGCCTGATAATAAGCCTACTACTTGAATAAGACTTTAGTCGCAAAAAAAGCCTGCCAGGCTTTTTAGGCCTATAGGCTTTTTTTAAACCTAAAGGCTTTTTAAAGCCTACTATTTTATCATAGCCATAAAAAAGAACTAATAGGCTTTTATTTTAGGCCTAAAATCCTATAGGCCCCGGGAACACTAGGTGGAACCGCGCGCGGGAATATAGTATTATTATAAGATTGATATATTACGTCATTGGATTGGTTGCAGTCAGTAAATTCTTTTGTCATAAAGACACATGTGCGACTACACAGTACACATTACTGAAAAGCATTGCGCATCATGTTCTTGGTAATTTCTACCGGAAATTTTGGTATGATTCATTATTTGATAGGTTAAAATTATAGCAACATATGCACTAGCAAACGTTGTGATGATTTGTTGTCGGTCATATTTGCAGCACCTACAATAAGACCCACCTTCCAAACCTCATGGACAGCTCATGTAATGGAGGTATGGATTCACTCGCTTTATCTGATACTCACCGAGCAAATATACGATCCTGTTAATTGTACCAGGTATCAACCTTCAAATATGGCGATACGTGTGTCAACGTAGATAACATATCACTATTGTCAACTTCTACACCCATATGTTATCAATATTTGGGCCTAGGTATTCTGTTTGCCTCACGGGTTCCTAGTTTTACATGTATTAAATATACTTATGCGACTGTGACGTGTGTCACTCATAGTATAAAACTAAGTCGCTTCCCGCTGTCAGGCTCTCCCTTGTATGCTTAGATTTTTAGACCCACACAACGAATGTTGATGCGGGATTTTTAATAGATAGAGTAATTCAAGTGGAAGGTTTACTTATATGTATATTTCTTCAGCATTGTATATTTCCTTTTTCCAAATAGGTTAAGTTATGCGAGGCATAGTTACCTATATGAATATTTCTAAAAAAATGTACGTAACGAAATAATGTTATTACGAAATAGGCCTCAGATATAACTAAATAGCCGTGTGGTTTTCGGCTTAGAATAGACCACCCCGTGTCTACCCATGGGTGTCGTAAAAGGCGACTAAGGAACATATGGCTGATGGATGGGCAGCAGCGTCTATTACCCCAAGGTTAACATGTTCAGCAGTGGACGTAAACGGGCTGTTGATGATGATGATGATAATAACTAAATAGTAAACATAAGGCTGGTTATACAATGGCAAAATATGATGACTGCTTTAATACACACTAAATATTATGGATTAGAAGTAAAAAAAGAGAGTATTCATTCATTTACCTATTTAATCAGATTAAAAATAGTTTTTCAAAAAGTGGTTAAAGGTTTTTTCAGTTAGCTTTGTAATCTTTAATAATTGCGTTACAGATGGTATATATTTTTTTCTTTTTTACGAGTTGTCGTTTAGTATTTACCTACCTTGGATAAAAACCTTTAGCATCGTCGCAGTAATGTGAACGGGTTTTCTGGTAAACAATGTGTCGTGGTTTTAATGTTGTTTGTCTTTATAAC
Organism: Nycteola revayana; assembly: GCA_947037095.2. Lineage (NCBI taxonomy): Eukaryota > Metazoa > Arthropoda > Insecta > Lepidoptera > Nolidae > Nycteola > Nycteola revayana. The sequence continues at coordinate 15,880,917 of OX344851.2, read as the reverse complement.
ATTTATGGCAGAATGGTAGTGTCAATAAGATATTGTGATATACAGAGGTATTTGTATTGTCATATTCTACAAACACAGGGCATGCTAACATGTCTGTGACTCAGATTAATGTTTGTGTATGTGTTGTGACCTTGTTCCGTTTATTTGAAAATTCTACTTACGATAAATTCAATTACAAATCAGTTAATTAATTTGTGATAGCTAACGCTCGCTAGTCATTGTCTCCGGCTTAGAATAGACCACCCCATGTCTACCCATGGGTGTCGTAAAAGGCGACTAAGGGACATATGGCTGATGGATGGGCAGCAGCATCTGTTAGCTCAAGGTTTACATCTTACTGCGATCACCAATCCGTCTGCAAAGCGTGGTGATTATGGCAATATCCCTCTACGATCCTGGCTTACCAAGGTCTGTTAAGAGGAGGCCCATGTTCAGCAGTGGACGTAAACGGGCTGTTGATGATCATGATGATGATGATGAACGCTCACTAGATAGGTAGGCAACGCTTAAAACCCGCCGCCTACCACCCTAGGCTCGGCCTCGGGGAGTGGGGGACATGGGCCCCGCTCCCTTCGAGGCTGACCCATGAGGAGTACGGACTCCTTTACACTCCGGGCGTCCCTATAATTGGACAAATGGGCCACTGTAAGCGTGGCCCTGAAGATCCCGCGGTACCATATTGGCCACGGGTGCCGTCGGGGGGCCGGATTGCTCATGCGTACCCGGCCCCCGCCAACGGCGGATCGAAGGAGTGTCCGGGAGGTTTAAGTGGTTGGCAGGGTCCTCTCCTCGTGGTATGAGTTTAGCATACCACGCTACGGGGAGGTAGTGTCCCACATATCCCACCGCCAGCGCGCGAATACGCTGCAGCGGCGGTGGGAATGCGTAAAAGCATTTCCAAACGGACAAAAAAAAAAATGGTTGGCAACGCTTAATTAATTTACAGTTACTTGTAGATGACTTACTTGTAGATGAAAGATGTTCAAAAAGAGTTGCAAGGACCGTCGACGAACTCAAATCTTCATCGAATCGAATGTTTTATATGTGATAGGACTTTTTAACCCACGCCCCTTGATGAGAGCGAACGACGGAGCGACAGCTCTAAGTAGTACCAGTTGGATTATCCGGATACCGCCAGGTGAGATGGCTTTGCATACTCAGGACAGTAGATCTCAATCTAAACCAGCGGTTCACAGCCTTTAAGCGATGGAAGATCATTTCATCTTTATCTCAACGAGGAACTCGATGAAGCCCGTAAGTGAGACTTTTTTTTTGGCTAGGTTAGGTACTTCTACTGCTTGAGTGCTGAAGTGTTTTCGGCGAAATGGTTTATGGTTGTCGTTCTTTATTACTTTAGTATTCCAATCGTAAATGCAGTAATTTAAGCAATTTTGTCGCATCATAAAGATAACCTAGTTGGGTAATTGAGCTTCATACAATATGTTTAACAAAATGATCGGCAGTTCGCAGGGCCACAATAAATTACAACAAAAATCAATAGAAAACATTATTTTCGTCATTAGAACTATATATTTTACAACTGTTGTATCTACAAACTCACAGTGTAATTAAAGCTAACTGTAATTCTGCGTAAAAACTACGTTTTTTTGGTTAGGCAGTATGCAGTCAAAGATCTACCCTGTAACTTTTTCACGTATGTCATATTCAATTACTAATACCAATATAATTTTACGATAAAGTTTGTTGTTAATGACAGGTGAACGAGTGTTAAAGTCGTTATTTTGTGCTTTATCATGATTGTAAAAGCATATTCAACAAGACCACCCTCACACATACTCATCGTATTTATCGGTATATTGACTATATTTTTTATTCAGCAGGCTAATTATGTAATTTTCTATAGCGACAGTATACATTTTTCCATAATTTAGCAGATTCATCGTGAATCATCGTTGCCATAGCAATCGGTGGTTAGTTGTCAACTGTAGCTAGAATGTATGTTTTCGGTGGCTACGACAACGTAAAAAGAATCGCGTTGGTATGACAATGGTGTTATGCAATTAATTCGCAAAAAGATCGCTGATCGCTTTTTTACGTTATTGGCCTGCGGAACTTTTGATAAAAATCTTGGGTTTTCAACATTTTATGAACCGTGGCCGTAAGGATCCGTAACCGCTGATCCACAAAAGAAAATGGCGCATAACATCTAATTTCCTAGCTTCTTTCTGAGTTGTACAGTGGGCCCTCCCACATTTATTACGGCTCAGCAAATATTAATTTACAAATGTCGTGCCACTCGGTAAACACGGTGTTTGTCGTCCTTGACTACGGTTGCTACACGCGAAGGGAACTGCCCTAATATTAACTATCTTCGTATTTCCGATTCTAGTTCTTCCAATAACTCGATTCGTAGGAATGAGGTCGGCGGAATACAATTGTTACAATGTCGCTTTATTGCTTTGGAAAATGGCTGACATTTTATAGACAGGAAGGAATGAAATAATGTTTGTGTTTGCCGCACAATTGTAATAAATTATGTTTTTAATTAACTAATTGATTTTAGATTTATTTTCATTATTCGATTTTCAGGGTTCTGTCACAGAACCCTTCTGTGTCTCAAAATGGCAAGACGGAAACCTCAGAGTACCACTCTGTGGTTCGTTTGATGTAAAATCATGAAGTTTGTTGTGATTTTGTCTGATTGTGATTTTTGCATTTTGCGCTAGCGCTATTAGCCATTTTGTAACATAGGTATAGTCTGAAAAATGTTTTTTTATTCTAATTCACGGATTTTGATGCGGCTTTAACTATTAATTAACTATTAGAATGACTTTCGGATAGTGTATAAATAATACAGGTAGAGAGATATAATTAATTCACAAAAGTCTTCGATAAACAATTCATATAACATTTATTGTCACGTAGTAATTTAAGTTGATGGAGTTTTCTTAAATCACATTGTTCCAATGTATTATGTGTATCGATTGCCCTCAGATCGATCTAGCTGAGTAACTTTAGGGCAGTATTTGAAGAATCAATGAATGTCAATCAACTATTTGTACTCCCGTTGCCGTAGGAACTTCATCATTAAATAAAGCCTATGATATTCCGAAGCGGCCGTAGCCCAATGGCTAGGGCGGCGGACTTGTGATCTTGAGGTCGCCGGTTCGAACTCCACCCATTGCACTTCCGACGTGAACCCACTCGTAACACAAGCATTTAGCTTAGTACGAGGGGTTAACAAGAATACTAGTAGACTGCAAAAGTCTGGTAGTAATCTTTTAAAAAAAAAAAAACATTATCCTGGATAACGTAGGCTTATGGTGATGGTGACCTTCCGATGCCCTCGTAGACCCAAAGTCCGAGAGACCCGCGAACTGTAAAGTAGAGCGACAGTTGCACATAACTCCCCTAAACTAAAAGCCATAATCCCTCAATCTCCCCGTCAGCGACCGCCCTGAGCCGAGGTCCAAGTCCCACAGGGTACGCCCTCCTGCGCAGGTTGCTTAGTTTGTAGTGTTTAAACCATTTATCTAGGCTGGAGCTCTGCTCGCCTTTATGCCCGGTGAAGTAGCAAAAGCCTCGGGGCTAACAACATATGTCCGTTCGGAAAAAAAGGTGATGGTGAACGAATTTTAAAAAACGGGCACGTAGTTTCTTTGATTTAAGCCAACACATTTAAAACATAAGTCTTTCTTACTCCTCCTAATCTCTTTCTTATTAAATTCGTTGCGGGTCCCAAGGCAGTTTAACTTTTTCCCGGGACTTGGTGAGCCTCGGTGCTCATTGCCATTACCAGTGTGTGCCACTGTTTATCCTGGCTTGCAGGAGTTGCATTGGTGGGAATGTGGGTGGGATTAGTCCCATTAAAAAAAAAAAAAAACAGTTTAAAAAGTCTCTTAGTACAGACATTAAAAGGTAATTTTCACAAAAACAGTGTCATTCATTGTTTTTATCGTCTTCATTTAAGTGTTATAACTAGTATTCTTTAATTTAATTACGATATTGCGACAACACGCGAGCTCATTATTTAGATAATATAAAAACATTTCACTCGGGTATAACTTCTAGATTTTTTTATTAACTGTTATTACTAATATATACGATTACAGTACAGTTACTGTACTATCTGTTCCAAGTTTCTCCAAACAACTATATTAATCAAAGTTTTATATTTTATTCTACAAAATTTTACAACGACATTTCTTTATGCGAGTTTGTGTATTCATGTATACAAATAATGGATATGAATGTATATAGGGTAGTAATAACAAAAACACAACTCCTTTTTTTTGTTTAGTCTGTCTGTTTGTTCCGGCTAATCTAAGTAACGGCTAGACCGATTTTGTTAGGACTTTCACTGATAGATAACTAATTTTATCACCACATAGTATAAAGCGAATTCGAAGCAAAGTCGCTTATTGCTGTCTGTATGGCCCTATGTATGCATAGATCTTAAACACTACGCAACGGATTATGATGCGATTTTTAAATGGATAAAGTGATTCAAGAGGAAGCTTTATATGTATCAGCATTGCACCGGTGCGAATCCGGGGCTGGTCGCTTGTCTTTTTTTTTTGTTTGTCTATTCCGCCCTATCTCTAAAACGATAGTACTGATTTAGACGGGACTTTCATTGTTAGATGGTTTATAAAATCCTTATTTTACGCAGACGAAGTCGTGGGCTGCAACTAGTTTTTAAATGTTAATACAGGCGTTTTAAATACAAAATACAACGTATGTACAATTCGTACAACACCCGAAAAAATTATTACCTCAGTGTTGAGCAATGTAATTATTGCGCCATTGATCCGAAAACACAATGCTAATTACTGTAGTGCAGCTGCAACACGACGCGTGTTGGCAGTCACACCACATACTTAACATACTACACTCGTTTATCTTGTTACCATGACAGATTTAACTTGTGTGTCATCGAGATAGTCGGATGATGAAGAGTAGTTAGCCACGAGGCTTTTGATACTTCACTGGTCATAAAGGCGAGCAGAGCTCCAGCCCAGATAAATGGTTTAAAAACTATAAACTTAGCAACCTGCGCAAGAGGGAGTTCCCTGTGGGACTTGGACCTCGGCTGACGGCGGTCACTGGCGGAGTTATTAAGGGATTATGTCAGTTTTTATATTTGAGGGGAGTTTTGTGCAACTGTCACTCTAATTCACAGCTCGCAAGCTTTTCGGACTTCGGGTCTACGGAAGGTTCTTTGCAAACTAAGGGTCGCTTGATACATGTATTATTTCTTTGTTTTAGTATGTTATAGCTTTAAATAATGTAAAAAAAGAAATAAAAATTATTTTTATCTACGTAGACCAATTACAAGCACTTGTAAATAGCCAAACGTCAATTGGGAACATCATAAATATTGAATTACATTTGTTACTTTCTTGTTAAATTGTATTTATTTTAATAGAATTAATGGTTATTTATTATTTATATTGTTAGTGATGCAAAATGCTCTATATTATTATAGAACAATTGTAATTTTTTGGGTGGACCATGAGTATAATATGAACTATGCGCCCCAGCAGAGAAGATCTGGCGAAATAAACCATACCGCCGGTTTTAGTACGGTACACATGAGACGGTCTGGCGAAACATACTTAAATGACAAAATACGCGGGGTTATGTTCGTTTTTTTAGTAATTAAGCATACTGTTTTTACCAAAATGCTGCTTTTATTATTATGAATTTAATTTTTTACTTAATATGTTTAAATAATATTGAGACAAATCTAGCTGTATTTATAGTAGTTTTAAATCTTGTAATTATTGTCTGTAATTCAACTAGCCAGGGTTTAATCTATAATACTCTTTACTAATGTATAAAGCTGAAGAGTTTGTTTGTTTGCTTAAATGTGCCAATCTCAGAAGATACTGGTCCGATTTCAAAAAGTCTTAAAAATATACTAAGATAGCCTATTTATCGAGGAAGGCTATGGTCTTTATTTAATTATGCATTTCCCATGGGAACAGGAGGAACGCGGGTGAAACCCCGCGCGGAAATTTGATTTATTAGTTTTGATAAAACTAAATCCGGAAATGACGATTAATGATGATACAGTATTCAAGTGACGACTCTGAATAAATATATTTTGTTTATACATGTGGCTTATTAATGATTTCATAATAAGTAATTAGTTTTCCATATAAGATTTACGTGCGTACCTGCGTGTGTGGGGTGTTATCAACACGTAGGTTGCTATCGTTCGATAATCGCGTATTGTTCATGGTTTATCTTGCACTATGTTATACTAAGCTTGTATCTACAAAGCTGTGTCGCAATCTGGCCATCTGACCATATCAACTCACTTTAATACCGTAGTAGGTATATTAACTTTAGGAATCGTATGTATTCTTGAACTTTAATCTATTTGTATAACTACACTAGTAACAAAAATTAAGGGATATAAAAAAAATCAAATTTTTGGGTGATTTTCAACGAGCTGCAACTGCGAGGAAAATGATCGTACAGAAATAAAAGAACATTGTAGCGTGGTACGCTTTGGTTAACGCTAATGCCGGCGTAAAACAGCAGTCGAATAAATTTCGAAAAAATAGTATTTTTATTTTTTTCTTATAAAATCAATTTCTTTCGGCGAAAAAATAAAGATTTTTTAAGAAAAAATTTTTATCATTGAAGATTTTTTTTCATTGAAAAAATGAATAAAATCACAAAATTGCTCATAATGGTGGTTTTGCGAGAACGTTTTTTCAGTCCGAGATTTCAATTAAAATTTTTTTTTTTTTTTGAAAAGCCATTGACATTTTCTTATAGAGAATATCGTCTCGTTTTCAAAAACCCTTCTTCGATTTTCTCTACGATCATTATTTCCAGAGTTATTGATTATCAAAGTCAAAAAGAACTTTTTTGCTTTGATGACGATAACTCCGCGGCGAATCATCGTACCTACAGGCTTTTTGATTACGTCAAATTAAAGGGTATTAAATTTTCTATAAGAGCTTTTAAAGGAAAAAATAAAATAAAAAAATTTGAAACCCGTTGGCCTATTTTTAGACAATAAAAAATAGTAATTTTTTTTTTTCGGTTTTTTACTTACGATTTCTCCAGATCTGGACCTGACAAAAAAATTTCATGGTCATATCTGAAAACTAGACACTTAGAGCTACAATTCGCTTTTTTTTTTCTTTACGATCATTTTCCTCGGAGTAACAGCTCGTTGAAAATGGATTTTTTTATATCCCTTAATTTTTGTGACTAATGTAGTTTTTAAAGAGGAAAGACTTGATTGTTTGTTTGCATTGAAAAGGCTCCGTAAATAATGGACCGATTTCTAAAATTCTTTCACCATTGGAAAGCTATCTTATTTAGGAGAAACATAAGCTATATTTAATTATGAAATTCCCACGGGAACGGGAACTACAGGAGGAAACCGCGCGCGGGAAGTATGTTGTAAAGATAACTTCTTTGTAAGCTAAATTTATATATTCTATGAACCTATAAAGTAAAAATATTTTTATAAGACGGATGTTTTTCATTCATCGATATAAGTGTATATAGGAGGGGATATTTAAATATTTGAACGTAATACAAGCTTGGCTATTCTTGCAAAATATACATCAAAATGGAAAAAAAATGGGGTACTAATCAGACTTAAAAAAATTCATTACACCTTGTTAATCTAAAACACTTAAAATCCAGTTACAGCCTTTTGGATTTTGAGAGTAGAGTAGTGTCATTTTGATTATCAACTGGTTAGGTATTGATAAAAACACGGAAGTCTATATATGGAGCAGCAACACGACTCACGCAAGGACATAGTTACCAAATGATTGATTAGTCATAAAAAACGAGTTTAGATACTAACCTTCCTATTAATTAAATAAATGTTAATTTCTAGGTTTACTCTTAACATTCTTTGTGTTTAATTTAGTATTCAAATTAAGTCGGTCTGCATAGTATTATGAATCACAGCTACGGACGCGACCTCAGACGTTCATTAATAGTCGCGCCTACGACTGTAACATACATACACAAGGCCGGATTTAAGGGAGGGCAACCAGGGCGACTGCCCCTGGGCCTCCACAATAGAGGGGCCCCCACAATAGAGATTCAAAATCTTTCCAATTCTGACGAGTAAACTTTACAACTTTTCTTTTATTTATTTTTTCGGTGTTATTGTACCTTTACATACAGTACTTTGTAGAATCATGATGTTCTTAATTATTGTAATAACGGTTATTCATCTATACTTGTTCACTGAATAATAATTAGTGGCCAAGAGGCCTCTTCTCCTTAGTTGCCCTGGGGCCTCCGGACTTCTAAATCCAGCCCTGTACATACATTTTATTTGTTGAGGTGATACGGCTATTTGGACGTTTCATGATAAAAGATGATCTCGTGTGACAACATTAGACATTGCATTGTCTGAAACTGTGATATGAAAAACAACTTTTATTAAGTAACTAGATACCCGTGCGCAGCTTCGCCCGCGTAGCTCTCTTTCCCATGGAAACTTCATAGCCTATATAATAATATATAGCCTTTCTAGATAAATGGGCTATCTAACTCTGCAATAATTTTTCAAATCGGACCAGTGGTTCCTGAGATTAACGCGTTCAAAAAAACTTTTCAGCTTTTTATTATATTAGTATACCTAGATAAATATAAAGAAACAAATTTGGTATCATAAGGAATGTGAGGATTATTCTTATATTTTTTTATGACTGACATTTTTGTGTAGAATAAATAATAAATAAGATATGTATCATCTACAAATAACTAGAAAAAAATATGTATTGTTCATTGTTTTCCAACAATCACCATTTTATCAAATCACAGAATAGTGAAGTTTGACCTAGTTCTGGCCCACTAACAAAAGCTATTAGATTAATTGCATATTTGATGTTCTTTACAAAAGCTCGCCTAGGTATCTTTACTGAAATTTGCTGATGCATAAAAAGAGGACGATTAAACCAATCCCCTTATAAATTCAAAGCTACAGATTTTAGCAAGTTGTCTTTATAACTCAAGGTTTACTATGCATACAAAGGATATTTTAAATATGGTAATATACTAAACAAATGTGAAACCTTATTTTCCGGGGGAAATGCATTGATGTCACGCATCCCCTCTGCCGCTGCAGCGTTCCCGCGCCGGCCAAGGGTTCTGTGGGACTCGCCCTTTTTATAACGGTGGTATGTTCATCATACCACAAAGCCACTAATAATCATACCACTAAAACCCCCGGGTACTCCTCCGTCGGCCGTTGGTGAGGGGCCCAGAAACCCATGGTTTTCAGGGACACCCCCCGGCGCCGCAGCCTCCGATGTTGCTTTTGTACACTCCAGTAGAGCCGTCACCGTAGTAAGACGCGCCGCCGGAGGTATCTCTGAAGCGGAAGTATCTGGGGCCGCACCCTGGAAGTTTCAGTGGGTAAACTCTCTCCTGAATACCTTACCATCACTAAAAGTGAGGGATAGTCCTTCTCCCCGGACACAAAGCTAAACATATTTAAATCGTTGGAGGTGCTGTGTTTGACGTTACATACATATAAGTGTGTATGTAACGTCGAACACAGCAGATCCAAATGCACTCGATATTTTTATATGAAAAAGTGAGTTGTTAGGTGTTGTTGGTGTTCGACCGTGACGGTGAGTCACTCGTCTGTCTATCTGTTTATGCTTCTTGGTGTACAATATTAATGATGTACAGAATGATGTAATCAAGCAAAATGTATGCGCACCCACTAGAGTTCACCAGACAGTGACAACCTTGAGCAGTTACCTAGTTTAGTTTTGTGTACTGCCAAACACTAAACACCCTATTAAGATGATGAAATACCGTTTTAGAGGTAATTTTCTTCGAATTTTCTACTCTGGACGAAAATATTCATCTATAGTTAATACTAGCTGTCCCACACGGTTTCACCCGCGTAGATCCCTTTCCCGTGGAAACTAACTTAAAATATAAGCTATTATCGCAATTGACATGGCTTTCTATTGGTAAAAGAATTTTCAAAATCGGTTCAGTAGACCTAGAGATTAGTCCTACAACATCACAAACTCACAAACTTTACCTCTTTATAATATTAGTATAGATAAAGACATATATAAAGCTTAAGAGTTTGTTTGTTTGCTTGAACACGCTAATCTCAGGAACTACCTAATGGACCTCGACCTTAACTGGACTGAATATCATTTTAGTGTTCTGAAAATTATTTATCAAGGAATCCTAAAAGCTATTTTTATGTATCATCACTACATAGTATAAAACAAAGTCGCTTTCTCTGTCCCTATGTATGTTTAAATCTTTAAAACTACGCAACGGATTTTGATGCGGTTTTTTTTAATAGATAGAGAGATTCAAGAGGAAGCTTTATTATTAATTATAATTCTAATTATAATACATCAGCATTGTACCCGTGCGGAGCCGGGGCGGGTCGCTAGTATATATCTACACTTATAATATTATAAAGAGGAAAACTTTGTTTGTTTGTAATGAATAGGCTCAAAAAGTACTGAACCGATTTCAAAAATTCTTTCACCATTCGAAAGTTACATTATCCACGAGTAACATAGGCTAAATTTTATTTTGAAAAAAAAATAGGGTTCCGTAATATATTTGGGTTTTTCGGACATAAGGTGTAAAAAATCAACCAGAAAAGTTACTTATATTGCGTACGCTGCCTAAACTATAAAAGATAGAACCATAAAATGTTCTAATTAATTGTAGATCTTATAAATATCTACAAAAAAGTCCGCGACACACTATACCTATCTATGTCGAGTGAGGCACAACAACCATTTTTTTATTTAGAAATCTTGAATTTTTTTTGGATTACATTTAAACGCGTTTATTTTACTCATGCTATTAATCCTTATCAAAATAAATTATTTCATCACTAAGTACAGTTTATGTAGATAATATTTGGTCTGTGAATGATTAAAATTGGACGTTTGGTTTTAAAGATATGGCGAAATTAAAATATTACGATTTCTGCTAAATCCATGGACACCGTTACTAACATCGAGGACGCAGTGAACTACCCCCAGGAATTTTTAAATTCTCTGAACCCCGCTGGGCTACCCCCTCATGAACTGTCGTTAAAAGTTGGCACGCCGATAATGCTTCTCAGAAATTTAAGCCCCCCCAACATGGCACGAGACTTCTTATAAAGAAGCTAAAAGATAATTTAATAGTAGCGAAGATTATCACCGGCCCTGCAGCTGGTGAATTAGCTCATATACCAAGAATACCCATAATCCCTACTGATTTGCCTATACCCTTCAAAAGGCTCCAATTTCCAGTAAAAATTTATTTCGCACTAACGATAAACAAATCCCAGGGCCAAACATTCAAATTAGTAGGAATTGATTTACGCATGGGCAACTTTACGTTGCCCTATCACGGGTCGGGGCTCCCGACCATCAGTATATTTTGTTACATGAAAATAATTTAACGTCAAATGTTGTTTATAGAGAAGCTCTACAATAATCGCTTTAGTTATCTATCCTAAAACAACGGGTTGCACTACGGGACTGCCGGCCGAAGTGAAAACTTAGTATTAATTACATTTAAATATTTTCATCATTAACAACTTTAAAATCCACAGAAAGACAATCAGTGCAGCCTGCGGACGATGACTGCGTCGTCGATGTTAGTCTCGGTGTCTGTGAATTGACCTGGGAATCATTTTGCTGACCGTGTCTTTCCTGGGTAGGCTTTTTGCAGCGGTAACCGACATCCGCACGGAGCCGCGGGCGACCGCTATCACTACATCACTACATATTATAAAACAAAGTCCCCGGCCGTGTCTGTCTGTCTGTTCGCGATAAACTCAAAAACTACTACATGGATTTTCATGCGGTTGTTACCAATAGATAGAATGTTTCTACCGGAAGGTTAACGTATATAATTTGTTTAGTTTTTGTGTACATTTGACTAATATATATTGATATTTGTCAGAGGTGTCGGAAAAAATCTTTCAGTCGGATCTTTCAACGAAAACGCTGCCTAAACCCTTTGAGATATAACAAAACAATGTATGGCGGAAATATTCTTCTCTTTTTGATCGACCAAATAGTCCGGGATAGCATTTGTCTATCTTTCAAGGTTAACCTGTTAGGTAATTTTTTAGAAAAAATATCATTTCTCATGCGGTAATTGTAAAGCTTATCAGACGAATTCAGCATGTATCCTTATCATTTTAAATGAGTTAATATTCTTAAGCATTTCATGCAGATTATTTTACCCCAACACTATATACTTTAAATGAATAAGTTAGAAGTTATCGCAAAATAACAGCGCGTGTTTTCGCTTTCGATTATGCGCGCTCGATCCTTAAGAATTATTGGGCAAATTTTTTGTTTTGTGTTCGTTGTAACTATGATGGATAGATACTTGAATACCTATTTATTTAGTGTTTGTTGTATTGTTAGTCCTGAAGAGTATAGGTATTTCATACGATAAAAGTATACCCACCTACTTATTTCATTGAGTTTTAGTAGGTACCTATATTAATTTGTTACTGTTGATTTGACTAAATTTCGCCCGTTTTATTAGAGGTTTAAAGACATTCTGTAGTATTATTATAGTATCGGTATTGTACCCGTGCGAAGCCGGGGCGGGTCGCTAGTATATAATACTTTAAATGTTATGAGTTATGTGCAATTGTGCGTGTTGATGCACCCGAAGAAAATAAAATTAAATACATATGTAAGTATTTTAAAGAACTGAGCGTTACATTTTGATTAAATACATCCTACTAATATTATAGTATGGATGGATGGATGTTTATTACCCTTTCACGCAAAAACTACTGAATGGATTTGGCTGACACTTTGCACGGGGATAGTTAATATGCTCGATTAACATATAGGCTACAAAATATCACGCTATGACCCACTGGAGCAGAGTAACGCGGGTAAAACCGCGGGGCGCAGCTAGTGATTTATATTTTAATGGCTTTACTTTTAGCAGTCATATCTAAAAACAAACTACTTTCATTTGTTTTCCCACAAACGATCTGGAGCAGACAGGTCTAATATAAGCTGCTCCCAACAGTCGCCTAGTCGGTCTGTGCGTCATTAGTCGTATGATTTGTGGGCTATTTTGTCTAGCACGTTGAATTAGTGTTGGAACATCGTTTAAGTTTATTAGCGACCACTATTTCGTGTCATAGAACATAGAATTAAATTGGTTTTTGTAAATGACTCTTGAGTCTCATTTTAGAATTGAACGGACATTTTTGTACGACGCTTTTGCTACTTCGGCTTTTGCCTGAGCCTTATTAAATGGTTTATAAATTACGAGTAACTCCCGTTCCCGTGGGAACTTTATAATTAAATATAGCCTATGTCATCAGGGGATAGTGAAGCTTTTCAACGGTGAAAGAATTTTTCAAATCGGTCCAGTAGTTTCGGAGCCTATTCAATACAAACAAACAATCAAATCTTTCCTCCTTATAATATTAGTATAAAGTATAGACAAACAGCAACCTGCGCGACAGGGTGACCCCTGTGGGCCTTTGACCTCGGCTCAGGGCGAACATTGGCGGGGGATTGAAGAATTATGACTTAGTTCTTTAGGAGTGTTTTTGTGTAACTGTCGCTCTACGTTATAGTTTGCGAGCTCTACGAGGGCATCAGATAGAATTAATTGAGTGCTTATCAACTGTAGAGCTATTCATTTATTTGTATGGACTAGGCTTCTTCTATTAAATCAGCTTGATTAGAAATGAGTATATTATATATATGGTAGGTGTTAAACCATGTTTAAGTATTGTCACTCACGGAACGAATGGTCTTTTAAACTTTATGAGGAATTAGTTTCTGTAATATTTCCATTAATATTTACGAGGTTGAAGATTCGTTATACGAACGGAATAAAAGGAGGTGCATTGTCCAATTAGACACAAGCATAGACTACTACCCTTTGTGATAATGAGGGTCCGACCTCGGGTCTCTGTCGAACCGCAACAATAAATTGCCTTGGTCACAGTTAAACATTTATTTACCTCCGTATTCTATACCGAATAGGTAGGTATATTATATTATTATTCTTTCGAATACTACATGTTTCCTTATCTACATAAGCTAGCATACATATTAGGTAGGTACGAATGATGTTATATTTATAGTAAAGTCCTGTATTGGGTATTAACAAGACTAACTTTCGATCAAGTTACTTTGACTCATCGTCGTGCTTGAGCAATATTTTCTCCACTTAATTTATTAGGTACGTAATTGAGCAAGTTGTAAATAATTAAAAAGAAAGAAGTTGCTCATTGCTTATTTCTTAAAAAAATGTTCAGAGAGCTTGTGGAAAATTGAGCCCGTCTGTCTGTACAAACAACTTTGATGTGCTCCGACTAGCTTGTTTACTCTGGCGCCACTCGACTGTAAACTCAAACAAACTTTTCTCAATCCCAAATGAAAGTCGTGGTAGTTTGTTCAATACAACCGACAATTTAATTGATTGGCCGACTGAGTGGGATGTTGGATCAATCGATGCTATCGTAATTATGTGTGAGTTATATTTATAATAATCATTTAAAGTAATTTGTATGTCACATCGAAGTTTGTGTAGTATGATGTTGCGTGTTCCAGCTGGAATCCTTATATCAGACAATAAGTCAATCAAACGGAACAGTTTACGTGCAAGGTGTCACGAATTATATTTGTTTTTTCCGAGCGTTACCTATCCTTGTTAGATATATGCACTTCACCAATAATAAGTATTATTATATTCGTTTCAACAGAATAATCACAGATGAGTCACGAAGTTATATTACGAGTGAAAGCAATATTATACAAATGCATTCTTTCGTACACGTCGGCATAGAAGTGTCAATTAATAATTGTATGTATGAATGTGTTGCAGCACGCTCTGAGCCGCGTGGGCGGCGTGATTTTCTGCGACGCATCCCAGCGCTGGACGGGCACGGCGGCGGAGCTGGGCGCGCTGTGGACGCGGGCGGCGCAGGGCGGCGGCGTGCTGGCGTGGCCGCGCCGCGCCGCCGTCACGTCGCTCACTCACCCGCGGATGTTCACCTACTTCCACGCCAACATCGACGACTTCCTCTTCGTGCAGATGGTGGACGTCTCCCGACTCGTGGTCGCCAACAAGCCCGCGGTGGCGGACGTCATGAAGCCCTGGATACAGTGCGCGTTGACGCAGGAGTGCATCATGCCTATAGGTGATTTTATTTAACTAAGAAATAGAATATAATTTTACTCTCGAAACGTCGAGCGTAGTCACGTTTGCTTGGCAGATTTACAATTTGCCATTTTTTCATTTTGCACATCAGTCGTTTCCTAGCTGAAATTTCATCGGTGTTCGCAGGCGCGCAGTCGGTGGGGTGTCGCTTCGACAAGAAGCCGCAGTACCGGTATTCGGGGTGCCACGGGCAGGACGCGTCGGCGCTGAGCATCGTGCTGGGGCTGCGCTCCGCGTTCGACGAGGCGCAGTACGCGGCGCGGCGCGGGGCGGGGCGCGCGCGCTGGCACCGCGTGCCCGACGCGGCCGCGCGCGCCGAGCTCGCCGCGCTGCGCGACAACAACACCGACGCGGACTATCTCACGCCGCGCGCCACCACGTGAGCGCCTCAACCGCCACACCCGCCTCCGCTTAACCATGTATAACCACACCGTTTTCATAATTTCGTAGGTCAAATCGGAAGTGTTCGCAAAAGCAACGGTTTGGGGTAAAATGGATTGTTAATTCGACCTGAACGATTTGGGGGAACTGTCACAGAATACTCGAGTCAGTGCTCCTCTCCACGTGACTGGTCCTGCCAGTTAGAACGGCGGCGACTGCGGGCGGATCGTCCCGGCGACTTTATAGATTGTGACCGAACCCTATAGACTAAGAGACGCGGATGTGTTAGTGAGACCAAAAATATTAGTTACTATCATTAATCATTCCAATGGTTGAAATCGCGCCAAAAGTGTTAAACGATCGCGTAATTAAATTAAAATTTGAAAATGTTCGGACTCGAATAGTCGTAAGTTGAATACGTTTAAAAGTCCAAAAGCGTCACGTATTTACATTAATTTATTTATGATATTTTGACATATATTTTTTTGCACTGACACAAAATATTCCAGAATTCGTTATCAATAAAGCAACATACATACATATAATAATAATTTATTTGTGGATATACAAATTGATTTTAGCGAGAATATAACCGAGTCGTATATTTGCCATAATTAGTACAAAAAATAGAAAATCAAAATAATATATTTATAAAGACGTTTAGTACGAATAACAACGAACCTCTGTTTACCGTTCTCTACCTTATATGGTTGGCTCGAATGTGGGTTAAAAAAAGTTAAAATGTTTCATTTTGCTTTGCTAAAATAAAAGTTTTATTGTAAAGCATTTTATAAATAGAAATATATACGTATACAAAAACCAAAAACTCCTATCGGTTGCCTTACTGGCTGATCAAAAATCAATCCCTTCCCAACTAGTTTGCCCCTCAGCCATATTCAAGTTTAGTCAAAACATTTGGTTGGGTGCTAGTTATAAAATAACTTATTTATTGTATGAAGAAGTCATATCGACCAGTGATCGCTTCTGGTTGTTGGTGCAGTATTACTTATTCATCCACACGAACTCTGTAGCGCCCGCACGGAATACCTTTAACATTGTTTGTTCTATATTTCATTCTTATACGTAACAATTCATTTTTTTTAAAGATTACTTACTAGCAGTGTTTTGCAGTCTACTAGTATTCTAGTTAACCCCTCGTGCTAAGCTAAAATGCTTGTGTTACGAGTGTTCACGTCGGTAGTGCAATGTGTGGGGATCGAACCGGCGACCACAAGATCACAAGTCCGACGCCCTAGCCATTGGGCTACGGCTGCTCATTAGGAACGTATTAATGTATTTACTGATTTTCAAAGTACCAATTCCGCTTAACATATTTTTTGATTTAAAAGATATATCCTGTTTCCAGGATGATGTTAATGCAGCCTCTAGCACTTGCTGCTTCGTAAATTGGCTGATAAAACTTCATATCGGTAATTTTCATAAATGGTCTCATGTGCATTTCATAGTAAGGTGCCTTAATTCCTCAGTCCATTTCTCGAATGGATCTTCAACTGATTCGATTGCGCTGGTCTGACTGGCGGTTATTTTCAATTATCAAGTATTTCAATGTACCATTCAACAGTACATATTAGTCTGTCACGCATAATTTATGATAGGTATTGTAGTTTATTGACTCAAGGTACAACCACAGCGTTAATTTTGAACTTCCAAACATGAAATATATTCTATATTTCCAATCGTTCTAGCATTAATATAGTTTAGTAGTTTACAGTACATTAGAAGAATGTGTTACATACTAGCAATCGTTCAGATATGTGTATTATTTTACGTATTGGTAGTTTTTTTTTTCATTATTTGAATTGAGCATGTAAAAATTGCAGATTTTTTTTCCGTTAGGAGTGTTGCTACGAACGAATATTATAGCATGTTATCGAAGCTGTGAATATTTTGAATATATTTATTATTTTGTTTATTGGTTTGTACATAGTAATTTGTACTTTAGAGTTTAATATTTGTATATGCAGTGCTACGTATTCTTAGTTATTATCGGGTAAGCGTGTAGACCTCCTGACAGTACCTATACTTACCGACTACGTAGAAGTGGAGTATTCTGAAGTCTTACCCGTAGTTAAATTGTCGGCTGTGTGACAGACGACACAAAATAGCATTTTATTAATGTATAATAATTAATAATTAGATTTAGTGCAGCGATACTCATTAGTATGTAATATTTTATCGGAGCTTTTATTTTTGTCGAGCCATATTTTATTTAAGTCCATCAATTTAAAATTAATCGCAAATTGAAGCTTTTATGGTCATACATAGCTATACATAGATGATAATTTTGCCAACTGCCATGTCAAAGTCGGACACTTACTTAAATAATGAACACAATATTCTTTTATAACTTATTGTCAGTCGCTTTACGATACAAAACTAAGCTATATATTAATCAATATTAAAGTCGACTTTAATATATTCGCTGTAAAAAAGATGACGCTTGTAACAGAGAAACATAAATAATAATGTTGTATGACGCACATGTACGCTCTCGAAAGGGTCCATTGACATCCTTTTTTCGAAAACCTTGGAAATAAGTTTGCTAAACTATATACAGTTTCAATAAATTAATTGCATAATATTTTTATAACTTGTATCTTTGGAAAAGTACATATATAATTTGTTCTGGTCGTGAGGCCGTTCTGCTGTTGTGTAGAGCTTCGCCCTCCAGATCCTCGGTGCATCTATTTTGATACGTTTGTTTTATATCTAGCTGGTTGTGATTATCGTTTGGTACAGACTGTTTTGTTCGCCGAGTGCAATGTGATATATTTATTAATTATAATATTTTATAGTTATTGTATTGTTTATTGGCCACGTCGTTTGATAATGTTTTATGTTATCTTCAACATTGTTTACAGACTGTGTTATTGAATTAACAATTTGTGAAGCTTTCGAAGTAAATATTATTTTAATTTGGAATAATTTATTGAATTGAAACCTGCGTCGGGTTTCAATCGCGGTACAATTTAATGGCAAATCATTACCTTTTTTTGTAATCCGACGTACTTCCAATATAGTTACGGGTGCTGTGCTGACGTTGTGTGTGTGTGGTTTGTTGAACTACCGACAGTTCCGTACGTACCAAAATTATCACGGCCAAGTGGGGGTAGTTGCCGAAACCCGCGCTGTTCGAAGACGTCGTTGCTGACTAGAGTTGCCCAACTATCGATAGGTGACCTCGAAAAATAGTAACAATATCGATAGTTCTATCGATAGTATCGATACTATCGATATCACAAATTAACTAATACTATTGATTGGAAGCAATAGTATCGATAGTATCGATACGATTACATTATAATACTATCGATAGTGTCGATATTTTTAAAGTAATACTATCGATATTATCGATAGTATCGTTGCATTAAATGATCAATACTATCGATAGTTTGTAAAGCTATCGATACTATCGAAGACCAACCCATGTTTAGGAGCAATACTATCGATACTATCGATAGTATTGCTCCTAAATACACATTGGTCCTCGATAGTATCGATACTATCACTAATATCGATACTATCGATAGACTATCGATACTATTGATATGACATCAACTATCGATAGACTATAGATAGTATATCGATAGTCGACTATCGATAGGCAACACTATTGCTGACACTCATCAGTCTTTCCGTGACCACGACTGGTGTAACCCGTGTCGTAATGTCAGATTATTAAAATGGTAATGATTTGTTGAGACCCGTGTCTACTATAAATTAAATATTATATTACTGCAAAAACATCCGGAATATTACAAGTTCGTAAATTATTGTCCTGTATTTAGACAAAATAATATTTTAAACCCTTCAGAGCTTTACTTATTGTCACTTATGTTAATATATCTTGATTGTATTAGTATAATTATTATGACTACTTCTCATGAATCCTAAATTGTAACGTTAAGACATTACGTTGGCCGATAATAAGAACATGTTGTATATCTGTGACGCATGTATCATAATTTTGTATTAAATCTATACACATTTATTTTGAGAACGCCTGCGTGTATTTAAGCTTCTAAATTTAAGGATCTCATCGCTACTTAAACGCATTTTATATGAAGATTGTGAGAAGTGACCAAGTGACCATATGTTCCAAGTTAATATTCTAAGTTATTTTGAAGCGAAATTTATTAAAATGTCATTCGACGTCTTGATGCCATGATAATGTAACGTTAATGTAATAGTTTAGTTGAAAGTAATAAGACGCAAACAAAAAGACTTTTAACTTTATTCTTTTGAAAATACTAAATTAGAAGTGCATCTTGTGTATATTGACAGCAGAAAAGTTAGAGCTGCGGTTGATAAGACTAGATTAATATTCAAAAAATAAATAAAAATTAGCAATAAGTAGTTTCATATAGTAATAACATTTATTATGTGGCCCCGCTTTCGACTTTACGTACCTTGTAGTATGGCAGCTAAATATGTTACTAAACTTCATCGTCATTTGCTAAGGAGTCCATCGCTTGAGTTGGCTCTAGAATAATTATAGACAATATTCCAACACACATGGATTTGATCTCAGCTAGTGACGACGACTTGGTACGTTTCGTCGATGATTACAGACACGTGTGTTATACTCTATGGCATGCTCAGTTACAGTTCGCCGACCACCAACAGTAGATACTGATTCTATATTATTGGCAACATCAAATTTGAACTTTAACCTCGTGTGTTTAAGGTTGATTTTGAATATCTTAAACCATGCAACATGTTTTTACATGTCAATCGAAATTCAATTGAAGTGCCGATAATAAAATTAGAACTTATAAGTTAGATAATGTTCTTTGAACAGAGCATGCGGTAGCGTATGACACGTATGCGAGAGCGTCCCCGACCCGTTTCAATATGTAATGATATCTCATTCGTAGTGTATCACATTAGGTAGAATTAATACGATCTAGTCCTTACGTTAATAGCTAAGAGATAGTTGTAAAATATCAAGTAGTATGTAACTATGTAAGCGCTCCACGGCTCGGCCAACTTGCGTTACTCGCTGTGTTGTTATATTGTTCGTCAATTAAGTTCGACGAGCACGCTTGGTGCACGCCATTGTGCTCGTGCTGTCAATTCTGTATTTGAGAATTCGTTGCAGTTCATTAAGTGCATGTTTAGCACAATTTGAATTTATAATGTTGAAAAATTTAAATATTTTGAGTATATGAAGTTTATATTATATAATTTTAAAGTTGGCGGCTAGGCGGAGTTACAACAAATCCTAGTGTGTTTATTATTATTATATAAAATCCAGTGAGAAATTATCTACCGCTTAATAATAACTTTAGACATTTAGAAATTTGAATTATACATATTGAATTTATATATTATATAACAGTTTTGAACAAAATTTGACCACGTTTGACATTATTATTCTGCCAAATGCATTCATTTGTTGTGATAATGTAATAAATAATAGTTATACAATTTATTCTAGTAGTTGTCTATACGGCCAAAGGGACAATATAAAATATCCGTGAAATCTGATCATTCGATCAATTTTGATAAATTTGTTAAATATGCTTCTTACTGTCTTGTCATTCGCACGCTTTACGCGCAAAATCAATAGAGAGTATAATCATTTATCGTGTCTCGTTGGCCTTTATTTAGTCAACCCCAAGAACCCGTAACCCTGTTTACCAAACTGTAATGTTACAAAGCGGAATAAACCGTATTATTGCACTGTACTTAGATATAACTTGTGTTACGGAGTCGCAACTGCTGAGCTGAGGTGTGGGCTTGTCAAATCAAGGTCCACACGTACGCAAGGAAATAATAACTTGGATTAAGTGCAAACGAACATTCATATTTCTTACAATATGATAAAACTCAATACTACCTTTATAGTACATAATTAGAGCCGCAAATGTGTGTACTCTCTCACCAGTTGCGACTCCCACATTGCTGTATACCTGCGCGTGCGCATGTGTGTGTGAATGTGTTGACATTGAGTAACGTGTCCTTTATACTGACCTCATGATCTTGTTTGGCGTATTTTTTAAAACAAATGCAGCTTTTACATACGCATATCTTTATCGACAAGTGATAATTATTTATTAAACGATGATTACGACATTAAAATGTATTTTATTTTTTATTTTACACCATGTTTTTCATCTTTTTGCTGAATTTCATATTGAAGCTAGACAATGATATACCTACCCTCTTCGATAACAAACTACTGGAAACATCAGAAACAAAAATACGAATTAATGAGTTAAAATGATTTATTCCAGTCGGAAAAAACAGTCTTAGAATAACACGCACATAATTTAATAAAATTAATTAAATAACAGATAAAATTAATTCATATTTAATCAATAAACCATATAATTCATTGTGGATACACAGATTTGACTATGATAATAAATGTTTTAGAAGTACGACACAACAACAACTGATATTCATCATAATACTTATAATTTGGCAGTTAAACTTCGTTTCCATTACGTGTTTATATGCAACATAAACAGATAGTACATAGACTTTGTTGAAATTCTCATACTATTAAACAGTACAGAATAAAGATAAGAAATTTCCAATATGTTTAACTTTTTACAGACTTTCAAATCGATATGAAGCACGCATATTAATAGCGTTTACAATCCGACTATGGAACAAAGTTACAGGGCATAATAATATGTAGATTGTAAATAGCCAGACGAATTCAGAAAGCTTTTACCTACCGAGCAAATAATCGATATACTTTAACACTATTTTAGTAAAAATAAGCATTTCATGATAGGTTTTACTCCAATAGGAACTATTTAGGTGTTCGAGCCTCTGCTTGAACCACAGTTGAGATTACACGCTGAAATTCGCTATCAATCAATCCTAAAACGTCTCAATCACACGTCAATCATAGAGGGCGTTGCTTAACTTACAGTGTGAAGTTCCCCAGAAACACCGCAGCGCTTGCAGCAGCCATTTTGTTCATCAGTACGCATTTGAAATTCGCGAAGGTTAGACGCTCTCACTTAGAGGGAAATAATATTTCTACAAGTGAGTAATCTACATTATATGGAAAAGTAATGATGGTTTCCGCTCGACGCCCTTGTGCTCAGCGACGCATCCGACCTTGTTCGGAATATCGGTTTTATCCGAAATACCATCTCTTATGGTTTCGACACATTGGTGTTCGACCCGACTCAACGCGTCGTATAGTAAGCCGACACGTAAGATCATGTTTACTCGACGCGCAGTATCTCTGATAAGACGTCGCGCCTATACTATTGACTCGACGACGTCTCATCGATGTCGAATTACTTATACGCCGTGTCGCACAATATTTTTTATTCGACGCATTGTTGGCTACTTCGTCAAGTACCTGTCGCATATTCATGCGGCAATAACTTTTCGTGCGACATTATTATTAAGAAGTTTTTGCTTCGATTACAGATCATGGCGTTAGTTACGCTGGGTGAACTGGCTGAAACGGATGTAACAGAAAAGGATAAAGAAGCTTTCCATCACATAATACTTTCGCTAGATTCGTATTATCCACCGGACTGGCGCGCATGGGAAGTTAGAAACTTCTCATTCGAAGAACTTTTCGGAGTACAACTCGACCAGAAAACCGACGCAAAGCTCAGATTTGCAGTACCCACGATTGACATAGCTCATGCGTTCGATCCTAAGGCACACACCCTTTCGGCAAGAAGATTCAGGAGTATCAAAGCGAGGTTACTAGAATGGCCCCTCGGTCGGGCCCTTATATACGCGCCGCATAGTATCATGGAAAGGGTTCACTTGACTTACTATCAAAAATTTATTGAGACAGTGCGACTACTCAAACCTAAACTGCTTAACAGACAAGCAGCATCCTCACTGCTAAAAAAACCTCAGACCAGAGACGCAGTGGAGACGGAACGCTCTTCTATTTCCCGAAATAGTTGCACATACGTTCCTGATGACACACCAAGAGCTGAGCAATCATCAGTCCACCGGAACGAATCGGGAAACCAAGGTCAAAGCTTATTGATGCAGTTGTTCGAAAAACAAACAGAAATGTTCAGTAAACTACTGTCAGTATCTCAAGAGCAAAATTCTAATAGTTATAAGCAGTTAATTGCCAGACAGGACTCTGGTCCCGCTCAAAATGCAGACGACCTTAACGAATCATTTGAGTCGTTGCCGGATAGTACACAGTCAGGCGCAGATGAGGAACCTGCAGTTGGGCAACCCGACTCTGGTCCAGTAATAGACAATTCAAGTACACGAGAGGCAAAACTTAAAGCACAAATCATCAAGAGCCCAGCGGGAATTAGCGGCTTTAAGTAATAAAGATGACCAAGATCTGCAAGATACTGGTTCAAGTTTTGATTTCAAGCCGCACACGACGGAAGCGGAGCCCAAACTAGCCAAAACAAGTCTCGAATTTTTAAACCAGGGAATCGAATGCCAAAGATTTAACCAGGACGGTTGGTGCTCTATAAGATACGCAGATACACAGAAGCTATTTCAAGCTAATCCTGCCTTCTGTGCGCTGAAAACAAATAGCATTTTGGCTGGGGTCGCTAACTCATGGAAGTCTACGGAAATTCTAGAAAGGGCTGATTTAACCTTGGGAGCAATCACTCATGGATTGCTACAACAACGAAAAAATTTTCAAGACATTCTTGACGGGCTACCTCGAGACGTCAAAAACCAGGTGGGAAAGAACTTTCTGTCAGCAGACTCAAAATTTAAGAAGACTTCAAATGATTTGCTCCAATACGTCTGTGGCCGACGAGCGGAAATTATTCAAGAACGACGCAAAATGTTCAAGCCGTCCAACAAGGCCCTTCAGGACATTCTGACTGCTATTCCACCTTCCGAGACACATTTGTTTGCTGAAACAACACTTTCTGAGGCAATCAAGGAACAAGGCGGAGTATATAATTTTTTTCCCACTAAGAAAAGACCGTTTCAATTTAAAGCAAAGCAACGTGCCGAGCTAAGACAAACAATAGAGGACTTCCCCAACCTAACAAAAAATGGGGGAACAACAACAGGAAGTGACGCATTCGAGGCAGGTTGTTTGAGACAATTCTCAAACTCTCATGGAGCAATGCTCCAAAATCTATACAAAAAATTATTCAATGATACAGCATACCCTTTTTGAAAAAACCTCCCATAATAAAATTTTCAGACGAACTTCTTCGCAATTTTATGACAAAGGAAACCCAAGAAATGACAATAGAAATAAAGAAAATGATTTCGTGCAAGGCAATTCGCATCAGCCGCCTAAAAAGAGGATTCTTGTCCAGAATGTTTCTCCGAAGGAAACCAGATGGGTCCAATCGGCCGATCTTCAACTTGAAGAGACTAAACACATATGTTCAGACCCCGAAGTTTCGCCTTTTGAATCACATGAAAATACCATCTTTAATAGACAAACAAGATCATATGATGAAGATAGATCTGTCACAAGCATATTTTCACGTCCCTGTGAAAAGCAGTCATTGCAGATTTCTCATGTTGGCTTACCAGGGTCGAATTTACGAGATGATTTGCTTGCCATTCGGCCTAGCGAGTGCACCAGCAGCCTTTGCAAAGTTAACGAACTGGGTAGCACATCAACTGCGTTCGCAGGGAATCAAAATTGTGGTCTATCTAGACGATTTTCTGCTTATTCACGAAAATCCAGACACATTAGAGAAGCAAGCTCATTTTGTCAGAGAATATCTGAGGAAACTGGGTATGTTGATAAATTTTCAGAAATCTTCCAGCAAACCCACAACAGAGCTGGAATATTTGGGCATTGTCTGGAACACCGTAAAGAACGAGAAACGCCTGGGAAAAAAGAAAGTAGAACATCTTACTTCAGACATAAAATATTTACTGAATGTGCAACATTGGAGTTGGCAGGATGCCAAGATCATACTGGGCAAACTGAACTTCGCATCATTTGTCGTCCCTCTGGGCAGATTGCATTGCCGGATTCTGCAAAGAGAATCGAATCAACTTTCGAAAGAGAACAGACACAAGAAGATGCCAATATCGCAGAGGGCGCTTCAAGAACTCGACTGGTGGCGCAAAAACAGCAGCCAGAAAACCCGAATACATACTCCAGACCCTGTAGTTTTTATAACAACCGACGCTTCAGATCAGGGTTGGGGTGCGGTAGTCAATGGACAAAAACTATGGGGCACATGGACGACCAAACAAATATCTTGGCACAGCAACCAGAAGGAACTATGGACGTTGTACGAGGTCCTGAAGCGTTTGAGGTCGTTCCTGAAAAAGAAATCTCTTATGTGGCAAACCGACAATCGAACGAGTGTAGCATATATAACAAAGCAAGGGGGTACAAAATCATTGCGACTCCTGAAAACGACAACTATGATTTTAGAACTTTGCCAAATAATGAAATGCCACCTAATTGCTCGTTATATTCCGGGAATTTGCAACGGTCTGGCCGATCGCCTGTCCAGACTAAAATTAATGCCGGAGTGGCATCTCAGGCAGAAGATAGTTTTGTGGATTTTTCGACAATTAGGCACGCCCCAAATAGACTTGTTCGCGTCGAAAAGATCAGCAACTCTGCCATGCTATGTGAGCGAGGATGTGAAGGACATGAACAGCCAATTTACGAACGCATTCAGCAAGAGGTGGGACTATCAACTAGGTTGGATCTTCCCCCCCCCCCTACACTCATTCCTCGAGTACTACGACACTTGAAAACGTCGAAGGGACTATATCTGCTTGTGACACCAAGATGGGAGAAAGCCTTTTGGGACAGAGAAATAAGGAGTCAAGCCGTCTGCTCCCCTCTTGTCATTCCGGATCTGAAGAACAACCTCATAGACCTGCAAACAAACCAGGCCCCGCCAGGGGTCGATCTCCTAAATTTGGTGGTATGGAAGGTACGGGCTGGATAAATCACCTGACCGGGTGGAATAGTTCTGAAAAAGATATTTTAGAGTCATCCTGGAGATCATCAACAATGAAAACATATCGGCCCGCCTGGAACCGATGGCGGGAATACGCTATAGTCAATGAGATTGCTTCTGATAATCCAAATCCTGCAGATATTGCAAAATATCTTTGTCACCTTTATAATACCGTAGGGTTAGCTCCAAAAACTATCGCCCTCCATAAATCAGTCGTGACAACTCTGGCTAATCCGGCTAGGTCTGATGAATTGAGTACACACCCTTTAGTTCGACATACCCTTAAGGGAATTTTACTTCGGAATCCACCTAAAAAGAAACTTATTTCTTGGGCGATAGAAGATTTAATTTCATTTCTTGATACCTATAACCTTAATGAGAACAGCTTGTTTGAAGTTTCAAGGCATGCCTGCGTGCTTTTATTACTTGCTTCGGGAAGGCGAGTCCATGACCTCACGCTCTTTACTCTAGAAGACGAATCATATCAGGATGATGGAGATTGCATAACTTTATGGCCAAAGTTTGGGTCTAAAACGGACTCCTTCACTCACAGACAATCAGGATGTGTCTGAAACAACTTCCATCAAATGTTAATGAAAGGATAAACCCAGTGTTGTGGATAAGAAAGCTAGTTTTGTTATCTCAGTCCAGAAGAGGAACAGTTAAAAGCTTTTTTGTATCAACGAGAGGGAAAGTGAAACCGGCATCCCGATCAATAATAGCAGGATGGATTAGAACGTTATTTCGTAAAGCTGGTATCTCTGCCTCAGCTGGCAGTTTCCGAGCGGCAGTTGCTTCTTCCAACTTTAGTAGTAATCGCTATGACATCGACGAAGTGTTAAAGCGAGGCAACTGGAAGTCTAAAAACACTTTCTTCCACTATTATTTCAAAGAGTTACCTAATGCTAGAACTCCACTGGTAAACCCAGTAGGTGAATCGTTTTCACCATTAGAATGATGTTTGATTGTGGTTCTATAATTATGTTGATTAATACCTTAAATTAATAATTGTTACTTTTGAAGTGATTAATACACCTAAGTACGTTGTTGTTAATTATTTGTTACAAAAGATTGTTCTATTTAAAATATATACATTGATTTCTAGAAACTTTGAATTTCCATTGGCTTTCTATGGTACACAATAATCATTCGACGAGTTAGGATCACAGTACGCCTACGCAGCGCCAGCAGAATATAAACACATCTCAACTGTGGTTCAAGCAGAGGCTCGAACACCTAAATAGACCCGTTTTTCCCCCGAAGGGTAAAAAACGGATATTTAGGTTTCAGCCGAAGCTTGAACCACACCTTAATAGCCTTGCTGGCTATGAGTTGAGGTAGGTACTGATGAACAAAATGGCTGCTGCAAGCGCTGCAGTGTTTCTGGGGAACTTCACACTGTAAGTTAAGCAACGCCCTCTATGATTGACGTGTGATTGAGACGTTTTAGGATTGATTGATAGCGAATTTCAGCGTGTAATCTCAACTGTGGTTCAAGCTTCGGCTGAAACCTAAATATCCGTTTTTTACCCTTCGGGGGAAAAACGGGTCTATTTTGTACTAAACTAAAACATATATCTATATACAATTTCACTGCGCATTGACTAGACACAACATTTGTGCTTAATTTGAAAAAAGCTTAAAACGAAGCGAGAGAAACGTCTAATCTTAGTACTCGTAACTACATCATATTATTATCAATCATCACTTATTATTTCATTGTACCAAGTACCAAATAGACCTGTTTCCACCGATAATATACATTCACCTCTTTAAGTAATGTAACTTTGCCTTATGGCACATCTAACATTCAGTTAGATAACAATAAGAGCAATGCGCAAAGCAGTTGATTACCACATTAGGCATTATGCCGTCCAAATAACATTAGTACTGACATTATATTACTGACCGTGGCTTCACATCTACAAACTAAATGTTGCCTTTAATAAAAGTAATGTAAGTTATCTGGAAGCTAAGTAGTGAACCTTTGGCAACATACATGAAAATGTTTTTGGTGTTTTCCACCGAACATTATTGTGAATATCTGAATTAAATTTAACAGTTATCGAGCGAAGTAACCGGCACATTCAATGCTAATGTTATTTAGCTTGTACAGTCAACAAAAGATATAGGTTTACACCTCCTGCATCAATTAATGTAAATAAATATGTTTTGTCTGCACATCAGCCGGTAATTATCTATGGGTGAAGAATTCGCTGCTTTCTGTGTACAAATACAAATACCAGTGAACTCTAATAAACGTGGACATGTAAATTTAAAATGTGTTTCACAGTGTGTAAACCTATCTCTTTTGTTGACTGTACCTACATGTTTAATTACGAATGAGGTTCGTTACTCTTATAGAGAAAGCTGGATTATACACCAATTTACGAAATAGCGTCGTGAATTCTTTTATCACTTTGATCATTTATTATACCTCATGTTGTGTTTTATACGCTATATAAAAAAAGCGATACTATTTTATGTTTATCCATTTTATTAGCATATGATATTTGTGATGCTGGACGGCAGCTAACTTTATTAGTAGAACATTTTTAGTTTTTAGCTAGTATTAAAGTGCCAGAGAGCTGCCTTGGCAAGACTAGTTAATTTTAAATTAAATTCTGTTTAATAATTCGAACAATGTAATATCAATACAAAAATCTTAATGATTTTTGTATAAAAAATAAAACTATTATACCTTAAACAATAATTAACTATTTAAACAAAACTATCTACAACATCAACATATTACATAACTATGACTGTAAACGTCACAGCACTATAAAATGATCTTAAGAAGTTAAAACCCTCGACGCAAAAAAGCGAACACTACAAAAACACTATGCGTATATGACAACTACCGCAGCTAACAATAGAGCTGATAACTTTGAAACGGCTGAACCGATTATGGTATAACATTAATTTTATACAGCTTTAAATAAAAAAAACCGCATCCAAATCGGTTCACCCGTTTCACAGCTACGGTGCCACGGACAGTCACACACAGAGCGGACAACTTACAACACCCCTCTTTTGCGTCAGGGTTAAAAATAGAAATAGGCATGAGGACTAAAAAAATCTATTTAGTCCGTCAGTTAGATTATCAAATAATATTGGACACGTATTTTTTTTTCGTTCCTCAAATAAAAAATGACGTTGAAATTTTGTGCGACGTCACTATTAGGTACAATTTTACCTAATAGTGACGTCACAAGCCCCCCTCTCCTGAACTTTATAGTTTGTTGTTGCTCTGTATCTTTGTCAATTTTTATTGATTTGATAAATAAAAAAATACGTGTCCAATATTTTTTAGTAATCTAACTGACGGACTAACTAGATTTATTTAGTCCTCATGCCCATTATTAACGTAGATATATAAAATGTCGGCAGTATAAAATTAATTCAAGCGATGTAAATAAGTATACTATATAGATTGCATTTATTATAAAGTACGAGTTATATACTTATATATTATCTAAATAGCAAAATTTTAAAATCAGTGCTTTAAATATTATTAGTGCCATCAATATGTTCCTACCTACTACATTAGGTAATTCCTTGTTTAGGTTATTTATAGTGATCAATGGATTGAAACCCATTTCATCCAAAAATGAAGTATACAGACCCAGCACCAGGGTTCAAAAAATTCCCAGGCATATTCCCAGTCGTCTCCACTGCTTTCGTAACCACACTCGGGAATCTTTTTCCATTCATAATTGTAACTTTGTTGCCAATACCTGGCACTGTTTTCATCCCATTTATCACCACTGGCAAAGAAACCAGTGGTGGCTGCTGCGAACATGCCAAGAAATTCACTCTTTTAGGTGAAATACCGATAATTTTTATTGCAAAATCAATAAAATGATTTGATAATATTTTATACATCATTCCTTAACCGCTTATGATAATTTAACTGGTAAATTGTGTAATAAGATTTAGTAGGTACTAATTTCACATTACAAGCTGAAGTTACAGCAAGGTGGAGAAATATTCTACAATATTTGGTTAGAGTTAGAAGTATTAACCGCCTACTTAGATTAAAACATTTATTTTAATACGATCGTGATATCGATTTGTTAAAAAACAGTATTTAGAACTTTTCATGAGTTATAATATATTATGGCTTTTATAAAATCACAAGCTTATAAACATCTGATCTGTACTACAATAATTAATATTTGTGTAAGACTTGAGCTAACTACTTGTGCGATATACTATGCTATGTGATATATGCACAATCCCTACATAGTGCTGCCTGATAGTTAACTGATATAAATTTTTAATTGTAAAAGAAAATACACTTGAAACAGATCTACTATATAATATTGAGGACTAATTAAATAAAAAAAATCAGATTTTACATTTTGGATTTTTGGACATTTGGATTGATAAATTAGCCATAAGATTATTTGTTTACGTTCTATTCCGAGATTACAGTTATACTATATACTCTTTCGTTTGCAACGATACACATTTTCTATAAAACAGATATATTTTGCTATTTAAAAGCACTTTTCCATTCCTTTTTTTATTTTTTGCATCAAAGCATTATATTTGTAGATAGAAAATGTTAACATGAGTTTATACTAAATTACAAAATGTCTATCTGATTTAAATAAGACGATGGTGCGTATTAACAAGTTTGATTATTCATATTGTGCTCTTTACATTCATTTATAAATTCATTAAGTACATTATTTATTTCAATCAATATTTAATTGTTTGAGTTTCAGGTACACATACGAGTCTAGACACAATATATTGGGGCGGCAAAGCTTAGTCACATGATTTCATACAAACATGTAAATTAAAAGACGTATAAAACATAGGTCTCTCTAGATCTAGGTTTATGTCTATACGCATTACCTATAATATAATAGAAAATTCATCTAAAACACAGTGGACATTAGTCATTCGTCATAACCACATCTAACTTGTGGTTATAACGTCATGTGGTCAACAAATAGTGGGCACCATAGGTAGGATACGATATTTGCGTGGCTTCTATCACGTAACTGTGTGAGCTTTACATTATGCTTCGTGAACGACCGATTCTATCCTCATTACAGAGAATTCCAAATGTTGAAACGGGTTCATGATAGCACTGCTTTTCTTAATAGTAGAAGATCCGAACCCACCTTCACTTTGCTGATAATAGAATGAAACATGTTTTTATAATGAATTAAGTATCTTAGAAAATACACAAGAAATGGGTTGGCTAAAGAAATCCTGTACTAACTATTTTTTTTTAATGGATTAAATTAAATGTCAGTTAATTAAAAATCATTTCAAAAAAAGAGATAAGATAATAAGTAAATTTTATTATACTTTTATATAAAAGGTATAGAACGTTCAGACATTGGTTTGGACCTGGACGAACTACTGGGTTGCCAGGTACAAAAAGGTGTGTAGATGACAGTTACTTTCACTTGATTGGATAATATATACAAAAATTAAAACAACATTCGCGCTGTTTTATGCGTGAATTTAATAGTTTTAACATTATTTAAAAAGTATTTTTTAAGTAATAATTAAAAATAGTCTGCCAGGATTTTTTTAGCCAACCCATTTTAATATATTTTCTAATATACTTAATTTATGTGTTATAAAAGATGTTTCATTCTATTATCAGCTCGGTGAACGTCGATGTAGGTTCGGATCTTAGACTACAAATAATTAAATCCCATACACATTTATGTTTATTGCAATATCTAAAAATATTGAACTTCCTATAAGTTCAGAAATAAATGTAACTGTTTTATCTATAGACTATATAAATGCGGATCATAATACACTTGTTAAAAATGACGGGACTTAATTAATTGGCCAAGACTGAATAAAGCATAATGTAAGAGACACACTTTTTCTAGTTCTACGTCTACTTACTCGAAGGCCGAGGGTCGAAGTGTAAAGTGGAGGTAGCGAGGATATGTTCGAGAGTTTACTTAGATTCTTTCTCCCCTTCCTTCTCGTCTTCCCTGAAGAGTAGGGGGATCATGCCTAAGAAGCAGCCGAGTGTAATGCCTAGTACACGACCCTGAAATAATACATGAGTAATGTAATGAATAATTAACATACATATACACTATCACTATTTTTATTTATTATGAGTGTAATTATTTAAATCATATAATCCTATACGAGCAATTGAACTGAAATTTGGCAGGTATCCAAGTCAGACTAGTAATAAAATGAAAAAGAGTAAGCTTAGTTAATCAAATATAGCAATCTCCTACATATGGCTAGTTATATGATATTTATTATATATACCCATGAGTTGAGTATCATTTAAAATCACGAAAACTTTATAATAAATTCAATATAGTCAACATTTCCAGAGGAAAGCGTTTAATTCTTCACATAAAAGATTGCATTCATATTTTTTTTATTGCGTTGTCGCGATAGACCGCGGAGAAGGAGGATGGTTTCCTCAGAAACTGGCAGGAGGAGGCGCAAGATCGAGAGAAGTAGAAATAATGGTGGGAGGCCTTTGTCCAGGAGTGGGACAGTAATGGCTAATAACATATATATTATTTATCTTATAGAATGCAGATGGAACTGACCATATTAGCGAACCGCCTGCTGACGGGCATGTCGAGCTGCACAGGCGACAGCTTGGGCGCGCCGAGCCCGATGAAGGTGGCGGCGCGCTCCACGTAGTACGACGAGCCGATGCCGATGACGTCACTGAACGTGTTGCCCAGCGCCGCCGCCGCCATCGTCGAGATCGTGATGTACGCGCTCATCGACGACTCGATCCGGTCGCCCTGGAACACAGGTGTTGGTGACGATTAGGCTTGGCGGGTGATTTGGTGACCGCAGTATTATGTTCGAACACACAAGCAAACGCTGCTGCCCGTTCACTTGAATACGACAGTTATACATGAGTTTATGACAATCGGGTCCATCAACTTCAACATGCTTTCTGATGCACGGAGGTTAGTCCCTTAGCCAACCAGACACGAAAATATATTTTTTTTTCTGGCATCTTCCCCACCGCTACGCCAATGAAGTTGTCGTGCAAAAACGTTTAATAAGAAAAAAATATTTTATGTTCCATCATATTCAAGTTCATTTTGTTCCTTTTGTAATTATTAGAAAGACTATAAATTTCATGTAATATTGAAACTAAACATTTCTTTTTATCATTTTAAATAGCTTATAGCTTAGCTTAACATGATCCAATATAGTCAACTATTCATTATATTGTAGGTACGTACATATTTCATAACTGTAAGTATAAAAAATCTGAATATAATACTTACAGCGATAAGCATAATGAAGTTGTCTAAGAATCCAAAACCAATAAATGGTATTGAGTTTGCTAATGACACTGAAAATAATAATAAAAAAACGTTAGATGATACAAAAATAAACAAATAACATATGTATTTGCATTAATATAGTAAATACAAGTTCTTTAAAAAAAATCAGTCACAATTTAATAAAAAATCAAATAACAATTATATTTTTATGTACAATGAGTACATTTAAGAATTAATTCCTGTTGTAAAATATAGTAAAGTACTTACAATGAAACAGCTCCTTGGTAGATGGTTTAGGGACAGTGGCAGCTGAAATTAATATTACAATTTGTTATTTTGTATAAAAACATATGAGCATTAAGCTATTTATTCCTAGTAGCTACTCTACAGCTTTACTGCATAAGGCTCAGTGCTCATTAAATACAACTTTTTAAACAATATACCCTATATTGTTTAAAAACTTGTCAAGTATATCATTATGTACTAATTCTAGGTACTAAACAGTTTGACTAAAAGTGCTGTCCTGCTCAGTGGGATGGGGGCAGCCAATGAAAGAGAATAAGTTCACATGATATCAAATGACTGATGGAATAAGCAACTTACAGTATTCACCATCTTGCCACACAAACACCTAAGATGTGGTACAGCAGTTTAATACAAAATATAGTGTAAAACTATTGTTTTTCTAACATTGACAAATTTTATAAATAATATTACAAGACAGTATGCCTACTAA
The DNA here is from genome assembly GCA_947037095.2 of Nycteola revayana. Lineage (NCBI taxonomy): Eukaryota > Metazoa > Arthropoda > Insecta > Lepidoptera > Nolidae > Nycteola > Nycteola revayana. The sequence continues at coordinate 15,846,478 of OX344851.2, read as the reverse complement.
GCACATAACAGTAGAAATACAATTTGAAGCAACATTGATATTTAGCTTAGGATATACTTATTGTCTTATTATTATTTGGTGCATTTACTACGTAAACATATCAAAAGTCATTCAGAAGTAAAATGAGGTAAATACTAAATATCTTTATTATTTTGTAGCATAGCGCAAAAAATGGCAAGGTCTAATTATATAAGACAAAAACTAAAATGATGAAATAAAATTGAATGAAAGTGCAGCATCACTGAAAATAAAAGTGATATTATTATAAAATAAATAAAATTGTTTACTAAGCTCCAATAACATTTGAAATTAATTAATTTTAGAACTAAGCAGCTAACATACGAAACAAAAACTATGCAATGTACATAAGTATTAAACTTTGTGCTAAACAACTGTTTTACTACAACGGACCTTCTGACCAAGGGATATCCCATCTTGTTCTGTTTTGTTCACAGAATGTGTCTGAAAACATTTATTCAACGAGGTAATTTTTCATCTTTTTTAATGAATTTATGATCATGATTCAAAAAAACAAACTTAAAAAAAACCATATAAAGGTTGAAATAAAAAATTGAAATATATTTTAAAATAATTTAGATATACCTAACTCAAATGCTCACCACCAGTTATAATTGTGTTCTACTAAAAACTTTATTTTTCAAACTTTTTCGAATTAAGTTGGTTGTAATTTAAAATGGTAGGATATTAATCAAAATAACTTCCACAATTTACCCAAATTAAAAGTTATTTAAGTAAAAAATAAGATAATGTTTAACTCTTCAATAAGTAATTAAACTAAAAATAACTTTGTACAAACAGAAGGTGAATAATGAGAACAGAGTCAATGACATCATCTTGGCAACCAGTTTTAACTAGATTCTGTAATTTTGTATTGAACTTACCATACTTTTTCTTGAGCCAGTCTTCTGGTACAGGGCAATATTTGCCAGTGGGGTCCACATCTCCCAGTGAGGGCACTTTACTAGGCCTGCCAAACTTACTCCTCCATCTTTGACAGGCTAATTTATCTGTTAAAAAAATAATAACAAGTCTTAAATCAAAATGATTACAATAATTACATGTATGAAGTAATTGTTTACTAGTGTAACTCACCTTCAAATTCCTCTTTGATTTTGTTAGAATCATACTCAAGTAACGCTTTGAATAACATTTCTCTTTCTTCATCAGTCAAGTGAAGGACAAGTTCGCTCGCATGCGCTTTGGTCATGGGTCCAGTAAATGGTGCCGGCTCCTGGAAATCCTTAGAGGTCGGTCCCAGACCCAAATGACGAATTTTGATTAAAGGAGGTGCAAAGGATTTAAATGTTGAGTTAACTAATGTGGTACTACTCCGCACTTGTAACTTTAGCGATTCATCCAAAAAACACATTTTATAATTTCTAAAGGAGAACAAACTACATCTATTCACAGTCTGTATTGCCTTCATATTTGCAAATATTTAACACAAACAAAAAGGAATTTCCACGAATTTCAGTAAACAAATTCTATTCCACTTAGATAAAACACTACGTTCCGTCTTACGATTATTTCTGTCAATGTCAGCTGCCAAAGTCTTTAAAAATAAAATTACATTGAGTGTAAAGGAGTGGTATTAAGGCGAAGTACGCTGTGGACGACTATGGACGCAACGAGCGATGCGACACAATGTTAATACAGTTTAGTACTGACCAGACTGTGTGCAGAGTAAGAGGCTGAGAATAAACTGGATGAACTTGCTTCACAACACTTTTTAGTATTTAGGTATTTAAGAGTTCACGCACGAATATTATATATGATTGATGTTTACCCAAGTTTATATTATTATTCTTTAGAAGATTTACAGCATTTTATTTAGTTTATTAACACAACACATATTACTTTTTCTTTTATGACAGACACGACAGTTCAGAATATATTTTTGTTTTTTGAATGTCACATAGCTCTTTTTTTGAATACGAATATAAATGTCTCAAAGAGTCTTTATTCACTTAATGCTATGCAACCTCTAACAAATGTTACACAGGGTTTTCCATACATTTCTTAAGAACCAAAATGGTTCAATTTAAGGTGTTAAGAAATTCTAGATTTTTTGTCTGATTGCGACTCTTCATCTTGATACTTATACTCTTTTTTTTTTTTCCTTTCGGTCCCCTCTGGGAACTTTTATACTTATGCTCTCTGGCATGGTTTGACAGGATTTATTGTCTATGGGGATAAAGAACATATAATTACTAAATTAATTTGACAGATTCTACAAAGAGAACAAAATTACAGCTGATTATTTGGAAAAATTGACAAAAGTCAGTCAGTCAGAATCAGCTCGAACTGAATTCTTTCACCGTAATAGTGACGGTCTGCAAACAGTATAATGCGTTGCATGATAAATTGAATGATAAGTGCGTGTAAATATTGCAATAAATTGTAAAAATACTGTTCAAAGTTCAAGCGGCTTTATGATATAATCGACCTGGTTTGACAACCACAATAACAACACGGGTCAATGACAAACAGTGTTTTAAGTTTTAGTGGCGAAAGTGGTGCGGAAACGTGTATTTAAAGAATTAACAGTGACAATCACGATGCATGATGTTGGAGGGACTAGTAGCTTGGGTTTTGAACAACTACTTAGGGAAGTATGTGGAGAATCTGAATACGGATCAGCTGAGCGTAGCTCTCCTGTCAGGTGGGTACTCATTAGTTTCTCCACCACAGCACCACTGCGCAAATGTGTTGACACTCGGCGATATATTTAGAACTATGATAAGTCTAATTGCACATGAGAAACATGCAATACAACTTTCTATTTATAAACATTAATATTATGTTATCACCAGATTATAAACATTCAACACAAAACAGTTTCTTATTAGATAATGTTATAATTTATGATAAGGGCTGCAGCCAGGTTAAAAGTACCCTAAACCAAAGGACATGCATGAGGAGATAAATGAATGTAGTAGAGGCGAAAGTGGTATGACTAGATCATAGTAAGTGGAAGGTTGTGGTTTCTGCCTACCCCTATGTGAAAGAGGTGTGAATGTATGTACATACATCATAGGCTAACTTGCCTCTACTACTCCATTTTATTTGTTTCCACATACACTTATGACAACTTACAACTTTCTTAATAGGCATTTTAAGATGTTAAACCTTAAAATTTTATCACCTGAATATGCTTATGGCATTGTTTTTAAAGAAATAAAATAGTTATGTCATTCATACTCATTCATATAGTGTTAAGATTTACTATTATACAAAAAGACTACTCCAGTGCTGTTATATGGATACATCAGCAACCTCTGCTACTTGTCCATCAATAAAAAATAATAATAATAATATTGCAGTGAGTATTATTTGTTTGAGGACTGAAACGGGAACAGAGGGCCCTCCAATAGTTTGCTGAGTGCACCATTCCTACACTCACAATAAGGATTTTTAAAAACTTCATGTCAATTTTCTAGAGTACATCAGTATAGGCAGAAAAAGAAATAAGTCACTATGTTTAATTTATTTATTTATGCTACTCCTTAATGATATGTTATTTAATGAATGGGATAGCCAGGATACAGAGAAACTAACAGAGATCTCTAGTTTTAACTATTTTGTACTAACTGTAGTTATTCTAGTAAATAACAATCATTTTTTAGGGTTCCATACCCAAAGTGTAAAATGGGACCCTATTACTTAGACTTTGCTGTCTGTCTGTCAGCAGGCTGTATCTCAAGAACCCAAGAACAAGAACTGTAATTTTTTTTACAGATAATGTATTTCTATTGCCACTATAACAACAAAGACTATAAATAAAAATAAAAAAAAATTAAGGGGATCCACAAACTATTTTTTTTTCTGCTTTTTTTGCTTGATATCAATAACAGCATTAGGTAGACGCTTGAAAATGATACGGAACCCTTGGTGCATGAGTCCGACTCGCACTTGACCAGTTTATTTATATTTTATCTTGCCTCATATATTTAAATGGTAAATGCAGATTACTGACACTGATAGAATAAGTGATGATTTATATAAATACTTTAACCTTTTTTACAATATATTAGAAGTTATAATAAGTCAACAATTTTAAAAAAAGAATATTGTACTTATATAACTATAGGAAAATGATGTAACATTTTTTTGGCATAGCAGCTAAGTAAGTAAATATGAAACCACATATTTTTTAAATGTTTACAAAAAAAAATCTATGCACCACTGTCTAACATAAAAATATCTTAAAATCTTTTTTATGAATTTCATTGGCCCATTAGATAACTGGGCCAATGAAATCTATAACTTGAAAGTAAATTTCTACAATATGTTTTTCTACAATATTTTTAACTAGCTTCCTGTTTGCGGTTTCACCCATTCCTGTAGGAACTTTTAAATTAAATATAGCCTATATCCTTCCTCAATAACTATGCTATCAAGCAGCGAATGTTTTTTTTAAATCAGACTGTAGTTCCTGATTAACATATTTAAGCAATATTTCAAAATTGAGATTAATAAAATTCGACCACCGGGCACTACCGTCCCCGTTAGAGACGTGTTACAAAGAGATTAATAAATTTCGATGATCGGTAGGGTTCCACCGTAGCCTAATTGGCTAAGGCATTGGGGGCTTTACCCAAGGATGCAGATTCGAATCCTGCCGGTGGTCGAATTTTATTAATCTCAATTTTGAAATATAGTATAAGGTAATCTTTCCCATAAAGAGTTCAAAAACATTTAATAATGTGAAATAGGGCGGTGTCATCGTTTAATATTTAATACCAAATGTAACTTTGGAGATATTTATCGAAGTAATGCGAATCATTACCGATAGATGGCGTGCCTACCGTCCCCGTTAGAGACGTGTTACAAAGAGATTAATAAATTTCGATGATCGGTAGGGTTCCACCGTAGCCTAATTGGCTAAGGCATTGGGGGCTTTACCCAAGGATGCAGGTTCGAATCCTGCCGGTGGTCGAATTTTATTAATCTCAATTTTGAAATATAGTATAAGGTAATCTTTCCCATAAAGAGTTCAAAAACATTTAATAATATTTAAGCAAATAAACTCTCTTGAGCTTTCTATATTTATATTAGTATGTTTATTTTTAACTTAGTTCATTCCTTTCTCAGGGAAAGTGGAGCTAGAGAACCTCCCCCTAAAAAAAGATGCACTTCGCCACCTTGGCCTTCCTGTGGAGATCAAAGCTGGGTTCATTGGAAAGGTCCAGCTCCAAGTGCCAGTGCGACAGATCCGTTCAGCACCCTGGCTTATAGTCATAGAAAAATTATATCTAGTAGCAGCACCAGTTAATTTGGATGAGGTAAGTGGAAATAATATAATTGTCTATATAAGTAACTGGTGTAACTCTTGTTCCCGTCGAAATATCATAATGAAATATAGCCTACAGCCTTCCTTGATTAATGGGCTATCTAACAATGACATAATTTTTCAAATCGGACCAGTAGTTCCTGACATTTGTGTGTTCAAATTCAAATAAACAAACTCTTCAGCTTTAATATTAGTATAGATTAAATCGTCCATATTTTAAGTATAATGGGCATTATAATATTATAGGTGACATCACACCTAATGTACTGCTCTGAGTGTTTTCCCCAATTGCTTGAGATATCTCACAATTAATTTATACAACATTATTAATATTTTAGTTGTAATAGTTCTATAATAATTTCAGCAGAACTTTGTATCATAGGGGATAACATAAAATTTGTCCATTGTGTAAAGAATTTCTCAGGAGCTAGATTTATTTACAAGGTCACTTTTGATGTCTATATGATATGACAGAGTAATCTAGAAGCATTATTTTGGTCGAGATATTGAGATGTTAAGATAAGAAATAAAAAGATTACAATGTTGTTACTAAACATGTAAACAGAAGATGTTTTATATAAATATTTGAAGTATGAGATAGGTAGAACTTGGTACACTCAATGAGCTGCTTGACTGGGAAAGTAGGTACCTCCAAATGGGTAGGTACAGCCAAATAACATCTACTGTACTAGCACTAGATGTTTACTATTTGCCTGATCACGAATGAAAAAAAAATACAGATTAAATAACCACATCTAATTACTAATATTTCAGAGAGAAACAGGCTGAGAATTTAATGCCCATTATGTTAAATATTTTGCATAGAATATAAAATCTTTTTTTTTTTGTAAGGAGAACCCTTTTCAAATAATATGGTGCCATAACCCCACGTTGTTCCTTGGTCACCGTTAGGGTTGCCAGGTCCCCCTAAAAGCCGGACAGACTAGCCATTTTGGCCGGACATTTAGGTAAAAAGGCCGGACACATTATTGAAGATTTTTAGTCTGATTATTAATGGGTATGATAAAAAAAAAGCAAAAGCAAAAGCTTAGCAAAAGGCGTTGTAAAAACCTAACAAAAGCCGGATTATTTTGGCCGGACACCCTACCAAAAAGCCTAACTATGTCCAGCTTTATCCGGACGCCTGGCAACTAATCACCGTGCATTGTGCTGTTCCGCTTATGCTTTGCTTCTATCTTGGGGGCATTTCCCTTCCTAGGAGAGAGCAAGTACATGCTGCAGTGTACAAGCAGTCCGGCCGGCAGCTTCTCTTTTTGTCTGGAGGTCTTTTTTTAGGAGACATTAAATTTAATGTCACGAGGTTTTTGCTACTTCACCGGGCATAGTCCAGACGTCCGCTACGAGAGCATCCTAAAGATTTCGAACTGATATAGGTAACCGTGATATTGCGGCGCATTCGAAACGAACGTACTTATATTTTACATGAGGTTAACTACTCTACTGGCTTAAATGTGATAATGGCATTTAAGGTGACAATACTGTCTAAGTCGCGATGACAACATCTGATTTATGATGTCATTGCGCATAAAATTGGAGACCAACATATTAGGCGAAGGTCAAACAATCGCCAGTAATTTGCCTTTAGTCTTTTATTTATTGTTTACATTGTGGTACATAGTTAACATCAAGTTGTTCTTCTAATGAGTTTACATAATACAGAAGTAAAACAACGTCGATTATTTTTGTAGCAGATTGCCTTCAAGGCATTTCCAATTATCCATTTTCGATTCCACTTTCGTCAGCTATTTTATTTTCTCTAAACGGACTTAAAAATGCGTAGCCTGAGCCGAGAGCATGTTGTGATCAAATAGAATAGCTTCAAATTAAACTTTCCGCTACGTACATTTCCTGTGCCTTTTTTGCGATTTATTTTAGTGTAGGCACTCATTTGAATATTCTGGCATTTTGTACTTTGATCCAGATAAGCATGTGTTGTAATATTACGAACAATACTGATAAGTGGGGCTATATGATAATTTTCTGACTCAACGTCTTATCGGATGTTATAAAATGCACTCATCTAGTATAATTAAATACACAATAATACACGACACGCGACGGACAGTAATGGATTTAAAGTACAGAATATGATGATTAACTTTAGCTGACAATATTGGACAACCTCCGTATTAGCGGCTTAGCGGTATAAGTCTCGCTTTAAGTCTCGGAGGGCGTAGGTTCGATCCCCACGCCGGACAATTTGTGTAAAATCTAAGATTGCTTTTCCGGTTGGTTGGAAATCCAGAATTTGTAAGCTTGTTTTAGAAAAAACAATGAGGTCAAAAATATTGGCTGCTAGCCTTTTTGGTTGAGATTACACAAGTAAAGCGGATGCTGAGGTCAAGGCGCGATGTACCAATGTCAAGTAGTCTTAGAAGTCTCTACTTACATTATTCTTAATCTATATAAAGTAACATGTCCTTACGGACTATCTGATTCATCAACGCCGAGGCAAAACTACTGAAGCTGAAGAAAAACACGTGATATTTGGACCGTGGCTTCCTTTTGTGACGTTTAGGTCCACTAAGAAGGGATTTTGGAAAATTTAACCATCTAAGGGGTAAAAAAGGGGAGATTTCATTATAAAGCTACGGAAACATGAGTGACGAGGGTGAAACCGCCCGCGGGAAGCTAGTAATACATGCAAAGAACGATTTACTCGAAGAAATTGTGTACAGCAATGGTTACGTCAAGTCAATGCGTCGTTACATTGAAACATAATTGAAATGCCGCAAAATTACTAATTGACACCAGTTTGCTAAACTTACATTCACCAATGCGCAACGCTAAAGTTCACTTTTACAGTTAGTTAATGTAATTAATGAGCATAACAGAAATATTATACATATTTCAGTTGTGCTCATTAATTACATTAACCACAGTGTATGAGCAATACTTTCATTAAGTATGTATTATTATTAATAATATAATTAATTTGAGTATTTACTACTAAATATTAGAAGTATATAATTATTAAGACATAAGTAAGAGCCTAAATTAGTTGATGTCTAATTAAGTTTGTTATGACATCTACTGGTCTACTGGTCCGATTTGAAAAACTCTCAGTGTTAATAGCCCATTTATTAAAGAAGTTTATGTTTAGTTATGAAGTTCCTACGGGAACAGGAGCGGGTGAAGCCACGCGCAGGAAGCTAGTAAAGAATCAATACTATGACAAACTATTTTACAATACATTGGCATATGCACGTGTTAAAGAAGCCAACGATCACTAAGGCCCGCGTGCGTCGAAGGTTGATCCTAGAAAATCTGTTCTAGCGGTTGTCAGTCGCATTTATACAAAGCCCATTGGTACTTGGTAGGTATGACACTTTGGTACTTACGGTGTTGTTTAAATTCAAACATCTCGAAGATTTAGGAGTAATTCCTAAATCTACGTAATGTTTCCGTATTCCAAAAGGCAGTTAGGTTTTCAGATTCATCATCACCATCATGACGTCCACTGCTGAACATGGGCCTCCTCCCGAGGAAAGGTTTTTGCCATAGTCACCACGCTTGGCAGGCGGGTTGGTGACCGCAGTATTATGTACACAGGGCAACGCTGCTGCCCGGTATACGATTGTTATAGATAATGTTATAACAATCGGGACTAACGGCGTGCTTTCCGAGGCACGGAGGGTAGTCCCTCAACCATCCAAAACCGGAAAGAAATTTAGAATTTACACAAAGATTTCTTGTCCGGCGTGGGTATCGAACCCACGACCTCCGAGATTTAAAGCGAGCCAAATACTGTAACGCTACGGAGGCTTTCAGATGAGGTCTTCGTAACATCACTTAGAGTATAATGCGATACGATATATTATTATCACCAGTACGAATCCATATTCCCCCTATTGATGACTTTCGAGAATTGGTGCCCATGCACCAATTCTCGAAAGTCATCAATAGGGGCTGTTATGGAGTGTCATAAAGCCTCCGGCATACGGCATCAAAGGCGTAAATGACACCCATTACCCGCTTAACTGAACTGTTCCAGTAACAGTTCCTTGTCTTTTTATAGACTCCAGGTATTGCAGACACAATAACCTCGATTATCTGGATGAGATTTGCTATTAGTCAACGAAGAGGCAGTTTTACCAAATGTTTTTCTCTTCATATTATTTTGCTGAAGCTGAGCCCACTACAAAATCCGTCGCAGACTTTGTCGACTTGTCATAATGTTAAAATATTTTTTATAGCACAGTTTGACCTAAACCCGCATTTTACGCACGCTTTTCCGTGCACGGTGCGTAAATTAATCGACTATCTTCACAGCGAACAAATGAAAGAGAAAAAGTGACAGCGGAATCAAAGTGAAACGCTGACATATAGTTCGTTTCGCGGAAATCGTAACTTTTGGTTTGAAATGGAGACTTTGGGCAGTGAATTTAGCGAAGATGAGAACAATGAAATTGATCCGGACACGATAACAGAGATGGCGAAATCGGCGACGGTTGTTAAATGAATAATAAAATGATGACATTAAAAATTGCAATGATTTGAATGTGACTTTTAAATTAATAAATTCACCCCCCCTACTCCCCCCACCACCGCCGTTTAGCACCCTCGCTACGCTCGGGCACTAACTTCACGCCGTACAATAATAGGCTGCTTAGGTCACACGTATCGTAATCCACCACTCCCCGCGAGTCCGGGGCGGGTTTATGGCACATCTGCTATAAAATAGTATACGATACTCGTGACCTAAGTAATGTACTATTAACACCTATCATCAGTAATGCTAAATGCGTGAGAAGCTAAACGAATAAAAAAAGAAATTAAATCTAATAGTTTGACTTTTACAAATTTTCTGATTTCTGAACCAAAATATAGGAGGCGGCAAAGTTCTTGTCGACCTCATGCATCATTCATCATTAAACTGCCGCACGGTTGGCTAGGATATTCTTGTACACGTTAGCTATATCTATTTATTGCTTCAGTGGGACAGCTCCGTGGAGGCGAGCATCGCGCAAGAGCGCAAGACAGCTCTGCTCGACGCGCTCGAGGCGCAGTGGCGCGCCGAGCACGAAGCGGCGGCTGACGCCGGGTACTATGCCACCTCCTACTCCTCCTGGCTCAGCTACGGCACCGGACTGTTAGCCAACATCGTAGAGAACCTGCAGGTGGGTTATCTTACACGATCTGACGAATGAAATTTTAAAATTAATTAAAACGTGGCCAAATAAACTAGTTTTTTCTCTTGTGCTTATAGCTAAAGTTGACGGACGTGCACATTCGCTACGAGGATTCGATCACATGTCCGGGCAACGCGTTCGCTTGCGGGCTGACGGCCGAGTCACTATGCGCCGAATCGTGCGACTCCGAGTGGCGGCGTGGCTTCACGCTGCTGACCGACCCCGAGGGCTGCTCCTTCAAGCTACTGGAGCTGAGCAACCTGGGCGTGTACTGGGACGCGCTGGAAGTGCCCGCGGGGATGTTGGCGCACTGCACGCACAGCGCGCTGGCCGAGCGCATGGCGGCCACGTGGCGCGCCTCGCATCAGTTCGTGCTGCAGCCGGCCAGTGCGCGGGCGCGTGTTCGTCGCGAGCGCACAGAGCAGCCGCTTCGGTCGCGCACGCGACCGCGACTCGACTGCCTGCTCACGCTCGACACCGTGCTGCTCAATCTCACTTCTGTAAGCTACTCAACAATCAGTCATCGTTTCCCTTATTGTATTTCTTGTAGCCGTTGATGTAATAACACTTGCGGGTATTGTTTTTAGCGTCAGTACAACGAGGCAGTGACGTGTACGGCGGGGCTCGGCCGGTTGGCGCGCGTGCGAGAGTTTCGGTCGCTTCGCCCCGCCGCCCCTGTCACTGGGAATGCGCGTGACTGGTGGCTGTATGCGCTCGCCTGCCACCACCCCGACCATCCGCGTGAGTCGTACACTTATGTAACATTAACATACATACAATATATTATCACGCGTTTCAAAATTGAGATTAATTAATAGTATATGGTAAACTTATCCGTAAAGTGTTCAACATATTTAAATATACTATAATGCTGATTTTCCACCAGAGTGGCGAGACGAGACGAGGCGAGGAGAGAATTGAAATTTGTATGGCAAATTTTCAATCCTCTCCCAGCGCATCTTTGGTGGAAACAGTGTGGCGAGACGAGGCTAGGCGAGACGTGAATTGAAATATTTGTTTGTGTAAAAATGAACCGTATTGCTTCCGAAATAGAGTATAAATTACTTTGCAACAGAAACACGCTTCTCGCGAGATGCTTATTGTTGTTCATTGCTACTTATTACCGTGTTACCTGAGAATCGCGATGGCTATTTTTAGTGGAAAAGGGTCAGTGCGATTCCAATTCCGCCTCGTCTCGTCTCGTCTCGTCTCGCCCCTCTGGTGGAAAATCAGCATAACGCGTCAAAAAGTGATATATTCACGTTTCTCCTATTGAACAACTATGTGTTAAATAAATACACCTTCTCTATATTTAAACATGGTACTATTGTCCCAGTAACACGACCGAAGCCGACATGGGAGTCCTGCCAGAAGCAGGCCAAGGATACGGTGGCTTACGTGGAGGCCTGCCTGCTGACGCTCAACAACCCGGCGGCGACGCTGCCCGCCGACACCAAGGCCTCCAAGGACGAGTACGAGTGGCGCACCGCTCTGCCGCTACTGAAGGCGTTGAGAGAGGTCAGCTAGTGGCAACAAAGTATTTCATAAAGCTTTTTTTCATTTCCACTGTTTATATGTCCGCATTGCAAGAAGTTGCTGAGCAAAGTGGACTAAATGGTGACTGAATAATACTGTAGACATTTGTGAAGGGTAACAAATAAAATAAATTTACAGGTAGCAATGCGCAAAGTGCCAAAATCAACTCCAGTCTCGACTCCAGAAAAGCCAGGCAGCTCCGGCCGGTCTATGCTAGTGCACTGGTTCCCACAGTGGTGGGGGTGGTATGGCGCCCAAGCGCAAGATTTGAGAGCATCCACCCCAACACCAGTCCCTACTCCTACACCTCCCCTCTCAGCTCCTGGAGACTTGGAAGAAGAAATCCTGGATGTAATAGCAGACTCGTTGGACAACAATACAATGTTGAAGAGAGATACAGTGTTCGGCAAGTTTGAGTTCATACTCAATAAGGGATCCCTCAATTTGTCCATGGAAGAGGAAACTGATAATGCTGATAATGAGTAAGTCATTCAATCTGTTATGTTATCTTATATTTATTAAAGTATAAATTTAATTGCTGTTAATGAAAAATATTAGTTATTGTAAAGAGTCCTTCTAGGTTTAGTAGTAGGTTCAATCAGTAAAGTTGGACGTTGAAGTACTCGTTTCATCTTTTACTAAAAGTAAATAGAATATGTCAAGGATCATAATCTTGTCATCGTTATAATATATTTAAGCAGTTGATCACACTTGTCATTTATTTATTATAATTACAAATAAAACTCAGGAAGAGGCAGTTTATTTCACTCCGCCGATCTTGAATTATGTTCGCAAAAGAAGATTGATATCCTGTACTGATAAATAGCTGGTTCAAAACCGGTTCGAAGGGCTGAAATTGTCTAGTGTTATTATTGGGTTAGCGTATAAATGCTGAGACCGTATTATCTCTGGATGCCTCGTTCTTCGTACAGGCGTGACTGGTTTAATTTAGTCAGCCGAACCAATGTTATTGATGATTATGGATGAGGCAACCGGTGCTAACTTGTAACCCTGGGCATAGTGTAGTGAGTATGTTTGCTCGTGCCGCAGCGCGCCGGGCGGCGGCAGCGTGGAGCTGCAGTTCTCGAGCGTGGTGGTGCGCGTGGAGTCGCGCCCGCGCGCCGCCAGCCACGCGCTGCACGTGGCGCTGGGCTCCGTGTGCGTGCGCGAGCGCATCACGCCCGACACGCTCTTCCCCATACTCATAGCGCCGCAGGTCAGTCTACACTCACGATAATATGGATTTCTAATACTATGGTCTTTACCCTCTAGTAGAATTGATCGGTATTTGATGATCCCGTGTCTCCCCAGGGAGTGATCCGCGAGGGTCTGAGTGCGCTGAGCGCGTCGGGCGCGGCCATGTCGTGGTGCCGCTCGCACTCCTCCGGCCCGCAGGCCGTGCCTGCGCTGCAGGAGCCGCTGTTCCAGCTCACCTACGAGAAGAAACCCTTCGGCATCAACTGTGACTATAAGTGAGCACCGATAACGATAATCTTATTTACACGGAATTAAAATGTTTGTATTATTGTAATGATATTGGCATAGCATTTACTACCATTTAAAGTGATAATAATATATCAGAGGTCATTGACAGCCTTGACCATAATTAGTTTCAACAGAATACCCAAGTTTATACTGTTTAAATGTTGTAAAACTATTGCGCTTTTATCTACAAAGTGACAGTTATTTTCTAATTTCAATTTAAAAATAAAAAATAGAAGGAAATAACAGCTTAGTATTACGTTAAAACTATGATATATCTTATGCGGGGTACCGCAAGGAAGTGTCTGCGAGTCTGTTTTGTTTCTAATATTTTTTCTGGTTTATGCAATACTCTGTTCGTAAAAACTATTATTATATAACTTGAGTTGCCCTAAAACCTAATAATGTTGCCAAAATCAACATTTTGCTAATTGTGTTATGAGCTTCTTCTTTCGTTGTGATGTGACCGGCCGTAAAGTTAGTATTTTTTATATTATTTAGGTTGTGGGTGAAATCTTCATCTCTGGAGGTAGTGTACAACGCGCAAGCGGCGCGCTGGGCCCAGCAGTGGGCGTGTGCACCGTGGGCGCGCGCCTATCAGCATGTGCGGGACTCCACGCGGGCGAAACTTATGACGCACTGGGAACAAATGATGCACGCGCACCCGGTACGTACCACCAGGAATTACTCCGTACAATAGACAGGTAGCAGTGCTCACCGAGAATATTATGTATGAGAGGTTTCTGATAAAGTTGTCTCTGCCCAAATTATTAATGCCCAGCCAAAGGTTCTAAATACTGGAAAACTGATATCTGAAACAAAAGATTATTTTAATATTTTAAAATAGGCTTACCGAGGATTTTTTTATATGAAAATAGCAATTCGTTTTGTAACCCTCAAACGGAGAGTAGTTTATTTGATAATTATAATAAATAGGTTTTGAAATTTGTGACAAATCGAGTCCAAAATGCGAATGTCCCTTTGCCCTATTAAGGATTAAAGAAAGTCATGAAACTTTTTAACACGGGAATATATTATTTTTATTTTTTATTTGATGCATTTCGTTTATCGACCTACTTTTAATACGCGTCCTAAGTCATAGAAAACTGGTAAGATCTAGATAAAAGATACTTACCATAGTATGTTGTGGTAGGGCGAGCGGCGCACGTGGCACGTGGAGCTGGACATATCGGCGCCGCAGATCCTGCTGGTGGAGCAGCTCACGTCGCGCGACTCGGGCGTGCTGCTGGTGGACTTCGGGCGCCTGCGCCTCGCCAACGCGGGCCTGCCCGCCGCCGCGCCGCACACCCCGCCCGAGGATGAGGGTAGGAACTCTGCGCACACCCATTACACCTCGATTCCCAAACTTAAGGCGAGACTCCGAGGTCCATGACCTAGAGATATAAGTCTCGTTTTAAGGTTGATGCATATAGTGAGATTTGATAGTTTTGGCGGCTATGCTTGGTAACAAAAATGCTCTTAATCTTCGTAGTTTCTTGCAAAATGGTATGGTGGAACGCGGGCTATAATAGCAGCTAGTTTTGACATACTCGACAAAAAAAAAGCGTTAACACTGACAAACAGCTATAGTCAATATAAAAGAAAATGGATATTAAAAAATACGATTTGTTTCATTTTTTAAAATATGTGTCCAACAACATTGATGGTGGCAATTATTTTCACCCTCAGATGAAAATATCACAGGAATTAGAATTTTGACAGAATCCTTTACAACATCTGTCAAATTCAAAACTCATATTTTTATCTGACGATTGCTCATTAGTATTGTTATTGTTTATAAACATAAAAAAAAATATACATATATTCCAATATCCGTATTTTTATTAAACTATCGTCGCTGCTTGTCAGTCAGCGATATCGTTTGTCCATGAAAAGTTGCGTAACCCTGTCTTTTGCCGAGAAAAAATGCCATTTGTTGCACTTACGTTCGTCGAGCTAATGTAATATCTCACCACTGATGGTTGACATATCGCACTGTTGCCCTAACGTGTGCCGCGTTATGGTTTATCGCACCCAAAAGGCGGAGTCGAGAGAGGTTTTGAGATGCTTCATAAGTACCTACAAAACCGCGTAATGACATGAAGCAATATTTCTGTTGCTATACAGAGATGTTCATGACCCCGTGCTCCACCCCCCCGGGCAGCCTGCTCTCCCCGGGCTCCCCCCCGGAGCCGCCCCCCATCCTCAACCAGTCCTCGCTAGATGCGCACCACCTGCACAACAGACTGTACGACAGGTGAGTTGTAACACTGTTCATTATTGTTTACAAGCGTGATATTGAGAGAACAGTTGACTCCTTGTTGAATTTGAGATTTTGTTAATTCATTTCAGGGCGTTTTGATTAAGTAATTCCGGAGTATCAATATTCCCCTATTCAGAATTAGTTTCGAAGAGAAAGATAACATTTTTAAGACAATATTTTGTGCTTTCAATGTAAAGAAATAGCTAACAAGTCGCTTTGTCTGTCAGGTACAAGATCGAGTTGAGCGACCTGCAGATTCTAGTGGGTCGCGCGCGCGACAACTGGAAGTACGCGCACACCAAGAGCACCTCCTCGCTCCACCTGCTCGATAGATTCAGTATATTGCTGCAGGTAGGGTATATACGCTAGCCAGCTATACGAAATGTATACGCGGCATATTTTGAATCATAGATAAGCGGCGCCAGGCTTATCTATGATTCAAAATATGTCGCTTGTAGTTTTGTCGGAAATCGAGAGTTACCATTTTTTACCCTTCAAACCCACCGTTTACCACTTCCTAACCTCAGATCGCCCGTAATTTACTTTTTCTTTCATTTTTGTTAAATTCTCTTTCTTTTCCAATGTGTTTCATACTTCTATATATTTTTTCATATATAGAAGTCGAGAGTCGTCGTAGATGGTCTAGATTATAGAAAGATATATGTAATTGTTGTAAATAAGTTTTGTAATTAGCCTTTTTCCTGGGAAGATTTAAAAAAGATCCACTAAGGTGCTGCCCCAGCACCGGTGATGTACTCTCCCACCGGTGCTGCCCCTATCGGATCTTTTTTAAATCTTCCCAGGAAAAAGGCTAATTAAAAAAGATAAACATACTTTTTTGTTTAATTTACCTAATATTGTTTTAACTTCTATATTTTTCTTTCAAGTTTAAATTCGTAAAAGTTGCGAATGCAAATGCGAATATCATAAATCAAACGAATATTTGCGAATAATAATAAATACACTTCTTGTATTGCCTGTCACAAATTTAATACATTTAAAGTTTAGTAACTTCTAGCGGTTGCGCCCGCAACGCCCGTCGTCCGCGTTAATTTTGATTTGTCTGTACAACTTTTCTATTTTTATTTTATTTATTTATTCTTTATTGCACACAGTAAATATATAACATAAAATTTATACAACGGAAACAACATGTACAAAGGCGAGCTTAATTCAATACTGAATTTTCTTCCAGCAATTAATTTATTTTATGTCTAATTTATTATATCCAATGAGATACATTCAGGAGAAAGTGTTTTATTCATAGAGATTTACAGTTTAAATGTTCAACATCGCTCTTAACGTTACTTATTCGCGTCATCTGCGTCGTCGTCTTAGAGCGATCTGCACACTTATGAGGCACGGGTCGCTCATTTTATTCTCAGTGTCAATTCCAAAAAGCTATAAACGATGAATATTGTATGTTTTGCATGTACGTTGTGCAGGCGGAGCGGCGCGTGGTGCACACGTCGGACCCGCAGTACCCGGCGGCCACGCTGTGCGGGTCGCTGCCCGCGCTGGTGGTGCACCTCAGCGAGCACAAGCTGTTCGCCGTGCGCGCCGTGCTCGCCAACGCGCAGCTGCTGCCCGCGCACAGGTACCGCCCCGCCCTCCCCACATCCCTACGGCCAGACTAAACTGTTTAGTTATATCACCTATCAATATCACCATATTCTGGCTACCTTGGATTAGACAACCAATACCTTATTCCTTGAGGTGAATTGTATTGTTTTTTAAGCATTATCTGTTGTGTCAGTGGGCAGTCCCCGAGCACGGAGCACCCGGAGGACGAGGAGGAAGAGGAGAACAGCTTGAGCTCGGAGACGGAGCGCTCCGAGCTGTCGCAGCATCACAACTCCACGCTCTTCATGCTGCAGTTCGCGATAGAGCAGATGTCGCTAGAGGTACCGTTGTTCACAACATTGTAGAAGGTGTGAGTGAAGCGTATAAGTGTGAGCTCAAAGCTAGCTAGATTCACAGCCGTTTGGCTATACAGGATTTAGGACTTTTGTCTACTTGCCCTCCTTTGTACTTATAGATATGTGTAAGAGCTCGCATCGTGCAATTTGTCAAATCATCATTTCGTAATTATGCATTCTTCACGTTAAAGGAACAGTTCGTAATTAGCAATCAAGTTAGCTACGCGTACTCATTATCATTTCATTTAGTGTAACTTTTATATTTTACAGTTTTATTTAACAGTTTATCAGTTTTATCAATTATCAATCTATAGTTTAGGGACATCGTCCCAAACATTGGTCCTTCGAGCCGGACCCAATAAGTCTTATGGGTAAAATGTTCAAAAAATATTATATTTACAAATATTACAAATTTAGTGGTTACATATTTTGATCAAAATTCAAGCACCGTTTAGATGGTCCACGTAGATTCATGTAGTTATACAATTATTTAGCATTATAAGTCATAAGTCATTTATTTCATCACAATATACATTGTATAGAAATTACACAATAAGTTAAAATTGAGACACTAGAACATCATTAGTATCAATTACATCATTTCAATTCAATAATTTATACCAAAGATTACATAATTCATTATTGTTACATATCATCACAGTACATCATATAAATTCAATTCGTTAAACCCAACATTATATAATTAATTATTATTATCATCACAGTACCTATTTCATATCAATTTATTATACCTTACATTACATTATTTATTATTATTATTATTATCATAGGCTATCATCTCAATTTAATTCATTATACCAAACATTACATCCATTATTATTGTCATTACAGTACATCACATCATTTAATTCATTATACCAAACATTATATAATTTATTTTAATTAATGTCATCGCAGTCTTATAAAAACATGTCATATTGATACAAGTAATTTATCATTTGCAAATTCATCTATGCTATAGTAGCATTTCTTCAATAGATAAGTTTTCAATTTGTTTTTAAATAGATTTGCACTATAGATGCTTTTAAATTCTAAGGGTAGCTTATTATATAATGTAATTGACTGTACTCTGGAACTGTGCTGGACTACATTAAGCTTGCATTGTATCGAGGAAGGTATATCTTTTCTACGAGTGTGTTCTCTAATCTGCCTTCCCTCAACAGTCTCAAAATTATGCAGATTTTTTACGAAACCTGTTAGTAAAACCAAGATATAGAGACACGGAGCTGTCAAAATTTCAAGTTTGATAAAATAATCTCTGCATGATTCTCTTTGCTGCAACCGAAGCATTGTCCTTATAGCTCTTTTTTTGTAGAATAAATACAGAGTTAATGTTGTAGTTGTAACTATTACCCCAGAATTTGATACTGTATCTGAGTTTTGATTCCACAAGAGCAAAGTAAACTATCTTAAGTTGAGCCAATGTGAGTTAATCTCTCAAGTTTCTGATAGCATAGCATGCAGAGCTAATAGCCTTAGTTACAGACAGTGTCTCTTATTTCTAATTTAGTAAGGCGTCTATATATACCCCTAAGAACTTCACATTGTCAACTAAATCTACCTTATTTCCACAAGACACTACTTGAATATTGGTATTATTTCTGACTGTAGTTTTGAATATCATGCATTTAGTTTTACTGACATTAAGCTTTAAATTGTAAGAACCAAACCAATTTTCAAAAGCTTTTAAAACCGCATTAATCTTTGCTTCTAATTCAGGTATCGGCAGATACTATTGCGTTTGTGTCATCTGCAAATATAATGAGTTTAATGTCAGGTATTTGTGATCTTATGTATTCAGTCAAGTCATTTAAAAATAAAATAACGAAAATTGGACCTAGGATCTAACTCTGAGGTACTCCACGGGCATCTGTGACTAGATTTGATTTATATACTTTTTCTTCTGCATCTACTACCGACTTGATCTCAATATATTGTCTTCTATTATGCAAGTAAGAGCTAAAAAGTTTCAATGCATTATCTCGAATACGATAGTGCTCCAACTTTGACATATAGGATATTATGGTCTACGGTATCGAATGCAGAACTCAAGTCTACGAAGATACCTGCCACTTTATGTTTGTTATTTAGTTTGCACACAACTTCGTCTACTGAAGCTTCAAGCTTATATAGGCGCAGTGTTAATTACTCTACGAATTTACATGTCTAACTACATTGTCTCACTTTCGATTGAGCACCCTCAGAGAGCGTTGTCAGATTTATCACGCGACTAGTCGACTGAGTTCTATGCATACACATCATAGTTCACGGAACACACAGATGAAGGGTCGTTATTAATACATATTTTCACTCCCAAATTTAAACCAACTAATATAGTTGTCTTTCAGCTTAGATAAGCTCCACCATCCTTTGCTTTTTTTGCGTTAGGGGATTTTAAAATTATAAATGAAATTGTTGTCCACAGGTACAGTCGATGGGGCGCAGCATTGCCGAAGTGCAAGTGTGTGGGGTGAAGGCGGCGGCCACGGCGCGACCACGGGACCTGTCGCTGTCGCTGTCGGTGCACTCGCTGCTGCTGGTGGACGCGCTGCAGACCTACGGGCCGGACTTCGAGCTGCTCGTAGCCAGCCACAAGCATGTCGGGTGAGTCAGGGATACTGTCGCTGTCGGTGCACTCGCTGCTGCTGGTGGACGCGCTGCAGACCTACGGGCCGGACTTCGAGCTGCTCGTAGCCAGCCACAAGCATGTCGGGTGAGTCAGGGATACTGTCGCTGTCGGTGCACTCGCTGCTGCTGGTGGACGCGCTGCAGACCTACGGGCCGGACTTCGAGCTGCTCGTAGCCAGCCACAAGCATGTCGGGTGAGTCAGGGATACTGTCGCTGTCGGTGCACTCGCTGCTGCTGGTGGACGCGCTGCAGACCTACGGGCCGGACTTCGAGCTGCTCGTAGCCAGCCACAAGCATGTCGGGTGAGTCAGGGATACTGTCGCTGTCGGTGCACTCGCTGCTGCTGGTGGACGCGCTGCAGACCTACGGGCCGGACTTCGAGCTGCTCGTAGCCAGCCACAAGCATGTCGGGTGAGTCAGGGATACTGTCGCTGTCGGTGCACTCGCTGCTGCTGGTGGACGCGCTGCAGACCTACGGGCCGGACTTCGAGCTGCTCGTAGCCAGCCACAAGCATTTCGGGTGAGTCGGGGGTGGACTGTCCCTGTCAGTGCCCTTGAAGTGAAAACCTCTAACTTTTCAAGTTGGACAGATTCATCCATAATATTGAAGAGGTCCGTTTGTGTGTCGCAGCATGGACACGATGTCGGGCAGCATCCGCGGCTCGGAGCCCACGTCGCCCATGTCGCCCACCTCGCCCACGTCTCCCACGTCGCCCGCGTGCCCCGCCTCGCCCGACGCGCGCTCCAGCCCACTCGCGCACCCGCACGCGCTGCACCAGGCGCTCAACTCTCTGCACTATGGCACGCCCAAGAGTAAGATCCCTTCAAGTTTTATTGTTAAATTAATTAATACTGTCTTTACCGAACATAATATATCTACATTTTTTATAAAATCCTTACAGATTTTCAGCTTACGAGCCACAAAAATGCTTTTAACTTCGTCGAGTATTATGTCGATTTCTCCATTCTCCAAGGTCTGTTGAACCTTGGAACACCAGTTTCATCCCCTTTAGGGGTTGATTTTAAGAAAATCCTGATTTAGCAAGTGCTTATATTGTAATAACTATCTGCGTGTCGAATTTAAGCATAATACGGTTTGTGGTTTGAGCTGTATGTTGATAAATTAGTTAGTAACGACCGCCTTTTATTAAAGAAAGACATTTATTTTATGATTCTCTACTGCACCCTTACCACAATACCCTTGGGTATTGATGTTATATTAATTTTACAAAACTATTCCGTGGATCTGTGTTATAATGTCGGTATTGTGATAACGATTTAACAGAAAAATAATTTGAAGTAGCTGAATATTTTTTTCATTGTTTATGGGGGGGGGGGGGTTTATTGTTTTGGCTGGTGAAGTAGCAAAAGCCTTTTGGCTGACTACATAATATGTCCGTCCGAAAAATTAACAAACTCTCAAATTATTGTCTCTCTCCAGATTACAGACTGAAACACTTATTTAGAAAATCTTATGGAAAGTATAAAGCTGTAACGGGTTAGTTTTACACATAAAGTAACATTAATTGTTAGACTTGTATAGACAATAGAGATTTTTTTCATAATTTCATTACTATCCCTTCACTGTTTAATCTCTTCTCATGGATATAATTTACATTCGAATGGTTTTTGTGTTGTATGATGTTGTTTAGTACTTACCAATTAAATGATCGCACCCACTTTTAATTTGTAGACTGTTCCTTGGGTTGCCCTTTTAGAATAGAATTGGTTTTATAAATGTCTTTATTGCAATATTTTTGATACCTTATGCATAGTTTGTTTTATTTATAGTTATACTAATAATATTATTAAAGCGGCCGTAGCCCAATGGCTAGGGCGTCGGACTAGTGATCTTGAGGTCGCCGGTTCGAACCCCACCCATTGCACTACCGCGATGAACCCACTCGTAATAGAAGCATTTAAGCTTAGCACGAGGGGTTAACAAGAATACTGATAGACTGCAAAACTCTGCTTTAAAAAAAAAAAGGAAAGATTTGATTGTTAATTTGTATTGAATAGGCTCCGAAACTACTTGACCGATTTTAAAAATTCTTTCACCGTTGGGAAGCTACACTATGCCCGGATTACGTAGGCTATACAATGTTTAAAAAAAATTGGGATTCATACTAAAACTCCGATAATGTACCTCAAAAAATGAAGTAAAATTAATTCGCGTGTTTTGCGAAAAGGAGTCTATAATGGGCGATAGGATAATTTGGCATCCAGATACTTTGAGTTATGAGGGTCGACATAGTCTACTTTTAATTTTGTATTATTTCGTTACTTTAATCCCTTAAACGGGCAAAGGGAATATACACGCTTGACTGCACCAGTGGCTCAGTGGTTACGGAAGTTGCTTCTGAGACCTGGTGTTCTGGGTTCGATTCCCACCCGGGACAATTATTTGTGTGAACCACAAATAGTTGTTCTGAGTCTGGGTATTCTTTGTGTCCGTGAAATGAATGTTTGTAAAGTCCCCCGCGACACAGGGATTTATTTTCCTAGTGCGGGAGTTGTCTTTTAAAAAATAAATAAATAAAAAATATAGAACCCACCATATTTTGAACTTTATGTACTTGTAATAAAGATCAAATCCAATGAATTCTAAACATACCTTCTGCCCGTTTAAGGGTTAAGTAAAACTTATATTTTAGGCTTTTATTGTTACTGATATATGTATTGTAGACTCAACGGACCTTGGGCGAGTGAGCCCGGCCCCCAGCTGGTTATCTGCTAGTGGGTTCCCGTGGGGAGGGGGCACTGGGGGCGGAGGGAGCTCCTGGGGCGGCGCCCCCTCGTCGGGCTGGGGCGCCACGGGAGTAGTGGACTCGGAGGCGCTCATCGCAGTGGAACTGTGCCTCGTCAAAGGAGACGGTGACTCCGAGGACCTGAGGATCGCTAATATACTGTTCAATAACCTCGATATTATTGGTGAGTGTAGATATGAGTCATTTTTAATGTCTACATGTGTTGTATTTAGTTAACGTGATTAATTTTTAAGTTCTATTTTATTCGATATGGTTTCTGTTTAACATCGTTTATACGCATAGGAATGCATTTAATTTAAATTTTATTTAGTTTCATAATTTGCTTCATCTAATTGGCTAGTTACTAGCGATATATATCTACACGACCATTGGGCTTCATGCATTTCTCTCGAATCTTCATTTGAAATGTATGAACAATTGTACTTGTATCTTACTATTTTCCTTTTTCGTATCTATAGCCAATCAGGAGACGATAGTGGAGCTGATCGGGTTCACTCAGCGCGTGTTCGGTCCACAGTCCAACAAGAAGCCGGCCGCCGAGCCGGGGCAGGCCGAGCCCGCTGCCACCAGCACTTACTCCTACACGGTCACTGAAGACGAGCCCAAGGTAAGTGTTTTCATTAGCCCGTATAACTTTCACTACTGAACATGGACTTCGCCTGAGGAGGGTTTTAGCCATATTTAATGGATAGTGGTGAATGAATAGCAGGTGGGTTAATGACCGCGGTATTATGTTGTAACAAACAACGATCCTGCCCGTTCCCTCGTACTATTGTAATAGATGATCTTCTAACTACCTCTGATTTAAAGCAAGCCTTTTTATGCTATGCCACGGAGTTTGTTTATAAGTTTATGATAAGGTTTAAGTCGTCTTATACGTTTCTCTACTCATGTTTACGTGTTGTATTGACACGAGTGCTTGATAGTTGTGTGTTTTTACGATTTAATCAGCTAGAAGAAAGGAATAGTTGGTATTTCAAGTTAACTAGCACAGCAAGAGTAAACCGGTTCCTTCTAGGTAAGCGTGCTCCAACCTAGGCTTTGCCGATGCTTAACATCAGGCAGGGTGTAGTCAAACGCAAAACTATTGCTCATAAAAAAATAAAAAAAGTTTTTGCACACTAGGAGTATTCCTGTTAACCCCTCTTGCAAAGCTAAAATGCTTGTGTTACGAGTGGGTGCACGTCAGTAGTGCAATGGTTAGGCCCATATACATTGAGCTGCTGTCCCCGCAGAAGGAGGTCCGCACGGAGATCACGTTCGACTTCCACCGGCTGGGCGTGCTGCTGCTGCGCGCCGCTGTGCACGAGGGCACGCTGGTGGCGCGCAAGATCGCCACCGCCACCATCTGCGAGGCCAAGATACAGGCCACCGTCGGTCTGTACTAGCTCATTATCTATACTGATATATAAAGCTGAAGAGGGTGTTCGCTTGAACGCTCTAATCTCAGTAACTACTGTCCCATTTCAAAAAATATTTCAGTGTTTGATATAATATTTATCGACTGAGGTTAATATAAGAACGGGAGTCACGATAGTCTCATATATTCTAATATTTTTGTGACGAATTTTTATTATTCAACGAATTTAAGTGGTTGAAGCAGTTGGAGTTGATTGTGTGACTATCCATATCTGCTTCAACTGTTGCAGAATCGATAAAACATGGGGAAAACAGCTCCTCGAGTGGCAACCACTTTAGATCGACAATTTTGTCTCGAAGCTTAGTGTTTGCATTTGGAAATCAATAGTTAGGCATAAATGTCATATTATACTTTTTGTCTGATCAATTCAACAACAATTGTATTGATCGCCCGGATACTGGATAGGTATTCATATATAGATATTAGAAGCATAATGATCGTATGTCAGAATAATTTCGTCAATGAAAATCTATCACCGTGTATATCAGAAATAGTTAATTTTTAGGAGAGTGAAAAATCTATAGAATCTTACATGGACAATAACAATACCAGTTAATTATTACCATTTTTTACAGGTTTCAATTTGAAAGTGTGTGTTACTGACTGAAACGATTGGTCTTCCGATACTTAAGTAAATGACATCAACATATCATAACTGACTTACGTGGTGATATCTAGTACTCCGCTGTTGATTTGGTCTTATTTATTTATTAATTTGAAACGGTGTGTACCTTAAAAACAAGCGCACTAAGGCGGATTTAATGCCAAAGGCGTTTTCTGACATTCAACCTTAAGGTGATGCTGAGAAAAGGAGAGATCTACGCTCCCCTAAGGTGCTCGATAGGTTTAAATAAAAATAGTTAAGACAAATAACAATATTATAACATGGGTCAATAGTATATATACCTAAAGATAATATTATTATATATCAAAATCAATAAAAATTATAATACACTTCTTATAATATGAATATAGGGAAGTAATCTGGTGATATATACTATTGACCGTTTTTAAAAACGACTTTTTGCCATACTGATTTCAAGTGGAAGCTCATTCCATAAGGGAATAGACTGAATAAAGAAAAAAAAATGCAAGATATTAGAATGGTGTAAAGGACACTGGAGAAGACGATTATGAATAGAGCGTAGATTTTTAACGATTTAGTACAGAGATATTGGAAATGTGAAGATGTATAAAAAGGGGTTTTGGTATCAATCACATAATAAAGTTTGGGCGATCGTAAGGATCGCCTTTCTCGTATTTTATAAGTTGGTCTGCATCCCAACCATTGTAGTTGGGATTGATATGCAGACATGTTCGAATTTGTGCATTTATCATAAAATAGCAGCAGGTATCTATGATCAGTAGCATCACGTGTACAGCCGGAAGACCACAATGTCATTATATGTATCGTATGGTATCTGGCAGACGGCAGTCGCGTGGAGGTGGGCGGGTCGCTGGGCGGCGCGCAGGTGGTGTCGCTGTGCGAGGGCGGCGGCCTGCACACGCGCGTGCTGGCGGCCGGCCACCACCAGCCCCCGCACCACCACCACCACCACGCCGACGCGGAGAAGGCGCTGTTCTTCACCATCCACAGGAGCGTGGACGCGGGGGACGGGGACAAGCCGGGTATGTCAGCAGAATATTGTTTTTGTTGGAAATATACGTTTCACGTAGTTCTGAATAAACTGTGGATAGAGAAAACATATTATTAAAGTATTTTGCCAACTTTCATAATATATTTATATAACATGTTATTCGTAGTATTCGCTGGGTGCGAAGTAGGCGGTGGGGGAACTACGAATCGATCGCATTGCGCGCCGTGGACAAACAAGGAACTTTCGGCAGACCAACTGTCACTATTGTGAAATTTACATATTCGTACATTATTACAACTTTTGCTGAATATGTTTTAGTCCATTATTTGTAGTTGTGTGTGTTTTGTTTGCAATCTAATGTTATTACTTAAACACAATGTGCGCGATGGAATGGAATGGATGCATGTATGTTATGCGAGCGATGACAGACTACAAGTGTTCAGTGACAACTTTTGTAATTACCTAAAATTAACCATTGTTCTCATGTAAGTGAATTTGTTTGTCTTTTTTGGGAATAAATTCTTACAATTTCCGTCAAAACTTTTTCTAAGTTTCCTAATTTGGCTAAAGAATCTGTAAACACACAAGTAATCGATTCCGATTATAAGCACCTTAAACTGGATAAAGCAGTGGCTATTTGTTAGAATTGGTAGAGAGTACTAATATTTATAATACGCCAAAAAATGCCTGTTCGAATTAAAAGTGTCCACGTGAGGTGGAATTCACAAAGGCCATGGTGATTTTACCTATGTTCAATGCGGCTTACGTGTGAGCGCCTATTTTTCCCTATTAACAGTTTAAAAATGCGGGACAAGTATAAAAGTTAACATGTTTCTGCAATCCTATATATGAAACAAGCAACAGAACCAAGATTCATTCGTAAAATTTACGCAATCAATAAATGTGATAAAAACTCAAAGCTCGATAGCAAACACAACATTTTTGACCTTAGCAGAATTTAGCAGGCAAGTGGCATTTTTTTCAATAAAAGTTTGGTTAAACTGTTCCTTCTCGTGAAGACAGTGATAAAATGACATGAAAATGTTCGAATATATTGCCTGAAATAAATTGATTATCCTATTTTAGACTGAAAATAAAAAAAGTTAACGTTTATATTGAAACGGTATTTTAATATGATCGAATAGAATTTATGGAAATTACGCTATTTCATTGCTATTACTTGGTTGTTTACTTTTCGTAATGAACACCTGCAATTTGACGTTTCATAGTCCGACGCAATTGTAACCGCTAGTTGGCGTTGCAATCGCACATCCAGGCAATAGCATCTTTTATTGTGTATCGTATATTTTTTGCTCATTCCTATTAAAGAAAAACAAGTAAATCTATAACTTTCCATGAATAATATCGAACGATGGAACAGCATTTATATCATAAGATAATTGCAAAAGTTACCATTACATGACGAAAGAGCGAGTATAACAGGTATTTAAGCTATTAATGACACAGAATAGTGTTTTTGAAAGGAGCACGCAACTAAAACTCATGATACGTTCCGCTGCAGTGGTGTCGTGCGTGGTGTCGCTGCACGTGGCCAGCGTGTGGTACACGCACTGTGCGCCGCTGCTGCGCGAGCTGCGCTCGTGCCTGTCGCAGTTCAAGCAGTACCTCGCCAACCTGGCGCGCTCCATCCGCGCCGCCGCCGCCGACATGGCCATCGGGCTCGTGCACCCCAGGTGACGTCACAGCCTATGTGTTGTTCTGTCTGTATGTGTCGCTCCACGTGTGTGGTACACGCACAAATGAGTCCATACAAACTGTAGCATTTATAATATTTGAGGGATTTGGATGGGATGCTATCAAACTTGAAATTTGTAAAAAAACATAATTTTGTAATTACTTCTGCATTTTTTAGGGGTGAATCCTTGTACATGAACCCGAAACTATCTCAGTCAACGGAAGGAGTATCTCCGCGGCGTCGTACAGTCAGTATGGGCGCATCTCTCGACGACTCAACGGACTTGCAATCTGACAACATCGTGCTGAGGTATGCCTTCTACTGTAACAAAGTTGTTTTTATCTTGATTTTTTACATTGAATCCAAAATAGAACCTTGAGGTACACCTTTTAATAATTCAATTATTTTAAATGACACTCTTTATAATTATAACGAAAGCTGGAAAGAGAGTGCAAAAAGTAGATGTTGTAACGTATATTTAATTCAATTGGGTTATGGGTATATCAAAACTATCACAATGAAATGGGAATACTTTGTACGTTTATGTGTGTAGCGTGAACATCGAGCTGGAGTCCCCGGTGGTGGTGGTGGCGCGGGGGGCGCTGAGCTCGCAGGTGGTGGTGGCGCACCTGGGCCGCATGAGCCTCTCCAACCGGCCCGGGCCCCCCACGCACACCACCTACTGCGTGCGCGTGCGGGACATCAGCCTCGCCACGGTTCGTACATGCTTTAACTATTCATTTTCTTTCATTCCATAAACCAGTTCTTAACTGGGCCTATCTAGAACCTTTGACTTTTTCACTTTGACTAGCGAAAACATCACAATGTTCTGCCTTTCCGAACTATAATTTTTATTCTTGTCAGTTTTTTTATGAATGCCAATTTGCTTCGACCCTACACACCCCATTTATCCTCTTTTTGCTTCAAGTATTTTCAACTTAACCCATTCTGAAACCTCAGTGTCCGTGCCGAACTATCTATATATCTATATAACTTACACGCTCAATCTTCTTTTATTCATCCACAATTCACACCTCAAAACTCTTCCAGCGTTATTTTCCCTTTTGTTGAAGACGTATGTGAACCGCATAGTGTGACATTGCAGCTGGACGTAGCGGACAAGTTGCGGCAGCAGCAGCTGTGCGCGGAGACCATGCAGCAGATCTACGACGTGTCGTCCGGCAAGCCCGTGCTGCACAACACGGCGCTGCAGCTGTCCGTGCACTACCGCGACCCCGAACCGGGGACCGTCGGCCCTTACCAGGTCCCGTTTCAGCTTTATTAGTTCGGCTCCCTTGTCCTGTTAACTAATCGTAGTACCATATTATGATAAGTGACGGTAGAATCTAAAAGTAAACACTGATTTTTTATAAATAAGTCACTTCAATTTTGACATTTAGTTTTGTCCGGGATTGTAATGAGAATGAGTGCTGTTATCCTAGCGTTAAAAGTACTTTTATTGAAGGACGTTAGCAGAAATTTATGTGTATGCTCTGTATTGTACCTGTCATGTTAGGTATGTATGGAGAATTAACCAACTGGTCTATACACTGGGAACAAATTTAGACTTTGCGTCACTAGACATTCTTCGATGTTCCATATCGTATCAAACTATCTCGTATGCTCGCAGTGTGAGGTGGACGGCAAGATAGTGGGAGGTCTCCACGTGACGGCTCGACGGGAGCAGTACGAGCAGCTGCTGGAGACGCTGCGCTGGATCAGTAGCGACGCGCCCGCAGACGTGCTGGACGGAGTGCAGCACGCCGCTGAGGAGGTGCAGCTGCAGTCGGGCATGGTGCTGGGCGCGGTGCCCACGCTGCGCCTGGACCCCGCCGTGCGCGCCGCCGTGCTGGCCGTGCCGCCCCCCGCGCAGCCCGCGCCGCCGCCCCCCCTCGCGCCGCTCTCCGGTGCGTACTCTCCTTATATATGTACAGCTGCAGTCGGGCATGGTGCTGGGCGCGGTGCCCACGCTGCGCCTGGACCCCGCCGTGCGCGCCGCCGTGCTGGCCGTGCCGCCCCCCGCGCAGCCCGCGCCGCCGCCCCCCCTCGCGCCGCTCTCCGGTGCGTACTCTCCTTATATATGTACAGCTGCAGTCGGGCATGGTGCTGGGCGCGGTGCCCACGCTGCGCCTGGACCCCGCCGTGCGCGCCGCCGTGCTGGCCGTGCCGCCCCCCGCGCAGCCCGCGCCGCCGCCCCCCCTCGCGCCGCTCTCCGGTGCGTACTCTCCTTATATATGTACAGCTGCAGTCGGGCATGGTGCTGGGCGCGGTGCCCACGCTGCGCCTGGACCCCGCCGTGCGCGCCGCCGTGCTGGCCGTGCCGCCCCCCGCGCAGCCCGCGCCGCCGCCCCCCCTCGCGCCGCTCTCCGGTGCGTACTCTCCTTATATATGTACAGCTGCAGTCGGGCATGGTGCTGGGCGCGGTGCCCACGCTGCGCCTGGACCCCGCCGTGCGCGCCGCCGTGCTGGCCGTGCCGCCCCCCGCGCAGCCCGCGCCGCCGCCCCCCCTCGCGCCGCTCTCCGGTGCGTACTCTCCTTATATATGTACAGCTGCAGTCGGGCATGGTGCTGGGCGCGGTGCCCACGCTGCGCCTGGACCCCGCCGTGCGCGCCGCCGTGCTGGCCGTGCCGCCCCCCGCGCAGCCCGCGCCGCCGCCCCCCCTCGCGCCGCTCTCCGGTGCGTACTCTCCTTATATATGTACAGCTGCAGTCGGGCATGGTGCTGGGCGCGGTGCCCACGCTGCGCCTGGACCCCGCCG
This sequence comes from Nycteola revayana, assembly GCA_947037095.2. Classification (NCBI taxonomy): domain Eukaryota; kingdom Metazoa; phylum Arthropoda; class Insecta; order Lepidoptera; family Nolidae; genus Nycteola; species Nycteola revayana. The sequence goes on along the minus strand of OX344851.2, from coordinate 15,815,920 downwards.
TGCGCGCCGCCGTGCTGGCCGTGCCGCCCCCCGCGCAGCCCGCGCCGCCGCCCCCCCTCGCGCCGCTCTCCGGTGCGTACTCTCCTTATATATGTACAGCTGCAGTCGGGCATGGTGCTGGGCGCGGTGCCCACGCTGCGCCTGGACCCCGCCGTGCGCGCCGCCGTGCTGGCCGTGCCGCCCCCCGCGCAGCCCGCGCCGCCGCCCCCCCTCGCGCCGCTCTCCGGTGCGTACTCTCCTTATATATGTACAGCTGCAGTCGGGCATGGTGCTGGGCGCGGTGCCCACGCTGCGCCTGGACCCCGCTGTGCGCGCCGTTGTACACGTATTTTTTTATTTATTATATCAATAAAAAATGACAATGATACAGATTTTTTTAGTCCACATGCCTATTTTAACGCTATATCACCTCCCTGTTTCTTCGTAAATTTGTATATTATATATAAATATGGTCTACTAGCCTGCAACTCAGGAATACCTAGTTCAGACAAAATCACAATTTTTCACCTATTTCTTTGTAATCCAAATTGTATATTTTTGTGGGAAAAAAAAAATAATTTAATAAAATATTTTATTATATTATATATATTTTATTACCTGTGAAGTGGTGATATCTTCATAATTGACGAACACGTTGAATTGTCAGTGAACTTCGAGCTGCCAACGTTCAGCGTGGAGCTGCGAGCGGACCTGGGCGAAGGAGAGCGCAGCCTGGTGGAGCTGTCGTTCAGAGAGTTCAAGCTGCAGTACAACAAGACGCATCCCTATGAGAATATGTTACAGGTATACACTTTACTCAATAAAGTTGATTTTTAAATATACTCTTCTGTTATCCTCTCGATCTTTAGTTTGTAAAGAACCGAACCATGCCTTTGTCCCGAAAGCATAACTCCTCCAACATTCTAAAAGTCATCATCCTCCCGCCAGACCGCCCTGAGCCGAGGTCCAGCCGAGGCCCCACAGTGTATAATATTTTTATTGCTACAATTACTAAAACTAGCGATAGATGGCACTAACGTCCCCCTTAGAGACGTGCTATAAAAGACATTGATAATTCAATCGTCTTAAATGGTTTTACGATTAAGTTTCGACACATACCAATTGGGTCGAATTTTCTGAATCCACACTTTAATACAAATGTATATTTATTGTACAATACTTTTGTTGTGAAAAGTTATAAAAATGTATATTTTCTTAGGTGTCGCTACACTCTATCACGATGGAGGATCTGACGAAGGACCCGGAGTCGAAGCACCGCATGCTGATGGTGTCGCACACGCCGCAAGTGCCCCCCAAGGCCGTGTTCGTGTCCAAGTCCTGTCCCGACTTTGTGACGCACTACCCCGACGAGTACGGGGGGCTGCAGGGGGCCAAAGGGTGCTCCGGGTCCCTGCCCACACAACTCAATGTTGCCGCTCAACAGGTAACCAAGATCGGGAACAAACTGATCAACAGACACGATGGTCAAATTAAAGCACATTTTCAATTGATAGTTTTGAAAATTGCAGAAGTTATCCAGCCGATGTCGGGACAAGAGGGACAGCAAGTGCGGGCCCACCCCGCCCTGCTCCCCCGAGTGCCCCCCCGACAGCGCGGCTGACGGGGGCGACAGCGGGGCCGACCCCGACGACAACCTGGTGTGGCTCAGCGTGCACACGCGCCTGCCGCAACACCCGCACTTCCACGACCAGTACGACAAGGTAACCACACCCGTCCATCTAGTTGATGGACGTCCTACCCTACGCTTGTCGATCCTCGATTTCCATTCGGCCTCTAACTAATCTGTACCTTAGACCTCGATAAATCTTTCTAGTTCCTTCATTGTAATGTTGTTGTTTTAGATATCGAAGCTGACAAAGGTGGACTTCAACTGTCTGAACCTGGTAGTGAGCATCGACAGTTGGGTGGCGGTGCTCGACTTCTTCGGCATCGCTGGAGACGATCTGCCCGACCACGTGGACGGGCCGCAGCCGGAACCGACAGGTACTTCTCAATTGTTGAACATGGCAAACATTATACGAATATGTTCTGAAAGTCGTCGACTAAAATCAAATAATAGGTCAAAAACCTATGAAATAGCCGTTTTGTATGAAAAAAATAAAACCTTTTTTTTTTCATCTTTTTTTTATTTGTATTAATCGAAGTTATCACCCATGCAATCAATGCATCTTTGCCAACGCAGTGGCAGTTTATTGATGCCCTTCTTAAAGAAATCAGCTGGACGGGAGGCATCAAATTCTTCAAAGGCATTTTCTACTGCCTCTCGGGTATTGAATTTTTTTCCCGCCAAGAATTTATCCAAATTCTGCAAAAAGTAGTAGTCTGTAGGCGCAAGGTCTGGTGAGTAGGTCTGGTGAGTAGGGCGGATGACGGAGAGCTTCCAACCCCAGTTCTTGCAACTTGGAGACCGTCTGCTGTGCAGTATGAGGTCGCGCGTTGTCGTGCAGGAGCAGCGGAGACGAGCGATTGACCAATGCTGGTTGGAGATGTGCCAGCTTCTCCATCATTGTGTTCAGTTCTTCACAGTACACATATGCAGTAATGCTCACCCCGTTTGGTAAGAAGCTGTGATGAATCACACCGGCGCTAGACCACCAAACAGTGACCATCACTTTTCTAGGGGTAAGTTTTCGTTTAAGGCATTGCTTAGGTGCTGAACCAGGTTCCGACCAACTTGCTGAGCGCTTGCGGTTATCAAACAGAATCCATTTTTCATCGCAGGTAACAATGCGGTTCAAAATTCCTTAATTTGTGTGTCTGTTGAGCAGTGCAAGGCACGTCTCGACGCGTACTTCGCGCTGGCGATCATTGAGTTCGTGGGGCACCCATTTGTCAAGCTTTTTTATCTTGCCAATTTGACGCAAATGGACCACTATTGTTTTGACGCTAACGTCGAAAGCTGCTGCTAATTCAGCCGTAGATTGTTTATTATCAGCTTCCACAATCACCTTTAATTCGTCATTGTCGACCAAAGTCTTTGGACGACCGCGAGGTTCATTTTTCGGGTCGAAATTTCCAGAACGAAAGCGAGCAAACCAATAACAGATGGTGCGTTGGTTTGTAGTGTTAGCTCCGTAAACGTTGTTGATGTTGCGTGCCGCTTGTGCCGCGTTGCTGCCACGACGGTACTCATATTCCATAATTACTCGAATTTTTAACGTATCTATGATGACGAAAAAGATTGAAATGCGATGAAAATATAACACTAATCAATAAACAAATGACTACTTTTGGAAAAAAAATCCATGTTTTTAAAATAAAATAAATTTGAAATTAGAATTCATAGCCAAACAAAAATTATTTTGATTTGAAATGGCCAGTACTGCAGAACGGCAATTACATAGGTAAAGACCTAATACAATAGCAATAGCTTATTATTTTTCATAAATATGATTGGCAAGAGATGATGACAATACTCTATAAAAGCTATGTTAAAAACAAAAACAGTTACAGACATTTCTTTGTGTAATCTGCTGGTAAAAGGAAACATATATTTTGAAAGCACGCGTTTATATATTAAGTAACAAGGGGACTAGTTCGCTTCCTTGTGGAATGCCATTTTTTTTTATAACTATTTACATTTGTTTTTTACAAGAAGCACCTGAAAGCGTCGATTGTGAAGTAACACACTGAAAATTTTAACAAATTGCTAGTTACTTTTGAAGGTCGTCATTTGCTAGAGCAGTTTTTTTAACGGTTTATTGTGTCATAAGCCGTCGGTAGATCCATAAACATCACCTGTCACAAAACTATGACTACGAAAGTTTTCATTGTGTTAGGTGAGATTTGAGGCCTGATTACAGCAGGACTAGTACTTCTGATCTAAACCTTACCTGCCCTGGTATTTAAGGTCTACCGTAGAACACATACCTACACAGGATGCTATTAGTTGAAATTTATTTAGGTGCTGTAAATTGACTCACCTTTTCTCGGTGAAGTAGCAAATGTGTTTAAATCACAATCTCCTGTACGTCCAGCGGGCGCGCAGCAGGCGCTGGATGGCGTGTCGCAGACGGAGGTGTCGGTGCGCTCGCTGGCCGTGGTGGTGGTGGCGGCGCGCGGAGAGACGTGTCGCGCGCTCGTGTCGCGCGCGCGCTGCGTGGCACGCGCAGACCCGATCGCGCACACGCGCCACGTGGCCGGCCGCCTCGGCGCGCTCGCGCTCACCGACCTGTCGCCGCACGCGCCGCTGTGGCGCGACCGCTTCCGCACGCACGGGGACCAGGCGCTCACCTTCGACTACCACAGGTACCCATACACTCACTCACACACACACACACACGCACACATACGCACACACACACACACACACACACACACAAACACACATATACACAGAATATTTTTTCAGTTTATAATTATTACTTCAAGACGGATTCAAAAAATCTTGTTTAACAATTCCTTAGATTGAGCTGTTCAGAGGCGGCGGCGGCCGGGTACGATACGAGTCTGAGCATCGAGATGGGCCCCGTGACATACGTACACACCAAACGCTTCGTGCAGGAGCTGCAGGCATTCGCCAGGGACTTCAGCCTGCTCCGGAAGGTTATCCTGCAGGCTAGGCTTAAGGTGAGGCTCTAATTTATTGTTTACTTAGTCAGTTTCGACCCATGATTTCTTAAAAGTACTTTCACATACCTTGGTCCAGTCTAATTTCGATTGATCAACTTCTAATGAATTGTAACATGAACATCCCAGTATTAATATATAATGTTTCGTCTCTTAAAATCAGTATTCAATCATGACCTCCCCCCAGGTATCTGTGGTGGGCGGTCCGTCCCCCGACGCGCGCAGCAACCGCATGTCGCTCCGGCTGCGTGCGCAGGCGCCGGTGATCGTGCTGCCCGTATCGGGCCGGTCACGGGCCGCGCTTGCCGCGCATCTCGACTACTTGCATCTCGACAACTGCTTCAAGTACGCCGGGGAGGAGGGTACTGTCAGCACCATTACCGATACTACTGGTAAGAACTTATTATTTGATTTTTTGAAATACTTTTACTTTGAAAAAAAAACAAACGGAAAAGTTTACGGCTTACTACATTGCAAAACACCGACGGGATTCGAACCTGGACCTGAACTTGAACATCTTACTTAATGCCTTAACCATTCGGCTACGGTGAATCCCAACCGGTCGTCGAAATTTGACAATCTGTTTACTTATAGGCCTGAAAAAATCCGGCTCGAAGGACCAAGCTGTTTAATTTAGTTTAGCATAATTAAACAAATTTACTTTTATACGACAAAAGTTTTTATTTTTTTAAACCTAGGTTGGTAGAAACTTATTGATAAACAATTTATTTTATAGGTCTTACTAGCGCCTTCTCTGAGAAGTCTATTATATTCTTGATAGGCATATTGGTGATGTTTTAATAAATTTAAAGACACGGACGAAGGGTATTTCACCTAACCAGTATTTACCCTGTTCGGTTGCGTTTTCCCCGCAGTCCCCGCCCCGCTGCTGGACGTGCGTCACGCGGTGCTGGCGGGGGTGGCGTTGTGGTGCGCGCGCGGGGGACGCGGGCTACGCGTGCTACGCACGGGGCCGCCGCTGCTACGAGCGCCCGCCAAGCTACAGCTGCAGATGGAATACAACACTACTGATAGTAAAGCAGGTCAGTTCTATGATAGACTTGTGGAGGCCAGTCTTCAGAGCCTCGAACACCGTAGACGAGTAGCCTGCCAATCGGTTACATTTTGGGGAGTGTGCGGAGGTTTTGCATAACCTGATACCCCCTTCACCTTTCCATCATCGGACGTTTAGGCGCGGCGAGCGGTTTCACCCTTTTGTTGTAGACATTCCTTCAATACGCACGCTCAGAACACGCGTGTATCATCTTAGGCCTTATCTTCGCCTTCCATCAAGCGAGATTATGGTCAAACGTAAGCATATAATTACAAAAAAAAAAAATTGACTTACTATTTCGCAAGCTCCAGTCGCTCGAACCACCGGATTTAAACATGCCCTTCGCAATCGGTTAAATTTGTCGGTGTATTAGATACTCAGCGTGGCTTGCTGGCATTGCTAAGCGTGTAATATGTTGTGTGTGCAGTGTCGGACATGACGGTGGCGGGCTCGCTGTCCACGCTGCAGGTGGCGCTGCTGGCGGCGCAGTACCGCCTGCTGCGCGGCGTGCTGGCGCACAACCTGGCCGACGACGTGCACGACCTGCAGCCCGCCGACCTGCGCCCGCCCGCCGACCTGCACGAGCAGGTACGTGCCATACGAGCTGAACTACGGCTATTATACGTTTCAACTAAAAGTGTAATGTATTTGAAATGATATAGGGACCATTTTTAAAGTACGTCAGACGTAAAGGGGAAGGGAGGGACGACGAAGTGTGACATTTCACAGTACAACAAAGGGTGAAAGGGGTCTTATCTTGACTGACAGAAACGAACCGAAATTTGAACTAGTAAAGAGAAACTTAGAAATATTATTAAACTTACAAATTAACGTACAATAAGAAAACATTTGACATCACACTAAACAGGAGAAAAGTAAAGAGGAAGAGGAGTCTGACAAATATGACGAATACGAATGAAGCTATGATAGGGTGACTAAAAAAGTGTGACGTACTTTTTGTTAACCGCTTACTAGAATTGCAAATCATTACATAATCAACAAATTTATAGAGAGCCAATGATTAGGTAATAGGCTAGTTGACACATATGAAATTATGTTACAATTATGTTTATTTTTAAAAGTATTTGTCATATGGAACCTAAATATAATAATTTATTTTCTAAAAACTTGAATATGTTTGTATTAACTCAATATGAAAATTATTTATTTTGTCTATGTCTTTAACTTCCGAAAACGCTATCAGCCATTTTGTAACGTCATACATCTCGTTAAAAAACATGAACGCGATCCTTTACTATTACAATTTCTGAGTCATGACGTCATCGATCTCGAACACAGATAATGTATATAGACCAAAATGGCTGACATCGTTTTCATTTCTAAATGTCGAGCCAATTTTAAAATATTTATTTTAGTGCTTTCTAGATCTCAAATAAATGCCATATTTTTTCTTGATCTAGTAAAACCATTTTTAACCACATAAAATTAATTTCAAAAAAATGTCAAATAGCCTATTGAGATTGTCAATATATTCTGAACTGTACGAGCGGGAAGTTAAAATGATTTGTCTGATATCCAGGTGTGGACCACGAGCTCGCTGAAGCTGGACCTGCAGGACGTGCGCGTGCAGCTGGAGCCGGAGCAGGGCGCGGCGTCGCTGGCCTGCATCAACTTCATCAAGTCGCGCCTCGTCATCGAGACCTACTCCGACCTCAGCCAGGATATCGACCTCGTGTCGCAGGTACACTACTTTAAGAAAGTGAAGACGTTTTGAAATTAACACAACTGTAGTTTGTTTTTCTTATAACATTTTGATTTATTTTCTCTCCGGGGTCAAAGGAAGTTCTAACTAATAGGAATTTTACATAGACAGCAGAACCGCCAATTAACAACCAATTAACATTTTACATTATTTTACTTAGTTTCTATTTATAGATGTGTGTTTCTATTTGTCTCCTTATAAAATGTCGAAACTGCTAAAAATGAAGGCTAGAGTCTTGCTCGTCTTTTTGCGAAATAAAGAACCATAAGCTTCTTAGCTGACTACATAAATGTCCGTCCAGAAGAAGAAATAAAACTTTAATGACGCTATTTGATATAACTTGCGTATGTTATGAACAGGAGATACTGGTGAGCGACACGCGGTACGCGCACGAGCCGGCCAACTGTCGCGGCAACGTGTTCAGTCACATCGTGCAGCCCATGCCCGAGCACCGCCACAGCGTGCAAGCCGAGGTGCACGCCAGGTCAGACCACTGCCATACTCTTCATGTTTATTTATTCACATGTTTTTTTCATCACAAGGTTAGCGAACAAGCGTGCGGCCCCATTTACTAATAGGGGGTAATACTGCAATGTTTTCCACTACAGGGGCCTCTAGCATGAAACGTACAACTCCACCAAGCTAAGTTTGCACCTCGCTGGAATGCGGCGCCCCACCCGCTTCTCGGATGACCTTTCCGCGATCGTCCAGTCGCGTAAGGCTAAGCAACAATTTGTCGAAATCGACGCGAGGTGTAACTTAATCTTGGTGGAGTTATATATATCGCTGCTTTAATTTGATAGTGTCATAATATAAGATTATGATTCATCATAAATTGATCTGTAATATAATTGTACTAAAACTCATTATTGTTAAATTTACACATTTGGTCATATGTCACTATCACTTTAAAGCAGCCATGCTCTTCAAATATTTATTAGGTCATAGACAGAACGTTTTGGTTTAAGTTATCAATTTTATTTTGTATAATGTGATAGTAGCATACAATAATTCATCAATGTTGTGTATGTGGATGTTCGAATGAAGCGAATCATCCATTTCCATGTTATATTAAAACTGTTGGCTAAAATTATGTTTCATTTAACTTTTCTGTTTGCGTACTGTGCTGGTGGCGCCGTCTACGTAACGCTTTTCGTTTTACGAACTATTGCAATAACTCAGGCGTCCCAGACTGTTCGCGATGAACAATAAAAATATAGGTATTAGGTAAAAAAAAGTTTTAATGGTTTGACTTACGCGCCATTAGTTAGATGGATGGTATTTTTGAGTGTTTTTGACAAGAATGAATTACGCACATGTGTGTAAGGAGTATTTGAATGTGTGTAATAGATGCTTGAAACATTCGTTCTAGTTATAATGTTGAATACAGCGTAAACACAGACCTTAATTCCCCTCCTCGTATGAGCTCTGATAAGCTCACTCAAGCATGATATATATAATGTCGTGATAGGGCCGTGACTTATAAATCCGGTTAGTCTTCGTCATAACACAGTAACTTATGTATATGTAAAGCGCAAATGCACAATCTCTTTATAGCAGTGTTGTGACTCATCTACAGGTTGAAAATTTCTAGCGACCTCCTTGTGCCATAGATAGACGAATAATTTATAAGTATATGTAATTTTTTTCTGTAATAAACCGCGAGACATTTGAAGAAAGCACGATGTAAATTGACACGATCACGATTCACGATTTTCAGGGGAAAACACTGCTTTAGAGCAATTCAGATTGATGGTACTATATATTTAGTTTGTATCAAGCGCCATCAAATTCTGGTATGTTTTTGTGTCTTCATCGATACTTCAAGATCTTTTATTTCTGGACTATGAAACCACGTGGCTATTTCTGAGCTAATCTGTTGATATGCTCAGGAAGCGTCGCGACCACTCCGCGTACACGATCCTGGTGAACAACATGCGTCTGATGGCGGTGCTGGACTGGTGGGAGGCCGCCAACCAGTTCATCATGCAGCCGCCCCCGCCCTCCACAGACCCCGACCAGGCGCATCTGTACGTATGCTGGAGATTTGTTAAGCTGTTAATTTAGGCAGGGGTTGCCAATATTTGCCTTAGATTTTATAATCTAATTTACAGTAAAAAAAATGTTGTATTATCGATTATTATTATCGATGTGAAAAACATCGTCCCCGTTTCGCATAATACTTTACAAATATAATATAATGTCTATCGTAAATGAGATTATTCCATGACGTTCTCTGTACAAAAACTCGCGTCATACAAGACTGAGAGACAGTTGTAGGTCTGGTTTCATATGCTTTTATTGCTTGTCGGTGTCGCAGCGAGGAGGCGCTGTGCGCGGCGCGCTCGGCCGCGCGCGCTGCGCCGGCGCAGGCCGAGCACGTGGAGCTCAAGCTCAACATCACCGACTCGCAGCTCGTGCTGCTGGAGGACCCCTCGCTCTGGGACACCAATGCCGTCATCCTCAGGGTCAGTACACAATACACATTCAACTATAATTGAAAAACTGCTATAATTAACTGCTAAGTGGTCAGAAGTGGCGAGTTCAATTATAATGTTATTTACTCATTGCGGCGATTTTGTTTCTCACCTTTATTATTCTTACGGTATTCATAAGAATCAAATAAAAATAGTCATATTTTATATTTCCTTTTTGTATCATTTGTTTTACTTCAACTTTTTGAATTGATTTTCATGAAATGTTGTATAGCATAGACTTGACCTCAGAAAAGGTTATTTAGGCTACCTCTTATAGCAACAAAAATTTACCCCAAGACAAATTGCAAACGGATGAAATCGCAGGCAAAATATTATTTTATAATGTGTTCGTTCGTTTGGTGTAACTGTAGAGCACGACCGTGGTGACGTACCGCGCGGCGGACCGGCTGAAGCCCGTGTCGTGCGAGCTCAACGAGCTGGAGGTGTTCTCGTGTGTGCTGGGGCTGGAGGAGGAGACCGCGCTCAGCATCGTGGACCCCGCCGCGCTGCACGTCGACATCGACGCCGACAGGGTGCTGCACGTATGTATACTGTTCCGTGTACAGCAGACCGAATAAATGTCATTTTATTTGCATGTTATAAGATACGATGTACAATGATCAATGATAATACAATAAGAACTAATGTGTGTACCCACATTAAATGCAAATGAAGTTATCTATGTATTTACCGCCACGTCATTCCCTTGCAGGTGTCGATGGGCACGCTGAGCCTGCGGCTGTCGTACCACGACATGCGCATGTTCGCGTCCATGCTGCAGTCGCTGCCCGTGCAGGCCAGAGCCGCGCTGTCGGGTTCGTACTCACTACGTCCAACGCTTTAACGAACGAATTGTAAATTAGTGCCAGTGCCATTCATTACTTACACAAATCTCTACTTCATTTCTTCCCGACCCGTAGTTTGCATAGAAAGTCCGAGAGTCCCGCAAACTGTAGAGCGACAGTTGCACGAAACTTCCCTAAAATACAAAAACTTAAAATCCCTCAATCTCATCGCCAGCGACCGCCCTGAGCCGAGGTCCAAGTCCCACAGGAGACGCCCTCTTGCGCAGGTTACTTAGTTTGTAGTGTTTAAACCATTTATCTAGGCTAGAGCTCTGCTCGCCTTTATGCCCGGTGAAGTAGCAAAAGCCTCGTGGCTAACTAGATAAGTCCGTCCGAAAAAAAACGATTGTTTTTAAATCTTATGATTTTATTTATGAAAGTGAATCTTGTATAACCTTAAATAAATGATTGGTCTCGGGGCTCGACTAGATACCGCCGTCGTAATAATAATCGGTATAACCGAAGCTATTTATATTTTTTGTATCATTTATCTAAAGTTACTAACATTGATTCTGTCATCCTAACAGGTAGCGACCAGTCCGACGCACCAGCGAACCGTCGCGGCGCTCGTCCCCCCTCTCCTCCCCCGTTTAGTTCCCCGCCGGCGCCCGCGGGGTGGGCGCGGCGCCCCCGCTGGCTCCGCACCGCGCCCCCCGCGCCTCCCACACCCACCGCTCAGAACACACACTCCATCTTTCCCCTCAAAGCCGTGCAGGTGAGTTTAAAATCGAATTATATAATTTGTAGAAAGCAATCAAAAACATTCTGTAGTAAATCGGCACAGGATGACTCAAATGCTTCTAGTGAAACTTGAAAATATATCAAAAATATAGAAAATATAGCCTATGAAACTCACAAATTATGTGGCTTTCTATTGGTAAAATAATTTGTAAAATCGGTTCAGTAGATCCATAGATTACCCCTACAACCTTACAAACTTAACATCCTTATACTATTATTATAGATTTAGAATGTAATTTTTTTTGTCTTGTCTTAAAATTGAAATTTTGCAGGATCCAGATAAGTTAATATTAGACCGCTAGCCTACCTCATTAATTTCAGTAATGTCTCCAAGAACAGCCATAATTTTAACATCACACAAATTGCGTGACTAAATGTTCGAAGAGGCATTACTTAGTACGACGTAGATTGATGCCTTATATTGTAATTTGGTCAGGTGTCTGCCGACTGCATCACTCTGTGTGTTATCGACGACTGCCTGGACTCCGACGTGCCGCTACTAGAAGTGTCACTCAATGAATTACATGTTGAACAGGTAACACACTAGTTTACGAATTTGATGCCATCTGTGACTTTAGTAAGGCATTTGATTGATCTACAGATTATTAAAAGCTAGTAGTAAAATTACATCAAACTATATAAAAAACATCAGCTATGTCATCAGCTATGCCAGTAAGTTCTTGATGTCTTAATAATTATCTTATTCATACAATTGTAAATATTTTGTAGTTTTAACTGATAGAATGTTATAACAGGACATTGAATTGGGTTTTTTTTAATACCTATTTATGTATCACTTTACTAATTAAAAAGTGTTTATATTACATTGTAATTATATTTAAACAGGATCTACGAAAAGTAGAAGATTCTTTGGAAGACCCCATGCTTGTGTGTACTCCGGCAGGAGTAGGGGGCACGCTCCCCCTGCGGGTCGGTGGTGCGGGAGGGGGCAAGCTCTCCGGTTTGTTGACCATAGACTACTACAACCGAACGTTATCGGGGTGGGAACCTGTTGTTGAACCGTGGAGGTGAGTACATGTTACCGAGACGAAATGAATGATTTTGTTAATTTTACTTTTCTATCTTTAATTTCAATGGACAGAGTATTGTAGCCCATTCAAGCCTACTTTTTGTGTTGGATTATCACCTAATATGTCTAGAATTCTCCTAGAAATGCTAGAGGCTTAGAAGAGATTAGAAGATAAAATGTCATCCCAAATGTCTGTATATAATGTGGAGTACTGTGCCAGGTTCGAGAGCCAATGGGACTACGACCTGACAGTGGAACTATCCCGGCGGCGCGTGCAGCTGGGCGTGTCGTCAGGCGAGGTGCTCAGCACCAACGTGACGTCATCGCTCATCGAGCTGTGCCAGCTCGTGCGCGCCAACTGGACCGCAGACTACTACGCGCCGCAGGTTAGTTCTGTACCATGAGGGTATTCAAGTTCCAGAGCCAGGGGGACTCGACCTGACGGTGGAGCTGTGTCGGAATATAATGTAGGTATTTAATTTTAATCAATTTACCATATATGATATTTTTTGAGTCTGGGTAACCTCTTCTGTGCACTTATCACATTGTCTCTGCACCACCCAATGGTTGACTGATTTAGAATGGCTGTGGAATTAAGTCCGACAATGTACTGATTTGTGCAAGTTTTTTAATGAATAAATAATGCGCAGCGTCTGTTTTACTTTCCTTATATATTTGTTTACGGATTCATCGTTGACTTCATTAAATTAGGAAAAGATTACTTGGTATTTGCACGTAAAGTAAGGTGGAATCTCTTAAACCTAACCTAACCTCTAAGAGTAAACACACATTTAAGTTCGTAATCATGTTGTTCTTAATCTTGTTATAATGCAATTCTGTTGTTTAGTATCGTTGTCACGTATGTGTATAGTTAATTTTATTTTTATTCACTGTTCATTGAATACACAAAACGTATGCCTGCGATTTTCTTCTGTCGACACTAAGTATGTATGTGTGGCAGTGTTCCGGCGGCACGGAGCAGTCCCCCAAGGGCAGTCCGGCGGGGCACCGGCGCCGCTCGCCTTTCGTGCCCTACGCGCTGCGCAACCACACCGGACACCGGCTCTGGTTCACCACGCTCGTCACCACCTGCGATGAGTCAGTATACCTTTCAAATATAACTTCAAGGATTGCCATTTCAAAAAGAATAAGCTTCGTTTTTTTTAAACCAATGAATTTATTGTATAATCAATGTGTGGTCGTGTGCGCAGACTGAGCGAGCAACAGGCGTGGTCGGGGCCGGACGACTCGTGGGTGTGCGTGCGCGCCGGGGACACGGAGCCCTTCTCATTCGGCACCCGGCGGGGCCGGCGGCGAGGGGGCGGGGGCGCGGGCGCGGGGGGCGCCGCGCCCGCCGCCCTGCAGCAGCTGGCGCTGCGCCTGGACGGCTGGGGCCCGCCGGACTCCGTGTGCGTGGACCGCGTGGGCGTGTACTTCCGCAACCTGACGCACGCCAAGTCCGGCGCGATGGGGCGCATCGTGTTCGAGGTGTCGCTGGAGGGCTCGGCGCGCAAGCTGGTGACCGTGCGCTCCGCGCTGCAGCTCGTCAACCGCCTGCCGCACGACGTGGAGGTGCGCGCCGACCACGCGCCCGCAGCCGGTGAGACGCCAGCTCCTTCTGTTCCCTCTAGCGTTATGGGTTTGACCATTTTACGAAACCCTTGTCTCCTTCCGATTAATCCAAAGTTGTACATAACTGTGTCATCGGTGTTTAGAAACTTTGGAAAACTATGTGTTATTAAGGATGTGAAATTAACGCCATCATTTATTTGCAATAGGAATCCAATATTATATTTTTGCTTAAAAATCCACCGCAGTAGTGCCGCAGTTGACAAGTTGCCATTTTATTAGATTTTTTAAAGTAAATTATATTATATCCATAACAGTCACTAGAGATAATCTCGTAAACGATCGGACGGACATTTATGTACAACCACGAGGCTTTTGCTACTTCACCGGGCATAAAGGCGAATAGCTCCATTATTAAATGGTTCCAAATCCATTATTTAAGAAAGTAAACGATCATAAAAGAGTCAGTATCGGTTGAGGTTAAAAGCGAGGCTTATCTATCGTTCTCGCTCGGAGCCCCGTGTCCTGTGCGTAGAGCGCGCGGTGCGTGCGTGGTGCGGCGCGCGCGCCGTGCGTGCGACGTGCGCGGCGTTGGCTCGCCGGCACACTTCCGGCGGCTTCCCTTACCCCGCGCTCCCGCTGCACCCCGTACTTGTCAACTGCGGTACACGCTCCCCTCTCCTCTTTACGTAATCTAGCTGTTGGTATATGATCGCTTCACTGAGGGAACACGTTCACGGGCCATGATTTCTCAACTAAATTTTGCTAGAATTAGAAGTCAGATAATAGAATATACAACGTATTTTTAGACATAATAAAGTTGTTTGTACTTATTCTTGCTATTTACGGTGGTCAAAACGCTGACTTGACGACCTTCATTTATAGGATGAATTAGTAGTAGTGAATTCAAAGTATCAAAATAATTTAACATTAGAAGAGAGTATTTATTAGAATTTTCCTGTAGTCCTTCTCCAACATATATCTTTAGAATCGATCTTAAGGCTTATTGTCCAGATAAATCATGTGAAATACTTTACAACTATCTACGATCTGCTTAGTAATGGATTTAAACCTAACATGCTTCAACATATTTTATGTAGAATCTCGTGTTGCCAACTCGTTTTTGGTATAACCTAAGTGTATAGGTGGCGCATATTACTATCGTGGGTAGTAGTAAAGTGTCCGCTCGTGCGCGCGCAGGTCAGTGGAGCGCGGGCGCGCGCGTGACGCAGGTGAGCGCGGGCGCCACGTGGTCGGTGCCGCTGGGCGCGCGGCCGGGCGCGCTGTGGGTGCGGCCGCTGCTGCGCTCGGGCGCCGCGCCGCCCCCCGCGCCCGCGCCGCTGCACTGGCACGCGGGCGGCACGCGCCAGCACGAGTGTCGCGCGCTCACCGACCACGTCTACCGGTCAGTGCTAACTTACAGACATATACTTACTTCTTGTACATTGGTTTCGAGTTTGTGTTCCATTTTCTGTGTATAAGTAATAACTTGTACAGGTACTGTATATTGTATAGTCTTCCCGAATGATTTCGGCCGGCGGCCAAACTCTATTGAGATTGGCCATCTGGGCGCGACATGTTTTAATGCATTAATATATACGCAAACACAAGTGCGCTCTCTATTTCTCCAAAATTATATATTTCTAGCCCGACATAAGCCCAGGATCTCGCTAAATATGGCCAAAGACTAACGACTAACTCAAAACTGTAATCCTTGGCAGCATAATGGGCCTCGAGATGAATTGATGATTTAAATCACTTAAAGCTTCAAAAAGTAAAAATATGAGATAGGACGTCTTCATGAAGATTATATTCTGGCTAAAAGGATGCTGATTGTGATTTCCTGCATGTATTAGTTTCTGCTGCGTGATCGTTCGCGAGCGCTTCCCGCCCGACCCCGGGGACACCCCCATCGCGGGACACACGCTGACGCTGGTGCCGGCGCTGCGCCTGGAGAACCTGCTGCCGCTGGAGCTGCAGTACCGCGCGGCACCTGCAACTCCTGGCACTGTGGTGGTCAACGCAGCTGGCACGGTGGCTGCTGGGGAAACGCAGCCCTTCCATGAGGTATATTATAATCATAAATGTGCACCAATGAAAATAAATAAATTTATTATTATTATTATTATAAAAGTATAGGACGGGCCATTAAGCACTGTATTATATATTTTGAAATTATTGTTCATTCCTACGTGGTCTTTTGAGCCGGATAAAAATATTTCAGTTTTAAGTTCAGGAAAAGTCCCTATTTTTTACCTATTTCTTTATGATCCAAATTGTATATATTTTTTTATATTATTGAGGAATAAAAATTTTTGGACATAGGACACTATACACACGAATAATGCTGACCATTTATTAAGGTTAACGTGGAGGAGGGCGTGGAGCTGAGTGTCAAGCTGGAAGGGTTCGGCTGGTCCACGGCGTTGCTGGTGGGTGGGGGCGGCCCGAGTGGTGGTGCGGGGGTCGGGGGCACGGGCTCCTTCAGCGCGCGGCTCAAGTTGCGCGACACGCAGGGTCGGAGACTCTACCTCAACGCCAGGGTCACCATCAAGAAGACTGATGGCATCAAGGTGAGGCTATCTTTTACATTAAAATGAAACAAGTGAGCTGGTTGGATTCACTTGAACTCCATGTTTTGGAATGTGAAATGAGCTGTATATTATCCATGTCCAGGTGTCGATCTCGGCCGCGTACTGGCTGGTGAACCGCACGGGTCTGCCGCTGGTGTTCCGCGCCGAGGGCAGCGCCACGGAGGCTGCTGGCCAGTTCTCGGAGCACGAGCTGGCGCGCATGGTGCAGCCGCTACTCTTCAGCTTCGCGGAGGCTGATGGGGGACCTACCATCTCGGCCAGGCTAGGGAATGGACTGCCGGGGAAGCCGGAGGTAGGATAGTTTCGCAATAAGAGTAATTTAAGGTCGATAGCGAGCGTTCATTTAAAAACTTATGGCCAACGCGAGCGTCGCGACTTTATACATATAGCTGAATAGGCCATCAAACACATATTTTCTTCGTCTCCTCTTAATTCTACACAAATAATTTCAATTTGATATTTCATTCAAGTTTGTTATATTATGTGCAGTGGTGTTCTCCGTTCGGTCTGGGCGTGGGTGTGTGCGTGAAGCGGCTGGAGGTGCGCGGGGAGGGGGAGGGGAGCGACCGCGTAGTGGCCGTGGGAGTGCGGGTGCGAGCGGGCAGAGGCCGCTACCGACACACCAACGTGGCCACGCTCACCCCCCGCTACCAGCTGTGCAACCACACCCGTCACCACCTGCAGTTCGCGCAGAAGTGCTGCGCAACCACCCTGGTGAGTATTACACCATGATATCCCTCATATGATCATCTCCAAATCACTAACTACAATAAACTTTTTTGGAACAAAGCCGGCGCATTAGTTAATTCAAATGGCATACTCTCAAACTCATCAGCCATCAAATGTTTGTCATGAATTCATTTAAGTGTTCCTGTCCAATACTCTATCTATATATATAAAAGAATGTCGTGTTTGTTAGAACACTTATAACTCGAGAACGGCTGGACCGATTGCCATGGTTTTTGATTTGTTGGATTTGTTTCCGTCCCGAATAGCAGAATACATTTTAAAAACAAAAGAAAGTCGTGTTAGTTACACTATTTATAACTCAAGAACGGCTGAACCGATTTGGCTGAAAATTGGTAGGGAGGTAGCTAAGAACTGGGAGAAGGACATAGGATACTTTTGGGTAGGGGTAGGGTAGGGTAGGGTAGGGTAGGGTAGGGGTAGGGGTAGGGTAGGGGAAGGGTAGGGTAGGGGTAGGGTAGGGTAGCGGTAGGGTAGGAGTAGCGTAGGGTTAGGGTAGAGGTAGGGTAGGGCAGGGGTAGGGTAGGGCAGGGGTAGGGTATAAAAGTCCACCCGTGCGAAGAAAGAAGAATTTGAAATTAGTGGTTTAGCGTAGTAAAGATTTTTATTTACATAATTGAGTAATTTTAAATCAATGGACGATATTTTATGCATAAGTTAAGTTCTCTAAAACAAATCGTTTCGTGACATAATGTGCGTGGTCGCAGAACGACCCGGGCGCGGTGGCGACGCACGTGTGTGCGGTGGCGGGCTGCTCGCTGCCGTGGCACTGGGCGCGCTGGGAGCGCGAGCAGCTGCTGTGCGTGCGCGTGCTGCACGCCGCGCCCCCCGCCCCCGCCCTCGCCCCCGCCCCCCGCACCGCTTGGTCGGGCGGCTTCCGTGTCGACAACACGCGCGCGCTCACGCTGGCCTGCAGGTACGTGCACGGAATGATTGTGGACTTAAATTATAATCTTTATTAAAGAGCACTTGTGGTTCAGTTGGCCAGTTCGGAATTATTTCCTAACAATGACATTGTTGGGAAATTTTTCGAATTTTACTTTACCTATGCTTGATAAACAACTTTGTTGAAGGGCAGGTCGCTCTCCAAACAATTTGTCTACAAATTCAGGTACATACACCGTGAAATTTTAATGGTTGTTTTCCCGAAGCAGAACAACTTGCCGTCGGTAGTACTATCGAAACATATTTTTTTTTTTTTAGACATGTTTTGAATTTAAAATTATTAAAAAAAAAATTAGACAACTCGAAAGCGTGATAAACATTAGTAACACTAGACGGAGTGAACGGACCTTGTAGGTACTACTCGAATCGCACGCGCTGCTGACAAAGTAAAGAACGATCCATAAACGTTCAAAGCAAAATAAGAGCTCAATGGTAGTTATACGGCATAAAATAGCCTGCACGCAAGAATCACAAACGAGCCGGCTTCTTTTGTAATTCGCCGCGCGGCGCCGACGCCAGAACGCCCCGCGCTCTCCTTCGACTCCCTCCTTCCTTAGTTGTCCCGTGAACGTCGAAAGCGCAGCACGCGTTATCTTATTACTTTATTAGTATTATGGATCGACATTACACGCAGTACGCTAGGGCTAATTATAATTCCCATACTGCCTGGCGTCTTTACGCCGAGCTGCAACACTTGGCGTCACTCCGTCTTCGCGGAGTTCTGAACCCTCAAGTCATACAGGACCGGACGATCGTAGCGGCGACGGCTACTCGATCATGGGCAGTTCCAAGTGCCAGCACATGCACAGGGCAGAGGTCGATCGGCCGTTCTTTCGCCAGAGCTCGACGAGGAGATCATCGAGTACTTCGAACGCGATCCTCGCCGAAGTACGCGAATGGCGGCAGCTAAGTTTGGCGTAAGCCAATACCTACTACGTCTGGAAACTACTCAACTCAGAAGGACTGCATCCATATCATTTCCGCGGAGTTCATTTAATTTTTCATTTTTGTTACATACGCCTTAAATACTTTATTAGGTATCTATTTCAGAAAATTAGTGTTCTTAGATAATAAACTTGTTTTAAGTTACGTTTTCTGTAAGTTATAGCTAAAAAGGTATTGGATAAAGCTTATTATTATGATTGGGTACTGTGTTACATTACCTAAGGTGTAGGTATCAGCTGATTGACAAACACCCGGGTCAACGAACGCGCGACCGATCGACGCGAGCGCTAGGTATCGCGAGGTATTACTATCGATTCGATGTCACTTTTGAGTTCGGTTTTTCACGATTGTTAATCGGCCATTTTTGGTTTATAATATTTAGTTTTTGTATAAATTGAATGTTTAACTAAGACCA
Source organism: Nycteola revayana (assembly GCA_947037095.2). NCBI lineage: Eukaryota > Metazoa > Arthropoda > Insecta > Lepidoptera > Nolidae > Nycteola > Nycteola revayana. Next base: position 15,796,266 of record OX344851.2, on the reverse strand, counting down.
AACCTTTTCGCTGCGGGAAAACAACCATTTAAATTTCAGCGTGTATATTGTCTAATTGTGTTATTTCAAATAAGCTAACTTAACTTAGTAAGTTTATTTGAAATAAGACAGAGAGAGAGCTACCCTTATCAGAATGCCACAGCTTTGAATCGGTTTCTATGCTTGCGTAAGAAAACTAGCACTCATCAGGTTGGCTAGTGTTGTATATCCGCTTCTTAGTCATTACAGTCCCGTTCACGTGAAATTTTCCAACAACTGCTTCATTAAGATTCCTATGTGTAATAGAGTAAATATATTTTTCGTCAAGTAGATTGCACTAATCAGCTCGCTAGACAATAGTAAAGTTAGTGCGATCCCCGCAGAGAGCCGAGCGGCAAGTACCAGTTCGTGCGCGTGGAGGTGGTGTCGCAGGGCGCCACCATGTTCGTGGTGCTGACGGACGCGGAGAGCGCGCCGCCTCCGCTCCGCATCGATAACTACTCGCCCGTCTCCATCATGTTCCACCAGGTTACGCTCCTTTTCTTATTTCTTCTCTTATCTATACTAATATTATAAAGAGGTAAAGTTTGTGAATTGTTCCTGAGGTTGTAAGGAGTAATCTCTGGACTTACTAAACCGATTTTGAAAATTCTTTTACCATTGGAAAGCCATATTATTGTGTCATAGGCTATATTTTAAGATGAGGATCCCACGGGAACGGGACCTAGGCGCGGGACAGCTAGTAATAAAATACTTTTATAGAAAATGCTAAATATTGTGTGTTGCTAGGAATGGTACTAGAGTGTGTTAAATGAAGAAAAGTTTGTTTGATAATAATTCTTACTTATATTGAACTAGCTGCCCTGCGCGATTTCACCCAGTTCTCGTGGGAATCTAGTTTAAACAAATAATGTGGATTTCTATCAAACGAAAATAATGACGCTCTACCGGCAGTTACCGTAGACGAAGTGAAATCTTTGATCAAAGACTTACATCCCAGAAAGGCCCCAAGTCCCGATGGGATTACCAATCGAGTGCTTAAGCAATTTTCAACTCCACTGCTTTGCCTCTTGACCGCAATTTTCAACGCGGCTCTAGCTAACAACATATTTCCACACCAGTGGAAATAAGCTACCGTGATTGGTATTCCTAAGCCTGGCAAGCCAAAGCAGGATCCCACTTCTTATTGCCCTATAAGTCTTCTCTAATCTTTGGGTAAGCTTTATAAGCGCATAATATATGCCCGACTATTAGCATTCACTATGGATAATATCTTCTTCCTGATGAGCAGTTTGACTTTCGAGCCAAACACTACTGTGTTCACCAAGTGCATCGCATTGTCGAACACATCCTTGTTAAGTCAGGTAAATACAAATGTCATACGGGAGTACTCTTCTTCGACGTAGATAAAGCGTTCGACAAAGTCTGGCACAATGGCTTAATTTATAAGTTCTACCAACTCAAAGTGCCGTCTCGTGCACATCATACGAGACTACCTCTCGGGGTTCGCCCCGAGAGGTAGTCTTGTAGCCTTTAAGTGTCGTGTAGAAGGAGATTACTCTTCCCCGCAACCGATCCAAGCAGGAGTGCCACAAGGCTCAGTACTTTCGCCACGCCTGTTCTCGCTTTACACAAGTGACATCCCGAAGCCCAAGAAAGCCCATCTGGCGCTCTTCGCGGACGATACCGCTTTATACTACTTGGGCCGCAGCCCTGCCGCCATTCACGACGCTCTACAATCCGCATCAAATGCCTTAGGCAAATGGCTCAGAAAGTGGAGAATCCAACAAAGAGTGCTGCGGTACTCTTCTCGAGATTTAACAGTCCACCGGACATTCCACGAGTCAAGATGTTTGGCGAACCAATCCCTTGGGAACGGCAAGCCAAGTACTTAGGCGTAATCCTTGACCGAAAGCTAAACTTTAGAGCGCGCGCGCTTTACTTACGCTCAGTCGACTACACTGTCTTCTAAATTCACGCAGCAAATTATCACTTGATATTAAGGTTGATATAAGGATTTACACCACGTATATACGACCGATTATGACGTACGCGAGCACAGTATTTGCTCATACCGCGTCTAGCAGTTTCTACCGCTTACAAACTGTTCAAAGTAGATTCACTCGACGGGCCACCGGGGCACCGTGATTCATCCGTAATCGTAACTTACATTGTGATCTCCAACTGCCTTCCATCAAGCAGTGGATGAAAGAGGCGTCGGAACGCTTCTTCGAATCCGCGGCGCAACACCCAAACCCGTTGGTTGTTGCAGCATCCGACTATAGGCCTTTGCACACAAAGCGTCGTAAACACCGTCGGCCTCGGGGCGTCCTAGATGACCCAGACGACGAGATAACAATCTACCAACTAGTAGTAAAAAGACTGCAAGAAACTAGCACCACTACACAGAGACCACTCTATCCGACCCTCCGGAGAAGAGTGCGCCCGCGAACGCGACGCGTCCCCCCTCGTCCTCCTGACCCTTAGCTTGCAAACCATCCGATGCCCTCGTAGACCCGAAGTCCGAGAGGCCCGCGAACTGTAAAGTAGAGCGACAGTTGCACAAAACTCTCCTAAAATACTAAGTCATAATCCCTCAATCTCATCGCCAGCGACCGCCCTGAGCCGAGGTCCAAGCCCCACAGGGGGCGCCCTCTTGCGCAGGTTGCTTAGTTTGTAGTTTTTAAACCATTTATTAAGGCTGGAGCTCTGCTCGCCTTTATGCCCGGTGAACTAGCAAAAGCCTCGTGGCTACATACGTAAGTCAAACCGAAAAAAAAGAAAATAAAAAAGTTGAGTTGTGTTTTTTTGCATAGATGAGGTTGAAATGTTGATGACTACAGACTACTGGCCTTAAACCGTCGATTTGAGGCTTATTTTTCAAAATAATATGTTGAAAAAGGTGTTAAGTTAACTTTGAAAATGGCACTGGATGATAGAGATATGGGCCCATATCACCCTCTTCCAGATAAATAAAGTAAAGGTCATTTATTCACGACATTTAGTTAGTTTAATTCTCATTCTGTCACATTATCGCGCATGTTTAGGGTTCCGTACCCGAAGGGTAAAAACGGGACCCTGTTTCTAAGACTTCGCTGTCTATTTGTCTGTCACCAGGCTGTATCTCAAGAACCGCGACAGACAGTTGAAATTTTTAGAAATGATGTATTTCGGTTTGCCGCTATAACAACAAATACAAAAAAATATATTATTATAATAATTATTTACTGGGGGCTCCCATACAACAAACGTGAATTGTTTGCCCAGTTTTGCTCGATATTAATGACGGCAATAGACAGGCACATGAAAAGGGTACGGAATCCTTCGTGCGCATGTCTGGTTCGCACTTGGCTGGTTTTTTTTAATAATAATGCATAGTGTAACTAAAAAAATATTGTTAAAATACTGCTGATGGTCACGGAAAAAGAAACTAGAATCAATGATGATTACAAGGATAAGCTTAAAAAAACATGGTGTTAAGTGTTAGTTTCTTTAAGTTAAAATTAAAAGTTAAGACATTAATAAATTTACACCACCGGCAGGATTTGAACTTGCATCTTAGGTACACTTAGCCTCTAATGCCTAGACCATTTGGCCACAGTGGAACTCAACCGGTTGTTGAAATTTATCAACCTCTTTATAACACGTCTAACACGGTAGGCAACACGCAGATCAGATGCCATCTATCGATAATAGTTAACAAGACAAATATGTCCAAAGTTGCATTTGGAATTAAATTTTTATACGATGACACCGCCACGCCCGTATTTACATTTAATTTTTTTCGAATATTTTGAATTGAGATTAATATATTTAGATTACCGACAGGATTCGAACCTGCATCTTATGTATAGCCCCTAATGCCTTAACCATTCGGTCATGCGTGAACATTCCTTTGGGTAGTGACGGTATTTTATTTGCGGATAGCCTTTCGATCTGTAGTTCTTATAATGTAAGTGAGCAAGCAGTACAAGGCAAAATTACTTATTATTCTTTCTACTAGTAACCAACACGAATGTGAAGATTCTGAGATATTAATATGCAAAAAACCAAAACAAATCGAAAAATACCTTAGAAATACACGGTAACGCTAATAAGTATAACGTAAAAAACTAAGGAATCACTAAAGAAATTTTGAACATGTGTCGGATATATCAAATAGTGTCTAAAACAATATAAAATTATATAAGTAAAGTGAAATATAACATTGATATTATAATTTAGACAGTACAACTTACATTCCTACTTTAACACCTAACTAAACGTGCAGAAAAGTTGACTTTTGTTTATGGAAGAAGGAGTTATGTGTAGTTTTTTTTAGAAATTATACAAGGTGTTAGTGTAAATACCGTTAACCTTGAAACCAGTGGATTGGTGTCACTTATAGAACGCAATAAAAGAAAAAAAAAAACAATTTTTCCTCAAAATTAATTAATTACGCATGGGCAAAGAGAATGAAGCGCCAACCCCTTCCACACCGTCCACACCACTCAGACGCCCTCAGTCTCTTGCTCGCAGCGCAGCGCAGTGCCCGCGCCGCCCGCGCCCCCCGCGCCGCGGCCCGTGTGCTCAGTAGTGTGTAGTGATTAAGTCGTACACAAACGTACAGTGGACCGATATGGTTCGGGCTTACGCTGCGGCTGCCGATAACCTGAACGAGGCTTGAAGAATGTACGCAGAGTTATTCCCTGGACAAACTGTGCCAAACCAAGAAACGATGGTGGCGGCTACTCCAAGGTTACGTGCCTACACCAGTTCAGGTCAGTTCACCGTGCCGGCAAAAATGTGATTAACTTTTAAATACGCCTAAAATACCTACCCAGATGTTTGTTTTTTTTTCATTTTCTTTGTTGTTATATCTAACTTACATTTGTACTCGTCACGCAACACAAGGTAGGTATTTTTGCCTGTCCTATGACAGGAAAAGTATGAAGGGAAAGTTACATCACAGTTTATGTGTAATATTGTGTTTTTATTGAAATGTATGTAGTTAAAACTTATGAAGATAGTTAAAACGGACGGCCTGTGCAGCAGGTCAGTGCCCTATGCAGTGATTACGTAACTCGGGCACATAGTATCCATGAATTTACGGACGGTGTCGGACAGAATTATTATTAAATTTTGAAAAAAAAGGTTTTTTTTCATTGAATTTGCGTTCTGTAAGTGAAACCAAACCACTGGTTTCAAGGATAACGATGTTTAAACTAACACCCTGTATTATATAAAATATTAATTTGTTTAATTTCTTTCATACCAATAATATTTCCGATTGTTTACACAACTTGGCATCATAGTTTAATTTAAAAATCTGTTTCATAGCGACTTATCTTAAAAAATAAAAGTGAAACTTTAAACTCGATTTACTCGAAATTGTGATTTTGTGACTTATCACCTTCATCCACTCACGTTTTCAATTGACACTAGCGTCAATTTCGTTAAGAAAATAAAATTGCAGTTAAGTTTTTTAAAATGGATTATGTTCCGCTTAATTATTTTTTTTCATGTGAATTTCGTACTGGCAATAAATCAAAAAAAATAAAAATAAAAAACATGATTTATTTCTCTCTTCAAAGTTCGTACATAAAATTGCGATGTAAAGAACAAACATAGATGTCGAAATAGAACTTTGGAGAGAGCTGAAGTCTGTACTAGGCTCTAAACCTGTATGACAGGTTTCCAGGCATTCTCCAATCTTGTAAATCGCGCAAGAAAATAGACAGATGACATTAAATCTAAAAACTAGAAATTGGTTCGCAAACAAAACGGATGAGAGATACTACTATAAATATAATTCGCGACATTGGACCTTCTTTAAGAAACACCAATGTCGCGATTTTTGTTTTGTTTTTGAGTTAATGTGTGTTAAACAGCTATACTGTCTAACATACATTAACTTATTATATCGCGGGCTGAGTGTATGAGTCAAGCTAACGGTGCCCGGTGCGCAGGTGGGGCAGGGCGAGGAGTGCGTGGTGGGCGCGCACGCGCGCGCGCGCTGGGCGCTGGCGGAGCCAGAGGGTGCGTGCGCGCTGGCGCTGCGCGCGCCGGGCGGCCCGCGCTCTTCGCTAGCGCTGGACGTGCTGCCCGCCACGCACTACCTGCTGTACCAGAACTTCGTCTACGTCGCCTTCACGCACACGCGCTCCGGGTGAGCGACCACTACGCCCACTGTTACTTCTCTCAGTCAGACAACCTCCCGATTGTTATAGCATCGTCTATAATAATTGTATACCAGGGAACGACCAGCAGCGTTTCCTTGTATGTTACAACATAATGCTGCGGTCACCAACCCGCTTGCCGAGCGTTCACCACACTAAGGCAAAAACTCTCCCTCGGGAGGAGACCCTTGTTCAACAGTGGACGTTTTACGGGCTGATACGGATGATAACTTCCGTCAGTTTGGTTTTAAAATTTGAACATCATTAGTTTGATATTTTGAGAGCACTTTTCACAGTGGAAAACCACCTGTGGTGTGGAGATTTGCAAATGTGCAAATCACGTGGCAGATCGAACTTTTGAGCCATTGAAAATGAAACGGGCTTTAGAAAGTGCAGTGTCTTACATATTTTGAACATACATAATAAAAAATAAAAGAAACTAGGAAGCATATTCCGTATAATAAATGAAAATTTGATGTTTGCTACTCTTTCACGCAACAACTCCACGGATTTGACTGAAATATCACAGATATAGTATTTAAGCCGGGTTAAAATATTTGCTTCAAACCATCCCACTTCGATCCACTGAAGGGGCAACTACTTATAAAATAATATTTGCAGTTCCCTCATTGCAAGTCAGAAATAAAAAGGTAACATTGACTGTAATATGTTAACTCAGGGGCGAGAGTATGGCCCCCGAGGGCGGCAAGCAGTCCCCCCCCGGAGATGACAACGTGCTGGTGCTGGAGGTGCCGCACGGCACCACGCGCGTCGTGCTTGCCAGGAAGCGATATGGAGACAGGTAACTACATAATACATTCTGCTTTGTTTGTTACCACATGTTGCCAATGACGTCGTCGTCAATTTTTAATAAAAACAGTAACATCTTTGAGACTAGAACATGTAAAAATGTCGCTAATTCATGTAAGTTGAAAAATTCGGCTAATAATATAATGGTTTCCTCATAGATCTCAGCTGTGGAGACGCGGTCCCAACGACCAGCTGATCCACGAAGGCAGCTCCCCCCCACAGCCGACGGACGTACTGTTGTCCGACGACGCTCCGCTCTCGCCACATGCTATGGTAAGTCAGAATATTTTACAAATCTAAGATTTCTTTCTAGGTGTGATGGTCAACTGCTGATCCATTGCTCGCGATAGTTATGTATAGCAATTGTGTACCAGGGTTTTATTACGTAAAACTGATCAAGTTAGTGTAGTAAACTTTCCGGTGAGGCAAACCATTCTGTAGGACAAAATTAAATGATGTTATGTTGCGGCAAACATTCTTAGAGCATTTTGTCTGTTACAAAAATTGTTTTTGAATTCATGCTTAATATGCCTTGCATGTTACAAGCTCTTTTTTGCACTCTTTACAGTACTTTTATCTTAAAAAAAAAAACTTTTTGGATTTACAAAACTAGGCAGGTCTATTAGAAGTATCTTTAATATGAGAATTTTCCTAATGGAAACTAGCACCAGCTCGTATTGCTTATATATATCTTCCTACAAAAATATTATATCGGGTTGAATATAAGTGACTATGTAGTCTCTAAGTTTGACAGACTCACAGACTCTTAATTCATTAATGATCAGAAAAATAAAGAACACTTGAAGAAAAAGGACCAAGATGTGAACCTTGTGGTACTCCCGAAAGTATTTCTTTGCAGATGAATTAAAAACTGTAAGTTTGATGAGTTCCAACTAATTACGTATGATATGATATGATATGAATAAAGTATGATTCGTGCCACATCAGCAACAGTCCACAAATACATGCCCAACAAAGTTATTTTTAATAAGTAGGCCGTGATCAATCACATCGAATGCCTTCGTAAAGTTTGTGTTAAAGTGTTAATACTTCTAGGTTGTTTTCAATAGCTTCCTGTCTGTTATTAATATATCCAAGTAGGTTTAATACAGTTACAAATCCTTTTCGTGTAAAAAGTTCCTAAAAATGTTCAAATATAAAGAAGATAAAATAGAAAATAGAAAGAGAATAAATTAGAAAGAAGGGGGAATATAAAGATGAGTTCTTCCCAAGCCCGTCTTTAAGTTCTTATCTGAATATATTATCGCAGGACGTGTTTCTCACAGATTTCATCTATACTAATATTATAAAGAGGCAAATTTTTTATTTTTATATTTTTGGGTGTTTGTTTCGAAAACTCAAAACTACTGAGCGGATTTATATAATTCTTTCACCATTGGAATGTTACATTATCAGACGGGCGGGGCGGGACGGGACGCTTGTCAATAAATAATTGTATATTAAAAGCTTCGGTTTGCATTTCGGACTATATCTGGACGGAGTATTACTGAAGAACCCTTAAATACGTCCATCCGCGTCGAAAGCGCTCAACTGAATGGAAGTATAGAAAACGTAAAAGCGCGCGAAAACGCGCGCTGACAATGTCGTTGTAAACGGGCGTCATCAAAACGCGTGTCCAGCGCTTGTCGGACTCTAAATCTTGCTAGGTTAAGAATAAAGTACATACAGTAGTTAATGGTGGTTATGTCGGCAGGTGCTGGACATCGAGGACGCTGCCCCGCGGCCGGGCCGGGCCTCGGCCCTGGTCCTGAGGCGAGCTGACCCGCGCCGCACATCCACACAGTCGTGGCGCGTGGTGCCGCCCGGCCGCATGGCCTGCGCACACGCCAACCTGTGCGTGCAGCCCGACGGACTGTCGCTCATGGCGCTGGCGCCAGGTACTGTCGGTCTGTCTGTCTCACTCACACACTAGTACGTCCACACAGTCGTGGCGCGTGGTGCCGCCCGGCCGCATGGCCTGCGCACACGCCAACCTGTACGTGCAGCCCGACGGACTGTCGCTCATGGCGCTGGCGCCAGGTACTGTCTGTATGTCTGTCTCACTCACACACTAGCACGTCCACACAGCCGTGGCGCGTGGTGCCGCCCGACCGCATGGCCTGCGCACACGCCAACCTGTGCGTGCAGTCCGACGGACTGTCGCTCATGGCGCTGGCGCCAGGTACTGTCTGTCTGTCTGTCTCACTCACACACTAGCACGTCCACACAGTCGTGGCGCGTGGTGCCGCCCGGCCGCATGGCCTGCGCACACGCCAACCTGTGCGTGCAGCCCGACGGACTGTCGCTCATGGCGCTGGCGCCAGGTACTGTCGGTCTGTCTGTCTCACTCACACACTAGTACGTCCACACAGTCGTGGCGCGTGGTGCCGCCCGGCCGCATGGCCTGCGCACACGCCAACCTGTACGTGCAGCCCGACGGACTGTCGCTCATGGCGCTGGCGCCAGGTACTGTCTGTCTGTCTGTCTCACTCACACACTAGCACGTCCACACAGCCGTGGCGCGTGGTGCCGCCCGACCGCATGGCCTGCGCACACGCCAACCTGTGCGTGCAGCCCGACGGACTGTCGCTCATGGCGCTGGCGCCAGGTACTGTCTGTCTGTCTGTCTCACTCACACACTAGCACGTCCACACAGTCGTGGCGCGTGGTGCCGCCCGGCCGCATGGCCTGCGCACACGCCAACCTGTGCGTGCAGCCCGAAGGACTGTCGCTCATGGGGCTGGCGCCAGGTACTGTCTGTCTGTCTCACTCACACACTAGCACGTCCACACAGTCGTGGCGCGTGGTGCCGCCCGGCCGCAAGGCCACACGCCGTCAATATACCCTTTTTCTACTTTTTGATAGAATAACATATTATGTAACGTCTACTTAGAAATAAATATTAGGTTTACGAAAAAAAAAAAAAATAAGAACCTCGTTGTATAGGTAACCGCGTTGTACTGGGTCTCCCGGCCCGCAACTCCCCGGGGCTGGCCCCCGAGCAGGCCGTCTCCTGGCACACGCTGCGGCCCGGCTCCGGCCGCCTCAAGGTGTCGCTGAGCGCGGACGGGCCCACGCGCACCATCACCATACACGACCAACAGGCGCCCGTGAGTATACTCACTGTAATCCCTCCACCATGACCAGAGCGTACCATAGAGAGCAATAGAAGCAGTAAACAGCGCTGTGATGAACAAACTGATTTGTAATACTGGCATATGTAATTTCTTTATGTTGAGCAGCGACAAGGAACGAACATCAACGAAGCTAGAACTTTAGCAGACAATATGAAGTATCATACTTTTTTATTCCTGACCAGGCCTATGACCGCTATCCAAAGACAAGGACAGCTAATGCCAGTGCCGTAGATATGCTCAGCACTAATATTCTTACTGATTTTTCATTTTAGAGATAGATGACGTAACGTCTAAAAATTCTTCTCTCATGGATTTTATCTCAAGTAGCTCCTTGTTAATTGATTTTATGTTTGCGATTATAAAAGATAACGTTTCCATTTGTGTAGATAATCTGTTAAGTTCGGCCAACATATTGTTCATGTCTGCAAATATAGCCTTTGAAGAACCAACACGGGGACTTAATGATAGGTTTTTGCAGTCAATACACTTCCAGGTAGGATTTTGATAGCCCATTTCGCCAATCATATTCCTTAAGCCCCGCACAAGGAAATTTGAATTAACTATCGCACACGGAACACGTAACTTCGTCGATTAATTCAACCTCACACCTCACATAAAAAGTTTGAGAAATTTTGGCTAAACTAAAGCGTAAATAACTACGGGCTGTGTGAAGTATGCGTGCGCACAGTTCGTCGCTTACCGCCGACTGTCCATTTATTAAACATCATCGTTCAGGACTCGGGCTGGATCGAAGACGCGGAAGAAGAAGAGAAGGTAGAGGAGCCCGGCCCACAGCGCGAGTGGGGAGTCCGCGTGTCACTGGGGGGTCTGTCGGTGTCGCTGGTGTCGCGCAACCCCCCCGCCGAGCTTGTGCACGCGCTGTTCGAGGGGGTGCTGCTGGAGCTGGCGCTGGCGCCGAGGCAGCTGGCCGTGGCGCTGGCGGTCGCGCACATGCAGTGGGACAACCAGGTCAGAACCCTGCTGTATTATAAACTAAGTTTTGGAAAATTACCATTAATAATTGTATTTGTAAATAGCCTAGGTTGATTCACCTAGATGAAAATATGTTATAATAATGTTTATTTCTGAAAGTATTTGTCACAAGGAAGAATTTATAAGTAAAAATACTGGAAGATGGCTGTATAAATAAATTATTAAAATAGTTTTGTAGTCACTGTCTTTAATCGCCGAATCAGCCATTTTGTGACATCATAACTCTAGCTGAAAAAAGAAATTTACACACACCGATCACAAATCATTGTCTACTTTCGGTTCTGGCTTCGATAGAATTTTAAGCCTGTCAAATGAGATACCACCGTGTGAGATTACAATTGAGTAAGAGGGAATGATCACGTCCAGGCCGTCCAGCCAGGTTTCAAGAACATAATATTATGGTGGGCATCCAGAGGTAGGACGTGCAGGTTAGAAGACTTTAAGATCTTTAATAACTTGACGGAATTGGAGGAGTTAGGAAATAAAATAAAGTATTGTCGAATTTTTTCCTTTAGTATTGAATCTGGCCTAAATGTGTAAAGATTTACTTGTTTAAGGCATTCGATAATGTATAGCACGATACTCTTAGCAGGAAACGACATCAATTACAGGAATTATATTATGATAAGTATTTTGAAGTCATTTGATTTCTTATAAATAAATTATTTTTATTTTTAATTGTAAATTGTATGTTTACCCTTAAAATCGTTACGGGTGTCCCGCAAGGCACCGCCCTGGGCCCCTCGCTCTCACGTGTCCCTCGCCCACAGCTGCTGGGCACGCCGAGCCCGGTGCTGCTGTACAGCGGGTCGCGCGGGTCGCTGCCCGCGCTGCACGCGGCGCTGGAGCTGCAGCGCGAGCCGCGCCGGCGCTACAACGCGCTGTTCTTCCGACACCTCGTCGTGGCGCTGCGCCCGCTCGCCGTGCGGCTAGAGGAGAGGTAACTATTCGCACTGTGTGCACGCGAGCCCGGTGCTGCTGTACAGCGGGTCGCGCGTCATTATACTATGTCGGAAACCACATTCAGCCATTCGTTTTCATAACATCGTCGATACTCTGACACGCTGATAAACGCTATATATTTATAAAGTAACATGTCCTGACTGACTCAACAACGCCGAGGCAAAACTACTAAAGCTAGAAACGTTATATTTGGACCGTGGCTTCCTATTGTAACGTATAGGTCCACTAAGAAAGGATTTTGGAAAATTCAACCCCTAAAGGGGTGAAAATGGGGAACGGGAGTGAAACCGCGCACGTGAAGCTAGTTGATATTATAAATACCAAAGTCGGGCGGTGGATAATGTGGTTTGGGCGTCATGTCCGTGCAGGCTGGTGCTGCTGCTGTGGTCGTGGGCGGGCTACAACGAGGAGGACGAGGCGCAGCAGCAGCTGGACGAGGCGGAGTACGAGGCGCGCCGCGTGCTGGACGAGCTCACCGCGCTGCACGCCACCAGATACTACTTCGCGCTCATCAAGATCATACCCAGCCAGGTGACCTACACTTTTCATGTCCTGACTCCAACAAAAAGTTCCTCCTTTGTATATAAAACAGTTGCTTCTATTTTTCTTTTGATGCGAACCATTTCATTGGTCCTCTCTGAAACTGCGATTGCGTGTTCGGAATCAGAATCGGAATATAAACCACTACCATGTCTTGGAGAGACTCCACCCATACAGAGTCCCCACTCTGGCTACGACTGTCCCTGAGTTAAATAGTTTCGTAGTGTTATAAGTAGTGCCTGTATGCGACAGATCCGCCTGTCGATGTGCACGGCCAACAAGCTAGAAGGCTCCCTGCTGACCCTAAAGCGTCGCTTGGGGCTCACGTTCATCAAGTTCGAGGACGCGGCCGTGGAGCTGGAGCCCTTCCAGCGGGACCACGTGTTCGACACTGCCAACTACCTCGCAAGACAGATGTTGGCGCACTTCAAAGATGTGAGTGCATCGCTTCAAACTTATTTTTCTAAACTAAATTGGACGTAGTTATGCGAAAACGTTCCAGTCCACAATGATTTCAATTTGAGAAAAACGCAATTTAGTGTTTCATTGGTACACTTTTTTTGCCCTAACTAGTACAGTCAAACACAATAGTTTTTATTGTAGTAAAATATAATCATTACATAATCATGTACCATTGATTGTGATATTTGCGTTAGAATGGTAGGTAATTAGGATAAATGGTACTGGAACATTTTTACAAAATATGTTTTTGTAAGAACGCTCATTCCAAATCATTTTGCAAAAACGTTCCACAAGATATTTAAAACTTTAACATGATATTTTATCAAAAAATTCGTTAAAATAAATACGAAATATAAAAAGATAGGAATAATAGGAAATGTTTTATTTAAAAAGTTCAATCAATATCGTTCGGTTCATACATTATTGTCATCGAGTATAATGTCAACGTCTTGTATGTCGTATAACGTTTAAGTTTGGCTCTCCGCCAAAGCCATCGACATCATCAATGATGTCCTCCGTACTTGTTATAAAATTGGAGACAATCCTCAAGAATATAATTATAAATCGGCTAATTTCGCTGGAGCAATAGGTCAGGCCGTCACGCCACAACAGACAGATTTCATCTTGTCTAATTTTACGTATTTCTCCTTTTTTCTATTCATATACCTTTAAGTCTTCTTTTAATGATGACCTATAAAAATAAATGTTTTTTTTTATCCTTTTAAATTTTTATTTAATTTGTATGTAACCAATAATAATTCACTTTACTTTTATCATTGATTTTTTTTCTATTCGTGATGTTTTTATCACTTTAGTTATTTAACTAAAACGTTCCATAAGCACTGGAACATTCTTTACAAGTAACAAAAAAATTACATGGGTTGTGGCTAAAACGTTCCATGATTATTGAGTCACTGTAGCAAAATATTAATTAAGAATAGTATTAAATAAAAACGTTTCAGACGGATTAATGCGTTTTATTTTACAATGAAAACACTTAATTGGTTAACTTGTGGGTTGGAACCTACAGTGAAAAATATAAATATAGAAATATTACTTGAGGACTGAAACATTTTCGCTAGAATGATGTCAGGTGTCAAAAAAGGTATACTAGTCAATGTATCTTAATTTCGAGTGACTTGGGGGTTGGAACGTTTTCGCATAACTACGTCCAATTGTTGCAAGATTTTTAAATCACTATCTCAAATTCATATTCATTGCAAAGGTCCATCGCGTAATCTGGCATATCCCACAGACATTGTCCTGTCTTAACTAAAACTGTACCTATATTAAATTAAACTTTTAGACGTGATACTCTGAACTAACCGTGATGTTTACTAAGAGCAGCACGCATTCTGACAATGTCCGACATAAGATTACAATAAAAAAGTTTACTTTAGTGTAAAAAGCGCTAAGGTTACATTAGAAAAAGTTTATAATTTAGTCTTGTACACATTGTTATTTTGCCAAGTACAAGTGTATGTCAATACCTAAGAGTCCTACCTACCTAATTAAATAACAAACACAATTAGCGAAATCGTAGTAATTCATTTATATATGTGAAATATGTATGTGTTTCTTTTTGTGTACAAACATTGTCATTATTCAAGTGAGACAATTTTTTGCCAATCAGCCGTAGAACATTACAGTTTTGAAATATTGTAAAAATAATACATTTTTTTTCTATAAACTTATAATTTCATCGAATCACATAATGACATATGCCTTGTCGATGCAATATAATTTGTCGAGCATTATTGTCCAGGAGCTAAAGTGGCAGGCGGCTAAGATCCTGGGCTCGGTGGACTTCCTGGGCAACCCGCTGGGCTTCGTGGCGGACGTGTCGGAGGGGGTGTCGGGGCTGCTGCTGGAGGGGAACGTGGGCGCGCTGCTCAAAAACGTCACGCACGGGATCTCCAACTCCGCAGCCAAGGTCACAGGTAGGTACAGTCATGGTTACCTTATTACTATGTTTCTTTAAACTCTATTTAATAAAGTCTGGATTACATGATCCTTACGTAAGGCAGATGGAGATCGCTGGACTGAGTTCTTAGTTTGTAAGTTTAATTAATACATTTGTTACAAACCAGCGATTCGCCACGACTTTACACGGGTACACTGTTGATGTATTCTACATATAAACATTTCTCTTGAAATACTCCATAATTTAAAAAAAAACCGCATCAAAATCTGTCGCGTTGTTTGTCCTTGTCTGTCTGACAGACTGGGAAGCGACTTTGTTTTATACTATGTAGTACATTTTAATGTAGTATGTAAATATATTGTTATGACAAAGAAAGCAAGCCTTATATCTAGACCGCTCTACACGAGCGCGATTCTTGCTTCACATAAAATCATACGAAATGTGTCGGGTCTCAGGGACATATTTCAATTATTGAAATTAAACCTTTCAACCTATCCGCGAAAATAGAAGTACTTCATCCTACTCAGCTTAACATAATTATTTCCATGTCATTCCCCCGCAGAGTCGCTGGGCGACGGGCTGGAGCGCGTGGTGGGGGACGAGGCGCACGAGGAGACCCGGCGGCGCATCCGCTCCGGCGCTGCGGGCGCGCACCTCGCCGCCGGCTTCCGCGGCCTCGGCCTCGGCCTGCTCGGTACGCGCCGTCCCTCTCTAGCTCCCCGCGCGCTGCCTCTGTCTCTGTCTCACGCCCGTGTCCCCGCAGGTGGCGTGACGTCGCTGGTGAAGCACAGCTACGAGGGCGCCACGCAGGAGGGGCTGGGCGGGTTCCTGGCCGGCGTGGGCAAGGGGCTGGTGGGCACCGTCACCAAGCCCGTCATCGGCGTGCTCGACCTCGCCGCCGAGACCGCGTCTGCGCTGAGAGACACTAGTCGCAGGTACGATGTCCCTTGTATCATTACAGGTTTTAAATCAAATTCAAGTATGTAATTTAAAAAAACCTGGAGCGGCACTTTGGGAATGCCGACAAAAGTGCAAATATGTCGATATTCTACAACTAGTTGTTATTCTACAACTACTATTCTACACTAGGCTACGTGCCCATCAGTAAATTCGAGATATTTTACTACTAACGATCAGCAATTCAATGGGCATGAAGTCTAAAAAAAATATTTAGTTCGTCAGTTAGATTACTAAAAAATATTGGACACGTATTTTTTTATTTATTAAATCAATAAAAAATTACAAAGATAGAGCCGTATGACGTCACTATAAGGTAAAATTGTAGCTAGAAATGACGTCACACGAAATTTCGACGCATAGTGTACGCGTTGAAACTTTCGACATCTTTTGCTTGGGAAACAAAAAGAACTACGGTCCAACATGTTTTGGTAATCTAACTGACGGACTAAATAGTTTTTTTTGTCTTCGCATGATTGAACTCGTTAACCACTAATCTATAACCCCATCCCTGACGGTTAAGTTAAAGCCACATTGGGAGACAAACCCGCACATGAAACACATGACCAACGGACGACGAACAATCGAGACGCATGGACATAAAACAATACGATCATTGGAAAAAGACGGAATGCTGTTCCATGCTTCAATTGTTGATTTATAGTGCAATAGTTTTGTCTAAATGTTCAACGCGTCTAAAGGTCGGACCGCTGGGCGGCGGAGCGCGTGCGGGCGCCGCGCGCGGTGGGCGGCGCGTCGGCGGCGCTGCAGCGCTACTGTGGGGAGGCGGCGCGCGGCGCGGCGCTGCTGCACGCGCTGGGCGCGGGGGGTGTTGCGGGAGGCGCGGGGGGCGCGGGCGAGCGGCTCGTGGCGTGGCGCACGGTGCGCGGCGCGCCGCACGACATCCGCGCGCTGCTGTCCGACCACACGCTGCGCATCGTCACGTGCAAGCACCACCAGCCGCAGATCGTCATGGAGACGCATCTCAGGTACGCGCACGTCACTCTTACTTACTTACTTTGTCAGCCAGGGTCGTAGAGGGATGTTGCCGTAATCACCACGCTTGGCAGGCGGATTGCGGTGATCACAGTAAGATGGTAAATATCCTTTACCTAATAGATGCTGCTGCTCATTCTTTAATTGAACGTCCCTTAGTCGCCTCATACGACACACGAAAGTCATGGGGTGTTCTATTCTAAGCTGGAAACCACACGGCTTTCATACTCGTATGTTTTAAAAACCCCCCACACTAGCAAACGCTGGCAGTTTTCCGAACGGCGGGCTTACGCAGCGTTCTTCGTGCGAATAAGTACAACGCACAACGCAACGTGACGCCAACGCTGCGTAAGTCCGGCTATCGGCAGTTGCTCAGCGCTGACGTAATGGCGTCGACGCTACGTAGACGCACAACGACGACGCTCGAATAAATGCTAGTGTGGGACGTGTCTTAATCGTAACCTACATACGTTATGTATTGTTTGTAAGGATTGAGTCACTAACCGTAGTATTCAATTTTAATGTACGAATAATCTCAAGTCAATCATCAAGTACGATGCCCGGGGAGAAAAGAGTAGAAACAAGGTGTGGTTTCAGATTCAGATATCAGGATGACATAAACATTACTTTGGGAAAATGCTTCGAATAAGTCATGATAGTGGCTGAATGGCTCTGGTCAAATATAAAAAAAACTATCGTTCAGCCGCCAAATTAAATCGAGTATCGCCTATATAATATTTGAATAATAGAAATTGATGAATAGCATGATAATTAATAAATATAAGTAAAAATAGTAATAAATAAAATATAAATGGATTAAAAAATAATCATAAGTAGTGCAAATAAAATAACACTAATTCTGCTCCACCCGCCAGCGCACAAACACAAGACTTAACGTGTAAAAAAAAATTATACATAGCTTACCATCGGACATAGATTCGTTGATATATGGTGTAACGAAACGCATTTGACGCATAGACCTGTCACATGACATTTCGTTCAAAAAATCAATATCTACAACTCTGCGGTCTGCCATTGGCAAAATTGTGGAAGTCGCTCCACAATAAAAGATCTGAACTGAACTGAATAAAAGTGTTGAATGATGTTCATTTTTGGCGAAACGTTTAATTTTAAAATCTTACCAAAAAAAATCAAATGAAACGTAAAGTGGGTAAACTATTGGACCTCCTGAAACAAAGTAAAACAAAAACAATCAAGTACCTACTCCAAAATGGCGAAGGTACGATACGGACGTAATAGAAATATACTCTATCTTTTACACCTGGACAGTGGACAGAAATTGTAGCGACGTTTACAGTAGCTGCACGAACTTTGGTACTTTGTCCGTTCCTCTACAAAATTTGTGATTTTGCACAAATATTTATTGTTCGGCGCGGAAGTCGAACCCATGACGCGGGTTTTATGTCGCTACGCCACGGAGGTCGTGTTGTTTTGTATATGTTAGCTTTATTTAGTGAAGATCTTATGTAATTTATTTGCAAAAATATTATTTTTATCGATTGATAATGACCATAAATGTACCTATTTACTCTTCCAAGATACTAATGTGATATCCGTGTCCGGCAGCAACCTGGTGTCGTGCCGGGTGGTGGTGAGCGAGGGCGCGTACTTCGTGGAGCTGGGCGTGCGCGGCGGGGGCGCGGGGGCCGCGGGGGGCGGGGGCGACGCGCTGCGCCGGCCGCGCGTGCAGTGCGACACGCGCGAGCTGGCGGCGTGGTGCGCGCGCCACGTGGCCTACGCGCGCCAGCTGCACCACGAGCACGCGCACGCGCTGCTGCCGGCCGACGACAGGTAGGCCACAGCGGCCTCGCTAGTCGATCCGATGTTGAAATAATATATTTATAAATAAATGACTATATATACATTATATGTAAAATTATCAACATAGAGTGTGGTGGCTAAAAGCAAGCAGGTGGTAAGCGTTCAACATTTTGATTATAATCATCTTCTTGTATGTGTCTTTGATTCCTTCCCACCTGGACCTAATTGATACCTTAAGTCATAGGTGTAAATATTAACTTTATCTTTAGTTAGTTTCTATGTAGCTCTATTTTAATACATGTGTAACACAATGTGTAAGAATACGCAACAGCTTATTCATGATATATTACAGAATATTTTAATTAATTTATCAAATAACATTTTGTTTGGCAAATTTGACAAATATTGACAATATATACACTACGACGACAAAGGCACTTTACCATTTGCTCAATGATATCTTGGACTTTTTAATTCCATCTTACATATCTGCCCTGCTAATTGTACTTGCAGTAATCAAAATTTTTAGAATGTTCACTTTTTAAATTAAATGTCATTTTAATAAAAATTAAAATGACATTTCAGGACCTTAATCTATACATAAAGATTGTTTTTTTCTTATATTTAAGGTTCACTTTAAAGGTTTCTTTATTTAGATATCAAAAAATAATTAACTGCGTTTATCTCGAAATCGCGATTTTGCAAGTACTGCATTTGCATTAAGGATATGCATATTTATTTTAACACCTTGTATAATATCATGAATAAAGCATATTCCTAAAAAACGTCATGGACGTAAGTAACAACAAACATTGAGCTGCTAAACACTGTAAACTTTAAAGATTATTAGACTCAACTCAGCTATGTATATATTAGTTAAAGTTAGTGTTAATATTTAACTAAGAATATATGTTATTGTGAGTACTTTATTGTATAATTAAAGCAAAGAAAAAAATATCTGTTAATAGTAAATTAAAGACATTACAATAAGAAATGTAAACCTCTCGAGTCACACAGTTTGACATGAGACATTTATTACAAATGAATTAATTGTGGCATTACAATACTTCTGAATTTCATTAAACTAATAAAACTTTTATGTAAGAATATCATTTGGCAAGTAGGATTTGGTGTCTGATACCTTAAAAATTAATAATTGCGCTTGAAGAATTTGATAATATAAACTACAGATACTTTGGTAGGGTGCTTCTGTGACAGATGTATGAAGCATGTTGCTAGTTGTTATTGTAAATAACAACATTACGTTTTAACTAAAGGAATCAAATCAAACGAACAAAGGAATGAACTATTAAGCTGTATCGTTAAACTACTAGTGGTTTTTGTAAAACAGTAACATAAATAATTCATTTGAGTAACTATAAACTGACTATTATAAAATATGACAATGCCCACTTACTTAAAATAAATTGACTTAACAATCAAAGAGTTATTTATAACTTGACTAATTTTCGACATACTTTAATTATTATTTACATAAACTGTTTCCCGATTACTAATATATCCTAACCTTCAATGTATTTGAAAAAAATTTGAATGTTTTTAACTGTGTAACTCGAAAGTTATTTTAGAATTAGTACTTGTTATCTTAATGTAATTTAATAATTATTGATATGTATAAATTAGGATAAATAATATAGTGCCCGCATTCGAGCTTATTCGGTAGGTGGTCTGAGACCATGGTAGTAGTTATTATAAACTTATATGCACAAATATAAATATCACATTGTGAACTACATAAGTTCATAGTAATTGATATGTATAGATTAGGATACATAAAGTTATGTTAGATACTTGTTATCTTAATGTAATATAGTAATTATTTATATGTTTAGATTAGGATATAATGCCCGCATTCGAGCTTATTCGGTAGGTGGTCTGAGACCATGGTAGTATTTATTATTATATCTGTAAATGTACCATTATATCTTATATGCACAAATTTAATTATTAATTTGTGAACTATTCCAAGTGCAATAGGTAAGATGGGTTCATAGTATTGCTAAGAATATTATTACTGCCCTCTATTTAGTAATTGAGTATAATATTCATTAAAATATAGGTAAGTAGTTATACCATTAGTAATAATTTCAATTACCTCTGTGACTACATCACATTTGTTAGAATTAGTACTTGTGTGCTAAGTCGATATAGTTTTTTTTTCTTTTGTTTTTTTTATAGTAGTAATTATGACTTAATGCGTGACATCAAAGCTCTATATAGGATAAGCTATTTAAAATTTTATCTATTTTTGAATGAGCTCCCGCTCTATTAATCTATGATTCGATCTTAATTGTATGACAAATGTTATCTACGATGTATTGAAGGCTTTTAATTCGTATTTCAGAAACTACTTTTTTGTTGCTTTGATGTTTTAAACCAGGTGTTAATCTCTAGTATACATATATTGAAGTATTGTTATTAAGTATTATAAAAGACAACGTTTTGGACTTAATAAATGTTGTACTCTAACAAGATACCTGTTTGATATGCATATTGATATTACTTATGTAAGTTAAATATGTATTTAGTGGTCATGTACTATGTATACTATTTCATGTATAATAGCTTTCGAGTTTATAAGGCTCTAAGCAGTCTAGCTATATATGATTACCACCAGCGATAAGCTTTTCGTGTGACATAACAATAACATTGTCATGGGCTTAAAGGCATTAAGTACATTACTCGAGATATACGATTATAAAACTTATCATGGAAGCTATACCGTTGCTAATCGCTGGTGCTAAGAGAATCATATGTACTAGGGTGCTATTCGTTTACAGACAAAATTACGTATTTCAATTTGAACGTGAAAATTTATCACAATATTCTACTCTATATATTAATGTATATATTACCTTAATGACTTTATGATAAGATTAGAATATTAATACAGTAGGTATCTATACAGTGCAGTGATACCGTCATAAAAGCAGACTTTTCTAGTCATTGTGTGCCCACAATAAGTTATAGTTCAGTTGTGTCACTTCTAACAACTATGTTTGTTATGATGTGTATGTAATGTATACCTCAAGAAGGCAGTTTTACGACGGTTTTACTGTATGAGTATAGTAACTGTATATTTAATAAAATATAGTAAATGTAATTAATGTCGTATGTGAATGTTACATAGTGATCAGCTATGTTGTAACTTCATAAATTATATTTTGTAAATGGTAATGATTATCCATCTCATAGTTATGAAGGGAGCATGTTAGCGCGGCCTGCCAAAGGCGTTGGAATGTAGCATTTTTTTTAAATTTCGTAAGAGCTGCTCCTATTTTTTATCTGTATAGGTCTTGACTTGTGTATACAGTATTAGTGAAATGTGTTCATACTGTTCTACTGATTATAGCGTGTGAATAGAGATTGCTTGAGACCACCACGGCAGGGCGCGCTAAAGACAACTAAAATTATTTTATTAATCTCGCAGATTTATGTATTTTACGTAAGTGTTTAGATCGAGCAACAACTTAGGCTGTGATACAACTGAATGACAAAGTGTGACTTTGACCCCTACGATAACTGACAAAAATAATTCGTACATTCCATTGCGGATTAATTTTATATAGCATTCCAAGATATAGTAGTGAACAAGCAATGAGATGAGTCTTAATATTGTCTTAGGGAGAGATGACAGCACTTGTGTTCCGAAACGCGATGGGCTATCTTAAGGAGAGATCGTGTCTTTGCAGCAATAATATTATTATAATCAACATGCTCAATATGTAGTATATTTCTGTGTGTATTCGTGTGCTTTTGTCAGTTTTTGTAGAATGAGGAATGGAAGGAGATGGAAAATATTTCATATAGATTTTAATTTTTTTATGTAAGCTCTTTGTATCAATATAATGTTGAAAAAAAAAACAAGATTTCATATGTCGAAATGTACTTAATGGCTTAACCATTTACCCAACCACTATTGTGCCCAGTTCTTCTTGAATAATTGTACAATAATATTGTATGTCTATTTGTGAGTCTTGTCAGTTATGTAGTTTGATGTTTTTTCTTGAAAATAACAAAACAAGTATTATAAATACTCGTAGAACTAAGTCGCTTCCGTGATTTGTGTTCACAATATTTGTTGTTTTACTAAGTAAGCTTTGCGTTGTTACATAATATTTACTTAGTAGAATAAGTTCAAACCTCATTTTTATCACATCGCAGTGACAATACTAATTTTAATTTAGTTTTTATTGATAAAGTATAGTTTGCATTACCAAAGTACATATTGAACTTAAGCTGAAGTTTATTTAGGTACTTATTTATTTATTTATTTATTGTGCGGAAGATTAGAAATGTTGTTATTTAACAGTAAATGTTGCCTTTTATTTGACGCAAATATAAAATAAAAGTCTTTTATTATATTTCATTGTTTTTATTCTAAATTTACTACTCAAGAGACCTACCTACTCCCAGAAAATCCTCTGAAGTCTAGTCTCTCTTTTCAATAAGGAAGGTTTTCTATGACATGTGTATCGCTGATCCAGATGAACATAGCTATGTGTAAATACATAATTTTTATATAGAATGTATCCGGATCACCTCCACCTAGGACATACCCACAAAACACAGAAATAAATTTTCTTAGGGGAAATAAATAAATGCGTGCCATGTGCCTGTTGTGTGATTCTTCATAGAACTCCCGTCATATGGTAAGTAACCATATTGTTTATATATTCCAAATACTTCATTAGTATTCTTTAAATGCTGAAGAACCTGCTAAAAAAAAAATTTTTATTTAGCCTTTGTATCGACACCACTTCAAGTGTTAAATATTTTTGTGTTTCTACTCCACGACGGATTTTGTGGACTTTCTAGTTTTAAAACATGCTTTGTTCTTATTTTTACGATTTTTGTATAGTTACCACTTTTTATGATGTATTAAATAAATAAATAAATAAGTTGTCATCAAATTCATGAGCCCGTATGACGTACACTGGTGAAGATGGGCCTCTTCCCGAGGGAGGGTTTTGCCTTAGTCACCACGTTTGACAGGCGGGTTGGTAATAATTACCAACCCGCCTGTCAAACGTGGTATTGCAATTATTGCAATACCGTGTTGTAATACACAAGGAAACGCTGCATGCAACCCGTTCACTGGTATATGATATGATAGATGATGTTATAACAATCGGGACCAACGGCTTGACGTGCTTTCCGAGACACGGAGGGTAGCCCAGTGGCGTAGCTATCGTAGGGCCAGGTGGTGCAGTGCACCAGGGCCTCAGGGGGGCCTCTAACTGTGAGTGTAAGAACCGCGGAGCCATGTCAAAATTTTGCATGTTGGATAGTGTACATGTTTAATACTATGCCAGTACCTTTTAGTACCTTTATTTATTTATTTAAAATATTAGTACCTTTGTATAGTTCTACTTTATCTTATTTTTAAATGGTCCGCCATAATGACGTCAGGACCGCGGAGCCACTGCCGACTTACGAAATACCACAAGGCTTAACAAAGACTTTAATGTAACAACCTTTAATACCTTGTGTATTATAAAAAATGGCATTTAAAATTTGCTTGTAGATGCCACCATCTTTAAATTATAAGCATTATTAAGCATAAAATCTCATAAGGCGCCTACAACTTAGGTCACATTAATATTTTTTATTTCACATTGCTATCATAAACGAACAGGCGTGAATAAATAAAATGCTTATAATTTAAAGATGGTGGCATCTACAAGCAAATTTTAAATGCCATTTTTTATAATACACAAGGTATTAAAGGTTGTTACATTAAAGTCTTTGTTAAGCCTTGTGGTATTTCGTAAATCGGCAGTGGCTCCGCGGTCCTGACGTCATTATGGCGGACCATTTAAAAATAAGATAAGTAGAACTATACAAAGGTACTAATATTTTAAATAAAGGTACTAAAAGGTACTGGCATAGTATTAAACATGTACACTATCCAACATGCAAATTTTTGACGTGGCTCCGCGGTTCTTACACTCACCTCTAACTGAAGCTTTGAAAAGAGCGAGTCAGCCAAATCGCTAGCTCTTGAAGCTATGCCCACCTAGCTACGCCACTGGGATAGACTGGGAAGAAGAATATTTAGAACGCCAAGAGGAATCAGTCGCCGCATCCTTTCCTCTTTAGAATAGACCAGCCCATGTCTTCCCATGCATGTCGTAGGAAGCGACTATGAAGTACTTATACTTGATGCATACCGCAGTATCTATTATCTCAAAATTACTTACTATCTTACTGCGATCACAAATGCTCCTGTCATTTAAAAAGTTCATTTAATTACCAACAATTTGTTATAAAAAAACGTATTCGTAGCATCAGACTGGATGAGGTGCATATAATATGACTGCACCGGTGGCTCAGTGGTTACGATAGTTGCTTCTAAGACCTGGTGTTCTGGGTTCGATTCCCACCCGGGACAATTATTTGTGTGAACCACAAATAGTTGTTCTGAGTCTGGGTGTTCTTTGTGTCCGTGAAATGAATGTTTGTAAAGTCCCCCGCGACACAGGGATTTATTTACCTAGTGCGGGAGGTGTAGTTTTAAAAAAACCAAAAAAACCAAAACCAAAGACAAAATTTAGGTGGTTCATGGATGGACCTTACCCTACCAGTAGTCCTTAGTCATTGTTGATAGTGATAACAAAACAGTCGTTATCGCTTTCGATGATGTAAGTTTTAGCTACTTTAAATCTGAATATACCTTGATATTGTTACAGCTTTAACTAGGTAAGATAAAATTACAAATAAAGATAAGTAAAAAAAATCACATACACAGATAAGATAAATGTCAGTACCTAACATTGGCCGACGGCGCGAACCCGCTCCCTCCTACGCGAGGTCACCGGGTCACAAGAATACGAGAAAAATAATTAATTAAGCTCACAAAGGACACATAACTACAGCAGAACGTACGTATTAAGCACAATTCAATGTTTCGAATAAAAATGTTATTTTGTTTTGCCGCGTGTTTTGCGGTTGTGAAGGCGGCGACCTTGACTAGTGACTACGGGCCGACCGAGGTGAGTACAGCTTAGTTGAGAATTGTCCCATTCATAGTATTGTTACCGTAGCGTACTCACTCGGTCGACTGTACCGAGACTGACTAGACGTCTAGTGACGCGTTTTAGTGCAAAATATTTATCTACTTATTATTTAACGTAAGTAACTATACGCCATTAGATGATAAATAAATAGGTTTAGGTAGTATTACGTGTTTAAATAGAATATTAAGATAGAACATGTTATTAGCGAGACTGAATAGTAACGGGAGAATGAATAGGTACCTAGTAAATACCTAACTAAATATCTGCAGTTAGTAGGTAGGTAATTCTTACAGAAAACGAAAAGTAAAACTGGGATTCCCGTTATTTGTTTCTAATATTTTGTTCTATAAATTATATCTGGGGGGTAATTACGTAAAGATATGACTATAGTATTGTTACCTAGGTAGGTACCCCCCAGATATAATATAATAATGGTATTTTTTTAATTTACGTACTTTTCATGGAAAAATGCCAATAATTATGTATGTTTATACTAATATGAATCAAATTAATATTTCAGCATGGCTTCCGTGGACTTCAATAAAGTTCCCATCATAGAAAAACCCTTGCACCAGCCTCCTTTGGAAGAAATTGTTGATGGTAAGTGATAATGCATCTAAAAAGTAAAGTCTTCTTAAATTGCTGCACATGTCTGTTTGTAGATTCTAGTTTATTTAATATTATTGAACCATTGGACTGATTTTGACGTTACTTTCACTTGCAGATACAGTTATTTCGTGTAGGATACTTTAACTTTTAAAAGTTGTTACAATTTTGCACAGTAGGTATTATAATCTATAATCATGAACAAATCAATATTTAACTACGCTATAAAAGAGGAATTTGGTAAAGAGGAGCATTTCAACTCTGCTAATATACCTAAATGGAAAAAAAAGACTTGATATAATTTTCTATTTGTTTTCCAGTACTGTCAAAGGGTCTGACGAGCAATTTTGAAGATGTGAGCGTGTCCGTGGCGGACTCCCCCGACCTCACCAAGGCACCTTACAACCTTACCTCACCAGGTCAGTGCTGCCTGGTTTTTATTTTTATTTGCTGATAGGTGTATACAATATTTCTCCATTAGGTATAACGTTAACATGGAGAAGTCGGTAGTTAGCGAAAATATTTACCTGTTCATTTCTACTTTTGTCGTAACTGTAATTACATAATATGATATGTTGACAATTTAATAATATTATTATCATAACAACTTGAATATTATTATCTTAAGTAAATTTGATAAGAAATATTACATTCTGTTCCCTTATCTATCAGATGCTGTCATGGTACAATAGGTTAAAGACGGGAGTCTTTAACCTATTGTACCCTGGCTACAAATAGATAACGCCCTCTCTGATATTTTTTATTATTATTTCTTTAACCAGCTCTAGGTGTCGCTGGAGGGTGGGGTGAATGAGAAATTATTACCCTTAGATTTTAGGGGAATTTAGTGCAATCATAGGTCGGGAGGTCGAGGACTACGGTGTCCTAGTATATAAGGAAATGTAGGTAGGTACTTATATTACAACTATATGCCCTCGGTGGTGCGGCCGATCCCATGGGAACCTTACATCTTTGCGGAGATTAGTGTGAGGGATTATGATAAGTTCTCTAGAAACTACTCATGTAGCACTTCACATGGGTTACTACCCATGTACCTACTGGTAAAGCTTAATTAACGCAAAACCTTGATAAATTATATACTTAAACCTTCCTCAACAGTCACTCATAATCACATTTTATGTCACCGCTAAAGTAGCATGATAAGAACCAGTCTGAAACTACATTTATTCTTTATAACAACAGTTTTCTTTTAGTTTCATCATCAAGGTAGTTAGGAAAGCATGTCATTACTGCCATCAGATATGATATGAGATGCCATAGTTTTTCAGTGTCTCACTGAAAAACTATTACGGAGAAAAATTTGTTGGTTAGTTCGCTATTTGTGTGCTTTCATTTACATCGACGATCAGAGGCGGCGTTAGGGTAGTTCGGGTTGGGCGCCAAATATAAAGAGGCGCCGCAGGCGCCCCTTTCTTTATATTTGCTAGTGGGGAGTGGAGGTTTTCGAATGTTTATGACATTGAATTGCTGTAAGGGGGCGCCGAAAATCTCTCGCCCAGGGCGCTGGTAGTGCTAAAACCGGCACTGTCGACGATCTGAGATAGAGATTTACATATATCTAGTAGGTAACTGTTTGGTTAGAAATTTGAACAACGCCTCTATGAAACTTTGTCCCGTACATTTGCTATTTCATCATGAACAGAATCATAGCGCGCTTTATTACGATGTAGTAGGTATATATCGTAGTTTATATTTTCCCCAGGCCTGACAGGCAATCCTAAGTTGTTGGAGGTGGGTGGTCCCCCTTACCTGATACCCCTGGTGAAACGCGACAAGGTCTACGACATGGCGCAGCTTATACGCCATCTGAAGCAGGACCCTGCCTTCCTTGGGGGCGCCGGGGCCGGTCCCTGGCCACATATCGGTGTTAACTGCGAGGTAACTCAGTGGAAAAAGCTTTTTCAATACAATTTGTGTTGTATAAAGTTCACATTCCGATGGTTGACAAAAATAAACAGATAAGAAGGCATTCCGGCTTCATTTGGAGATCATATTAAAAAATAATGCTATTGGCAACTTCTTTGACCAAAGTAGAGCTAATATAATGCGCTTATGGCTAGTGTGGCCCTATATAGGACCTAAAGCCGTAATGTGTGCCCAAATAAGCATTACCTACCGCAGATGTATAAAACGTTATGGCTAACTCAAAATGCCAAAACTATACAGAAATGCTGTTATCGGGCTATTATATATTAATGTGTTACTTGGGTGGTAGGGACTTGGTATTTAGGAAGAGTAGCATGATATGATACGGTGTAACGTTTACTTTGGAGTCTAGTTTTTCTCTGTATCTACTGCGGCCGCCAGCTTGGTGTAATGAGTAGGTAAACCCCATATTTTCATTCGTGCAATTTTATCGGTAGACTTATTAGTACCTACATAGACTTAAATTGTGAAATGGACTCCCAGTTTTGTTCAGCTACATAAATATAATAATCGTTGCCTTATGAAGTTCTAATAAACGCTAATAAAACCTTTCTTAGCTTTTCTTTAATGCCCACAATTAAGTTTATTATATTGTATTTTCCAGGGCATAATAAACCTGAGCATTCGCTCCGGGGTAGTAGAGCAGGGCACCCGCATCGCGTCTGTGGAGCCAGTTGGGGCCCCCAAGGGCGTCGGCGGGTACCTACTGCAACAACTACCCTCCACCGAGACCAGGACTGCGCTGTTGGGAAACTACTTCCTTACTGAGGGAAACCCCGGCAAGGTAGGCTTCCCTTATAAAAAAGTATCTTCTTTTTCTTAAAAAAAAATCCGCATTAGTTAAACGAATCCCCGTGTCCCGGAGGTCTTTACAAACACTCTATTCACAAACACAAGGCACCCAGACTCAGTACAACTGTTTGTGGTTCACACACACAAATTACTATCCCGCGTGGGAAAAGAACCCAGAAACCAGGTCTCAGAAGGAACTTCCTGCTAACTATCTTCCACTGGGTAGTCAAAATTTGTAGGAAGAAGTACAAGTGTAGCAACGAGCTTTTCTTAATCTGTCGTGTTTGTACCATAATGCACTTGACGGAAGGATTATCACGAGCATAGACTATTGCAGTAACATTTTAAAATTGATGATGATATATTTATAAATTCCAGGTCATCAAGGTAGTGGCTAAGAAACGCATCGGTCCTTCGAACTTCATCACTGCCATCAGAGAGACACTGAAAAACCATTACGGAGACAAAGTTGTTGGTAAGTTCGCTTTATTTACTGCTGCTTTCATTTACATCGAAGAACTTAGATAGTTTTTACAAATACTAGTAGGTAAATGTTGGTTAGTAATTTAATGAACCGTTCTTAAACCTCGAATAAGTTCTATAATGCTCTCCAAGGGAGGCGTGAGCATCATCTTCAATAGCGCCTCTAGTGAAGATGTTGCTCACGCCTCCCTTGGAGCTTGAGCAAGCATTTAGGGGGACAGCAGCATAGAGTATTTTACATTTGTCCTTGTGTTTAGACCACGCTGTCATCTAATATCAGGTGGAATGGGATTAGATGCCTGCTCATAAAAAATAAAATCGGTATTTTTTTATTTTTGTGACTTTCACAAACGTCGGCCGCCGCCGGGCAAACCACTAAAGATCTGAATTTTTGGTTCAGGAATACCACCAACCGTTCCTCCTCATAATCATATACAAGGGTACGGGTAACAGTGTTTCCTTGCTTGTCACAACATACCTAATACTGCGGTCACCAACCCGCCTGTCAAACTTGGTGTCTATGGAAAATCCTTTCTTTGGGAGAAAACCTTTGTTCAGCAGTGAACGTTATAGGGGCTGATGATGATATCTGCGACTTACTAAAATAGGAGCAGGTGTAAAAATATCGTTAATTAAATGCCTCTAAAATAAAGGAGACTCAGGTGTATCTGACTAGTGCCCCCCCGGTGCCAGGTCTGGGCGGCACGTTCCTGCTGGCGGCGGGCAAGGTGAAGTTCCACGTGATGCCGGACTTCTCGCGCGCGCCGCTGTGCACGGAGAGCGACATGGAGGCGTGGCTGCACTACTTCGAGATGAGCGCGCCCATCGTGCACCTCGGGACCCTGGTCACCGGAGACATGGTGAGTGCATTATGACATGCTATTTACCTTCCACTTATATTATGAGTACGAAAGTATGGATTGTAAAAAAACTACTAGACTGATTTAGCACGGGTCATGTTTACGAGCTACATGAACGTAATATATGTGTGTGTAAGATAGAGCCCGTGAAGCGCCTGTGAGCCAACAGTACCCAAGCCCCCTCTCCCTCCAGTGCGGGGGGGGGGGTCCGTAGCAAGCGGCGCTCAGCGCCCCCTAGAACCGCTGCCCCCATGTGCAACATCTTGCACTATAGGTAATACACATCTGTACTTTGTACCGACATACATGATTGGCCATTATTTCACACATAGATCTTACTCTAAAAAACGATGTTCCCAGGGCATTGACCTGCGAGTGCAACACTTCCACGGGTTCAGCTTGCACGGCGACGGGGGTCACTACCACTACGACACGACCCCCGAGGAGGTGCAGTACGAGGGGTACTTCGTGCCGGCCGCCTCCGTGCTCAGGATAGATGCCCCGAGCGAGACCCACAACATAGGCCGGGATTAAAATCTGCAACTTGTTCGAATTTGTAAATAATACAACACAATAAATACAATACGCATATACGTAAGAAAAATATATTTTTATAATTACGCCTATTGTTTAATCTAAACAAATGTTGGCAATAAATATGATAAGTTCCAAGAAAATGATGCATGTATGTCATCATCTTCTTGCCTTGCTTCCCTTATCTGGGATCGGCGCAATAAGTCGCCCTCTTCTATTTTTCCCTATTAGACGTCTCTTCCACACACGTCATCTTTCACTCAGTTCATCCATCTTCTTTGACCTTCCTCTTCCAACACACCCATTCATCTCCATATTCAGAACTCTTCTTATCACATGAATGACTAATATGAAAGTTGTATAATATTCCTTTTTACCCATGCACCTACTGCATTTTGGCAGTAATCAAAGTTTTAATATATTTCGTAGTAGAAATATACGTAATCACTTTAACTTCAATAATTTTAATTTTTTAACAACCCCAAACCTTGAATTTGATTCTATCCAAAATGCAGTGGGTGCTGGGGTAAAAAGGAATTTTCCGTTCACTAATGGGTGGACCCGATGGGTGCACGGGTCGTTCATCTATTCTTGGAACTTATCGTATATTAAAAAAAATGCTGGATACTACCAACTACCAAACGACTAAAATGAAGTTGCTTACTTCATTTTAGTCGTTTGGTGTAGAATTACATCAAATGTCGTAAACCATTAACATTAAAATTTTAAAATAATAAATTAAATCATATTATTCAATCACAGGGTAATAGTGTGAAAAAAAACAAGTTTGTGGAGAATAACTTTTTACTGTACATATTACACAGTATTTTTACAATGTTTTTTTACAGTCAATCATAATGTGACCAACGTTCGTAAATAAAAGATATATTATTATACCTGATAAAAGAATGGAGCTGCATACAAAACTAGAGGAGCGCTAAACATAACACAAGTTCATTAGACAAGGCACTGTGTCGTTCATAGTTTAGGAGATCATTGGCAACACTGGCACAAACGACATTCTACAATCACTGTGACATTTCATTGTAATGCCTCAGAATATAACTTCGTTTATCGCGAAAGGACAGCAATGTGCCTGAAACTACACACAAAGAGCCGAAATTTTCATGAATATTTATTATTGTTTAGCTATCTAGCTAGCATCGAGACTATCATATTTACGTTATCGCGATCGCGTGTGGTGTAATTTAAGACAGAAAATATATACACCAAGTTTAATTTCGACAAACTAAAGGAAAACATATTTAACAGCTAAACGTTGACAGCGTAAGCGTGGACCAGCAGGCACGACACGAATTGTGTCACTTTTTGTTCAACTAAACGTAACTATTATTTTCGATAATTAGTCACAACGGCCAGCACTAATGACTGATATTCGGTCATGGCCGCGCACATTGAAGAGATTTAAAATATAGTAAGTAAGTAATAGGAAAAAAATATCAAAGGGACATCAAGTTTTAAATCTATATTTCTTTGACTATATTGATATATTTAAAACATCAAGACTTTTACACGCTTATCAACAAATGGACAGGATGGGAAAAGACAAAGATATGTGAATAAATAGCAGGTTAATATTATTATCGGTTACGACCTTCATCACGTCCAGCAACCTTCTGACTGCGGCGAGCAACACCCAGTACAAAATATCGACATATAATATAAAAAAAAAAAAGTTATACGATCATATAACGTGTATTTAATGATAACAACAATTCATACAATTAATCCTTGACCAACGACGTTAGATAACAAATTAAACATCACCTTTGACATATTACTATTTCTTTTTATATATAATATAACTTAGTGATCACGTCGGTGATACTGCAAAACCACCTACTTATAAGGTGTTATTTTATCTGTCAAAAAATATTTTCGTTATATATGTTTTAAAGGGAAAATAATCAATCTGCTACATTTGATTTTCAACCTTATTATTGTTACTTACGAAGTATTGATCACCGACGATATGACAACACAATTTGAATTATATAATCATAAGTACGTTTTTGGAACGGTTACCTTAACTGTAATTTCAACTTTGCAATTAGTCACACAAAAATCTCTTGTGGACTTTTCATGTATCAGTTCCAGAAAGTTCCAGCTTTCAATATTACATGTAACAATAATGTCATGTTTGTTATACATTTTATCTGACGTCATTGGCCTCATAATCGGATTTCTACATTAAAAAACTAGAATATATGCATAATTACAATAATATTATATTTACACGATGATCAGTTCTGTACTTTTGGCATACACACTGAATATATTTTATTAAAGGGGATATATTGAATAGAGTAATGCGCGTGCGCAAGATATAAGTATGTAGGCAGATATTAGACAATTGGTTGTCTTTGTTCGTCAATTATATATTAAAACAAAAAATTAAGGTAAACAACCTACCAATCATCAAACAATTTATTTGATGACAAGATTATACGGAAAACATCTAAAAGCTATATTCATTGAACATTTTGACCTTGATTTGATAAAGTACTGAATATTATTCTAATATTTGTTCAGAGCATAATTTATCAGCTCAGAAACTTCACCTTATCACCGTGGAGTCATCTCATGACTCCTATTTATTTTATAATAGTACACAAATCATAATTTTATCATTCTAATAAATAATTCATGGAATATTAGATAATTGCATGGGTAAGAGCGTTCGGCGATTTAAACTCGAATATGGTGCGAAATGCTTGAAATTGCATAAATATTGATTAAAGTTTTAAAGAGATACTTCGGCTTTCTCCTTTAATGGAGAAAGCCGGATTCATGTTCATTTATTCATATAGAAGTTTTGTTAGTTACCCTGTGTGTTCTCAGCATTCTTTATATACATATTTTACGTCCCTGAATCTTTTATTCGTTAAACTAAATATCAAACTGCAACTGTTTACTGATACAAGATATATGAATATTTCACAGTAGCATATCCACCTATGTGGGAGCTGGTGATCATTTTTGGTGTATATATGTTAATATTATAGCAAATAACACTGCTGTTAAAAACGTGGTAAATGATTTTCGTACTATAATTCGGCATGAGAGACAATTCTCAAGTCATTTTTTTTGTACGAATTTATTCTATTACAAGAACTCCTTGTATTTGCTCTGTATCGCAGAACGCTCTCAACCCATAAACTAGCAAAAATAATTAACTAATAAATAGTTGAATTTATAACACAGCTCGTTACAACAAAGTAATCAGACTATCGCTCACTGAAAATATAACATAATGTTACGAAAAACATTAATTTTGGAATATTGATTGTGGATTATGTTTAAACCTTTATCGGGCAGAGGGAATATAGAACCCATCATATTTTGAACTCTGTTGAATTGTAATAAAGTCCAAAACGAATGTTTTTGAAACCTACCTACTGACCGTTAAGGGTATATATAAATTTTTTTTTTTTTTTTTTTTTGTTTCGCCGTGTGGTTTCCGGCTTACAATAGACCTCGCATATCTGCCTATGGGTTTCGTAAAAGGCGACTATGGGACAGCCGACCGAATATACTCCCATCTTACTGCGCCAAGGTCTATGAAAGAGGATTCCCGTTCAACAATGGACGTCAACTGGCTTATACGTAAAAAATGTTGCTTTTCATAAATTGATGTTTCTTATATTACTTTAAAGGTGATAAGTATCCATAAACAGCAAAATAAGAAAAATTAAGAATTACTGTGGCATATTTAAAATATAGCGACATTTCTTTTTAAATTTTCCTTTATTATGATGTTAACTACTATTATATGGAACATTATTAGTTAAAAAATATATGTGGCCACCACATCAAAGACGTATAGACAAATGATTTGATATGATATATGATAATGATGACTACATATAAATGTACTTTAAAAATAGTTCATTCGAATAATAATTGATTTATTCATTTTTGAGATCAACATCCGATAGTCTAGTAGACAATTAGACATAATATCAATGTAAAAATAAATCATTTTGTGAGAAACGGAATAACGCGGACGTTTATGTTGTTGTTAGAAGCAATGTTCTATGGGCCGTAGATATACATGTTTTGTTCACACAAATATATATATACAACTACACGGCGATATCAGCTGTAGTACGATGTCATATCCAATTTAATAAGGTTCTAGGTATCAGCAATGATCTTCGTATGTGCGCCTGTAAATTACAATATATCTAATATTACTTCTTTCTTTACTACAGCAATAAACTTAATAATTTAGAATATTTTTTATAAGGAAAGAAACACGTTATTTCAGATTAAATAAATGGTATTCGGTGCACCACATATTTAAAAAAGAACAAGGTTATATCTTAAATGGTTATTTTACGAAAAATATTCATTACTAAGTTAAGTTTTAATAATAGGAAGATATGTTTAGTTTTAAAAATTATTTCTGAACAAGTGATATGATATTAAATTGATAAAATAAATCTCTTTAGGAAGTTAACAGACTATAATTATTCAGTAAATAATAATTAAATAAAATATATTAAATACTACTACAATAATACAGTGTTTAAAAAAAGTATTGTCCTCAATATAAAACAAACGTATTTTTATTATATTGGGGTATATTACTACATGATTTTATTTAGACCCTACTAAGATAGTTACAGTATGAGCCTCACCGGTTCAGGATCGGAAGAAGCGCACGGCGCGCACGACGTACTGGCGACAGATGGGGCACTCGCTGAGCTGCGTGGCGCAGAGCGTGCAGGCGACAGATAGTTACAGTATGAGCCTCACCGGTTCAGGATCGGAAGAAGCGCACGGCGCGCACGACGTACTGGCGACAGATGGGGCACTCGCTGAGCTGCGTGGCGCAGAGCGTGCAGGCGACAGATAGTTACAGTATGAGCCTCACCGGTTCAGGATCGGAAGAAGCGCACGGCGCGCACGACGTACTGGCGACAGATGGGGCACTCGCTGAGCTGCGTGGCGCAGAGCGTGCAGGCGACAGATAGTTACAGTATGAGCCTCACCGGTTCAGGATCGGAAGAAGCGCACGGCGCGCACGACGTACTGGCGACAGATGGGGCACTCGCTGAGCTGCGTGGC
This sequence comes from Nycteola revayana, assembly GCA_947037095.2. NCBI lineage: Eukaryota > Metazoa > Arthropoda > Insecta > Lepidoptera > Nolidae > Nycteola > Nycteola revayana. The sequence continues at coordinate 15,760,209 of OX344851.2, read as the reverse complement.
GCAGAGCGTGCAGGCGACAGATAGTTACAGTATGAGCCTCACCGGTTCAGGATCGGAAGAAGCGCACGGCGCGCACGACGTACTGGCGACAGATGGGGCACTCGCTGAGCTGCGTGGCGCAGAGCGTGCAGGCGACAGATAGTTACAGTATGAGCCTCACCGGTTCAGGATCGGAAGAAGCGCACGGCGCGCACGACGTACTGGCGACAGATGGGGCACTCGCTGAGCTGCGTGGCGCAGAGCGTGCAGGCGACAGATAGTTACAGTATGAGCCTCACCGGTTCAGGATCGGAAGAAGCGCACGGCGCGCACGACGTACTGGCGACAGATGGGGCACTCGCTGAGCTGCGTGGCGCAGAGCGTGCAGGCGACAGATAGTTACAGTATGAGCCTCACCGGTTCAGGATCGGAAGAAGCGCACGGCGCGCACGACGTACTGGCGACAGATGGGGCACTCGCTGAGCTGCGTGGCGCAGAGCGTGCAGGCGGCGATGTGTCCGCACTCCAGCAGCACGCACTCCAGCGGCGCCGCCATGCAGATCTTGCAGCACTCCTCCAGCGGCAGGTTGTCCACCTCTGCGGGACGTGCCGTAACAACATTCTTACTACTTCTTAAGATAACGAACCTCTCGCATGTGTCTCTATAAGTCTTGCATTGCTTATTAGGGTATTGCATAGTAAAGTATAGCTTGTCAAGAAAGTCATGAAACCGTACTGAAAAATATTTAGCTGGCAACATTCGTTCTGTCAGTTGTCATGTCAACAAAATGTGCAAAGCTTGTTAGTCGTGAACAGTTTTCGTATTTAATTGGATTTATTTGTGTTATTATGGCGATGTTGATTACTTTTTGTTCTCAAAATGAGTAATGTTGTGATCCGCAGTGGCAATAGAGAGATCATTTATAAAGTTTATAAACAATTTTCGGCAAAACAAGAAGCCGAAAAGTGATTATTTTCATTGAAAGACGAATTCGTGAATATAGTGCGGTTACATTTTCAAAAAAGGAATTTGTAGCTATATTACCTTGATACTTGCTTCCGTTATGATAATGAATATTAAATTTTATAATAAGTATATTTATTTTTTGTTTTTAGGTAAATCCGTTATTACTGTAAGCGAATTCTTATGTGTTAATGAGTGGTGGTGCGAATATAAAATGAAGATAGAAGGAATTAAGTCATTGAAGATAATATTATAAATCTTCAAGATGACAGCAGCAGTGAATCATGCGTAGATAATTTCCAATCGAGGAACAATTAAATTGAAAGTTACATGAAGATGAACAGTGTTTTAGTGTGGGAAATCTCGACGAAAGCATTTTAGATTCCAATTCAAATTTTAATTATAGAAAAAGCAATCAAAACAATTTCAGATTCCTAGTTTATTGTTTTCATAGTTCATTTTATGAATATTAATGTGGGTATGTGTTGTTTGTTTCTATATGCAAAAATATTGGGGTCGGTAACAGTAACGACAGTAGAGTAAATTAGAATTGTATTACTATAATAGTTTTTTTGTAAATTAGACGTGAATTATTGATTAAGGAGTAGGGGGCCGACAGAATGAATAACCATCAAAGATAAATTCTTTGAGCTGAAATATAGTTTTATGATAAAAGTATCAAGGCTGTTTTTATCGAAGGATATAGGGTTGCCACATGAACGATTATAAAGGCTTGTAGTGGTCGTGTAAAAAGAATAAAAGAGTTTGTTTATTTGATCAATATGGCCCTTTACAGCATGTAATTTTAATGAATATTTTCGAAGATATTACCGATTTAAAATGCACAATGGGACATAGCGGTTGCGGCACCGGTACCGGCCGGGGCGTGTGCCTATAAATAGCATTGCACCCGTAGCAAACCGGGACGAGTCGCTAGTTATAGATAAACAGTTAAGCGCCTACCGTCTTTAAGCTCCGCGTAGTTTTTCCAGAGCGTCTTGGCGCGCTCCAGCAGGTCCTTCCGCTCGAGACATCCGCGGTACTCCACGCGGTTGCGGGTCAGCAGCTCCTTCAGCTGCTTCACGCTCAGCTGCTCCAGCTCCGCGGCTGACTTGAATTGTTCTACGTTTATGCGTTTTGGCGATACATCTGGAAAATACATTTGTTGCGTGAAATTGTATTGCCACTTGTTTTATCTGTTAAAGTCTATGTCCTTATCCAAGGTTTAATCTGCCTGTGTCAGTCAGTTATTTTTGCGTCTGTAGATATGAATGATTTTCAGGGTTTTTTGATTAGTTGCTTGTATGTACTTATAGCGAAATGTATAAATACTGTTATAAGGAGTGATCGTAATTGTGAAAGAATACTATCATTTTCCTTTTATTCCTGACCAGGCAAATGTTAAGTTGCATAAGGGTCCAAAAACAACTAGACACCTAGTGCTAGAAGTGGGGTGGCTCGTGCTGTACCAACAGTAAATATGTACAGCATTAGCCACACTTATCCTGCTGGCCCTTTCCACTTTTTATCCGTGAGTTCTGACCCTAGTCACGCACAGTTAGTACCGATGTCCGAGGCGTGATCTCGTGGGGCAGGCTGGCGGGGTGCGCGTGGTGGGGTGTATATACCGGTGTCCTCCACGTGCTCCCCCCGGGGGCTGGGCGGCTCGTGGGGCAGGCCGGCGGGGTGCGGGTGGTGGTGCAGCTCCGGGTCGGAGACGGAGAGCGCGCGCGACATCCCCCCGCCCACAACACTCGCCATTCCTGCCCCGCTCTCTGACGTCGCTGACGTGCTCATTAACAATTGCGAATCTGAAATAACTTATAATCTGATCATCTGTCCGCGTACTAATGCGGTCATGCAATTTAAAGTGCACAGGTGGAATGTACATTCGTCTCGTTCGCTTCCGTCGTTAATGTGTTTCGGGCGCATTAAGTCTGTATGTTTTGAATTAAGTCGTCTTCCAAATAACTAGTATTGGTTTTCTCAAGAGATTGCATATATTTTGTCAGCACATTACAAATGGCAGGGTATGGTGGCCTACCGTTGGGCAGCGGGTCGGCGGGGCGCGTGACGAACTCCCAGCCCGCGTCGTCCAGGTCCTCGATCTCGTAGCAGTCGGCCGTGTCCACGCGCGGGCCCCCCGACGAGCTGCGCGACACGGACGAGCTGGACTCCGGCGACGCCACCACGACGTCCGGCTCGCCACCTGCATATACTCACTATTGTGACTGCATTGTTCAACTAACAAAAAATATACCAAATAGTGGCTTCCCGAGCGCGGGTTTATAAACGTTGATCAACTGTAATAGCTGCTGGGATCAACCGGTTGGCCACCCCTGATGTATATCATATAGTGTACCTGGTCGAGTAGTAAATCTCTCTTGATCTGGGTATGGAGGTGCTGACGGTGATGTGTTGTTGGCCGGGGACCCATGTGCGTGCCCTGTGTTGAAACAGTTATCTGTAATATTATTAAAAATAAATATATATAACTAATATGAAAATTTGCTGTTAAATTTTGCTTTTAATTTGCTGTATGGGAGGTTAAATGGTCAAACCTTACAATTTGTGTCTTATTATGCAAATTGTAAGGTATCTGAGTTTAAAATGTATCACATCTGGTCACATTTATTTAACTTTTCTTAAGTAGATTTAAAAGTGGAATAACCATAAAAAGTTAACTGTTTTGTTTTGTTATTGAAAAATAATGTTTTTGCCAGCCAAGACCTTATTATGATTACCACAAGATATAATACCTATTTTGATCAAGAACTTCCATTATTTTTACAAGCAAGCAAAAATTATACTGTGTGAGTCTTCATATAGTGCACATATTGAAAAGGGTGAAACTACTTAGCATAAAATACTTATCAAAATCTTACTAGCAAATCCTCTCGTAGGCGGAGATGGTGCCGATTGACTTGTGTTCCGTAAGTCAAATGCTGAATTGATGAAGTCATTGATATTTGTGGTGATGCCCTTGAAAGTGGTGAAGGAAGCGCCCGGCCGTGTCCCCCTCCGGCGGTATGACGAGCTGTTCACGTGTGATATGCACAGACTGACTAGTTCTTCTTTTTCTGTGGAGTGATACATATTTATTATTATTTTTGGTCAATTATTTAAATGCAAGGATATGCTTGTGTTGCTTCCAACATGATTAGGAAGAACATGCAAGGTTTTAAGGGGGTATATCATAGTGATGGCAAGAGGGTTGTCCAAACACCACCGCAGTGTCCTGTGATAACCACTCAGACACCTCAGCTTCTAAATTCTGAATAAAGTGTATAAATTACCTATATTTTAGAAAATAAATGGCATTATTTTTCATCTCATCTCTTTGGATTGTAAAACTAGGTAACAGTTTAAAATAATCATAATATAAAAGCATACATACAATATTTCAATATATCATCTTAATTAGAAATTATATTGGCTTAGGCATTAAGTCCGCCTATGTACTTTTCATTTAGTGCTAAAGTTTTAAATAAATATTGATTACATTGATAATGAGATTTGCCTGTCTTCATATTCTGATCTTTCTGGAACTTAAGCTAGTAATATGATTATAAATAAACCGAAAAAAAACCTACAAAAGATTCCTTAAAATCCTTTTTTTTTGATAATTGGACATTTTGCAATTTTTATTGGCCCCTTTTGGAACTTTTTCTTAAACTTTCTACATAATATTCCGAATCGAATGTAACCTTGATCACAATTTCACCCAAAAAGGCACATGTCGACCAGACTATTATAAAAAATATTGATAAATATAGTTAAAAAAGTGACATTCATAATATTAACACTAGAAATACCTAAAAATAAACTTGCTGTTCCAGGATTTAGAGTTAGCAAATCAAATAAACATTTATAGGAAAGTTTATTTTTATTTAAAAAGATTACTAGCATAGTTTTGCAGTCCACTAGTATTCTTGTTAACCCCTCCCCTTAGAGTAACCCACTGAGTTTGTTTCACCGGATTTTCTCAGTTGGGGCACATTGGATCTGGTGGCAGCATTATAGAGCATCCATTGTTATATGCTGATGGTCCACCCAAATAATGACAATTGTTTTGGTATAATATAGACAGAACAAGAATTTTGCAGTACTACAAAAATAAATGTTTGACTATTTACAAGTGCCTGTAATTGGTGTACATAAATAAAAATGTTTTTTATTTTTATTTAACTACTTCTTATAAATTGTATAAAATAGATTTGATTGTATTATGTATGTAATAATAAAAGGATAAATTCAAACACATTGTAAATTTATAAGACCAATATATATAAGGTCCGTGCCATGGATCCAGCCTGCAAAAGAAGATTGTGGTCACAGTCACCTGAAAGTCAGCCAAGTGTGAATCAGATTATGTATTCACTCATTAACAATCATGACAAACATGACATTTTATATTTTCGACAAAATTGGTTGTTGGCATGCCCGTCATGCCACAATGGTGAATCCACCCTTGTAATTTCCTCCTTTACTTGGTATTTAAACATAAGACTAAACATTGAATTTTATTCAGCTGATTTTCATAATGTTTATGCATTCCTCTGTAGGTGTGGCCACAAGGAAAGCCTAAAATTGTGTATTTCTGGTGGCCACAGAGAATTCATCATATTTTTTAAGGCAGGATAGTGGAAGAGTATACCACAGCATTTGTACAATTATAGCAGAATTAACACTAAATTTTGGTTTTCTAATTTTGATTAGTACGGATTTCCCAAAGTAAAATATAGAATCAGATTTCACTGGTCCATCCTAAAATTGGTGACTTCTTATAATTTCATTAACTAGGTAATTGAAGATTATCAGGATGCTTCTTAATACATTTTGATAACAGTATTCATAAGTAGGTATGATTTGGCAATTATTGTTATGATAACATCAATGATAATGCATCTGTGGCCTTGATCCAGAGGTGTCAAATGCGAGATTATCGCAGGTTCTGGAAAGTTCTGAAAGATACCAACCAACACAGCCTCTAGTGGACACGTTCTGCCGCTGCAGGAAGCACTGTATGTCTCGGACTTTAAGGTTTGCGATGGTTTGTCGTGATAACGGGCGCGTTGAGAGTACCCGGCAGGGCGCACACATGGCGCCGCCGCCGCGCCTCAGACACGCGCTGCAGTAGTACCGCTCACACTCAGAACAGGCGCGCTTCCTCTTAAACACGCTGAACTGCACCGTACAACTCTCGCAAGGCATTACTGCAACTATTGCACCAACGTCCGAACACTATCGTCTATCATACTCGCATTAACAAAGCACTTTAAAACACATTATTTTTGTCACTTTTAAACGGTCGTATCTGTCTACTTTTGTCTGTTAAATACAACATCTGATAATATAACGTATTAACAAAAATAAAAACCAAAACATATGAGTGACAGACACACTGCCATCATGAAAACTACGTTTTGTTATCGCGTAAAATTATTTTCCTTTCTACGTTTCTAAGTCGATTAAGTATGTGATGCACTATTGGACAAGTCTACCCTCGGACAGTCTAGATATAATATTCATACTAAAATAAATATAAAAAAAACGGAATAAGCTTTGATTTTCATATTGTTTATGTTTTTTAGGCAATTGAGAATAAAAATAATTTTAACTGGCAGCAAAAAACTCGCTGAGGACAGGATTCGAACGTGCGCGGGTAGAACCCATTGGATTTCAAGTCCAACTCCTTAACCACTCGGACACCTCAGCTGTTAGTATTAATAAGTAAACTGTGAATACCTATATTCTCTATATTTTTAAAAACGAATGGCTTTATTTGTTCAGTTGTAGTTGAAATGTGGCGTAATTTCTTTGGATCGCAAAACTAGACAACGTTTGAAAATAATTATAGTATAAAAGCAGTCATCACAATATGATTTTATGTTGCATTTTTATATAGTAATGTATAATATATGTTTAATTATTTGTTAATATTGGTTATGTTCTGTTTATTAGCGACGATATCGATATACATCGATGATGAAGCAATTTTCCATGATATACCAGGCGTGATTATATCTGCCAGGTAGTGTACCTTAGAGGTGGCGTAGATAAGTGACATGCGTATTATGACGAGTACAATTTTTTGAATCGTTGTATTTCAGGAACTGTGGCTTTAAGGAAAAAAGTAGTCGTCATTTTATGATTTACAATTTCTTTCGAGGAAATTTTATAATAAAACTTATCTACCGATTTGGTACCGATGGTACCGATACCGATTACGATTTTCATCGTAAAATTAACCCATTTTATTGACCTTTGACCTTCTGTTTCTTTCCATGTACCTACTGGAATATTAATTATTGTTTCAACAATTTTATATTGAGTGATTATAACAATCCTTCCTTATGTTCAGCTGTAGACGTTACAGGCTAATGATGATGATGATGATGACTTTCAACATTACTTTCTAGTAGAACAAGTAGAGGGAATAATACCATATTACGAATACAGCGAAAAACGTACCTACAGCATGTAAGATGTCGGCTAAGTGTGTACATTTGCTATTCAAAGAAGGACGGTGTGAAATGTGAAAGAAACATGAGTGCGCGTTGTTTCCTTTTGAAGCCTTTTGTAAGTAGAGCTCACAAGTCACAAATCTTTGTTTTTTAAATTATTTAGTCGAGCTTAGGTTAGAACTGATTGAAACTAAATTATAATAAATAGAATCAAGTGTTACTTTACATAAATCCATTAAAAGTTTTAACATATCTAGAGTTTATTTTGCTCAAAAATTTGTCTGAAGAACTATGCTAGAAAGCACTTTTTAGTTTTTACACCACCCTCCTGCCCGCAAAAAGTACGCACAATTAGCTGGAAGGTCAATAACACACATGCAAAAATACAATCCCCAGTCGTACACCCTACCCATGTGTCACTTAAACGAAGATTATTAATTATTTTGGAAGTTGATGTATTTTACGCTGATGCCGTACCTGGTATCCTCGCTAATGTCGACGGAGGAGCTCCCCTGAGGTTGTGTGATTAGTTCCTACACTTGTGATGGGGATGTAGCATGCATTACCTCTAAAAAAAAGGTGTCTACTTATCTTAGCACCACAATATGAAAACAAAAACAACGCCTTCGGCGGGGCAGCGACATAGTGTTTAAATATAATTTGCGGCTGCCGTGATTCAGGGGGCTTGGTTCGATCCTTGAGAGAATGCATACTGTATTTGATTATTGTTACTAGAAATATACGTGCCTATTGTATTACAGCTTGTAGTCAGCGGTAGTTAGCATTAAACAACTCATGTCTCACAGTCCTATAATAGTAAATTACACTATTTGGGATCCAAAATATCCAGCAGTGTGCATGGTCCCCGTGACATTTTGGCTCTAAAACGGCCAGAGTATGTGAACACTTCAAACGAATGCGCCGCCAAGAATGGCGCTGTTTTGCACTTAACTGCTCCAACATCGTCGATACGATCGTGAAAGCTATTGCGACTGAAATGGCCTGGTGGATTTAGCTTTTAAATAGAGGCTACTATGGAAGTTATGTATGTAGTTAGGACGGTATCTAACAATTTAATGAAGCATTTGCATGTCACTTGTTACGAGTACGGAACGACTAGGTACTTTTGTCATTGCAACGCCTAATTAATTGACTTATTTAATTATATCTTTTAAACTTACATAATAAGCTATACCTAGTACCAAAGAAAATAATCATATTTAGTCCTTTCTTACTTATAACTGGTTAGTTTTCATCTGATCGTAAATAATAGTCCTTCAAGTCGGATAACCAGTTAATGGTAAATTATTCTTTGACTTATTTCAGTATATACAGGGTGTCCCAAAAGATTACGTAGCTGGGAAGGGGGGTGATAGGGATGGTCACAAGGGTCACCAGAAAAATATAAAAAATTCCCTCTGGGTGTTTAAAAAAATAAATGGCATTTTTTAAGACTAAAAATTTTACACCTTGTGCTAACTGTACCTACAAATATGGCTGTATTTAAAAAAATGCTGTTATGTAATCTTCAATAACAACAAGGTCATCAACATTCACATCAAAAATAACAAGGTGTAAAATTTTAAGTTTTTAAAAAAATGCCATTTTTTTTAAAATACCCATAGCGGATTTTTTTTTTATTTTTCTAGTGACCATTGTGTCCACCCCTGTCACCCCCTTTCCCAGCTACTTAACCTTTTGGGACACCCTGTATGGCAGTCGTCAACTTCAATATAATATGACTCTTGCTATCAAATATACGTTCAGATTAGAACTGGAGGGTAATTATTGCGGTATGACTGACTTTCTATGAGCCGTGTGGTTTCCGGCTAAGAATAGACTACCACATTTCCTCCCATGGGTGTCGTAAAAGGCGACTAAGGGACATAAAGCAGATTGATTGGCAGCATTTGGCCTGCCAAAGTCTGCTAAGCGGAATTCTATGTTTAGCAGTAGACGGAAAAAGGTCGGAACGTGACTATGACTTCAATTAAAATATTTTGAATGCTGTAGGATTATTGTAATATATATTATTTAACTAAGAAGGTTTAAGTTAATGTAACTGAATTATTTAAACTAGGGTTACTTATCAAATTGGCATATTTGAAATGTTTTTTTGCATGTTACCCCTATAGTAAACCTACAACATATTGGCCCCAAGATGTTTATTGAGGTCATAATCATAGGTACCATTACTTAAGTAGCCTTCTACATTTATGAAATTGGGCTTCTAATGTTTGCTGGTTGCACTGCACCACTTTACGAGCAGGTTTGTAACAGCGTTTCAATTTAATCGTGACCTGAATCGGTCTTCGCTCGAGATCTATGGGTGCTTTGCTGACAGCGACAGTTTTACGGTAAATTACGTAAAGTTGGTTGCTGCTGCCCGTTCCTTGATTTACGATTATTATAGATGATCTTATAACAATCGGGACCAACGGCTTAACGTGCTTTCCGAGGCACGGAAGGTAGTCCCTCAACCAACCAGACCCGGAAACACTTCCTCGGTTGCCTGGAAGAAATCACATTTTGTGATTACTTCCAGGCAACCTTATGTTAAGTTTAGTTTCAAGTCCTTCTCTGTATTTTCTTTTTTATGAAAGTGTAAATAGAGAGATTATCTATTTATCTAAGTTTAATCATCACTCGTGTATACGTCCACTGCTCATTCCTACTGGTCTCTTCACCACGGAGGTTGTTTTGTAGGAGCAAGTTTCACTGAAATAAAGTTTATGAAATCCATTGAACATGAAATGACTTTAATTTTAAGTTTTATACTAACTTAGTATACAAATAAACCTAATTTAATTCTACTACTAAGTTTTATTGTAAAACTATTAAATTAAACCTTAAAGATACTACTTCCTTGTTTTATAAAGTCTAAGGATAAACGTTAACTACCTGTAATTGGTTCAAATTGTTGTAAAATCGTCGAATTATGTAAATACTAGGAATAAAACTGTGCATAATTAGGTTGATTGGACTTTCATGGACATACGTTTTAGGTAAATAAATAAAAGCTAATTGTGGAAGATTTTGTCTATAAATATTATAAGAGGTAGGAAGTAGGAAGTTAGATAGTGGTTGTAATATTATTTATTCTGTGATATAGATATGATAAAGAGGTTTCGTATGTTCTCCGGAGTTTCACTATTCATTGACATAGAATCAAACAAGCAAAATAGTTTTTTCCGTTATAAGCCACAAAGCTTTTGGTACTTTTCCGTGCATAAAGTTGAGCTGTGCTCCAGCATTGGTAAATGGTTTTAAAACTACAAACGGAGCAACCTGCGCAAGAAGTCTCCCCCTGTAGACCTTGCACCTCGGCTAGAGGTGGACGTTGATGTGGGGATTGTGTCAACTGGAAAAATATGCACCTTTGTAAGTATGTACATATTTACATAGTATATGTAATTACCTCCGTTCTTATGTGGATAAGGACTACAGTGTCCAATCTAGGTTAAAAAAAAAGTTATCAGTTATTACTAGCAACGTAACATATAGGTATGTATCTAGAATTTCTATAAAAATTACTAGAGTTACTATTTATAGGTACAAACTGTAGAAAGTTGGGAATACAAAGTTTGGTTTATAATGCAGGTTCTTACGTACATACATATAAACCAATAGTAGCTTCGGCTGAAAATGTCTTTGTTAATTTTATTACTTTAATGGGTTTTTAATGTAAGTTTGATGTGCATACACGACAATGCCTTGTTTGTAATTATGTAAGTTTGACAATAACCTACCAGTTTGTTGATTTCATGGCTACTTTACGTAGGTAATCACGAATTTTATCAATGATTGTGAGTCTTTTCGTTGTATCGACTGCGCGTGGTCGAGCAGACAATTTGTACAGGTGCGTACTGTTGTTATTTTGACGCATTTGGGTGTCTTTAAAAACGAACTTTGTTTAAGTTTGTGAAACGTAATGTTATTTCTGTCACGTTAGTAAATAAAAACGAAAATGGTAACATTAATACAAAACATATATACCTACATAGGGGGGGGGGGGGCACATTTAAAATATTAACATTAACAGACTTCTTAACAGACTGTAGCGACATCTTCAATAGCCGCACAAACTACAAGTAGACAAGCAGCGCCATCTACCGCCAATCATCCCAACTAACCTGTATCTCGCAATACAAGTTCACAAGCCAATTCGAACATATACAAGTTCCGAACAATAACAAATGGCCGTCGGCCGCAGGGCATAGCACCTCGCCCGGAAAACAAGATCTCCTTATCTGTGGATAAACTCCACCAACCGTTCCTCCACAAGACCTTGCCATCAGTGGCGGTGCATAGCTTCAAGAGCTGGCGAGTTGGCTGACTCGCTCTTTTCCTAGCTTAGGTTAGAGGGCCCCCTCAGGTCCGGGGCCCTCGTGCAGTGCACCACCTGGCCTTACGTTAGCTATGCCACTGATTGACATATGGATAATCACAACTATCACACTTGGCAGGTGAATGGGTTATTGCAGTAAGATAGAAAAAGTAATAGTAAGCTGGTGATGCTGCCCATCCATTCATAGGATGACACCCATAGGATGGTATGGGGTGGTCTATTCTAAGCCTATTAGGCTAGTCTATTCTGAATTAATTTTAATTAAGATAGGTCAATAGATACGTATGTGCTTTTTCTTCATTGACTTTTAGTTAATGTTCTGTTTAGACCTTTGATTAGTTCTAAAACTTGAAGCCTAGTTTGAATAAATAATCATTTAAATTATTCGAAACAGACTTAGAATGCTTTACAATATTTCACTTAATATCTAATATTCGTTTTTTTTTTTAATTACAATAGTTCAGTAATTGTATTGTGTTATAAACTAAAGTAACTAAGTTAAAACCAAAAGTAAAGTGACTACAATGACATACCTATATGCCTAAGTACCTTCTAGAATATTACAATAATACCAACTTAATTATGTAACATATTGTTTTATTTACAATGTACAAATTTAGATTGTTTTATACGACATTCTTACATAAGCAAAGAAACAATAAGTACATAGGAAAACTCATAAAAATAGCACAAAACGCTTTGTTAATTCTTAAAAACACTTGAATTTGCGAACGTTGGCCTTTTGGTGCCAAGTTTTATAATTGTAATACATGTAATGAACAGTTCCTATTTACTCATAATATGTTAAGTTTCAACTTTATAATTAAAGTACTATTGTTTTCGATGCGCCTACGATAATGTTGACACCAAATCGTTTATCTACGTAGGTACGTCATGTGACGCCATCTTGTATATAATACGTGAAACACTAAACCGGTCTGTATTAGATGGACTGAACGGTAATTTGGCGCATACTATCGAAGCTGAGGTGTCCGAGTGGTTAAGGAGTTGGACTTGAAATCCAATGGGTTCTACCCGCGCAGGTTCGAATCCTGTCCTCAGCGTCGAGTAATCACTTTTTGTTATTATAATGTTTTTTTTTTGGCGTGCAATGCTATTATATTATTATTTTTATTTAGCGATAGTGATACCAATTTTTTTTTCATAATTTTATTAAAAATGTGATTAGTGTTTTCACGTAATAAATTTTATTATCCAAGGCTGAAGTTTGATAATTTCTTTGTTTGCTTGAACGCGCTAATCTCAGGTCGGGCCGATTTGAATAATGCTTACAGCGTTAGATAGCTCATTTATCGGGGAAGGCTTAATTATGAAGTTAGCATGTTTCATTCGGAAACGGAAGCTACGCGGGTGACCGCGGTGAACCGCGAGCGGGAAATTAGTCTATTTTATAACTAGCTGCTGCTTCTTCTTATAAATGTGAAAATAGATAGGTAATATTAAAATTAAAGAAATAAAAATACCTGCTCATGTTCCGTTTAATGTTAATGATCTCGAAGTAATTCCCTACTCTCTATCAGTGGAGTAACTCAAGGGTGGCAGGGTTCAAAACTCTTCAGCTTTATATATAGATATAGATAATGTTGGTAAATAATAAGTGATTCATTAAACCTCTACGTAGCGTAATGGCACAAGTCTCGGAGCTCATGGGTTCGAATTGTTCAATCTTAAGTCTTAATATGAACACGCACACCCTATGTGGGGTCAGCCTACTAAGGAGATATTAACAGGAAAATTATAAGCGTTGTTAACTTACACATTCCATCTCACTGAGCTTCATGATTCATATTTCTTTGAAACTTGCAACAGGTTAACGGTGTATTTTGACATAGATTTTATGATAGGTACTATATTGTCAAATTCCGAGATACTTACTTAGAGGTAATATCACATGTTTTTCAGAATTATTTAAGTAATATTTCAAAATTTAAGGGGTGGGTGGGGGACGATCTAATTTTAACTTTGTATTAGGTTATCTCGAGACTAGGGGGTTTGATCTACATAGTTGCAAGGCAGTTTTTGTTGCACTTTAAGATATCTTTCCATCGATACCACACGATGGGGTTAGTCGAATTTAATTTTTTTAATTCACTTTTCGTTGTTGGCAGAAAAATAATTATTTATCCGTAATTTTAAAAACCGTGTTCTCTATCTGAGTATCTTCAATATACATATCTCCACCAATTTTCGTGACAATCGGTGAAGTAACGGCGGAGTACGAGCCCCGACGGACGGTCATGACGAAACTAAGGATATGGTAAGGTAAGGTAAGGTAATGACGAACATAAGGGTTCCTTGTGGAACCCTAAAAAGGTTCCAAAAATGTTTTTTTTTACAGACGGACATGTGTAGTTAGCCACAAGGCTTTTGCTACTTCACCGGACATAAAGGCCAGCAGAGCTCCAACCTTAGTAAATGGTTTAATTTATTTATTTGGTCGAGGAAGTAACTGGTCCTAATTGTTATAACATCATCAATTGCAATTGCAATTGGTAATTGTATTCGAGGGAACAGGTTGTGTTTTATTGTGTTACAACATAATACTGCGGCAATGTGCACACCGTAGATTTTCAGTTGTTGCTCATCGATATTATTTATTTTTGATAGAACACTCGATGTATGATATAAGTATATGTTATGTACTTTTTCAATACCTAGCTTTAAAAATTACAGATGATATAAATATTTAAGGTGGGCTCCCATACAACAAAGATGTTGTTTTTTTTTTGCTCGATATCAATAACGGCAACAGGTAGGCGACAACACTTGAAAATGGTACGGAACCCTTCGTGCGCGAGTCCGACTCGCACTTGGTCGGTTTTTTAGTGCCTGACTTGATTTTACATGATATCAAAGTTACATTACTTTGTAGAACTACCTACTTATTATAAACTTTGCAAATATAATTGCATATCTCGACACGTTTCAATAGATTTCCCCCGAGAAGACTGAACGCGAAACTTAAACTAAGTAGGTACCTACTTAGAAGTGTGACAACACAAAGTTGCGACTTGCCTCTTTGTTCTAGTTCGATCTGGTTCTAATATGTCCCGCGTTCAAGACAAAGTTAATAATCAGCTCACAGTCAAGAATCAGGCAGTAGATGTTTCACCCGTGCTTCCGAGAGCGTGATAAGCCGTAGGCCTTGCATCTGAACTTTCAGCGATCGTGTTGGTAGAACAGAACTACCGGATTCATATAATGCTTAAAATTTAAGTACGTAGATACTTTTCATCGGAACCTCTTCTTCCCGGTTCTACCGACACGTCCAGAAATTCCTGACTACGGGCTGGTACTTAGATTGGTACCTTACGTATTTTTTGCTCGACCAACTGAGCATCTCTACATGGTATGGTTGTTTTTATACGTAGTAATTAATATTGAACGTTAGTCGATTGTCTTCAGTAGATACACCTTATAATGTATATGTATGAAGTTCGTATCACATCACTTTCGGCTAGAACATCTACACAAAGCTCGAGTTGGCGAAAAGATGACGTACAAACAGTTCTCATGACACCACTTTTTCAGGGTTGTTGACCTTTCAAATGTAAGAAACATGAAAGTGTCAACATGCCAAAATAATTGCAGCTCTACCACTTTCTAATAAAGTATATTTTTGTTTGAAAAAGCACACTTCATCTAAAGTGCTGTTTTTTGTAGATAAACTATGTGTTCTAAGGCTTGGGATTAAGGTTGAAATTCAAAGGGTTTCGTCAGTTACAGATGGAAGTAGGTTAAGCGCAAGTTATTTTTCAGCTCCAAACGAAACAGTGTCGAGTTATAGTAGCGGGAATTGGGATAACAAAGTTTGGCGCAAATTTTTACTCCAACAAGTTTCTGGAGTGCCTGGGGGACCTCAAATTATTGTGACAGTGAATCAATTTACGCGTTGAAGTGGAATTTTGATACATCTATCAGATCAAGGCTCTTACCATCTTACTGCAATCACCAATCTGCCCGTTAGCGTAATTGCATTATCCTTCAACGACTCTTTACCACATTAACTCCTTGGCCCGCCGTTGGGCTCAGGAACCCATGTCTTTCTGGGACACCCTCCGACGACGGCCGCGGCCAGATTGGCACCGCGGGCTCTCCGGGGCCATAATAGTGGCCAATTAAGCCAGTTACAGGGACGCCCGGAGTACCTACAAGGGCGTCCCAAATCTTCATGGGTCAGCCCGCCGTCTGCAGTGCAGGTGGGCAGAGAGATCATCTTCCCTCTCCCGCTCCGCGGCCTCCTTTTTGGACATTGTGCATCCGCAGAAGGAGGCCACCGGATCCCACGACCTCTCACTTTTGACTATGTATCCCTCCACGACCCTGGCTTGCTAAGGTCTGTTAAGAGTCCGCCTGGATAAAAAATAATATATTATTTTTTACCGCATGTCTACCGCATGGCAGCCGCGGCCTACTTCCTGGTGAGGTCTCCCTCGGACCTTGTTTTAAGTTGTGGCTTTAGCAGGTAAATGGTACTCAAGGTGCGTAAGATAACAACCCGACCCAATCCCAACAAGTATGTTTTTGATATATTTCCTTTCTTAGAAGTAATTTAAAAACCATGTAATTCGTAGACATAACATTAACACACCTAACATTGTGGCTACCATTGCCAGATAGGTATCCCTAACGTTTATTTAATTTATAGTACTGAGGTAATAAAATAATATTCAATGAACATGAAAGAAACATAATGCTACATATAAAACAATTATATTATGTTAACTTTCAAGCTGATGGCCTGAAAGTTTTGTCAGTTCTAAAAAAACTAAGCTCTTGGGCTAAAAAAATAAACATCAAAATACTTATTCGTTATATAAAAAACATGTTTAATAATATTGAAAATCATAGTCTTATGATGCGTCCCTTTTTTCTACCACCAGTTCTGGATATGACAGCTCTGAGAAGAACTGGCAAGAAACTTATTTTTTTTGTTACAAGCTGTTTTACATCGTTATTCTTGTACGTATGTACACTTGTTCATAGAGAGATCTCTTGTAGGTATTATCACAGTGTTATTACGAAGTTTGTAGTAGAAACGTATAGAATGTCCCATAAGAGACTTGCAAATTTTGTGATTTGGTTTTCGCTCCAACACTAAAGGTACATAAAAAGCTACTTAACTACTACAAAATAAAATATAAATTGTATATAAGAAACAGACAGGAACAACGTTGTATGTCGAGCACAACCTGTTACTTGTATAAATATTGACGTGTAGTCTGAACCGATGCTTCATGTAGCTTGTGCTGAAACTTTGTTCCGTATGTTGTTTACTCACGAGTGTCCACAGAGGGCGCTACGTGTTGACTCTGTTTCAGTCTACATTTTTGTAGCGTGTATTAGTTTTTCAGTACTAACGTCAGGTTGTAGCTAACGGTTGATTTATCTGGGGAATCAAAACCGTTACCACAGTCAGTCGGATCAGTCGGGATCATATCAATACTAGGAGTTATAATGAGTGATAACAAAAATTACTATTATTTTTGAAAAAAAAAAAAAACAACTAGAAGCGTTTATCTGAGATTAGCGCGTTCAAGCAAACAAACTCTTCAGCTTTATATATTAGTTACTATTTACTCTGTCCTCTCTTTTGTATCTCAGCTACTAAAACTAGAAATAAGTTATTTTGTTTTGCATACTAGCACGATGGATCACTGTTGTCCGAAAAATAAAGAATGTTATTATTTTTATTATTAGTAGATTGTGATATTACGTTACGATCAGTATTAATCGATGGCAAATTGTCTGCCAATTTATTGGCAAAAAGCAATCAACTATAATATTAGTTAATTGCGGTGGCGTGATATTTTATTATGATTTGTTATTGAAAGGTCAGCTATTTTATAGTGGTGTGATATTTGACATTTTTAAAATTGTAAGCAGGTAAATCCATAATTAAATAGTTGCAGGTTTGACGTAATTGTTGTACACTTGCACTTCTCAGGGAATTCCCTTAATTTGCTGACTAATATTGTTTTTGGCTATTATTTAATTATGTTCATTGAACTCGATATAGTAATGTTGCAACAATTAAAACGAATTCCGGTTGTACCTGACGCGTCATATCAGCAATAATTTCTGCAAACTATGTAAGTAAGAATAGAAAGAGAAAAATAATAGATTTTAATGTTGACAGAATTTCCTTTGTTGAAGTGTGCTCAGAAGGCAAAAGACGGTACAGTACCTCGGTAGAAAGCAGAAGTAACCCGGTCGAAAAGGTATTATCATGATCATCAGCCCGAATAACGACTACTCCTACAATGGGTCTCCTCCCGAGGAAGGTTTTGCCACGCATGGCAGGTGGGTGACCGCAGCATTATATACAGTATATACCTACTCACGGAATTGCTGTTGCCCCCTACCTGGAATACAAGTGTCATAGATGATGGAATAACATTTGGGTCCAACGGCTTAATGTGCTTCCCGAGGCATGGGGGTAGTCGTTCAACCAATCTGATTCGAAAAATAATTGTTTCCTAAAGCATTTTTGTTCGGAGCGGGAGTCAAATCATCGACCTCCGTTAATAAAGACGAGCCGTATTCCACTACGCCATGTTGTGCGTAAAGTAGGTATAGAATAAGCGAATTGATTTCAGATACCAACAAAAGTAGTTACATGTTGAAATAAAGAGATATCCATTAATGTTAATATCAGGCTTGTAGTCTGACATGTCGGGTGACAGAGAGTAATCGTAGAGGGGACACAACGGCGATGACCTGCAATGTGTGTCAGAGGTCTTTGATCGGAATTCGGCACTTGAACTCATTCTGACAATGACTGACACACGCGGATTTCCTGTAAAGCTGCAAGGTATGAAATATATCATCATCCTCAGCATAAAACGTCCACTGCTGCACATAGGCCTCCTTCCGAGGGAAGGCTTTCAGATAGTCATTCCGCTTGGCAGGCGAGTTAGTGACCGCAGTATTATGTTGTAATACACAGAGAAACGCTGCTGTCGGTACCTTGTTCTAGATGATGTTATAACAATCCGGACCAACGGCTTAACGTGCTTTCCGAGGCTCGGATGGTAGTCCCTCAACCAACTTGACTCGGAAAGACATCTTAAAATTTACACAAAGATTTCTTGATCCGGCGGCGTGGGGATTGGCGACCCATAACGTTCAAGATTTAAAGCGAGATTTATACTGAGACGCTACGGAGCCTGCATGGATATATGGTAGCCACATATTAGGCGGGTTTTCCAATACACAGCGCTCTGTCGCGTAGCACGGAATCACATATTTTAATGTGTTGTATGTAAGTACTGCAGTTCGTATAGAAAACGCGTTTGGTGGATCACATTGACAAAGCTTAGGCGAGCAATGGCGCGTCCTACGAGCGTATTCTGCCAGCCTTTATAAGTACAAATGAAAAGTAACTATACCTAAATACAGGGCCGGTTCTACTTAAGGGCTTTTTCGGGTGAGCCCCTGCTGAAAACAATAGGCGATATTTTGAATTAAACAACTCATGTGTGCGTTTTTTGGCAAAATTGCAATTGGTTGAGTAGTTGGGTGGGCCACTAAGTAGTATTAGCCCTGGGCCCCACAAATTCAAGATCCGCTCATGCCTAAATATGAAGAACAAAAAATGTAGGTGCAATCAAAAGGTGGTTTTGTCGCAGACAAAGTTTTGAAAGCGTAAGGTAATTGAAGTCTTCATTTCGTAACTTTTGGAGAAATAACAATTTTGAGAAAAAACTGGTAGTATAATTATGTTAATATAGTTACAGTTTCTTTGTGTATGTATCTCGTATTTTTGTGAGTATAGCAAGTATCTTAATTTAGTTGGAAACATGAAGTGAAGTGTTATCGTAAATATGTGTTTCTGTAAATATTTCTGGTAGTTGGCGGCGGGGGCGGATCGATAGCGGGTTGTAGCGGCGCGGTTGCAGTGCATAGATTACAGTAAGACAATTGTTGAGAAGGTTTAGGAAACTAGGGATACAGGCACGGACAATATGTTATATTAATAAATAAAGCTTAAAAAATAAAGAAGAGTTTGATTGAAAAAATCTTTCAGCGTTAGGTAGCCCAATTCTTGAGACTATATTTTATTTTGAAGTTCCCACGGTAAAAGATATACTAGATATATCTAATGACGTCGCGCAACTTATGTCCGTAGCGACGATACGTGTGGTGCGGTGTTGCCAGACATCCGACAACGTCACATCACCTCACCCGATATCGTTAGCGAAATGTTGAATTACATTTGTCTCCTAGGCTCCATTCCTTAGGCTTAAATTTTACTGTTCAAATTTAGCACCACTACACATTATAAAACAAAGCAAAAATCTTCCGCTGCTTCTATCTTTCTCTGTGTCTATTAGAGATAAGCTCAAATATTACTTACGAATTTCCATGCAGTATATTTACAATCATCTCGCTATGCATTGGAAGGCTGGAGACTTGTAAGCCTTTATGCCTGGTGGAGTAGCTAAAGCTTCGTGGCTAACTGTGTAAGTCAGTTAAATAATCTTTAAGTTAAAGCTGTAAGTAATTTAGTCAATGATTAACATTGACTAAATTAATATTATTTAAGCGCTAAGAAATAAACTTTCTTTTTATCGAAAAGGCACATATCACATGAGTTTCAAGTAATTAGGGCAAACATTGTCGTATGTTGAACTGTTTAATAGAGGTATTAATATAAAAATATTTAAAAGTAACTGGACCAAAACCTACGCTCTGCCCATTTGAGTATGTTTCGCCGGACCGTCTCATGTGGATCGTGTTAAAACCGGCAGTAGAATAACCCACTGAGTTTGTTTCGCCGGATCTTCTCAGTTGGGGCGTATTGGATCCGGTGGTAGCATTAAAGCGCGTCCGTCGTTATATACTCATGGTCCGCCAAATAATGGCAATTGACATAAATAATATAGACAGAACAAGCTATTGGACACAATATAGTAAAATAATAAAGTTAAAACTAAAATTATTAAAAACAATTAACTAAAATATCTGCTTAATATGCTCATTTATAAATGTTAAAATTATACATAGATTAATAATAAATTATTGTTTTGACTATTTGCAAGTGCCTGTAATAGGTTTAAGTAAATAAAAAAATAAAAAATAAAAATTAGCTTGCATAAAACGATTACACAAGTTTTATTTAATCTGGACTTACGAGTTGAGTTGACTTGAGTTATGATTAAAAACAGAGAATATTATTAAAACTTTAGTATTAAATGTCGACAAAATGTTATATAATAATATCGACCTAGTTAGTTGCACAATGTCGACGGTTCATTTATCGTTTAATACAAAACTATGAGTTTAGTCAGGTCATCGTTAATTTGCTTATTTTAAGTAAAATTTGGTGTTTCCATAGTGTATATAAACAAAAGTTGTGTAATATTTTAATGAAAATCTATTATCATTATCAGTATGAATATTAAGTCACTGGTTTGTTTCCCGCACCAGGAAATATGTTTGTGTACGTAAATAAAATAATTTTAACAAAAGTCGATTCGAGTGGAATCGATTTCATCATGATCTCCGATTAGATTTTATTTGTTGTTTTCTTTCCCTGATTAGAAGTATAATTTGAGACTTTTATGTCAATTGGTGTTATATCTATATAAATAAAAATGATTCGCCTAGATATATAAATCGATAAGTAGAAAAAGACAAATTTGTCTGTTTGTTTATGGTATTTGTATTATGAGAGCATTATTTGTGTGACAGAACATTTTGGTAGTAATTCACGGCAAATTACAGATTTTTAAACAGGCTACTCCGAACATTTACTCTTAATAAAGTAGTTATTAACTACCCCTACTGCTTATTTCTACACTGTGACCTTTTACTACAGACTCCACGCGTGACCCGTGACCTGAGTCAATCAAGTTTATATCAATACAAACATATTCCAATTTCCGTATCCATTGCCTCTTTCCTGTAGCGGATGATAACTGTGGTGGAAGGTAATTCGTAATGGTGAGCGAAGTTGTCGATAAGTTACGTGTATTACGTCTTGTTTGGTTTGGTTACACATGTTGTAGTCCAATATATACGATGTTCATAGTATTTTACATAACACCTTCAGAATATCTTCTACGTAGGTACGCCTCGAAATGTTTGAGGAAACGTAGCAAATTGGATTATTTAGTGATGTTGTTTGTTTCAAAATATAACAACATGCCACTTTGTATGATAAACTTATCTTTTTGTAATCTTTATATTCCTACGTTTAATTTATCAAAGGCAAATTTATATACATTGACAAACAGTTGGACGGTAGTTAAATTATAGAAACCAAGGATAAGAATATCCTTGGTGTCTATAATTAAACGATAGATTACCTATATATAAAGCTTAAAAATGTTGTTGTTTGCTTGAACGCGATTAGCGATGCCCTGCGCCGTGGTCCTAGCCCATGAAGAGTGCCCTCGGGCGAGTGTCGCTTATGCGTAAAAGACGTGCCTCTCTCTATAGAGCTAAGTTATATTAAGATTTTAATTATAGAATTAATTATTGTTATTATTATACAAATGACCTGATACTTGACGGACAGACAGATCATTAGCTAATTTGCAATATAATTAAGTTGCCATATTTTGTATTTAATTATATTAATCATATTCCATTGTGTATAATTGACAAGTTAAAGTGTATGTAAATACCTAAGTGCTGAATAAATATCTTTTAATTCGTTTACGCGCTAATATCAAATTCTTTCCTTGTTAGAAAGCCCTTATATTGGCTGTATTGGTTGACTGGGAGATAATTCCTCCGGCGTTAAGTCCACCTATGTACTGTTGGGTGCTAAAGTTCCTACGGGAACAGGAGATACGCGACAGTAAAATCTAGTACAAGCGAATCTAGTAAAATATAATACTGCCACTTTAAGCACTTGTCCCATCGCCTTGGCAGGCCTGGTGCCGCTCCTTTTATTTCATCATTCAATTCAATTCGTATTGAGATGCTCGTTGATTCTCTGTTATCGATATTTATGTAAAGTTCATAATAATTGTCCCTCCGTCTATCTGTAAGTAGCATTCAGGACACGGTTGAAATAAGAACACAGTAACATACAGTTTAAAAAATTTGGATTAGATGATTAATATTTTTGTTCGGAAGACAAACGCCATTATAAATATAACAAAATTTCTTAATTCATGTTTCAGAAACTACCCTGTCCTACTAAAGTTGTTTTTTGCTTTGATTTATGTTACAGAAATCGGGTGTTAAAGGCATGTAGTGCAGTGTAGTTATTGGACTAGAAAAAAAAAAGTTCACAAAATCATATAATACACTGTTATATCATTTTTAGGGTTCCAACGAAAGACGAAACGAAGACAACTTTGGGTGCATCCTATACTTTGAGACCGATTTTTTATTCAGTCTTGGCGCAACGTTCGTTCACACTCATCCAATCCGGGAGTTTCAAATAACTCGGATCAGTCTTTTTCCCGGATCAGTCATAATGTGAACAGCTCCCTACAAATTGTACTGCCACTGGCACATCCGTCTATTTAGACTGACCGAGAAAAAGGCTGGTCGGATAAGTGGGAACGGGCTCTTACAGTTTCGTCATGTCCGTCCGTCCGTCCGGGCTCGTACTCCACTTTTACTGCACCGATTGTCACGAAAATAGGTGGAGAGAAGTATATTGAGGATCCAATAATAATAATAATATTCTTTATTGTACACACAGAAAAACAAGTAACAATACATTTTTGACAAAGAAACAACATGTACAAAGGCGAGCTTAATTCAATTATGAATTATCTTCCAGCAAACCTTCCAAGGACAGAGATATATAATAAAAAGGTAGCTAGTGCACAACAAAAACTAGTTTACCGATCTGGTAAACCACTATGAGCTTATATACTTACATGCTATTATTTACATACAATACTTATACAAAATACATACCATATACATATAATATATATATATGTATATATATATATATATATAACTAGCTGACCCGGCAAACGTTGTTTTGCCATATAAATAATTTATCACTAAGGGGTATGAAAAATAGATGTTGGCCGATTCTCAGACCTACTCAATATGCTCACAAAATTTCATGAGAATCGGTCAAGCCGTTTCGGAGGAGTACGGGAACGAAAACTGTGACACGAGAATTTTATATATAAGATATACTACATAAACATACATATCTATTAATATAATGTTAGAGAGACAGAAAATATTCTTTAGTTCTTCTTTTAAAAATGTGTGAAGATGGACTAGTCCGAATGAGATGTGGAAGTGAATTCCATAAACGCACTGCCTGCACAGTGAAAGAACCATCATATCTACTGGAGACATGTGGTGGATTTTTTAGCAGAAGAGAAGTAGCGGTGCGACATGGTTTGCCTCTAGGTATCAAATACTCAAAGCGCTCACGGAGATAGGAGGGAGTTTACATGGGTTTTGAAATTATTGAAATATATTTTTTTTGCAGCTTTTAATGGAAGGGGCCAAATCAACGAAAAGTGAATCAAAAATATTAAATTCGACTAAGCCCATCGTTGGTGAATGGATTGGATTTTTCCTTCATTTATACGTTCTGCCATTTTGTTATTTATAACATATTGTTTACAGTTACATCCAGGTATTAATATAAAATAATTAAAAATTAAAAAGATAAAACTTAAAGAAGCTAATTTAAATTAAACTAACTTATTAAATACTAATCTAAATGCATACTACTTGGCAAGGTTCCTTAAATGCTGGCAGCATTGCCCCATTGAATAACAATGCTTCCCCGCTGCAAAGCAAAAACCAGTGGCTCGGGGAACGTGCTGCACTATGGAGGTTTTCTGCGAGGTTGATACTGTTCTCAATCCATAAGATTTACGCTTGCGGTATCAGTATCACTTCAGCTCGTACGTGGGTTTTGAATCCCAATAATGATGATGATGTTATTAACTATCGCCAAAAAACAAGAACTCCAACTAATTCTTCCTTAGCTTATACGAAGAGTCTTCTAGAAATGTTAAGCATATTTTATCGATACCAAGCCCTACTCTTGTCCATGACTGAACGAGTGTCCACCAACCTCTTCTCGTAATCTCGCCTCGCCATCGTATGTCATCATTATTGCTGACAAAAATGATGTGCATCGTTTTTATTGACACGCTGATTAATGTCCAGTTATTGGAACCTGAACCGTTTTATTGATTGTAATGATGGCAGAGAGTATTTCAATTTAGTTTTGCAGACAACTGTTATATTTATTGGTTTGACACATTGTTTTGTCTTCTTCGTAATTATGGTTAAGTACGTGAAGTAGTTTCATGTGCAAGTAGATATATTTTATAACCTTACAATTACATATGAATTTAATGTATACTTACTTATTTATTATTTGTGAGAGAAAAAAAAACAACTATATAATAGATCTTATAACTATTATTTTAAAAGAAATTGCCTTTTAAAATCACTTATCGATAATACATTTTTAGTACCTATAAGGACTTTCGACCTATTTTTCTGACATCTGTGGATAGCCACAAGAATATTACTACTTTACCAAACTCAAAGGTATGCCGAGTTATACTTGTACCTACATTGGTTTAAAAAACTACAAACTTAGTAATGAGTACCTCAGTAGGTCTTAAACCTTTCTTTTAAGATGCTTAGGAGAGTTTTGTGCAACTGCTGCTCTTATTAACAGTTCGTGGACCTGTTGGACTTCGGGCCTATGAGGGCATCGGAAGGTTTATGGTAAAGTTATGGTACCTACTTGTTCAATCAATGTAACACACTTTTCCAGTGATGATAGATGCATCGGAGACGTGGTCGTTCCCTGTGTGCTTCATAAGAATACGCAGTCTTTTCTTTTTCTCTGGGTGATTGAATAAGAATAAAGAGATCCAGGAGTTCGATGGTCACTCACATAGTTTTACAGATTGAGTAGACAGCACAATGGACCGACGCGGACGACCTAATAAAAGTGGTCCAGTGGATTCAGGGAGGCTTATGTCCAGCAGTGAATGACAATAGGCTGATATACGCTGATAGTACATGTTCGACCACATTACCAATTATATTTAGTAATCTAAAAATATTTAGCTTACTTTCGTCGTCGTCAATTAATGTAACAAACTAGCATCCAATGCGCGGTTTTACCCGCGTAATTCTCGTTTACGTAAGTATTATTATTATTTCATAATTAAATATAGCCTATAACCATCTTCGATAAATAGGCTATATAACACAGAAAGAATTTTTGAAATCGGAGCAGTAGTTCCTGAGATTTTTGCGTCCAAACAAACAAAAACTCTTTCGCTTTATATATAGTAAAGATAGACAATGTAAGGTAAGACAAACGACATTTTATTTAACATCTACGGGTCTACTACTTCTACTTGTCGTTCAATAGTTCAATCTACTTTCGTATAATGCAGTAAATCCGAATGGTTCAGGATAACGAACTTATTACGTTCGTCCAGCAGCCGGTGCGTCCGTGCGTCCTCTCGGGCTGTAATTGGATGGACGTAAACATATTGTCTCCTCGGGCGCCACCCGGCTGGAATAATACAGCCTCGCCAGCGAACAGGTATATGCAGAAGGCAAGGAGGAAAAGCAATGAGGCTGGTATGAAGGAAACTAACTTTCATAGAGTACCGAACAAGGAAAGATGATTCGGTAAAAAAAAAAAAATTGCATTATTTCATTTACTTATTAATAAGTAGCATATTAATTATTATTACTCAAATACTTGCTTAATTTGTAAATTTATTAAATGTAATCATCTATATCTACACTAATATTATAAAGAGGAAAGATTTGATTGTTAGTTTTTTTGTATTGAATAGGCTCCGAAACTACTGGACCGATTTGAAAAATTCTTTCACCGTTGAAAGCTACACTATCCCCGGATGACATAGGCTATATTTAATTATGAAGATCCCACGGGAACGGGAGCTACGCGGGTGAAACCGCGCGCGGGAAGCTATTATAGATAAACTAATACTAAACTATTGTTTTGACTATTTGCAAGTGCCTGTAAGAGGTTTACGTAAGTAAAATTGATTTTTATTTATTTATTTTACTAAAATCAAGATAAACTGATATGAGACTTTTTCGGACGGACATTATTATCTAGTTTGCCACGAGGCTATTGCTTCTTCACCGGGCCGAAAGGCGAGCAGAGCTCCAGCCTTAATAAATAGTTTATAAACTACAAACTAAGCAACCTGCGTGCTGCGTGCTACTGTGCCTTGTCATTAAGAGTACATTACTGGTGTAAAAAATAATGAACAAGGTAGACAAATGTATGCACGTTTCTTACATTGAAAATAGGTATGAAAACTTAAGAGAGGTAGAGTTTAGCGCTTCACACATGTCTAAAATAACAGAACGTTTTAATATGTTTTTATGGGCTTATGTAGTTAGCTGAAAGTCTTTTGCTATCAGCAAACAGAGATTAATGGTTATTTCAATGCGTTTAGATCCATATACAAAAAAATATAAGTAGAACATGTAGAATTTGTTGTCATTTAAAGATAAGATGAAACTGGCAAATGAACAACTACATTTTCATAGTTGAAATACTGTTTATTATCTGTCGCGTGGCTTCACTGACAACATTGTTAGTTAGCGCCAGCGGAGCTTATTACTGCAACTAACAATCTACGTAGTGTCAAACATTAAACTTAATGTTATTAAATGTTACACTTGACAACCTATCACGACATGGAAACGTTGTAGAAAGTTATCTGTTTGATTTGTGTAATCATTTATTTACGTTATTGAGCTTTTTCTCGGGAGGCTACATAATTATTTTTTCGAGGAACCTACGCCTTTTAGTGTTACCGGCAGTATAATTATGTAACTGGCCATGACAACGCGACAGCTAATATCTATACATAGTATAAAACATAGTCGCTTCCCGCTATCTGTCCCTATGTTTACTTAGATCTTTAAAACTACGCAACGAATGATGATGCAGTTTATTAAAATAGATAGAGATCCGGGAAACTAGTATATATATAAAAGCATAAATTGACTGACTGACCGATCAACGCACAGCTGAAACCGCTGGGTCTATATTGGTTACGCGACGTACGGTGTGCGGTGTGCACAAACGAAGGATTTTTGAAAATTCAATCTCTAACGGAGCAAAGTTTGTATAAATGAATAAAAATCTGCGGATGAAGTTGCGGGCAGCTAGTCATTCAATAAATATAGTTGATCAATCGCAAAATGACGCGTTGTTATAGCAATTGGTTGCTATTTGTGAACTATAGCAGCAATTTATGTTATAAGACAACTTCAAAAATTCGCGTTGCAATGACAATGCGTATATTCTTGTCGTATTGGAACAGTAATGACGCGGGCACTCTTAAAGGCTTAGTTTCCTGGGTTATAAGCTTTGGTTTAGATCAGGAGACAGTGCTATTTGTGTTGTGATTCTACAAAGTACTGCTATTTTATATAAAGGGACTAATGAGTCCCGGAGCGACTGTTCAGGCTGAGAGGTGTTTGTAGTGGTATCAATTCGTCACCTGTGATAACAAGTGGGGCCTTGGGTGAGGTCCTAGGGCCCTTGCGGTCTTAGTCAGTGGGGTGGCGCGGCTAGCCCTTATGAAAGTTCCGTAGGGGCGACCGACGTGCTATCGGCGTTCATAATTTAGGAATTAGCAAAACCCTATGTGTAGGCTCCAAACGCTTGCGACTTCTAATATGGATAGTAGCGCCATCTATTGATGCAAGCGGTAAACTTAGAAACTAAAATATGACAAATAAAGTAATGCAGTTGCATTCGTCGTTAAATAAATTCTGACACTAAAAATACATTTTTCAAAATTCCATTTCTGAGACAATCACCTTCTGAACGTTTTTATTCCGTACTAGCCGTGCCCGCTACTTCGTCCGCGTGGAATTTATAATTTTGAATTTTATCCTAAATAAAAGTAGCCTTCGTTATTAGGTACGTCAGTTATGTACCAGTGAAAGTCCGTCAAAATCCAGTCATTCCAGACCTGAGACTAGCCTGTACAAACAAAAAATGTTAGTTTGGTAGGTACCTACCGTATATAATATACTTTACACTCCTATGCATGTAGTAAAAAGCAGTTATTTTCACATTACAAACAGACACTATATTTTTATTTATTTGTTTACATATTGTTATAGATATTACAATATAGAGGTAAGGTTAAATGTGGATTGTTTTGTCGGTACATCAGTCATGTATTGATATAGTGACTCACATACTATACATGCTGCCGGTGACGGAATCACACTATATTTATTCTTCGGAGACGCCACTGGAATGCGAAAACATATAACATAATATGTATGAAACATAGTAATATTAACATTGACACACTGCTGAGGTGACGAGATTTATTAAATTCGGTTTGAAAATCTGGGACCTTAGAAGCATAAAGATGGATGTACTATTATAAGAAAGAAATAAAGAAGAAGAAAGAAAAAAATAAGAAATTAAGACATTTTAAGTGAAATAAAGCGTTCATTCATTCATTCATTCATAATCTTCAGAAGCATTTGGTCGTAAATGCCAGTTCATGATAAAGGCACATACAACGAATGTTTACGTTTACTTATAGTTATAATTCTTCAATCTCATCGTCAGGCCACCGCCATGAGCCGAGGTCCAAGCCCCACAGGGGGCGACCTCTTGCGAAGGTTGCTTAGTTTGTAGTGTTTAAACCTAGGCTGGAGCTCTGCTCGCCTTTGCATATTTTTATGTCAGGTAAAGTAACAAACAACGGCATCTCGCATTGGACCAGCGCGGCGGGATATGGTTCAAACCCCCCATAGTACAACGACAACATGAGGTTATGGGGGAGACCTTTGCCTAGCAGGTTAAAAAAAAGTATCAAAAGCCTCGTGGCCTACATACGTATGTCCATCCAAAAAAAAAAACAAAGAATTTTTCTGACAGCTGGCACATACGACCTTAAGCTTCTGAGCTCCACAAAATGACGACCTACTTGGGATTTCCATTAGTAATATGTACGGAAATTGTTTGGAGTTATGATCAGAATAACAATTTTTTTTTGTTTATACAGTTTAGAGCCATTTATTTTTTATTATTATTCATGCATAATTCATAATCTCCGTGGCGCAGCAGTATAAGTCTCGAGGTTCGTGGGTTCGATTCCCACGCGGGACAAGAAATCTTTGAGTTAATTTTAAGATTTCTTTCCGGATCTGCTTAGTTGAGGGACTACCCTTCATTTTTCGAAAGCAGGTTAAGCCGTTGGTCTCAATTGTTATAACAGCATTTCCCTGTGACTATAGCAAAACCCTCCCTTGAGAGGAGGCCCATGCTCAGTAGTGGACGTTATAGGGGCTGATGATGATGAATGCATAACGTGTTATTTTATTCTTTATTAAAAGACAACTCTTGCACTACCGAAATAAATTTCTGTGTCAGGTTTACACAAAACTAACCCAGAACTACTAGTCGTTGTTCACATCGAATGTTCACCCGCTGGGCATCGAATCTAGAACGTCAGCCGAGCCGCCATGCGTTCCTTAATTTTTTTCCATTAAAAAGGTCACTATTTATATTTTTTCATGTTGATACCATGTTGTATCAAAATGTTTTGATACAACATTTTATTTATTTATTTACTAGCTGGCCCGGCAAACTTCGTACCGCCTCAAAATCTACGCGGTGCCCTTCATCTACCCTACCCTACCCCTAGCCTACCCCTACCCCTAGCCTACCCCTACCCTACCCCTACCCTGCCCTACCCTACCCCTACCCTACCCTACCCTACCCCTACCCTACCCTACCCCTACCCCTACCCTACCCCTACCGGGAACGACATAAAGAGTATCCTATGTCCTTCTCCCAGTTCTTAGCTACCTCCCTAACAATTTTCAGCCAAATCGGATCAGCCGTTCTTGAGTTATAAATAGTGTAACTAACACGACTTTCTATTATATATATAGATTTAATTAAATGGAAGACCAGCAGCACAAAAACGATAAACAGGAATTAGAAATACGCATCAAAGAGCCAATAATAGGTCTCCGCGAATAAACAATTGAATATAGTTTTGATGTGTGATTGAAGACATTTAAATCAAGCTAAAATAAGTTAAACTATTATGTATAACATGCAAAATCAAATTTCGAGAAAAAACTAAGGCTGAGTACCCGTCTCATTGCTTCTGGTTTGTTAGAAAATATATCAATGTTATGTACTTTAATTTGTTTGTTTATGCAATTACCCGCTCGCCACAAAAATGCATTCTGCCGATAGTTGGTGGACACAAAGGGAAGATGGAAAGGTGTAAAGTGTCTCACCACTTTAGCTGGAATATTGAAACCAATACTTTCAAGAAGTTCAGGACAGTAAACTGTCAACTGATAGTAAACACATCAATCAATGTACAGAATTTAACCTCCACCAGTTTTATTATATGTATTTATGTATATCATATAGTTGTATCATAACCAACATCTATAACAAAGCTAATTTAATAATTTATTGTAATAAATTCAGTGATATGTTTGTTCAGCGGCTATTATTATTATTTTTTATCACCAACCAACTATTATCATAGCAAGTGGAGTGCAGTGTTATTATTTACCTAACAAGTCAATGTTCTACTTGTATCATACTGTAATTCACCTTAAAGTTAATAAATTGTGACTCAGGTATCATAACATTAACTGTAGAAGGTCTCTGTCAAGTAAAAAAAATGTGGTAATACCCACCTATCTTTAAACAAGTGACTGTGGAGTACCATTTTTTTTTCTGCACGGACATAATAATAATGTGTTGTTAGCCCCGAGACTTTTGCTACTTCACCGGGCACAAAGGCGAGCAGAGCTCCAGCCTAGATAAATGGTTTAAAAACTACATACTAAGCAACCTACGCAAGAGGGTGTCCCGTGTGGAACTGAAGACTACCAAATTCTATAAAGATCTATACTAATATATAAAGCTGGATATTCTTAGCGCTAATCTCAGAAACTTCTGGTCACATTCGAAAAGTAATAAAAACATGAGCAACGGTTAACACTTACCATCAGGTGTGCCGCTTGCTCGTCTGCCACTGAAGGCAATAAAAAAAAAAGGCTATAGACTATTTTTTATTTTGAAGTTCTAACGGGAATGGGAAGCTAGTAAGTTGTAAACACTCAACCTATAACTATAAAATTGAGCTGAATGAGTGAATTTTACAACATCGGCGCGGGCGCACCTGATGCACTGAAATTCTTTGAAATATGATACCAATTACCTAAATAGACAATATTTATTAAGTAGCTATTTAAATAATTGACATGCGTAAGTAAAATTCTGAGATAGCAATTATATGTCGGTGAATATATGTTTTTATAATTGTATGATGCAATTATGTGTGTTGCAACATCATCAGTATTACTTAATGAAATAAATGAATATTATTTATTTATTTCAAATAAGTAAAATTTATTCTAGTCTATACTAGTATTAAAGGAACAGGAAAAGGCCGAATTAATGGTCCGATAATAAAAAAAAAATCTGTTTAAATAAAATAGCCTGTTTATTAAGGAAGGCTTTAGGCCATACATCTTCATATTAAGACTAATAAGAACAATATGATTCCACGTGGACGAAGTCATCCCCCCTTGTCGTCCCGACCCTTAGTTTGCAAAGAACCATCCGATGCCCTCGTAGACCCGAAGTCCGAGAGGCCCGCCAACTGTAAAGTAGAGCGACTGTTGCACAACACTCCCCTAAAACTAAAAGTCATAACCCCTAAATCTCATCGCCAGCGACCGCCCTGAGTCGAGGTCCAAGCCCTATAGGGGGTGCCCTCTTGCGCAGGTTGCTTAGTTTGTAGTTTTTAGACCATTTATTAAGGCTGGAGCTCCGCTCGCCTTTATGCCAGGTGAAGTAGCCTCATGGCTACCAAAGTAAGTCAAACCGAAAAAAAAAGTGGACGAAATCACACAAGCTAGTTTTGATACATTACGGTACGCTATGATCGTTTATAATTAAATTTTATGACAACCGGAACCAGAGGGTTTAGGTCCGCGTTCCTCGAGCGTGTGTCACATGTGACAGACGGCGGGGGTAGCGGGTAATGGGGTCGGACGCTAAGCGGTTCATACGCGCGAGAAACGCGCATGATTTATGTAGAGTCAGCTTAACGTGTATTTTCACGGAGGTGTATCATGAACCAACGAAATATATACTGTCGTCACTTGTCTGAAAATAAGTAAAATTGAATATTGAGGTAAGTAAATAATCATTTGTACTTTTTAAAATACTACCCGCCCCGGCTTTGCACGGGTGCCATGCTGATGTATCATACATATACCATCCTCTTGAATCACTCTATCTATTAAAAAAACCACATTTAAATCTGTTGCGTAGTTTTAAAGATCTAAGCATACATAGGGACGGACAGACAGCGGGAAGCGACTTTGTTTTATTCTATGAAGTGGTAGTGAAATAGCACTGAATTTATAAAATTTTTATAGCGATTCTAAGATACGCCGTTATTATCAGAATGTTATTGCAATGTTTATAAACAGTGTTATAAACATTGCAATTAAGGTATAATTTTGGTAAAGCAGTACAAAATAAATAAACCAAGCAAGTGGTATGGATTTGACATATTTAACTCCGCTTATTCTTGTACTCAATGAAAAGGTATTGTATATTTTTACGCAGCTAACATTGAAAATTCATGGAAGACGGAAAAAGCTATTGATCCCGTCAGAGTAACATCATCATTATCAGCCCGTATAACGTCCACTACTGAACATGGGCCTCCTCCCGGGGGAGTCACCACGCTTGGCCAGAGTAACATGAGTGGAGACTAAACAAAGGACGGGCGCGGTATAGAACTTCAGTCTGAATAAATTATCCCTTACATTCTGCTAAAACGTTACTAAATGTATTGTGTGATAGTAATACTTTCAAATTATAAAACTTCAAAACTGGATTTTTGTATGTTTTAAGCAGTATAATGTAACACATTGCCGTGTGGTTTCCGGCTTAGAATAGACCACCCCATGACCTCCCGTGGGTGTCGTAAAAGGTGACTAAGGGACTGATCGCTGATGGATGGGCAGCAGCATCTATTAGCTCAAGATTTACATCTTACTGCGATCACCAATCCGTCTGCCAAGCGTGGTGATTATGGCAATATCCCTCTACGATCCTGGCTTGCCAAGGTCTGTTAAGAGGAGGCCGATGTTCAGCAGTGGACGTAAATGGGCTGATGATGAATGTAACACAAGATTATGCAGTTATGGTGTCCCCAACACTGGAGTACCCAGAGTGTTCATCAATTTTAGAGGGTTTTATTGGGCAAACTTTCTTTTCTAGAGGCTTCTTCAAGATATAGCTATAACTTCGATAAAATATCTTCCTTACTGTAAGTAGGGTTATTGTAAGGCATTTCCTATGTTATTGTTTTATTGAAGCTAGATTAACTTAATAAATTGACATATTTAGTACATCACGTACTTCAAGTAGCGAAGACCTAGACCTAGACCATAGTCATAGAAATATCGTTATGTAATTGATCACTACTTCTTTTTTTTTCCGGGCGGATGTGCATTTACGCTTTCCCACCTCCGCTGCAGCGTATTCGCGCGCTGGCGGCGGGATCTGTGGGACTCGTCCTCTCCATAGCGGTGGTATGCTTTACTCATACCACGAGGAGAGGACCCTACACCACTAAAATCCCCCGGACACTCCTTCAATTCATCGTCGGCGGCGGCTGGGTACGCACGAAGCAACCCGGCCCTGATTGAGCACTCCTGCCCCACCACATACTCTGCCCCAATTGTTGATTCCTTTGTAATTGCATTATTCTCTGGAGGAATGAATGGTCTTTGGAAATGAAATGAATATCAAAATCCTCTTTATAAATCTCAGAAGTTAAAGGACGAATATAATATATACTTCAGAAGCATTTTGTCGTAAGTGCCAGTATACGATAAAGGCACATTCGACCTTACGCTTCTGTGCAGTATTTTATTACAAAACCTAATACTGAATAAAAATAATAATATCTATAAATAATCTCCACTGCCCATCGGCCCATAATGTACGTATCAGGTATATAAAATCAATGAAAGTTATTTCTGAAAGTAATTTCGCAGTACATTCCAGTCGAGCGAGTTCGGGCGGCGGCGCCCTCGGTCGACTGAGCCTGTGCACCAGAGCTTTCCAGTTAGGGCAATAACACACCAAGCGCGTTTCAGCCGCGCTCTTATATTTTATCTTAAAATTTCCTTCAACCTTAAGTAATCTGTTGGGTGATTACGTAAAATTTGCTACGAGCAGACGACGAGCGAACAAAAAAAAACTTAACCAATAAAAACGTTTTAATTACGAGTAGCTTTTCCCGTGGGAACTTCATCATTAAACATAACCTATGTTATTGCTAATAATTAAAAAAAAATATAGAAATTGGTTCCGTAGTTTTGGTTCTATCAATGCTAACAAACACATCTTTCCTCTATATAAAACTAGTATTATAAAGGACGAGGGAACGGGCAGCAGCGTTTCCTTGTGTGTTACAATATAATTCTGCGGTCACCAACCCGCCTGTCAAGCGTGTTAACTATGACAAAATCCTCCCTCGGGAGGAGGCCCTTAGCAGTGGACGTTACATGAGCTCATGATGATAATAGAATAACTCATATAGTTACGCGGGTTTGGGTGTAAGCTGGTAGAATTGCGCATTCTACGTACTCGCAGAATGTGCACTACGGATCGACTATTCGGTTTGGATTCGGCAGCAGTTGACCCTGAAAAAATGGAGAAGAGTGCGCCCACGAACGCAACGCGTGACCCTCGCCCTCCCAACCCTTATTTTGCAAAGAACGTTCCGATGCCCTCGTAGACCCGAAGTCCGAGAGGCCCGCTCACTGTTAAGTAGAGCGACAGTTGCACGAAACTCACCAAAAAAACTAAAGGTCATAATGCCTCAATCTCATCGCCAGTGAGTCGAGGTCCAAGCGCCACAGGGGGCGTCATTTGCCTACGCAAATGAATTTGAATTTGAATGAATTTCTTTTTTTTTCGGACTAAGCAACCTGCATCGCTTAGTCCGAAAAAAAAGAAAAAATGACCCTGAAAACGCTTTGTGTGATATTGCCCTTACGAACACACCCCTCGTGTGAATTAATATAGCTTGCTAAACTACGACCATGGCACTGTCAGGTCTATGTTATGTATGTTATGACATTGTTATATGTAAGGGTTGTTTGATTATACTTTCTGTATTTAGTATCGTCGACACTGTTGTGTATGCTTAGTTTAGCCATTCTGTTGTGCCCTGTGGTTGAGGTTCAATTTTCTATATGTCCTGTAGATGTTAGTAACATTGTTTTTATTTAATTAATGTTATGTTGACGAAGTGACGTGGTGTCGACATGAAAGTAAAAAACAAAAGATTAAAATGAAATTCAAAGTTGATTTTCTAAATTTACTGTAATCTAAACAAACAAGAAGATTGACAGTCTGTTTCTTTTAATAGGTATATTTAATAAAGCTCAAGAGTCTGTTTACTTGAAGGAGCTTATCTGAATGGAAATACTGATCCGATTTAAAAAAACTTTTCAGTGTCATATAGCCCATCTATCGATGAAAGCTATGGAGTATATTTCATTATGAATTTCCTACGGGAACAGGAGGTATACATAATAAAATTACATATTTACCAGTGTAAGTCAAAATCGGGAAAAGCCGTTACTGTGATTAGTTGGAATAAACAGGCACACGGACAAGGATGTTTTTAACACGCTTTTATTAGCTTACGTTGTATGTATGTAACGGAATATTTGAACTTAATTTTCACCAGTTTCCAGAAGTCCTCTTAATTTGATATGTATTGCACACTGATATGTATTGCATAATTTGATAACAGTTTCCCATTATCCTTAAAAAATAAAAAATAAATAATAGTTTAAAAAAACTAAAAAAACACGCTTTTATAGCTAACCGAACTAAAAAATAGAAAATTATTTTCACCTCAAAATAAAATTATAATAAAGTTTAAGTTATTAACAGAATAATTCAATTCAGAGTGAAAAGCGTGGGGTGCTTGACAAAGTAAATGTCACAATCATTTTATTGGCAACTATCTATGAGAGGAGAGTTATGAAAAGTGGTAAAATGCACCCCACGCTTTTTACTCTTAATTGAATTATTCTTTTAATAACTTAAACTTTATTATAATTTTATTTTGAGGTGAAAATTATTTTCTATTTTTTAGTTCGGTTAGCTATAAAAGCGTGTTTTTTTAGTTTTTTTAAACTATTATTTATTTTATTTAATTGTTTTTGGTATTAGTGTCCTATAAAATATGTTTAGTAAAAACCTGTTATTTTTCCATTACAAGCAATATTATAGATCTAACCGTTTCTATATTATTATACTACTGCCTAATGATAACAATTCGAATCACCAAAAGTCGTTCTATGACTTAGCTAATCACATAGAAAAGATTCATCCTACACAATCACTTTCCCTCTTATTCCCCCTTTATGCACAATGAGATTGCGTAAAAGAGACAGACATAGTGTAATAAAAGCCTATTGAAAATAATAACCCCCGGTAGACGTATTGTCTATTATTGTGGCGTTAAACAAAAACCACTTTTTCGAGGAAAATATTTGACATTGAGGGAACAAGTGACGGTGGTTAGAGGGTAGTATAACGGATAGGGTTGTCGGTAGGGGTTGTGGCTTATTGTGCGAGCTACTCAGGTATATTATATGAGTTGGAATATTTTTATATTACACTAGTAGCCCGCCCCGACTTCGCACGGATGAACTGTATTCTGATGGTGAAAGAATTATCGATATCCGTTTAGTAGTTTTTGAGTTAATTCGAAACAAAAATACAAACTTTTCCTCTTTATAATATTAGTATAATAAAGAGGAAAAGCTGTTAACTAAAACCCATATATTAAATTGAACTTTTAAAGAGGCATGGTAACTCTGAACTAACCGTGATGTGTACTAAGACCAGCTCGTATTCTGTCAATGTTATGTCAAACGCCATAATATTACATTAAAAAAGTTTATAATGTCAAAAGCGCTACATTACAAAATTTAAAATATTGGTTTAGTATTTTCCAGACAATTTAAAACACAACTATAAAGGAATTAGTGACATCGGTCCAACCGTTCACGCGTGCTACCATGACCAAGGGAAATAGGGATTCTTTTTTGTATATTATGTCGCAGGGAAATGAGTATATCAGGAATTTCACGAATTTCCTAGGGATATCACGAAATCCCGGTGAATATCAAATATTCTTGTTTATTACGTCTTTTTACTAAAAGTATTTAGTGATATGACAAAACACCAATTTATCGTCAGTGATATAATAACCGACTTTTTGAACCGACAGAACTGACATTAGTTTAGTGAAACGACGACTAAACTAATGTAGGTAAGTTCTGTCGGTTCAAAAAGTCGGTTCTGGTCGTTGTATGGCCGCAGTTCTAACCTAACCTAACCGATTGTCATTTTTTTATGTTTATTAGACGAATAAATATAATTCCTTTTAAATTTATGCAAATCCAACTTAAGCCAAAAACATATTAGACTAAGTCATAGTTATGCTAACCTTTGCTTTATGCCAAAGTATTATTATGCAGCAGTTTAATTATGCAAATAAAAGTTATGCGAAAAATTTATGCCAAACTATATTATGACAAAAAAATTAGACGATAAAAAGGAATCCCCTTTATTTTACTAGATTTAGTTTAGTGAAATGACATATCCCTGACTTTATATTAGTATTTTGTCATATCACTAGATACGTTTAGTAACAAGACACATCTACCGGGATTTCGTGATATCCCTAGGGATTTCGTGAAATCCCTGATATCCTCATTTCCCTGCGACATATATATATATATATATATATATAGATAAATGATCGGGTACGTTTAAAGGTGTTACATAAAATATTGTAATACTGAATGACCAGTTGATCTAATGTCATTGTTTACTACTGGAGAAAGAAATTACACGCCAATTAACTAGTGCTTTCAAAAATGATAACGCATTTATTTATATCTTAGTAATTGTAATCATATGGTTATTGTTTAACCATTTCATATCCACTTTAATTTAGTTTAGTGAGTTGTGAAACTAGATGGCGCTGATCAATTAAACTAGAAGTTGCTAGAGTTTTTTTTCATGGTTTCATTCCTTTCAGTAGTAAGTTATTAATTGTTAATACACATTTTAAACTATACTTACCAAAATTGTTATTATTATTCTTTATTACATCATAACATCAGTTGGTGTGTAAAAATCTTACGCCTGCTAAGAACCCTTGAGAGTTTTAGTGATTTTTCAGTTACAAAAATATTTTACATACCTACTACCTGTACAACTTAGAGATCTCACTATAAACAAACTTAAAGCATAACTATTTTTGAAAAATACTTTTATAAATAATGGAGGAATATTTTGAATATAATGAAATCAAATAAAGATAATAATATGAAATTTATAACAATATATTAAATTAATATTAATGTAATATAATTTAATTAACAATTGTAAATATTTCTTTAATATGTATATAATGTGTAATTATAATAATTAATTAGCAATAAATTTCCTTTAAAAACTAGCATTCAATTCTTTTGAAGATTTTAAAGATACTAATGAATTTGTAACATCTATTAAAATCTAAAATTTGGCAAATACATACATATTTTCATTTCATTTCAGTTTTGAGGAAGTCATAGGCAATAATATACCTATTTATTCGACAATCGAAGGTAGCAGCTTTGGTAAATAAGCAGCAACTAGTAGGCTATATTTAGGAAATTGATAATGCCAGTTATATATTTCCAGTTCTACAATCTTCCAAATCCCACCCTTAGACCCGATGTCCGAGAGACCTGTAAAGTAGAGCGATAGTTGCACAAAACTCTCCATAAACTCTTAAAAGTCATAATTCCTCAATTCTTCCTGCTTTATTTTATATTTCCTCAAAATCCACCTAAATGCATTTATAAATCAAAGTAAGTTATTTCAAAATAATGACTCCTTCTAAAAAAAATTACGTAGTCTCTGTTTTGGCTTACCAGGTAAACTTTTTTTTTAATAATAGGAAACTAACAAAATAGGCTAATTATAAGATTAGGAACGGATTTAGATAAACAACGGTAAAATTATATTCTTTATAATGTTTGCGGTTCTCCATTACAATGACCATGGTATTCACGTACTTCATGGAGATTAACTCCTTCCGGAACTGGCGCCATTGGACACGTCTTTGTTTTAACAATGTTTCATTAATCATCTGTTAGTTGATTGTCAAAATTTTTAACAACACAAACAAAGAAAGAAACAAAAAGTGTAAGTTGTTAAGAAGTAACTATACTTTTTTTTGTCTGTCTTTCGTGATATTTTGTATTTGGAAGAAGTTCTAACGCAATTTACTATGGTACCGTAGCGCTGTATGCTGAAGGTATATGTATCGTGTTTTCATAAAGTATTTTTTTTATAGTGTCCATGTCTCTTAGAAATTCAAAGTTGATTAGCAAGTAACTTTGAAATTGTGCATTTGTTTGCGAGCGAGCTATGCTTGGAGTTGAAATAAAAATTTCGCAATAAGGTAATCCAAAAGAGAACTACACTTACCGACATAGCCCGCTGAATAAGCAAGTTGAAGTGGCAATGGGCTGGCCATGTCTGCAGAAGGACTGAAAGCCAGATAGACGTGTCCTAGAGAGGAGACTGCGTATCGCCAAACGTAAAGTAGGAATGACCAGGTGTCCTGGTGCAAATTAGGGGAGGCAGATTAAAAAGTTTATTGATTGATTTCTTTTTCATCTAGGCTTTAAAATGAAAGCTGTAACGAAATCTTCATAGTGGAGATCAAAATACCTTTCATCTCTCGAACTAAGAAATTTGGGAATACTTATGAAAGTAGGCTGGGAGAGAATTCTTAGACTTTGGGTCCTTCAAACGGGATGTGAACAATCATATTATTATTGCAGAATTAGAGTGGCTAGAGCTGTGAGGAAGAGGGTTACCTACAGCACTGACACTAACTCTCCTTCTGTTGGACCCCTCTGCCACTCACTATCTAATGGATAGGAGGCATTTGTCTGAGATTAAAAAGAAAATTGTCCCGCTGCGAAAATCGACAATTGTACGAAACTGCAAATTCTAAAAGTTATCACTCGACAATTCTTCACAGCCTTCAAGTTACTCCTATACATACGTACATAAATTTGGTGTATATTTGTTCCCCTTTCGATACAAGCTAAGCCTTTAAGTGAGAGCGCAGTATCATTACTTAAAAGCGATGACGCGCGGATTTTTCTACAAACGATCATTAGAGGGATTTGTGGGTTAAATCTTTTACTGAAAACTGGTCAAAGGTAATGTTACCAAAGTCTTACATTTTTTAAGCATCATTTATTAACCATTTTGAGCGATTTACAATATAAAAATTTCAAAATAAAGGTTTTACTTCTACATAATGTAAATTGATGTTATTAGGCTAATGATGAAAATGAAGAAGAAACATGTAAATTCTACAACTAAGGTAAGATAATATTTTCTGATGTGAAAGGTTTTGTTAATGTAATACAATTGGCAAAATGCGACTTGGACTTGGCCCACTAAAGACTTTGTAGTTGACAGAGTAGTAGTGAATCAATGTGATGATGACTTTCCAATTAAGTCCTTTCAGACTTTTTCGTCAATCCTCAAAGAATTAAAAAGTTGGCTTCTAAGTCTTATTCATTAATAATGTGTAATGAACATTTTTAAACGGATTACTATCAGAGTTCTTACACACAACTAGTATTCTTGTTAAGCTAAAATGCTTGTGTTACGAGTGAGTAGCTACCGACGTGAGATAGTTAAATTGGGTGGAGATCGAAGTGGCGTCCACATAATCGCAAGTTCGATGCCCTAGCCATTGGGCTACGACCACTTCAAACTACCTGCGTTGGATTAAAAGTATGTAAAACTCCCCATCTTTACCACGAAAATGGTTCAATCTCTAGCAATGGTGATATTTTAAATTGTTATAAAACCGTAGATCATTGAACTAATAAAATTATCAGTTATAACCAGAAAAATGCGGTTTAGGTGTGATGCTCATAAACATAAACATTAAATAAAATGCTGTTTTATTACATAAATATTATTTATGTTTATTGATGCAGATTGCGTGCGGTATGCACACCCAAACTTGTTTTAATATCTACAGGTCACACGAAGCGTTGCTCCCTATGTTATGAACCCAACATTTATAGTTTAATACGAAATGAGACTCAATCCTGCTAATCCTACTAATATTATAAACGCGAAAGTTTGTAAGTATGGATGGATGGATGTTTGTTACTCTTTCACGTAAAAGCTACTGAATGTATTTGGCTGAAACTTTGCACGGGGATAGTAAATAAGCTCGATTTACATATCGGCTACAAAATATCACGCTCTGACCCACTGGAGCAGATTGACGCGGAAACAGTGGAACGCAGCTAGTTTAAAATAAAATTACGTTTTAAATAAGATTTATTAGAATTAGAGATTAAGATTAAGGTTCCTTTGCAATTGTGACATAATTTTTATTTTGCTATAACTTTACTAGAATAGTATTAATTGCACCAGTAGTCATCATCACCAGTCCGTATAACCGTATAACATAGGCCTCCATCATAGGGTGGGTTTTACCGTAGTCACCATGGTAGGGAAGTGGGTTGGTGACTGCAGTATTTAGTCGTAACACATAGAAAAACTCTGCTGCCTCTTTCCTGGTAATTTCTATAGGTTGTCATTCAAAGAAAGAAATTAGATTTGACACAGAGATTACTTGTTCAGTGAGGAGATTCAATCCACGACCTGTAAACCTTAAAGCACGACATATATAAACTACGGAAGTTACAAACACTGGTAATGTCTCGAGGAGGGTGTATCATATAAATTTGTTATTTCAAAGAACAGTTTCAGATAGTTTCAATGGAACTTTATTAACTAGAAAATACAAAAGACTCCAAAAACCGTCAACCAACAGTCAATTGCGAGGTTGGAAGCCTTTTTAGCAGAATCGGAGCCTTGATCAGGAAAATCCATAATGATTAGGTATCGGTATTGTTCTGGTCGATTGATTGCCACGCTCGGACGCATCGCCATCTACTCACGACCATGTATATGACATTGATGTTACTCTACCTAGAGTTGGGAGTAAAACGTATTTATTTAGAGGATTAAGAAAATATTAAAGAAATGCTTCTAAATAACATAACTTTCTAATGGTAAAAGAATTGAAATCGGTCCTGTAGTTCCGGAGCTTATTCAATGCAAATAAACAAACAATCAAATATTTCCTCTTTATAATATTAGTATTCTTATATTGACAAAATCTCGGTAATTCTTGGACAGAATTTTTTAAAACCTACGGATCAATTTTATAAATACCTTATTTTTAGAAAGCTTCTTTACAAAATTATGTTATGAAAATATTCCAACGCGAACAGGAGCTAAGAGTAGAGACTAGTATAAAATCGTTAACACCTCGTTGAGCTGTCTATATTACTCTTTATTACTTTACTTTCGGTAAAATTTTATGCATTACATAAGCTCACGCCTATTTCCCAGCGGGATAGGCAGAGACAATGGACCTCCACTCTCTACGATCCCTACAAACATCTTTCGCTTCATTCACTCTCATAACATTCTTCATACAAGTACGTTGGTTT
The DNA here is from genome assembly GCA_947037095.2 of Nycteola revayana. Classification (NCBI taxonomy): domain Eukaryota; kingdom Metazoa; phylum Arthropoda; class Insecta; order Lepidoptera; family Nolidae; genus Nycteola; species Nycteola revayana. Next base: position 15,716,768 of record OX344851.2, on the reverse strand, counting down.
AGGGTGGATCTTATTTGACCTTTTGCGAGGATGTCTCCGATTTGGTCAGAGAACGTTCGTCGAGGTCTTCCTCTTACGACTGTGCCACTCACACTTGCCATGTATACCTGTTTTGTCAATGTTTCGTCATCTATTCCTTCCACTTGACCAAACCATCTTAACATTCCCTTCTCTATCTTCGTAATCACGTCCTCTTTCACTCCACACCGTTCTCTTATCACGCTATTCCTTATTGTGTCATTCAATGTTACCCCACACATACAATTTTATTAATACAACTATGTGTGTGTAGAGTTTTAATATTAGTTTAATTTAAATATGGCGCAGTTATTAATTGCGAAAATTTTGTGAAATAATTGGCACCTCCGCGAAATAAAAAAGGTACCTTTTCCTTTGTTTTTAAAAATACTACGAATTCGTTGTCAGCGTTGGATAGAGCCGTTGTTTTAGTTGTGAAATATTGTACGTTCGTTAAATATATTGCAACTCTACCGAAACTCTGTGAACACAATTGAATTCATTTCACCTGTTTAAAAAATGTGTAGAGTCTAGCGTCGAAAATGAAAGTGTTCTATTTTTTACGGTCTCTACTGTGTGTCACTTACGATTATGACAAGTCTGGGCTATTTTATATCACCATCGATCAAGGTTGTTATAACATATAGTCTATATACTTTTTGATACGTGAAGCAACTAAACTTGTAGGTACCTACCCCTTTTAACCCCTTTTAGTATGAAATTTCGCACACTTATCACTATATAGTATAAAACAAAGTCGTTTCCCACTATCTGTCCGTCTGTCTTTATGTACCTACCACCTACCTATACTTAGATCTTCAAAACTACGCAACGGATTTTGATGCGGTGTTTTTAATAGGTAGAGTGATTCAAGAGGAAGGTTTATATATATTTTCATTGCACCCGGGGTGGGTCGCTTGTTGTTTATATAGAGAAAGAGCGCAGAAAGCTAATATATTTTTTTAACTATGGTTGAATTTCGACTACTGGGCGATCACTAGTACCTAGTATGGAAATCCTTCAGAGTAAAAATTGTGCCACCTGCAGTTATCCTCATATCATCTTGTTACATTTTTGTATAATAACTCGACTAAATAGCCGAACAATAGCTGGATGTATAATCTGATTACAATAGAACAAGCACAACAGACATTGTGATGCTGAGACAAATAATGATGAATTGTCGAATGCTACTAGCTAGTGATGCACTATTGCGGCGCGGCACCGGCGACGCGCACTCGCGGCCGAACCCTCGCGCCGGACGGACGACATGGCGAGCGCGCGCTGACGCTACCGACAGTGTCTGTGAGTGAATACACGCTGTAAAACAACACCCCAGTGTTTTGAAATCAGAAAACATCGCACACAACATGTTCCGGTAAGTACTTGTTCAATATTAGCAAAGCAAATTATTGTTTTTAGTCAGTTTTTCACACCGATCGGGCGCCGTCTCCCAAATTTTCCCGGGAGGGAAACCTCCGGAAATATGTTATTGTAATTGTAACTGTTATTTCGTACGGTTTTGATTCCCATTTTACTTTGTGAAGTGATTCGTTGTGTGACGCTAATTGCCCTAGAAATATTCATATTGTCGTATAATAAATCGGTATTTGTATTAATGTCTCAATAGACCGATGAAAGGTCACGAAATTTCAATAACAGTGAATCACAACTGAGTACTGAGTCATTGTTTCAGAAAGTTATTGAACAAACAGTCGTGCAATTATCGCGGGTTTGTTGTTACGTACAATTTCGCGGATTACCGACGTAGGTACCTACGTGGGCACCAATTTGTTTAATTTATCGTCATACGTTTGTGACGTGAAGTCTCCGTAGTTAGCTTTTTCTATCGTTTTTAATTTCAAAACAATTCAATTGTAAGCGTATTTTTTATACTTCGCGGCTGATAGGTATGTAGTGATGGAGTGTCACTTGATAATCATTTTACTCATGTTATTGTCCTGTTGCGCCTGTAAATGGCAGGCCATCAGTTTGCCGCAATTAGATCGTCTCATCACCACGTCGATCTCGCCGAAGGCCTAACACCACAAGGAATTTTAATTAATGACGCAATGACCTCTGCTGCCTCATTTTTTGCATAACGACGAAAAACAATGCGATGAATAACTGTACCATCAAATGTGAATCGAGACAGTAAGATGACAAAAGAGGCTAGATCTCGTTGTAAAAAGATTGGTTCTGCCGCACTCCGAGGACTGTGAGGACCTCTCGAAGGCTGGGACTGACGCCACACCGCGTCGTACACCGGTCCACAAACATTACGTGTACAATCAGTGTAATCGCGGGTCATTTGCTTTTCAATCACAACTAGTTTAACTAAATGTAGGTTACGATTATAACTGGCTGCTTATTTGCACACTGTACTACACCATGGCGGGCACCAGACGGCTGTACTCGTTCTTGATCTTTCAATTGTATGCAGATGAGCCACAACCTTAAGAATGCAAACTAGTTTCATGAAAATAAAAGTTGGAATATTCGCTTATACGGCTTATGTAATTAATAGTGAATTAAAATGGCGGCGAGCTAACGCGCGGCGAATATTAAGGTTTGGTACGAACGCGGATACTTGCGCAACGTAATTGTTGGTGCGTTGTGTGAATCGCGAGTAATCCATGTTAATAATGTGCAGCGTTTGACGCGTCGCACCCGCGGCGTGTCGCAAGCTCGGCGCTAGCGGCGCGGCTCGGCGGCACGCGGCGCGCGACGTGGTATCGCAATAAGGCGTGATGTGCGATGGTCGGCGCATAGCGACAATGCACCGGACACGACCAGAACACGATAACACGAGCATCAATTTCATTTACATAAACCGACCCCCGGAGTGTAGACAATGTATTATGCACACTTAGGACGATGCACGCGCCGCCGGTCGTCGCCCGCGTCCTCTCATCACTTGCGATTTTATAACCGCTCCGCATGCAGTTTTGAAACATTCAGTAGCGCTGACGTATTGCATAGGTTGCTTTTGATTGCAATAATGAAAAATATTGCACATAAGCGACTAATTAAACTAATAATTCTGCTTTGTGTGCGACGCGAAGAATTGAACATAGTATAGGTATTTTGGCTGTTTCATTCATTAACTTGACTTATTTTCAAAGGAACGCAACGCGCAGCCTTCGTGTTGACGTTAGGATGAAGGCTACTAAATTGTGTAGTTACTTATAAGCAGTTACGGTAATATTTTAAGCATTGTACAAATTAAAATTGAGGACATTTTTTAGTTCCGCTTGTAGTCAGTCACGGTGGCGCGACGCTGCGACGTTAATTATATCGGACGAGCGGGAAACACTGCGCTTAGATCGAGACGAGATTATTAATATATATAGACGTGTACTGAATATCCTTGACGCGTTGTCTGAATGCGAATCACGAGATTTGGTAACACCGTTATTTGTGTAACTTCACGCAGAATCCAATTGGTTATGTTTACTGATCCGCGAGTTCGCATCGGAGTTGCATCAAGTCCTACTTATCGCTCATACATTCATAAATTGTGACCATGACTTGAAAAACCTAGTTCTAAAAACTTCTAAGTTGTAAAACCTATTCAAAGAATTCTGCTTTCATAGCTCACCATCATCATTAGCCTGTTTAACGTTCACGGCTATACATGGGCCTCCTCCCGGGGAGGGTTTTTGTCTTAGTCACCACTCTTGGCAGGCGGGTTGGTGACCGCATTTTTATATTTTAACACCCGATAAACGTTGCTATTTTTTTCTATAGTATACGATTGATATAGATTGTGGTAAATCAATCACCAACGGCTTAGATTTTAAATCTAAAACACTAAACCATTATGAATCTTACAACACATTAAATAAGAAATGTTAAAGTACTTGCAGCGGCCGTCCCAATGTCTAGTGGCATCGGACTTGTGATCTTGTGGTCGCCGGTTCGATTCTCACCCATTACACTACTGACATGAACCAACTCGTAACACAAGGCATTTCGGCTTAGCACGTCGGGTTAACAAGAACAATCTTTAAAAAAAAAAAGTATAAGGTTGAATTTGTGCAATTTTGATACAAAAATTCTGTCAGGATTTCTAGTAGAGGTGCCTTTTGTTGATATGGGCAGGTGCGGTTAGCCCAGGTGCCATTCATTCAGGTGTCCTAAGTGGACTACCTCGATGATTTAGGTCGGCCATCTCCCTGGTCACAAGTAGTAGATATATTGTGTTTCACCTTGTTGTACCGTACAAGTAATACAAAGTTAACGTCTGACACGACAATTACAACTGAGTGAAGTAACTCCGACCTCCACGTTTGTTTACATTGCTAGTTACAAGTGAAGCGGTTAATAAGGCTATTAGTTTCCTGTTTTACGCACTCATTCATTTGCCTAATTTAATTGTTTCGTGTAATCCTTGTACTTTTCTATACTGGAAATCTCAGAACCCGACGGTAAAAGTTTCGGAGATCAATTTTTGGATGAAGAATCTTCGTGTAGAATTAAAAATATCTCCGTGAATCGGAAAGCAGGTGAATCCATCGGCCCCGATTGTAATGACATCATCAATGACAGCCGACACTTCGCACGGGTGAAGAATCTTTTAAACAAAACCGCCTCAAAAGCCGTTGCCTAGTTTTAAAGATCTAAGCATACATAGTTACAGACAGACAGTGAGAGTGACTTTGTTTTATACTATGTGATGACACATGAATACGTTGGTTTTAACATATTGATATGCATATTATTGTTATTTACTTTGGTTTTAACAACTTCAATATCCCATTTAAAGTCCACTGCTGAACATGGGCCTTCCTCTTAATAGACATTGACCATCTAGTTGAAGGATACTGTCAAATTACCACTAGTTACTAGTTTAAGTTAACTAGGCTTTTCGCTACCCCGACTGAACCCTGACTGGCAGATAATGCCTATGGAGTTAAGTCCACTTTGGCATATTTTTATTAACAATTGTGTACCTACTAAAGGTAATTATATGTATAAACCTTACTTTGGATTGGGTTAAAGAGCACCCAAAAAGTATTAGCAGAACGAACATCTGAGTCTTGGATTATGTCAGCAATGTGTTTCCACCAGTAAGTTAACTTAATCTCCTAAAATGAAGGACCAATTTATAAAAAAGTTACTTTATGCTAGAGTAATTACAGTTCAAAGTTCAAGCGCTGTTAACTCAAAAATGAGTTTTTGTAGATTGAGTTCTTTTTGATTAGCTTCTGTCCTAAATTCCCTGTTATTTTTGATGTTTTTTTTTATATAAAAAGACTAAACAACGGTCTCCAAAAACCGTATCCGTGTCGGCACCTCATTACCTGTCTGGGACCATACCGCAGGAATGCGAAATTCAATTATCTTTTTTTACGCGCTGTCCATTTCGATTCTTTCTTTTAAAAATAAAGCGTGGGCGATATGAAGCTGTGCTTTTAATATTACGAGTTTTGAGATCATTTCTAAAGAGAGGAATGTAAGTATGCAGGTACAATTGTATAACATATATTACATTATGTTTGTCTTATCATACTAATATTATAAACGCGAAAGTTTGTAAGTATGGATGGATGGATGTTTGTTACTCTTTCACGCCAAAACTTCTGCACGGAATTGGCTGTAATTAAAATGTAAAAATATCACGCTCCGACCCACTGGAGTAGAGTAACGCATGTAAAACCGCGGGGTGCAGCTAGTGTATAATTAAGATATTTACTTATAATTTATTCATATTTTGAGAATAACGAAAATAATGTAGTTATTTATCGACGAATATTATTTTTATTTCAGATATATAATTTTATTAGAATTCCGTTTCTCAAAATGATATAACGGAATCCTTGAAACATCACCGTCTGTATGTCTATCAATCCAAATCATACAGGTACTCCCTATTGCAATAGAATTATAACGTTTAGCAAGAAGCTAGGTCTCACAGCATACGTGGAGAAATATAATTAAAAACATTACATTTTTATAAAATATCAAAATGTTGCGAAAAAATTACCCTTTATTTCCCGTGATGAACGGCTCAATTATTTATACATACAAGGTTGTACGGAACCCTAAGTGTTCACACACTCCATGTCCGTCTTACTCAGACTTGCACTTGTCCGATTTATAAGATACTAGCCTCTCGCGCGTGGTTTCATCCGCGTAACTCCCGTTCCCGTGGGAACTTCATAATAAAATATAACGTATGTCACTCAGGGTGAATGTAGCTTTCCAATAGTGAAAGAATTTTTGAAACAGGCACAGTAATTTTTGAGTTTATTCATTACAAACATACACACAAAAATACAAATCTTTCCTCTTTATAATATTAGTATAGATAAACATTAAAAAGTGAATTAGAGAATGTTAATTAAATAAATATTAAGTAATGTGGAATAAATTTATCACGTGACTAATTTTAATGACACCGGTAGTGAAATGACGATGCACATAAAAATAAACCAATTACAAAGATTACATAGGCTGAGGTCGCACTGGATCGATAACTGCGATTTCGTGAAAACAAACTCGTATAGAAATACTAGCTTCCCGTTTAATCCGCCTCACTCCCGTACCCGTAAGAATTTCGTAGTTAAATATAACCTATAGCCTTGGCCTTCCTCGATAAGTGGGCTATCTGACACTGAAACATTATTTTTATATAGGACCAGTCGTTCCTGAGTTTCGCATTCAAGCAAACAAACAAACTCTTCAGCTTTATATATTAGTATAGACGACGAAGGAAGCCGCACTTTAGGAACGACAAGCGACCTTTATTTATTCGTAGCATCGCAACCGCCGTACCAGTGCGACCCCGGTCTTAGTATTATGTATTTACATAATCTTTCTTTCAAACAAGATGGCTGATATAAAAAATAGTAATTGCATTAAAGGAATCGTTAATTAAAAAATGTTGACATCAATAAGTTAGGAATCATTTTATTGACATACGACTTTCACATATCAAATGAAATGTACCTGCATAACATCCTACTAATATTATAAACGCGAAAGTTTGTAAGAATATATATATATATATGTATGTTCGTTACTCTTTCACGCAAAAACTACTGAACGGATTTGGCTGAAAGTTTGCACGCGGATAGTTTATATGCTAGATTAGCATATAGGCTACACAATATTATGCTCCGACCCACTGGGGCAGAGTGCGCGGGTAAAACCGCGGGGCGCAGCTAGCACTTAATAAGTTTTAAAAATCAATTTTAAATGTTCTATTGATTATGTGATTAGACTATAAACATATTTTAGTGAATTAGTATGTGCCCGGTGCATGTAAGTGCACTTTCTATTCTCACTTAGGTACCTACTATGCATATTGTAATTGAACAACCTTGAGAAGTCAGGTGTTTTTTTTCGCTATTGTTATCATAATAACACTAGTACTCACATCACTATTACATCTATATTAAAATACAAAGAGTTTGTTTGTTTGAACACACTAATCTCATTAACTGCAAGACCGATTTGAAAAATTCTTTCATATTTAAATAGCCCATTTATCAAGGAAGGCTATAGGCTGTATTTAGTTATGAATTTCCCACGGAAACGGTAATAACGCGGGTGTAACCAACATCCTAGAGCCACGGTTCTAGGATATATGTCTTACGAAGGTAGCGAAGAGGCTTTTGCTACCTCAGCGGGCATAAAGGCGAGCAGAGCTCCAGCCTTAATAATATTAAGCGGTGCCCAAGTAAAGTTTCATAGCTATATAGAAGCACAACCATAAGCCAACGTACAGACGGACGCACCTGCCTAGCGGTACATTGTACAGTTACATTTACTTATGGACTATTTGTCAGGTCGCCAATTATTTTATTTGCTGTTTGACGCAGGTGCGGGACAAAAACGGTTGTTAAAGTATGTAATCTAATTGAAGAACAAATTGAGGAGTACCGTATTTGTTAACTTATCTTTGAACATGCTAATCTCAGGAAATACTGGTCCGATTTAAAAAAATATTTTAGTGTTAGATAGCCCATTTATCGAGGAAGGCTATAGGTCATATTTAATTATGAAGTTCCTACGGGGATGGCAGTGACGTGGGTGAAACCACGCGCGGAAGCTAGTTTAATATATAGCACTCGTATAAGGGACATGAAGATATACTTTCTTTTGTGTGAAATCGCAATATACACATAAATTTGTGTCCGATGTAGAACTTTAGCCGGAGATACCAGTTCTGAAGAGTAAATAAAATAAATAAATAAAAACTATTTATTGCCAGAAAATTAACAATGTATGGATCTTATCCTTTGGCCCCACACTAGGCAAGCCTGTCCTGTGGATACCGAGACGATTACAGAAAACGTTTAGGTACATTGCTCGGTCGACATCGGTTATGTTAAACATTTAAAAGGAATTACTGATATTACGACACTTAGTTAACATGTTACAGTTTGTACCTACTTATCATATTAAAATAATAAGGATTTAATTTAGTTCAACCGAATTTGTTACATATCAACCTTACATATTAACTAGCTCAGCCTGACAACTTAATAATAAAATATAGTCTTCCACGATAAATGGACTATCTAATACTGGAAGAATTTTTCAAAACGGACTAGTAGTTCTTGAGATTATCGCGTTCGCGCTACGCGGGTGTAACCGTGTGCAAAGCTAGTTTGCTTATAAACAAAGGTTCTTGCTATGCCCTTCTTTATAATAAATTATTGATAACTATTTGCAAACTATCAATTTTAAAACTGTGACAAATCAAATTCCACATGGTAATCAATTAATTCGGTCGAAATGACTTCTTAAATTCGACCACTTGGCTACGCCGTTTGAGATGATTAGATCCAACTAACCAGTGTATATTTGCCATGATAGGAAGTCGAACCCAGTACAATGCACTACACATTCGTATTCAGGCCCCCCTCGCGCGCGTCGTGCCGCATTAATCACTCAGTCAGTTCGTATGCCGCGCGGGTGTGCGTCGAAAGTGGAAATTGTGTATGAAATGAACAGCCCCAGGCTTTCCCATTGTTAAACATATACAAGTATCTATTAAATTAATAGACCGGCTGAGTAAAGACGTGATGTGTGATTAGAATTCATTCGTTCTTATGATTCTTGAGACTTCGATGGGATCCGATAAAGGCTGATCCCGCATAGGGCTTGTTTTTCTTTTTCGTATGGACATTTATGTATTTAGTCACGAGGCATTTGCTACTTCAAAAATATTGGCTTGGTTGTTGCTTGGTTAATAAACCTGCGAAGGGGTATGCAGGAATCGTCTCCATAGCGGTGGTATGCATACCCACATGCCCGTATGTATGTGGTAGTTATACCACTAAAACTCCCCGGGTACTACTCCGTCCGCCGTTGGTGAGGGCGCCAGGAACCCATGGCTTTCTAGGGCACCCTCCGGCGGCGCCCGCGGCTTCTCCTGGGCCAGACTAGTGGCCCATTAAGCCAGTTACAGGGACGCCCGTAGCACCAAACTAAGCAACCTGCGTAAGAGGGCAATCTCTGTGAGACTAGGACCTCGGCTCACGGCGGTCGCTGACGGAGGGATTAGGGATTATGGCTATTAGGTGTTTAGGGGAATTTCGTGCAACTGTCGCTTTACGTTAAAGTTCAATAACGAACTTCAACAAGCAATCAACTTTCAAGCAAGCAAATCAACTTTTTGATGTCATCGTAGTCTTCAGGGCTACGAGGGCATCGGGTCAAACATTCTATTTTTACAATTTATAACGTTAATCCAAGACTCATCGTAAAATATGATATATTTACAATTCAAATCTCGTAGAAACAATAAAGTAACGCATAGTATGTTGTTGTAAACAATATATTCCATTCATTTTATATACTACTACTTCATTGGTGATGGCAGTTGCTTTTGAGAACTGATGAACTTGATCACGTATTTGTTGATCACGTACGTATTAATTGAGGAGTTGTTCAGAGTCTAGGTGAGCTTCGAGTCCGTTTGTAAAGTCTATATATATATATTATATCAACGGTTAAGAGGCTAATTGAGCTAAGCCTTACTATGAGAGATATTGAATTATATGGTTTATGTTACCCTTTTATCCTACAAATTCCTATTAATATTATAAACGCGAAAGTATGAAAGAATAAATGGATGTATATTTGTTACTCTTTCACGAAAAATGTACTGAATGCATTTGGCTAAAACTTTGCACAGAAATAGTTAATAACCTCGATAAACAGATAGGGTACAAAAAATCACGCTTGACCCACTGGAGTAGAGTAACACGGGTAAAACCGCGGCGCACAGCTAATAAGGTATATCATTAATTATTGCTTAGCCAAATTATCTCTTTATTCCTCTATATTTCCATGTCTGCTGCGGGAATTGTCTTTTAAAGGAACTGACCACAGTCTAGGAGTATCTATTGGTATACTTTTCGTGTGTGTGTATTGTAGTTTGTGATATATTTAGGAGTTACTCAACATTGACGTTGTTCAGTGTACCGTGTCAGATTGAGCGTATATATGTCTAATGGAGGCGTTAGTTTCGACTATACACTCTTTGTTTCTGCACAATTGTTCAAAATCTTTGTGCTGACGTTACTCACTTGTTGAAATACTTAATTAACTTGTTTATATTATTAGCTTTGTTATTATGAGTCATGTGACGCATGGATCTTTCTCATTTTATCATATAAAAAAAACATTTACAATTTATATTCTATACTAGTATATAAAGCTATAAGCTATACTAGAATATAAAGCCATAAGTTATAAAAAGTTTGTTTGCTTGAACGCGCCAATCTCAGGAACCAAGGTCTGATTTGAAAAATTCTATAAGTGTTAGATAGTTTTGATTGATATTCGTTAAACTTACAACCTCCGTGGCTGCAGCAGTATCGCTTTAAGTCGAGAATCGAAGGGGTCTTGGGTTCGATATTGCCGTTCCACAGGGTCTGTTGCTGAATATGGGCTCCTGATTAGTCATAGTCTCAGCGCCACTTATTATTATTTGTCCAGCGAGGGAATCAAACACAAGACCTCAAAGAATTAAAATGAGACTCACCGCAAAAGCACCAGCTTGTGATACGATTTAACTGGGAATTTTTTTATTGTATGGAAACTTTGTCAGGACTTCTACATTTCGTCTCATTACTCATAACAATAACCTACTAATCTTTATGATAAAAAAATGACTAGATAGTTAAAAATTTGAACGAAACCGGGTATATATGTGTAGGAAAGTATGAATATCTTGTTCGCTATTTGTGTAATATGCAATGTTGTAGGAATTTCTTGATTATGTTAAAGTTGACTTAATTTCGTGTAGGTTGAATGATCTATGTCTTAATCAGGAATCGTCTATAATTTATTGAATTTCGATTGGTTTCGTTATGCAAGGCCAGATATTGATGAATAACACAAATTTTCGTCATATTCACATTCCTATTTAAAAGGACTAATAAAAATCTAATAAAATAGTTAAGTCAACAATAAATAAAATAAATCTGTTTTATCTAAAATCTGTTGTTGTACATTGTTCTTGCCCATTTGTCTAAAATCTCACTCTGAATATGGTTTGCAGGAAAAATCTCATAAATGAGTTAAACCCACCATTTTACATTATCTTTAATTGTTGTACTTTCATGTGAACAATACAAAATAATTAAATAGTTTATTTGGTTGCATAGGTTACTAAATAACAATAGGAGTTGCATCATGATATGATAACTTCATTATAACTGTATTGGAAAAATATTTTTTCAGTCGTATTAATAATCATCATCATCATCAGCCCGTATAACGTCCACTGCTGAACATGGGCCTCCTCCCGAGGGAGGGTTTTGCCATAGTCACCACGCTTGGCAGGCGGGTTGGTGACCGCAGTCTTATGTTGTAACATACAAGAAACCCTGTTATTTTATTTTATTTTATTTTTTCGGTTTGACTTACGTAGCTTGCCACGAGGCTTTTGCTACTTCACCGGGCATAACAAGGAAACGCTGCTGCCCGTTTCCTGGTATACAATTGTTATAAATGATGTTATATCAATCGGGACCAACGGCTTAACGTGCTTTTCGAGGCACGGAGGCTAGTCCCTTAGCCTACCAGACCCGGAAAGAAATCTTAGAATCTACACAAAGATTCCCTGTCCGGCATGGGAATCGAACCCACGACCTCCGAGATTTAAAGCGAGCCAAATACCGCTACGCTACGAAGGTTGTCATAATAATAATATGTTTATTTGATATGAGAAATGTCTCAGCATTTAAATATTCTTGTTTCTGGAAAATAGAGCTTTCTTATAAACATAACAATTATTATTCATAAAGTTTTTTTATATCAGTAGAGTTAAACGACCATTCATATATTCACTTTTTTAGTTTAGTCCTTATATTATTTTTATTTTATTAAATTTCCTGCAGAATATTATCAAATTTCCGCCATAGGAAATTTGATAATATTATTATAATGAGCATTTCTCACGGTTATTTGGTATTCAGTTAGCGTTACTTCCTTTCCTTCTAGTTCCATTCTCCAATAATACCAAATGTGGTCATAACGGTAACCAAGTCAAAACGAAGCACATTGACGTAACCACCACTGCTTTCACTCCGTGGATCTTGGACAATGCTGCAGACTACTGACTATGGACAGAAGACAATGGACGGATGCTACTTCTTCTATTCTATACGTTCTTATATAAACTTGAAATATACGGTAGTTATATAAATTTACAAGCGAGCTAATTGCCCCGGCTTCGCGCGGATGCAATGCTGCTGTATTATAGATATAAACCTTCCTCTTAAATGACTATCTATTAAAAAAACCGCATTAAAATCCGTTGCGGAGATTAAAAGATCAAAGCATACATTGAGACAGACAGCGGGAAGCGACTTTGTTTAAAACGATGTAGTGAAGTTCGTCTGTTTGATTCGGACCAGCTCCGGAATGGATCGACCGATTTTAATATGTAGTGAAAATCCCATCAAAATGGCTCGATTCTCTAAAGGATAAATCTATACTTATATATAATGCTGAAGAATTTGTGTTTGCTTGACCGCGATACTCTCAGGAACAACTGGTCCGATTTGAAAAATTATTTCAGTGTTAGATAGCCCATTTATTGAGGAAGGCTACAAGCTATATTTTATTGTAATTGTTTGCACAGGAATAAGAGCTACGCGGGTGCTAGTATTTTCAAAAAATAGAGTACAAAAAAAACAATCAATACGCGGGTGAAACCACGTTGAACAACTAGTATAAAATACATAGGAACACATGTTAAATATATAAGGTCACCTCATGCGACAAATGTGTAATCTTTCGCAATGGCAGCTCGTGTCGTACGTATTCCATAATCCCAATTTCACATAGATTTTCTTACGGTGATAAATATTATTCATGGCAATTACTAGGACTTGTGATAACTTTATCGATAAATAGTAGAATGTGATTCAAATTCAAACAAAAACTCGAGTAAGTAACTTTTACTTGACGTAAAAGAAATAACCAACTTCAACCTAATTCAACCTATTAGCACACTCATTATCATCAGACCGTATAACGTCCACTGCTGGATGGGACATCCCCTAAGTTATTTGACAATCGGGACCAACGACTTTACAAGACACGGAGGATTGTCTTCCAATCATCAAGTACCAAAAAAAAAAAAAAAAACACCCGAAGATCTTTTGTCTGGCGCGGGTATTAAACTCTAGACCTCCTATTTGTCATCTTTTCTGAGTATCTAGTTTATTTAATAATGCTGAAACCCTGTTCGTTTATATGTCCGATGAAGTAACAAAAGTCTCATAGATAGCTTAATCAGAGTGGAGTGTAATTTGTGTCAGTGAATTGTTACAATCCTATTGTAAGGAATTATTTCCCTAGTTGTGTTTTTAAAATAATAAAAATATCTAAAAACAAAAGGCTCAGTTGAATGCAAATGTTACTAAACAAACAGTCGGCGCATAACGCAGTAATTGTCGTTACGACACTGTACCACCGTAACTCGGTCTACACTTTATGTTCGGCGATAAAATTAAATTACTTATAGATAGGAGTACTATCTAGCTCAAACGTGACGATAGTTTTCCTAGTTGGTCGACGTGTATGTAATGTCGTATTTTTTCTAATAATAGAGGAGGCAGAAGAGCAAAGCAAAGCATTAGTACGCTCATTGAGCTGCTCGACTGCGAAATAGTCTATGGATGTGGTATCTATACTTCTATACTAATATTATAAAGCTGCAGAGTTTGTTTGTTTGTTTAAACGCGCTAATCTCAGGAACTAATAGTCCGATTTCAAAAAATCTTTCAGTGTTCGATAGTCCATTTATTGAGGAAGTTTATAGGCTATATTTTATAACGAAATTCCCACGGGCACGGGATCTACGCGGGTGAAACTAGTAATATTTAAAGCTGAAGAGTTTGTTTGCTTGAACGCGCTAATCACAGGAACTACTAGACCGATTTGAAATAATCTTTCAGTGTGAGATAGCCCATTTATCGAGGAAGGCAATAGGCTATATTTTATTATAAAGGTCCTACGGGAAAAGGAGTTACGAGACTAAAACCGCGCGCGGGACGCTAGTTCTGTAATAAACCTTACAGAATACCACATCCAAATGAGTTAAATATAAAACTAAGAAAATATACCTACATATTATTCATTTTAATCAAATAAAGTTTAAAATTATTATTCATAAATTAATAATATCTTTCAACTTCAAAAGCAAACATCATTACAATTAATTAGTCAGCAATCAATTTATCAATGAATCCATCGGATGTCAGTCAAAGTAAATAAGTAGCGGTTGATTGACTGCCTCGAGCCACACCCACTGCAGCGACCGGTTTTTATACTACTATGAATTACAATTAACATAAGTGCCGATTATAATAGAATAAATTCGTTTAAAAAAGTTGATATGTGACGCTTGAGTACAATTTTATGTTTAATTATCTTCCCACGCGCACTTTCACCCGCCTAACTCCTGTTCCCGTAAGAAATTCACAATTATTCCTTAGCCCATAGTCTTCCTCGATACATGGGCTATCTATATAACAGCGAAAGAATTTTTCAAATCAGGCCAGTAGATCTTGAGATTAGCACATTCAAGCAAACAAACTCTCCAGCTTAATCTATTGGTACGATTAATAGACTAAACAATTATTGCGTAGTACCTTGATTGCGGTATTTCTTTTCTTTTTTTCTTTTTCTTTAAGAAAAATTTAATTTAGTTTTGGTGATTAGTCACCAAAATTAAGTTAAATACCGTATTTTTAAAACATCAAAATGAGGATGGGAGCTTTTCTTAATCTTACCTTTATTGAGCTTAATCTTATAATCTAATCTAAATTAATTAAATTACGACAATTCTTATACCAACATTTTTTATGAGAACGACAGTGTTTGGATAGTTATGTACTGCAGCGCGGGATTTATTTTCTTATAAAGTTACTGACTCTTCTCTTAGATCAGCCTTTTTTTTTCATATATCTTATTTTATCAGTAACACAGCAAAAATATAAAAACATTAAACTACTATTTCAATTTACTTTACATTCTCAGACTTGACTTCAATATTGTCAAGCAAATATTTGTATACTGTGTGTAAAATACCTTAGTCACGTTTTATTCAACTTTAACTTATTAGTAACACCGTTAAATGCAAAGCTTGTAGTCATCTAGGTCGTCTAGGCTCAATCATTAGCTCGATCTTAGTCTGCACACACGTAGGCATTACATAAAACTAACCAAAAGACGTCTTTTCACTCATTCACCATTCGAAATGTTACTTTTAGCATCTGAAAATAAAGTAGGTTTTTGAAGGCAGATCAGACAAATATATGTACGTAACATGTAAGAGATAAGAACTTAGTGGAAGTCCTTTGAGGTTTTATAAGAGCATTAGGTTTAGATGCTATTTTTGAAAAGTAAGAAGATTTTATTTAAATCTTATCTTTAGCAAGCGGTTAAGTAGGTAGTAGGTTGGTTTGCTTTAATACTGACTAGACACAACTAATACAAAAATAACATGTTTGAAGAAAATAGTTGAAGGATTTTTGTAGGTAGGTATTATTTTTACCAATGACGACGACAAACTAACATAATTTAACGCTGAAACATTTTGTTAATGATGCTACTCATGTTGCTTGCGATATTATTTTTGTAATAAATAGGTATAACTGCAATAAGTATGTATTTATGTCAAAGTATCAAACAAAAACAGATCAACAACTACGTAAAACAAATACTCTTTTATCCTGGAATGGAATAAAGAACTGGAATTGTTTAACACTCTATTTATAAAAATCGGTTGAATGATACTTTTAAGTACTTTTAGAGCTAAGAAAAGACCGTAGAACCTTTTTTTTTCAAAAGAAAATTTATTCCATGCGGAGTCATAGTCAAATTTAGCCCGAAATATTCTCGAAAACAGGGTACCGTAACACCAGAGGTAATCAAAGAAACAGGTTGAAAACACAGTAAAGTAAAAGTGTGTCGATAAGTGTGTCGCGTGAATCAACGACACAGCGACACACAGATGTTATCGGGCTAAATAATAAAACACACCAATTGATTCTAACATTCCTAACAACGGGTTTGCGACATTGTAGATTTGATTTGATAAAGTCTGTTTAAGTTGTAATGGATGGATTTAAATTTTAAACAAATGCGGGCTGAATTACTACTATGAATGTTTTCACTTGTTATTTTACTATTAAAGAAGTGAAGTATACCTGCCTTTTTTCCGCGGGGAAATGCTTTAATGATACGAATCTCCTCCGCCGCTGCGACGCGGCGTTCCCGCGCTGGGGCGAAGTGGAATGTGGGACTCGTCCTCTCCGTAGCGGTGGTATGCTAGTCATAAGTACCACGAGGAGAGGATCCTATCCACTAGAACCCCCCGGGTTCTCCCCCGTCCGCCGTTGGTGAGGGGCCCAGGAATCCAATCCAGGAGTATACCTGTGTGGCTAGCATTGCAAATAGACTTATAACTTTACAGATAAACTCGAAAGATTTAGTTGTTCTATTAAATATATACATATTTTAAAATACCACAGCTAATGAAATTGTTGTTTGTATTATACCTTATATTATTTTTATTGGTGTGTGCATTAGAGTGAACGATGCATGCGATTATATATTATTTTTATATTTTAAAGTAACGGATTGTTCAATCTTTAGTGGACTATCGAATTACGTAGGTCTGAGAACTGGTCTTTAATGGGATACTTTTCGCCCGATGTTCCTTTTATATTGAAAATACATATTCTACGAGATGTCGCGACATCCATTGTAGACTTTTTAGTTTGTTTATGATGTACAATCTCAAAGGAAGGAAAACCTATTGAGGTCAAGATCTGCAGTAAATATCTAACAATAGGTATAAATACATTTCTCACATACTTACAAGCTACACGACATGGACATCGAAGGTCGCTACCAACATAAATTTAGTAATAAAATTGACAACTTTTACCATAGTTCTTAATAACGGTAGAATAACATAAAACGGTGGATCCTGCCACAGTATTCAGTGTTTTTATGCGGTAGAGAACTGATTAGTCGTTGAAAAATGTAGAATAATATTAATATTTTATATAGAATATGTCCTATGTTATGATTATCCTAATGTATAAAAAATACGGTATTAGTGTTAACGCAACTTTCCGATACTTAGAGTTAGAGTAGTTACGCGTTTTTGTTAAGATCCTGAAAGTAGTTAAGTAGATTTTTCGTCCCATAGAATGTACTAGCTGAGGTTCGATCTTTCATGAACTTTATCCTTTTTAAGTTATTGTTATTTTATTAATCCTTTTTCTCTTTGATATAATAAACTAAACATTATATTATGTATAGATCAGTGCTGTCAGATCACCCTTGAGATTGACACTTATCATTGATCTTAAAAAATACATTAAATTTATTAAATCATAACAAGATGTGTCATAGAATTAAAATAGTTTTATTACGATTCCTCTCATAAGACGAAAGGTCGTGGAACGAAACAGTGAATGAGTAGTTTTTTTATCAACTAGCTTCCCGCAAGCGGTTACATACGTTAGCCTATGATACTACTCGATAGCGTAGTTATATGATGGTGAAATAATTTTTGAAAGTTGAAATAGATCCAGGAGCCTATTCAATGCAAACAAACAATCAAATTTATCCTCTTTTAATATAAGCAGGGAAGTATAAATAACTGCTTTTTGGGTATCATTTTCTCTGAGGTATAAAAAATAAATTATAGACAATATGATCTGAATAAATTATAAGGAAAAAATAGTGTTGTTCGTTTTGTGTAGGTCCTGTTGTCTGTGGCTACGGAGGTTAACGGATTACTCATCCTAGCCCAACAATGGCTGGATGTTATCTAATAAAGTCACGCATTTTATGGAGTAGGTATTGTTTAGTCCTGGAAACTATTTACTAACCGTTTGGAATTTTCTTTCCATTGTGAAGGACTATTGGTTCCGTTATTCGCCATTCTAGGATGGACATGTAACTGTTGGTTTCTCACGGTATGTAAATTAAAATTATTATTTACTTTCAATTGCTTTATCTGTATAAGAACTACGTAAACTGTCACTTAGTGTATGTAAAATAAAACGTTTTGAATTTCATTGTGTTGTAACTTGTAATGTTATGGGTTGACCCCAAGCTATGTTTTTTTTGTGGTGTGTCTTGTTACATACTCTCAAAATTTGTTGGTTTTGTCTAAATATTTAGTTCTTCGTGTATTCTGGAATGAAAACAAAAGAGTCGAACAAAAAATAGACGACAAAGCAATCAAGTTTTTAAATTTCCTCTTCCTTACTTAGTTAAAAATAAAATTAATTATCGTCTTTTTAGCTCATACTAGTAACGAGATTACTATAAATAGATCTTGATAATATATGTAACTTTTACATTCAAAACCTACATTTATTTTTATGTTTATATATAACACACAATCTTATTTAATTGAAAATATGGATGACGTACAAATAAATGAAATCATTTCTCTTTGATATATTAGATTGCATATTGTAGATATACAGGATATCTAAGAACTATTGCGCAAATAGGAAGAAGTGATTAAATAATTTATATCACCACAGTCAAATACAAGGCTTTTTTTTCTCTGAACGTTCCTTTAGTTTGTTTCTTCCTCGTGCCGATTTGTTTTATGCATACTTAATTGAGTCACGGTCATTCATTACGCTTTATTTAATTCTGATAGTTAATTAATGTGATCATTGCTAAGTGGATTTGGCTTTGATTGTTTTGTTGCTATAGTGGTGTTACGTGTTTCACATCCTGGGTTTTAAACCCAATAATATTCGATATTCAGATTTTATGATTGAACAGTCTTAGAAGTAGTAATACGGTGTGAACTATTATGGGCGTAGGAACAGAGGGAGGAGAGCAGGAAAATGCGTAGTAAGGAACAGAGAGGGGCAGGCATAGGCATAGACCTATGTCTGCCCCTCTTTGTTCCTTCCCCCACTCAAAGTTGCCTGCCTTTCCCGCTCTCATGTACGGGCAAGGCAGGCAGCTTTCTCGTGCCAACGTCTATTCTTAATAGGCGTGACGACAGTATCAAAAAATTATAGATTTAATGTTTTTAGGGGAAAGTACATATAAAAAGAAATTATTACACTTATTTATTTTTATATATAACCTTGAGATTAATGTGATTTTTAATAAAATAAAAGATTAAAATACTGCAATCGGCCATTTTGACTGAAACACCAATCACGGCGCATGACGTCACGATATTGTAACCATCAAAGAGAATTTAACCACTACGTTAGGTTTGGCGGACTCAATGACATTTTTTACAATAGCGTGACGTCATAGCCGACGCCATGACACTTCAGGCCTTTTTTCGCGCGCTATTTAAAATTTAATAGAAATATGGCTTAAACTTCGTTAAATTTAAATTTATTACTGAAATATTGTGTTTTTCGTACTTAGAAAATGACTACCCACGTTGCGCAAGAGAATTTCAAAATCTTGCCTCATGCTTATTCTTGCCTACGCCTGCAGGACCCATTGACGTAGGCATGCAAGTGTAATTTAACACCCCTACGTATGTAAAACCACGAGACAGCTATTTTAATATAATAAAGTTGTAGTTATAAGTATTAAAAAATGTTAAATTTATTACAAACAATCAAAACGCAATAAATCAAATAAAGTGGTATAATAGCAAATATATAAGCTATGACCTAAAGACATCGCAACGCATTGATCTACTTATAATATAGCAATAGTAAGAGTACGCACACACTAGTCTAATTAACCCGTCATTAGTCTCACCGGGCGCGAGGTCACGGCGCCATAGCCGTGCGGCTCATGAACTTGACCAGTACTCGCGTTGACCAAGTTTGGATTAGAGGGTCAAGCGTGTGTTTGTTATGATGTCCAGTGGGGGCTATATGATTGTTATTGCAATAAATAGTTTAAATTTTTATCAATTACTAGCTGTCCTGCGGGGTTTCGCCCGCGTATGTACATTAGGTTTCCGTAGGAACCTCGTCTTAAAATATACCCTATGACATTTTTTTATTTTTATTTATTTTATTATCTGCCTACTTATTTAGCAATTACTGCCAGTGTCATATTCAAAAATAATATGGCGTTCTGTAAATCGTTGACAGGTACGTCAAACAATGTCAAGCTATGTCAATTTCCTTAGAATATATAATATTGTAATTAGGTTTTCTTAAAATTTTTGTTGTAATGTTTCGCTTAACTTTGTTATTTTTTTCATTGATATGAACCTTCTACTGGCAGTAATAAACACAACAAAAATAATTATTGAATTAGTTCCATCCGTTCCCGCGTGATGCAATGACTAAGGAAAATAGGGATTGTATGTATAGACCATTCTATCTCTGTACCAAATTTCTTTAAAATCATCCGATTTTGACTTTATTATTTATTTTATACCTTGACAAGGTATGGAATAAATACCAAGTTAAGTTAAATTGCAATTGTTCATTTTATCTACCACTAAGTAACCCTTAACAAAGAGATTAGTAACCGAAGGGACGGGTGATAATTGACTTAAGTTTAGGGAGTGCAAAACTAATAATTACCAACTAATTTGTGTATTAGTAACTAGATAGGGACACATTTATGAGAGAGTGGGACGAGAAACTCGATTAACTGTTACTTTAATGTTGGGCTTAGTTAAGCTCAAGTTAACTACTTCAGGTAACTAAACATTGTTTAACCATGCCAGTTATTTTAAACTAGCTTCCCACCCACGGATTTACTCGCGTATCTCCCGTTCTCGTGGGAACTTGAACATAATAAAATATAGCCTATAACCTTCCTCAATAAATAGGCTATCCATCAATATAATATTATTTTGAATCGAACCATTAGTTCCTGAGATAACCGCGTTTAAGCAAACATATTTGAACATGGGACTCCTCCCAGAGTTGGGTATTTGCCATAGTCACCACGCTTGGCAAGCGGGTTGGTAACCGCAGTATTATGTTACAACACAAAAGGAAATGCTGCTGCCCGTTCCTTGATATACGATTATTATAGATGATGTTATAATAATTGGGACTAGCGGCTTTACGTGATTTCCGAGGCACGGACTACCCTCCGTCCTCCCACAACCAACCAGACCCGGAAAGAAATCTTAGGATTTACATAAAGATTTCCAGTCCAGCGTGAAGATGGAACCCACAACCTCCGATATTTAAAGGGAGCCAAATACTGCTACGCTACGGAGGTTGTCGTTGCATATTTGTATAGATAATAAGTTAAATATATAATATTAAAGTGTTTGTTGTCATATTATGTTGTAATTAAAATCATAGAAACTGCTGTAGGTAATTCTTAACGACATAACATAATGAGTGAAAGTGGAAAGGCAGTGTGTTCAGAGGCAGCGTAGAACAGGCGCGTTGGGTTTACTGGCCAGTGGCCAGATACTGTTATTTCCAATTAGTGTCATTTTATTAGGTGTTTCTACTTAATGGGCGGTAAATTACCGCGCGGCTAACATTTCTAAACGTCTGCTTCTGGTTATGTTGATGAGAATATTAAATGCAGCGAGAAGAGAAAAAAAAATCTTATTATAGTAACATAATCATTGTGGTACAACTGGGTGTTTTTATTAAGTACTAGATTCCCGCGTGTGGCTTCACCTGAGTAACTCTCAGTCCGGTAGGAACTTTAACATTAAAAATAGCCTTCCTCAATAAATGGACTATATAACTCTGAAAGAATTTTTCAGATCGGACCTGTAGTTCCTGACATGAGTGCGTTAAAGCAAACAAAACATTAGCTTTATATATTAGTATAGATATCGTATAGTATAGTATTGTGAGTAAATGTGTTAGTAAAAGTATATGGCCTACGTACGAAATTTAATTACTGGACATGACATGACAACAGCAATCCATAATCATAAATTACCTATTAGCAAACCTTGTAAGAACTTCTTTTGCTGTCCAAAAACTGACCTATTGTCATCTTAATAAGGACAATATTACCGTATCATCATCATCAGTCCGTACAACGTCCACTGCTGAACATGGGCCTTCTCCCGAGGGAGAGTTTTTGCCATATTCACCACGCTTGACGGGATGGTGACCGCAGTATTATATTGTAACACACAAGGAAACGCTGCTGCCCGTTCACTGATATACATTGTTATAGATGATGTTATAACAATCGGGACCAACGGCTTTCCGAGGTACGAAGGGTAGTCCCTCAACCATCCAGACCCGGAAAGCAATCTTAGAATATACACAAAGATTTCTTGTCCGGAGTGGGGATCGAACCCACGACCTCCGAGATTTAAAGCGAGCCAAATACCGCTACGCTACGGATGTTGTCCGCATACCGAGTATAATATTAAATTGGTGTTCCTAACTGTAGTATGCAACTTGGTGTTGTTGAGATAGATGAATCATTTCACCGTTATAGCATAAGAGCCAGCGCCAAAATTTGGAAACCCCAGACCTCATAGGAAATCTCTTTGACATTAATGTTTACGATAAAGGAATGGTTAAGGCAAAATCTATGCTAATATAACGAAGAGAAAATATTTATTTGTTAGCTTGAAACTCAGTAACTACTTGGACCGATAAAAATATTGTCCCCATTTTAATGTTACATCACCCAAAATTGTGACATCTACTCAGGCTTTATTTTATTAAAAGAATAAATTAAATAAATGAATTTTAAATTCAGTTTTTATTCAGCATCCTAAATGCTGAATAAAATTTAGTTTTTTATTTATTACATTGTAATTCTGACAAGTGCAAGTATACTTGAACATGTCAGAATTACAATGTAATAAAATAAAAAACCTTAACTATTAGATAATTCTTACTCTATGAAATATTCGACTAGGTAACTAACAATAGTAGGCAAAGGCCAATCTTACAAATTTACAGACTTCACAGTCCGTCCGTCTGTCCTGTGACATTTATTTACGAATATAAATCTTACTAAACTAATTGAAATATTGAATTCATCGTGTTTTCTCATGTTTTCGATACGCTTTTATTAGTCTCTCGCGTAACTAAGTAAACAAAGCTCAATGTTAACCTACTTAACTGAAGTATTGATTTTAAGTTGTTCTGTCTTGTGACAATGTAAACAACAATTTGGGATCATTATCTAGTTGTTTACATATTTATAGCTCACTGTAAGTTTCTACCGGTTTTAGTTTTTGTCATCTACATTAATAAAACGGTGCTGAATAATAACTGACTGACGGATCAAAGTACTTGACCTGTAACTTTTCTGTATTGTTTGTATGAAGTAGGTAGTTATCCGATGAGTGAAATGTTTTTTCTTAAATCCACCTTTAGGAGAATGAAAAGGGATGACAAAGTTTGTAGTCATAAATTGTTTTTTTTTTCTTGTATTCAGAAATTGATTTTTTCTTCTTGTATTCAGAATTCGACATTGTTTTACTTCTTACAAGTGATCTGCTTAATAATAGCTGTCACAGTTTTTACGTAAACCCACTGCAGAAAAGGCATACTTAATAGTAAACAAATATACTTATATCTAATTCGGGGCCCTTCCCATCGGTCTTTAACTACCGCTAGCTTGAGTCGCGGTTTAAATATCGTCGTCGAGTTAAATAATATTTTGCGCTCGGAAATGGACAGCGACTCTTGTTCTAATAAGTAATTTATATCTGGGTAGTCTAGAAGTGATCTAGATCATGTCATGCTTGATCATGATTGACACGATCCTCGGTGAAAGTGTACGGGACTTTCTACCACACATGAGCAAAAAATACATCGCTTTGGCCTTTTGCCCTAAATTTATATCGAACAAAAACTTCGGTAACTGTTTGTTATAAGTAATGATAGAAAAAAACTAATGATTATTTAAAGTAGGTAGGTCGTATGTAAGTGTTTATAGTCACGTGTTCTAGATTAGTGGGACACACTTTTGCTTTTAATTTATTAAGAGCGATTTTTCGAGCCTCAGATAGCATTAATCCATTATATTGGCTCTTTTATTTGTTCATAAAGAAAATGTTAAAGAAAAACAATGGTAGAATTAAAATTTTGTTACTGTACTACTAACATTTTTAATATAGGTACATAAGAGTTGTCCCGTAAAAAATGTTGTCTTTAAGAGTCACCACTTTTTGGAAAAGTTCATTGAAGTTTAGATAAATATATTTAGCTTATTCCGATCACTGGTATGCTAATATATAAAGCTGGAGAGTTTGTTTGTTTGCTTAAACACGCCAATCTCATAAAAATCCGATTTCAAAAATAAGTGTTAGATAGCTCATTTATCGACGAAGGCTATTGGCTAAGGCTAATATTATTAATAAAATTCCTACGGGTACGGGAGTTACGCGGGTGCGAAGCAAGTTATAAGTATAACGACGTTTTGTGTCGATGCAACGACAAAAAAATAACAAACTGAATAGGTTTTATAGGCAAGATCAATTAAACTCCACATGTAGCATAGTTAAATGCCTCTATATGTGATATAATGGTCAAATTATCCTTAAAAACTCAAAAGTAAACAAAGACAAACAAAGAGATTACCTACAGTATCAATTCGTATGACTAACTCTGTCCCAGTTAGTCACTCATCTTAAGTGTCGCCTCACAGGATGCTGCAACTGATTCGAGTTCATTTAACCGTGACATTTGTCGTATCGCTTAACAAAATTACAGCCACTTACATAATATACGTAATTCAATTACTGCTTCAACGCTAAAGACACATCTTCCGAATTATTGACTCCAAGGTAGCACCAATGTCGTGTATTTTATGTAAATTGGCGATAAGATGACCTCTTATTGGTCATAATTGGGTTTTCAGCGACGGATCATCACGGTCGTGTTAGTGTGTTTATGTCCAGTTAGCACTTTATGATGATACACGTCATTATATGTGGTATCGTCATAGTATGGCAACGGAATACTGTACGGGATAATGTTATGTTATATATGTGTTAGTATTGGGAATTCGCAGCAGCTTTAAACTGTGTATTTAAAATATGTATTATGCAGCCGTAGCCCAATGGCTATTGGGGTAAGATTTGTGATCTTGTGGTTGCCGGTTCGATCCCCACCCATTGCACCACCGACGTGAACTCACTCTTAACACAAGCATTTAAGCTTAGCACGAGGGGTTGACAAGAATACTGACTGCAAAACACTGCTAGTAGGTAATCTATAAGAACAAATGCGATTGAAAATATTATATTTAAAATCCTTTGGGATTTTCTACAAATTTTTACAATCTTAAGCTAAAGTCTAATCCCCACAGGGGGTTCTTGGCAGAGTGTTAGATTTGAAGTTTGATTGTATCCATTTTTTTAAAAAACAAAAACCTGGTTACAAGAAAAAAAGAAAGAAATGTAGAAAAAAAATGTAGCCCTGCTCATCTTTATGCCCGGTGATGTAGCAAAAGCTTAGTAGCTAACTACATACCTATGTCCGTTCGCAATTGACGACACATAAATGTTTCACGCAACGTCTAAATATAAATATATAAGTCACGATTCAATAGCTTTTTTTCGGATCACATGAAGTCAGTAGTAATCCATCTCAACTAATAAGCATTATATATAATATTATATAGCATTAAAGATGTGCTTCATCCAGTTTTGCTTGGACACCGAAATTTATCGCTCCTCTATTAGACATGGCAACATTACAAACGCAGCAGTTTTGAGTTACGAGTGGGTTCATGTCGGTAGTGCAATAGGTGGGGATCGAACCAGCGACCATAAGATCAAAAGTCCGAAGCCATAGGCCATTGGGCTACAACCGCTTTTAAATTAAAGATAAATAAAAGTGTAGTGCTTTAATATTTGGCCACATTATTCTGTAATGCGAATTACATACACTTAAAAATATTGAAATAAAAAGGTTACAGCCCTCGTCTTTATCACGAATGGTGAAGATCAACTCTTTGCCGACGTCTGTGTTCTATTAACAATATATAATCTGGCGGTCTTCAAGTAAAGAGGTATGGCTCATGTCATCACATGTCCTTTTTAGTCCACATCGACACATACCTACTACCAAATAACATTGCAAAAAGCCGCAACCGCCTATATAATAAAATAAAAAAACTTATCCTATTGACTCATATTGTATTGGTGCGTGTGGTGTCTTTAGTGTACATCTCTACTTAGTAGTCACCTCCTGTGCTGAGATGATGAATGCCATGATGCAGGAAGCCGGGCTGCTGATTAACCCGGGTTTTCCTTACTACCACGGTCTCAGCCAATGTCAATGCGTATTTTATGAGTGTTCAACTACTTAATAGAATACGAAATTGGTTTTATGTTGATATGGAAGTTAAGAGTAGGTATGTCATTAATGTATTTTTTTATAAACTATTTAGTTACATTGTATACTAAGAACAGGATTTGAGCCTGACATCTTACGGGAGTTTACGGGACGGATCCAGGTTGTAATTTTTACACTTTTTTTTTAATTTTATATTCGTGTACCTTTGGTAACGAGACAATTTCAATGTCTTGATATATTTATTTTAGTATACACTGAACGTTATTTATAATCAGAATCCTATTTCTTAAACAAGTTTATGGGCTTATTGCTACATGCTTTTAGTTTAAGCTATAATGGAAAATTATTTACTTCTAAACTATTAGTCCAGTTTTATTATGGTGGTAGGAAAAGAAATGGACGCATCATTAGAACATGATTTAATTTTTTTTGAATTGTTTCTATTTGAATAAAGATATTATTGACTTTGACTTTATGGAATTATTTTCCACTTCCTAGACAGCCAAAACAAGGACTTATTTTTTACCTTCATTGTACTATGGTAAAAAAACTTTCCTTTATATAAAATACTATAACATGTCCCATGGTACAAGCAACACATCTTGTTACATAACCGGCGCCACCCGCGTATATTCAGAGCACGTTCGTACAGAATAGACATTGTCACAAGTTTCTATGTCCACCACGATAGCAATTGTAACACTGTGTAGTCATTTCGTTTTCGGGTGTAGTGCGGCAAAGAAGCATGCGGTACACGCATTATTGCTCGCTTTTGCGAAAGCATGCCCGACGTCGAAAAGTCTACGAGTAGTATATTAGTTTCTATCTCTAAAGATCGTAAATAGGTTTATCGTACGTCTAGCTCAGTGTTTTCAAAATAAAGTTCTGTCGAAGCCCGGTAATTTTGACAATGTGTCATTTGTACTTAATACTATCAAACTTTATTTTACCAGCATAGCTCTCGTTCCCATGGGGACTTCATAATAAATTATAACTTATAGCCTTCCTCGATAAATGGGCTATCTAACACTGAAAGACTTTTTCAAATCGGACCAGTAGTTTCTGAGCAAAGAAATAAACTGTTTAGCTTTATATATTAGTTAAGATATTATTTTTAAAACTAGTCCGGAATGTTGCGACCCTGTATTTTATTTTGATGGCCCGGTACCGGGTCGCGCCCCGGCAATTGGGAAACGCTGGTCTAGATTAATCGATGCGTCAGAGAAGGTGTGGTATGTTGAAATCATCCACCGAGGGATGGTATGACAACTGAAATTAATGATTTTATTTTCTCTTTATTTAAAAGATCTGGTGGAGTCTTAGTTTGTAGACCCAAAGTCCGAGAGGTCTTAAAACTGTAACGTAGAGTGACAGTTGCAATCATGACTCCTCTATTTTCCTACCAGCGACCGCTCTGAGCCTAGGTCCAATTCCCATAGAAGCCGCCCAGCCAGGTTGCTTAGTTTGTAGTTTATAAACCATTAAATAAGGCTGGCATCCTGCTTGCCTTTATGTCTGGTGAAGTAGTAAAAGCCTCGTGGCTGAATTCAGAAATTAATTACAGTAAAAAAAATGGAGGTACCAGTGTTTATGCTGCTAGCTACTGGAAATGTTCTTAACATGGTGTTATAATAAATCCAATCACAATCGGAATTTCCAATATATAAACGGGAAAACTGCAACACTTCGAATTTTCTGGTCTTCAACTGATTTAATATTCGTATGGCGTGGACCCTGAAGGTCAGGTTGTTAGGCGACAGGCGTTGATATGTTATGTACGTGTATACTTAAACGTATTTTATACGTGTTCTATATGTGTTCACATTTTCCTTCTTCCGTCAAAAGTTAAACTAATCATTTTAATTTAGCCGCTCACGTGGGTGCGTAGTTTAATAAGCCATTTTACAAGGTTGGAGCGCTACTCAAGTTTATGCCCGGTGAAGTAGTAAGACTATCGTAGGTGACTACATATATGTTTGTCTAAAAACTAAAACTGACGCGCCTTTATCGGTGAAGAGGTAAGCCTCGTGGCTAATTACATATGTTTACGAAAAAATACATAATAATATGTTAACAAAATTATTTAGCTCATGCACAACGAATGCATTTTCAACTTAAAGGCTACTAGGAAGTAAAGCAACATAATGAGAAGACACGAACATACAGATAGCCATTAATAATACAAGACGCGTATCGCAACTCTGTCAATTCTCCATTAAATACAGAATATAACATCGATAGCCAAGCGAAGTAGCCGTGAGAGGAAAGCTTATAACCAAATATATATGAGAATTATGGCTTTGTATATTATGTGAGTACTATGTGTTCCGGTATGTATTTTATGTAATCGGGATGTTTTAAGCGCGTCTCATCTTTAAGAGCTTTATTGTTTGGAAGATTTATATCTTACATTTATCACTACCTAGTATAAAACAAAGTCGCTTGTCGCTGTCTGTCCGTCCCTATGTATGCTTAGATCTTTAAAACTACGCAACAGATTTTGATGCGGTTTTTTTAATAGATAGGGTGATTCAACAAGAATGTTTATATGTATCATCCATCAGCATTGCACTCGTGCGAAGCCGGGGCTAGTCATCAATAAACAAACTAATACACAAGCATGTAGTTATGCTTATGATTTATTTTCTTTAAATATTTCATATATATATATCTGTCTGCACACGTTTAAATAAAAATACATATTCAATTTTGAGAATCCTTGTCTCTCTCAGCTTTCATTCATTCATTCATGCCTCTTTCCCAAAGGGATAGGCTGAGACTTCCTTCCTCTTGCAACGATCTTGAAATACCACATTCGCCTCTTCTGCATTCATTAATCTCTTCGTCCTTCGGCTTAGGGTACTTTCCATAGGTTTTGTTTTCAAACGGATATGGGTAGTTAGCCACGAGCCTCTCACTACTTCACCGGCTAAAAAGGCTGCTCACCTTTTTAGCCGGCTTCAGCTTTATTAAAAACTACGATCCAAGCAGCCTGCGCAAGAATTCTCTCTATGCTGCAAAGGCTTTGGCTAAGGGCGCTGGCGGGGATTGATGATGAGTTTTAGATTATTAGGGGAGTTTTGGGCAACTGTGGTATATACTTTACTGTATGCCATATACTATTACTAGTGGCAGCCTTATGGTAAGGGACGTAATAGGAATGATAAATCTATGCGATTTGATTGATCAAGCGCCGCGGCGCCGTAGAATAAGTATGAATCAATCTTGATTAATTATCTATATCTGCCTACTGCCCGTAATATTTTTTTGCAAAACATACTTAATCCACTTGTCCAGCAGAGTGTTCGTAACACTAGGAAATGTATATGTGAATGAGTATGCATAGCCTTATCTTAGTACGGCCGGTAATTACCTTGCTGTAGTTAAAGTAATTGTGCTAACTTCCCATGCGGTATCGAATGTAACATCTAGTTTGGGTGTTAGAATAAAAATAAGTCAACTAGGTGCATTCTTGAATATAATATTTAAAGATATTTGCATGTATTAAAAACTACGAGTAGCTTTCTTGCATGGTTTGACCTGCTGAGCGAGAGGTCATACAACTGAATGATGACATCTTGATCTAGAGTAGCCGCTACAAACAGGCAAATATGTAATCAAACAAATATTTTTCTTTAAAATGTTAATGTAAATGACCTTTAGATATTATAAAGCAAACATAGAATATTTATATAGTTCTCTATTCGTGAAAGATTGTGTTGAATGAGTCTAGTAGGTTTTCATTTTGTCTTTAAAAAGTCGAATCTTTCCTCTTAATATTATTAATAGATTAACTGTATTATAAAACGCTTTGTTTTAAATGACTGACAGACGAATAAACGCATAGCCTAAACCGCAGTTCGTAGAGGCCTGAAACTAGGAGAGTGAATCCTGTATCCTACTAATAAGTATTATAAACTCGAAAGTTTGTAAGTATGGATGGATGGATGTTTGTTACTCTTTCTGACTACTGAAAGGATTCGGCTGTAAGTTTACACGCGGATAGTTAATAAGCTGGATTAAAAAATAGGCTACAAAATATCACGCTCCGACCCACTGGAGCAGAGTGATGCGGGTAAAACCGCGGGGCACAGCTAATATGAAATAAGTATCAGATAAAAAAGGATTTTATAAGTTCCACCATTAAAATGTTCACAATTGTATGGGGAAATCGAAAACTACAAGGACAAAGCATCCATGAAAAAGAAAATAGGTTGTTCTAACTCAGTTGTATTCTCTAATTTACTTAAAACTGATGAATTATCCTCGTTTCCTTATTATATTACAAACAATAAACTACGTAATATAGAAAACGAAAATACACATAAATGTAGGAAAAAACGCAGTTTCCGTTATATTATTTATTATTCTCTAATAATAACGTAATTAAATGTAACAGCTGTTCGGGCCTTTGTTTCTATACAATTGTGTGCTCGCTTGTGTTATTAAATGATATTTTTGTAACTTACACACAATCATCATCAGCCCGTATAACGTCCACTGCTAAAACATGGGCCTTCTCCCAAGGGAGGGTATTTGCCATAGTCACCACGCTTGGCAGGCGGGTTGGTGACCGCAGTATTATATTGTACACACAAGGAAGCACTACTGCCCGTTGCATGATATACGATTATTATAGATGATGTTATAACAATAGGGACATTTTTTTTTTTGTCCGGGGAGAAATGCATTGACCCTTTCCCACCGCCGCTGCAGCGTATTCGCGCGCTGGCGGTGGGATATGTGGGACTCGCCCTCTCCATAGCGTGGTATGCTTAACTCATACCACGAGGAGAGGACCCTACACCACTAAAACCTCCCGGACACTCCTTCGATCCGCCGTTGGCGGGAGCCGGGTACCTACGCATGAGCAATCCGGTCCCCCGACGGCATAACAATTGGGACCAATTGTTGATTTACGTTCTTTCCGAGGCACGGAGGGTAGTCCTTCAATCAACCACAATCAAATACCACTACGCTACGGAGGTGGTCACACACACAATAGGTATGTATGTAGATGTCTGTCTGAATATTATCTATCAGTGAAGTGAAATCTTAAATCTCATACTGTGGGAAATGCGAAAGTTTGTGAAAATGCTTGTTATGCCTTTATTATTTTCTTATTCCTGTTTAGGTAAATAACTCCTACATACAAGTGTATAGGGTTCATTATCCTGTTCGTTATTATAAGACAAATTAAATTAAAAAATCGTCTGATGTCTGAACTGACGTCCATTCTCACACACTTTCGCATTCCCCACTTAACATTAGGTGCCCATTGCCCATTTCCTGGTATATGTAACATGTTAAGAATTGTTATAACAATCGGGACCAATGGCTTAACGGGGCGAGGCACCCAGACCTGGAAATAAATCTTAGAATTTAGTATAACTAATGTTTAGTGGTACAAGTCTTGCTTGACTTGAAAGTCGTGGGTTCGATAGCCACACTACAAGCAATCTTTGGGTAAATTATATGATTCTTTCCGGGTCTAGTTTATTGAGGGAATACCCTCCGTGCCTAGAAAAGCAAGTTAAGCCGTTGGTCCAGATTGTTAAATTAAGATCATCTAAAACAATCGTTTACCAGTAAACGGCCAGCAGCGTTTCCTTGTGGGTATATAATACTGCGATCAGCAACCCGCCTGCTAGGCGTGGTGACTATGGCAAAATTCTCCCTCGGGACGAGGTCCGTGTTCCGCAATGGATGTTATACGAACTGATGATGATGATAGTTATAAATTGTGGTACTTTCATAAATTATAGTCAATTTCAATGATTAAGTGAACAATGCTGGCTAATTCAAATGTAACAAACGTAACTATAGTAATGAACTACATGTCACAGAAAGCCGTAGAGTCGCACATCGCATACAAGAGTAGAGCCTGCGACCGGAGGGAAGCGCCGGAAGGCACCGGAAAGGTTCTACAGACAGACGTCTCTATTGTTTAACATAGAACGACTCTATATTTGCTCGAATACTGGGAATAGAGGCGTCTGCGATTGTTATGTACATAGAGTATGATTTGATGTGATATTTAATGTACGTATAAATTTGTTCAAAGTTTGATATAAATCATCATCATCAGCCCGTATAACGTCCACTGCTGAACATAGGTCCTTCGAGGGAGGGTTGGTGACCGCAATGTTGTTAATTGGGCTACAACCACTTCGGTTGTAGCCCAATGGCTAGGGCGTCGGACTTGTGATCTTGAGGTCGCCGGTAGAACCCTACCCATTGCACTACCGACGTGACCCCACTCGTAACACAGGCATTTTAGCTTAGCACGATGGGTTATGAAGAATACTAGTAGACTGCAAAACTCTGGTCGTAATCTTTTGAAAAAAAAAAGAAAAAAAAATGTAATTAACACGTGAATGTAGAATTAATAATATATATGAACAAATATATGTACAATCTCCTTTTCTATATATGTACAAATCGCCAATTTAAAAAGCTATCCATTAAAATAAAAGGCTTCCATAATACAAAACACTTTACAGATTCAACTACTGAGATATCCTAAGGATTTCGTTTAACTAGATTTCTGCGCAAGCGCAAGCGACAAACTGTCTATAGATCAACTATTTAGTTGCTAAGCGGCCAGTTATTGTCCTTGCATAGCAACCAGCCCGAGCGTGGGCGGACAGACTGCGCACGCGCTGCTCGCTTATGTAAGCAATAGTTTTACTTTCTACACCACAAGGCAAAAACCTTATACCTTTGTTGGCAAATTTTATTGCGCCTATTTTATCTTCCTGATTATATATCATCGGTAATATTGCGTAAGTGACAGTAGCTAATAATGTGTAATATCATCTGTCAAGTAATATTTTCGTTATATATATTTTAAGGAGAAACAAATCAATTTGCTTGCATTTGATTTTCAACCTTATTAGCTATTGTCACTTACGCGATATTGCAGTATCACCAAAGATAGACCTGAAGTCACAACCTCTGTAGCGTAGCGGTCTTTGTGTTCAATCTAAAATGACTACTACTACCCTACGTGCTTTGGAAAGCTCGTTAAGCATTAAACATACAGATTTATAATCTGATATGTTCTTATTTTAGCTTTAATGTAACTATTTATTTAACTAGCCGTACGGTTTCAGGCTAAGAATAGACCACCCCTTGTCCTTCCATGGGTGTAGTAAGAGGCGATTAAGGGATATAGAGCTGATGATCATCTTACTAATATCACCAATCCGTCTTCTAAGCGTGGTGATTTTGACAACTCAGACTTGCTAAATTAATTTAATACAATTCGTTTATTTTGCTATAATATGGGTACTACATCACTATATACTATAAAACAAAGTCGCATCCCGCTGCCTGTTTCTCCATATGTATGCTTAGATCTTTAAAATTACGCAACAGATTTTGATGCGGTTATTTTAAATGAATCGAGTAATTCAAAAGAACGGTTTATATTTATAATATGTACCTTAGTTTATATGTATAATATAAAATAGATTTCTGTTAAGTTTACGTACACTTACACTGTTAAACATGGGCTTAATGTTCAGCAGTGGACATTAACATAACTGTTAAAATGGAACCAAAAAAAAGAACCATTTATTTAATATTGCCTGCCAAAATAAAACTATTTATTGTTTTGTAACGTCTTTAGTCTAAGAATTATTTTGCTTACTGTACAGCACACTCAGTTAAAATACCTTACACAAATCTCGAATGAAAAATTCATAACCAAACTTGCGTAGCTATTTCGTTACCGGAATTTTGCGCTTTATTATATAAATGTGGAAACAGTTAGCGTGATAACCCTCTGTGTATCACGTGCCGTGTTTGTGTACTATTATGATGAGCGTGTCACTGTCAAGTCATGCCACTATTAGGGTAAAAGAAGCAATTTTTGGTTAGTTGCAACGTATGTATGACGAAATCATTTTTGGTTATAACAATTGAACGCTTTCTTGCGATATGCAATGCGGATTACCGATGCATGTATATAAAATATGAATACGTAATGCGAAATCCATATATCCTTTTATTATAATATTGAACGGTTTTGAGTTGTGCAGAGATTAAGTTAAACGTTTAACAATGAAGAGCAGAGAGTTTATATTTGGCCATTATGTATCTATTGCTGTTAATATGGTTCCAAACATCTCTCATGTTT
The DNA here is from genome assembly GCA_947037095.2 of Nycteola revayana. NCBI lineage: Eukaryota > Metazoa > Arthropoda > Insecta > Lepidoptera > Nolidae > Nycteola > Nycteola revayana. The sequence goes on along the minus strand of OX344851.2, from coordinate 15,681,893 downwards.
GAGGTAATATCATTAGGCACTAGCTTGCTGCGCGTTTCATACGCGTAGCTTACATTCCCGTGTGACCTTCATAATTGTATATATATAGCTTATTGCTATGTTGCGACAACCTCCGTAGCGTAGCGGTATTTGGTCCCCACACCTGACAAGAAATCTTTGTGTAATCACAGATTTCTTTCTGGGTCTGGATGGTTGAGGGATTAACCTCCGTGCTTCGGACAGCACGTTAAGCCATTGGTCCCGATTGTTATAACATCATATATAACAAGCGAACAGGGAACGGGCAGCAGCGTTTGCCCTGTGTATTACAACGTTGCGGTCACCAATCCGCCTGCCAAGCGTGGTGACTATGGCAAGTACCCTCCTCCAGGAGGACGCCCATGTTCAGCAGTGGACGTTATGCGGGCTGATGATGATGTATCTATTGCAGTTAATATGGTTCCAAACATCCCTCATGTCTGACGTTATATCATTGGGTACTAGCTTGCCGCGCGTTTCATCCGCGTAGCTTGCATTCCCGTGGGAACTTCATAATTTTATATAGCTTATTGCTATGTTACTCCTGGGTAAGTGATTTCTAGTGGTGAGAGAATTTTGGAATTTGGTCCTGTAATTCCGAAGCAAATTAAACAAACAAAACATCTAATCTTTCCTCTTTATTAGTATATATTCTGTTATCTGTACTATACTTATAGTACAGATAACAGAATATATATATTTTTTTATATATTTTTTTAACTTTCGCGTTTCATCTAGTCTGACCGTAACAATATAATAAAGGCATTGATATCCTAAAATTATCCTAATTACAAAACGTAATAGATTCATATATAAGTGAATGCTTATTTGTCTCCAATATAGTGATGTATTACATAAACACAACCAACACGTGTAATGTTTACCTCGGCATGGTCAGAAACCGGAGCCGCCTGTATCATCGCTGGCCGGCGGCGCGGAACGAGCTGCATTCTCAAACTTACATAACAATCGTACAAACATACCTAGTCGATTACTCCGTACATAGACATATACAAGTTGCCATATTTATTTGTGTATGTAGAGTAACATTCCTAGATTGGTTCCACGCTATTCAAATAGGATTGTACAGGAATACTCCTCCAATATTAATTATGTACGCAAACCAAAAAAAATAAGAAGGAATCATTAAAATCGGTTCAGCCTGTCGAAAGTGTGAGGTAACAAACATAAAAACAAAAATACAGTTCAATTGAGAACCTCCTTCTATTGAAAGTCCGTTGAAAAGGCGAAAAGGCCTCTTATTTTTTATTTTTATTTATTGTCCGGGGGGAAATGCATTAACGCATTCCCACCGCTTGCAGCGTATTCGCGCGCTGGCGATGGGATATGTGGGACTCGCCCTCTCCATAGCGTGGTATGCTAAACTCATACCACGAGGAGAGGACCCTACACCACTAAAACCTCCCGGACACTCCTTCAATCCGCCGTTGGCGGGGGCCGGGTACGCATGAGCAATCCGGCCCCCCGACGGCATCCGCGGCCAATATGGTAATCTCCAGGGCCACACTTACAGTGGCCCATAAAAGGCGAAAAGGCCTAGCCGAAAGGTCCTAAATCCGTTGGTTGATGACTTCTTAGATCTCTATTTGTGTTTACAGCTTACAGCTTCCGGTTTCACCCGCGTAATTCCCGTTTCTACTTCACAATTAAATATAGCCTTCTTTAATAAATAAGCTTTCTAACACTTAAAGATTTTGTAAATCGGTCCTGTATGTAGTCCCTGCGATTATTAGCGCGTTCAAGCAAACAACTCTTCTGTTCGTACTTTTTAATTATTTTTTTCTCTATTGTTTAATTGGAAGCGAATCTTTACTATGAATTACTTTTTTTTTTATAAACAGATGGCGCCAAGAAATAATCTCAATAAAAATGATTCACTTCATTCACTGCCAAACTTTGATTGCGTTTTTCTCAAAATCTCTAATATTTGGACATTTCCTGTACTTTGTCTATAGGTACCCTTCTTATTAGCGAAATATTTTTTCAATTAATTATTACAGCCGGTATCCTCATTCAACATAACGTTACTCACACTTCGGCGTGTTCTCGGAACCGAGACATGCGTCACAGTCACCGGCAGGAGTCGCCGGTACATCATGCTGATTTGAATACGTTACAAGTGATTGTCTTAGCACTGGGTTGAGGAAGGGGGGGGGGGGGCACAGGTTCAGTTCAGGCATCAGTGGTTAAGGTAGTTGTTTCTGAGGTATGGTATTCTGCGTTCGAGTGCGCTTTGTGTCTGTGAATTAAGTGATTTTAAAGTCTCATGGCACGAATTATCTTTTTTTAATAAGAAAAACTGAGTTGATATAGTTATGTGTCACCTGATATTGTTTTATTGTTCAATTTAATCTCAACTCATACCTATTATAATAAAGAATTTATCTATGTCTCTAATTAGATACGCTTACACGCATAAACTACTTGGCCTGGAGCTCTGCTCGCCTTTATGCCCACTGAAGAAGCAAAAACCTCCTGGCTAACTACATAATGTACGTCCGAAAATAAAAATGCATTGATAAACAACAGAACACTGACTTAGATAAAATTTGATATACAAATACATTAGACCATGGCAAAAAACATAAGCACATTATTTATACATTTATGTCGAAAACCATTCTTGAAGGGTTTAAATAGAATTTACTAGCTGCACCCCGCGGTTTTACCCGCGTTACTCTGCTCCAGTGGGACGGAGCGTGATGTTTTGAGGTCTAGATTAGGTAGTCGCGACTCCCTACGTAACCTTTTTAAAAATATAAATATACTTACCGTGCCCTCTGAATATATTTACCAAAATATAATTTTTATTAGAAAAAATATTGATAAATATAGTAAAAAAAGTGACATTCATAATATTAACACAAGAAATAAGCACAAACTTGCTGTTCCAGGATTTAGAGTTAGAAAAACTAATAAGACATTTATGGGAAATGGTATTAGGTTCTATAATAAACTCCCTAGTTATGTCACAGACTTGCCTGATACTAGATTTAAAACACATGTTAAAACTGTTCTCATATCGAAAGGTTACTATAGTATTCAGGATTATATTGAAGATAAAGACGTTTGGCTATCGGTACCATCTTGCACCTACCTCCCTGAGGACCATACAGCCAAGTACAGTAGTTGTAATTAGAACTGTATCTTATTCTGTGAACTGTCTGTAATTGATTTCATGGTGTACTTTAATTATAAATACCGCTAGTTCTGTCTCAATATCATTCAATCTTATTGAGTAAAACTAAAATAAATTATAACAAGACAACCGTTTGGGCAATAAATGTGTATGCCTACTAAAAATAAATGATAATAATTGGACCAAAACCCCGCGTATTTGTCCATTTGAGTATGTTTCGCCGGACCGTCTCATGTGGGCCGTGTTGAAACCGGTAGTAAAGTAACCCACTGAGTTTGTTTCGCCGGATCTTCTCAGTTGGGGCGCATTGGATCCGGTGGTAGCATTAAAGCGCGTCCGTCGTTATATGCTCATGGTCCACCCAAATAATGACAATTGTTTTGACATACTATAGACAGAACAAGCATTTTGTGTCGCTAAGAACAATTATAAATAAATAAATTATAATAATAACATATAAATATATGATAATATAAAAATTATTAATTTTATAGATATAAATAAATAACAAATATAATTAATTAAATTTTTCTAATTAATGTTTGACTATTTACAAGTGCCTGTAATTGGTTTACGTAAATAAAAATGATTTTTATTTTTTATTTATTTATATGTTAATTCAGCGTATAACCTATCCCGGTGCAAAATTTCAGCCAATTTCGTTCAGTAGTTTTGGCGTGAAGGAGTTACAAACATCGTATGAAAGTCCATATGAAAATTATAATAATAAAAATTCTGAAAGTGACTATTCTATGCGGACTGAATTGTGAGAAAACGGTACCTAATTTTACAACTTGATCAATATTATTAACAGTTAATTCAAGCTGCCTGATACTTCGCTTGTTTCAAATGTTAATTATACTCATTTCTCTTAGGCGGTATGTACAATAGCAAATTAACATATTAATTAATTAAATTCATGTTGTTATGTAAACAAAGTGGATATTATTTCAAAGCCCCGAAACCTTAATAACCATTCTTATGTATTATGTATACGTATCTAATCACTTAGGTATTCAATGTTATGATTTAATTTTGGTATTACAATCGATCGATGTATCTCTGATCTAATGAAAACAATTATTATATTTCACTTATATTGTTCTATCTTTTATAATATATGTTAATATATAGTTAGAAACTAATAAATAGTATTATTAAAATAATAATATTATAAATATGTTTAATAATTTCAATTGATTGAATTTCATATTCATTTAATGATATGTAATTAAAAACTTCCCTCTCACAAGCACAGCGAAGTAAAAGTAGGAGACTTTTACCTTGCTGTGCCCGGCCCGGCCCGGCGACAAATTCAGTTCAATGTGGACTCTCCACATTGAACTGAATTTGTAATATACCACCTAAAACACTGTGGAAAGCAATAAATGATTGAGTATTGAGTATGTATTTTTTTCGGACGAACATTATGTAGTTAGCGAGGAGGCTTTTGGTACTATACCGGGCACAAAGGCGAGCAGAGCTCCAGCCTGAATAAATTGTTTAAAAACTACAAACGAAGCAACCTGCGCAAGAGGGCGTCCTCTGTGGGACTAGGACCTCGGCTCGAGGCGGTCGCTGGCAGAAAAATTATAACGATTAGTTTTTAAGGGGAGTTTTGTGCAACTGTCGCTTAACATTAAAGTTCGTGGGCCTCTCGGACTAGGTTCTTTGCAAATAACGATCGGGACGATTTGTGTATGTACTTTTTCAATAGCATTAGTAATTGCAGATTAAAATTACATAAGCTTATTTTAGTGGCGGCCCCGTTCGTACAACCGAGATTATTTTGTATAGCAAGGCACAAGAGCACATTTTGAAATGTATGTACAAGTATCAGTGCCGTCTCTAGAGGGAAAAACATATGTCTATTTTAAAATTATGATGTTAAGTTCCGATAGTGATAGATAGGTATTGATGGCAGATCATCCTGCCAATTATTAGTAACGGTGTATCACGGTATATGATACGTACCTAATCATTTATTGCACACTATAATGTTTAATAAGTTGGTACAAAGACAAAACCAGTACAAAGTATGGATCCTGTCGGCACGGCACCAGAGAGGTGGAAACGATTAATTTATTCATCATAAATCTTAAAAAAATGTAATTATAGTAAGTAACTTATTAAGTGAAATGTATGTCCATAATCACTTATATACTTGTATCGTATGTTGTTGTCTTATTGGTTTGTTTAGCTTTCCCAGGATATTTGATACCGTCGGTAATAGTGTAATACAACGTAACTGGCAGGTGCTTATAAGGTGTCATTTCATTTGTAAAGATATATTTTCTTTATTTATGTAGTAAACAGCAATCTATGAATTTGCTACATTTGATCTTCAATCTATTATTATTATGTTGGATGTTGTTGTATCTACTGAGAAACACTGCCCAAAAACTCAATAGAACCCTCTTTTTCATCAATAATAATACATAAATGTTACAATATCTTGCAGTTTACATTGAGATTGAGGCGACTCAGTCTCAAGCATTTTTGTCACTTAGATAATCAGAAATCTTATAATAAGCCCTGCTTCACAATTGTTGAAGTTTTGCAGCCTATATTTTAATACTGAAATTTGGCACGGCGCGCGGCGATAGTATATAAGCTATATTAACATCATCGTTAGTCCGTGTATACGTCCACTGCTGAACAAGGGCCTCCTTCCATAGAGGGTGTTGCCATAGTCACCACAATTGGCTGGTAAACTTGAGCTAATAGATGCTGGTCAGCAGCAGCTGACCCTTAGTTGCCTCTTACGGTGCACAAGAAAACATGGCATAGACTATTCTAAGTCGGAAAGCATAAGGTTCATTTTATTTCTATTGACGTCAGCTAAGTGACTCAGTAGTTACGGCTTTTGAGACCCCTTGTTCCTTGACCTTTCTTCTAGGTTCCATTCTCATCTGGAACAACTATTTCGGTGAACCACATATAGTTCTGATTCTGTTGTTAGAAGAAAAAATATGACGATTCCAAAGAAATGTAATTATTTTTACGGAATTAATGAATTTTGAATTTGTTCTGAGTCTGGGTGTTCTTTGCGGCCATGGTTTGAGTATTTTTAAATCCCCGCGACACTGGGATTTATTTCCCTAGTACGGGAGTTTCATTATTACCCAGACATCCATTCTAACATTAAATTTGTAACTGTATAGCGCCAACATACCTCTTGATTACAATTAACCGCGTCTAGTGTCCAATACCAATTAATTTTAATTGATTACCGGTGCGACATGATGGCGAGTAGGGCACCGATTCTGCTGTTGAAAACGCTTTGACGTATCGCAAAGAACCCTCCTTTGCGATTCGTCAAAGCGTTTTCAAGAGACGATTTTAGGTTTTAGATTCTCGCGCGCGGTTCCACCCGCGTTACTCCCGTGCCCGTGTAAACGACATAATAAAATATAGTATACTTTTTTTTTCCGCTTGGAAATGCATTTTCGCATTCCGCGAAATTGCCGCTGCAGCGTATCCGCACGCTGGCGGTGGGATATGTGGGACTCACCCTCTCCATAGCGGTGGTATGCTAAGTCATACCACGAGGAGAGGACCCTACACCACTAAAACCCCCCGGACACTCCTTCGATCCGTCGTTGCTCGCCAACGACGGCTGGGTACGCACGAAGCAATCCGGCCCATGGCTTTAGCCTTCCTAGATAAATGAACTATGTAACACGACAAGATTTTTTTTAAATGGACCAGTATTTTCTGAAATTAGTGCGTTCAAACAAACAAACTCTTTAGGTTTATATATTAGTATATAGATTTGGTATTCAGGCTGTGTTAAGTCACTGATGCACCATTTAATATTAAATAACTATTAGGTAGGTATTTCTTTAATTTATTGGTTTGACTGAATCTATACGTGTGTTACTTGTTCCCGTCACTAGTTATGAATATGTTTTTGTAAAGGTTTAAGCATAATATCAAATATGTTATAATCGTAAGGGATTATGAACCGAGCATCTCTGTCTCGTCTATAGTAAGTCATGTAACATAAATTAGTAGAATTGAGCCATACACCTGAGCTCCATTTGTCTCGGCACGTCAAACGTGACGGGTTATCTCACGTCACCGTTGAATTCCTCGTGTTTCAGTGAAATATGATGTGTGGGGGAGTCGTGGGGGTGGGAGGAAATATAGTATGGTTTGTAGGTGTCGTGTCAGCTTGCTTTTAACTGACTCCACTGAAATATTAGTATGACTTTTCTTTGTTTTAAAGATAAATCCAACATATACCTACTATATCATGAATATCCCGTGTTTATACACATCTATTTCTATATTGAAAACCTCCGTAGCGTAGTGGTATTTGGCTCGCTTTTAATCTCGGAGGGCGTGGATTCGATCCCCACGCCGGGCAAGAAATCTTTGTGTAAATTCTAAGAGTTCTTTCCGGGTCTGGTTGGTTGAGGGACTACCCTCCGTGCCTCGGTAAGCACGTTAAACCGTTGGTCCCGATTATTATAACATCATCTTTAACAAGCGTATATCAGCGAATGGGCAGCAGCGTTTCCCTGTGTATTACAACATAATACTGCGGTCACTAATCCGCCTGCCAAGCGTGGTGACTATGGCAAACCCCTCCCCCGGGAGGAGGCTCATGTTCAGCAGTGGACGTTATATGGGCTGATGATGATGATGATGATGATGATGTTTGAAAATCGATTGTTTGTAAGGCAGACAATATGTAAATCTTAGGGAGCTTTTTTGGGAACTATGTACAATTTAGTCGTACTTTATCCTTGATTATCTATAGATATTGATTAGTGTTTAATGATTTGACCTTGTGTATTGTTCATATATAATTCAGCGTGCAGTATTGCAACACGTTTCTGCGAACAACATAATCGATTTTAGTTGCGGTTCTAAAATTTAAATAGATATGTGTAATTTTGGCAGTCGGTATGATATCTAGCTAGTCTATTTATATTATAAAGTGGTAAAGTATGTGAATTGTTTGTGAGGTTAGGGAGTATCTCACAGGGAGGGGGGCAACCATTGCCCCTCCCGAAAGGAGTCTCTGCGAAGACAGTGACGCACGGCGGTGGTCCTGGTTGTAGATCTTTCGAGATCCCATCATCGTCTCATCATCATCGGTCATAGTCGCCAGCGTTGAGGCTGGCTAGCGTGATGGTTTAAGTGGGTAAACGGATGCCCCAGCTTGCTAGCTACTACATAGAGCCGGGTTCAAGTGAAGGAGTCCCACATGCTCCCAAAGTGTTTTATCAAGGCGGCGGGAAGTCTTTAAAAAATTTCACCACGTAAAAAGGGGGTATGGGGTATCTCTGGATATACTGAACCGATTTTGCAAATTCTCTTACCAAAGAAAAGCCGCATATTTGTGAGTGTCAAAGGCCATATTTTAAGTCAAGGTTTCCAAGGGACGGGATCTATGCGGGAACCGAACTGAAACCGTGCGGGACAGCTATAAGTTAATCAATTTGACTTTGTTGAGCTTTACACAATTTCCTTGCTTGGATATGTAGTGGTGTAGGTATTACACTAGCTTCACGTCTGCAATGTTCAGTCCCACTCGTCCAAAAATCTTTATTTTACGAAAGTTACTTAGTTTTTTCTATTCTGTTTTTTTTTGTCTTTATGATACTCCAAAACATTGTTACTAAGATATTTTTTTGTCTGTTTCAGGTACGTATTCAAGTGTATAATTACGAGGGACATCAACCGAGTCATATTGTTCAAAGGTATATTAAAATATAATAAAAGGCGATCATAGTAGGTATTCAGTCTTATCTTTTGGTAAGATATTATCAATAGCAATATATGCGTCATCCTTATTAAAATTATTACAATTAGTTTAGCACAAAAAGCTGCTAGACTGGGCTGCCCTGCTTATTGTACTTGCAGTAATCGTCATTTTTGGGATCTGCAATTGAAACGCCGTACTTGCACAAAAATGACAAGTACGGCGTTTCTCGTTAAATAAAAACCATGTTTCTAACAAAAAATATATGACTTTAATTTTTTTATGTACCTATAGATTAGGGTCCTGAAATGTCATTTTCGCAAAATATTGAAAAAACCCAAAAATAACGATTACTGCAAGTAGGTACAATAAGCAGGGCAGTGGGGTACCTTCAACTTACAAATTGCCACATCCAAATAATATTATTGAGTAATGTTGATGAGTAGGTAAGGTCTCCAGGGTATTAAATGAGTTCCGTATGGATAAGCTATATCTTTTATATTGCAAGCTTTCATAAGCTAACCGCAGAAGATTGATTGGACCGTATGTTTCTCCGCCAAAATTATAACAAAGAAAAATAGAACAGACAAATAAAAAAACTTCCTAATCTTTGAAATAATATAATTAAAACTAAATCGATAAAAACGTTTCAGCAATAGACGTAACGTATACAGGTACATGGAATGCTCCGTAAGCATTGCCTTTTTATTATAAATTGAGCTGTATCATAATATCAGTCAACTCATACCATATTAGTTACTGGCCTGAGTCTATTTATATAGGACAAGTTTCCAGCTCATAACTACCCGTAGCTTGTCCGCTGGAGGTGCCCACACATTCGTCACCCGATGTGATAGAGGGTTTTAACCCGTTCTGAGGTCAGGTTGTATGTTTGCTAGTGTTTCATGACCAAAAACTTTTAAAGGATAATCTTGCTTGTGATTACATTTGACTTGTTTTAGTAATTTTGTATGAAAGAGTAACAAATCTTTTTACATTAATAATATGTATTTTTGGCATCACCGGTTGCCTACGAACGCTTTCAATCCAAGAGGTATCCATCACGCATACTCATTATAGGTTTATGGGATGTGCAGGTATAATAATAAAATAATTCATACTATTTGAGGAACCTAACAATTTTTTAATAGTATTAGTGTCTAATTAACGATGTCACCAAATACAAATTCCATTGACACTATGAAAGTCAAGTAGATCGTAAATCCTTGCATAAAGAACAATTATCAACGATGCGGGTTCGATGTAGGTCAGTGACAATGCGTTTGCGCAACCACAGCTGTGCATTTCCTCAACGATGTCAAACAAACGGTAATCGATGCCAAAGGTGAACATAAAAACACAGGTTATGTGTTTGTGAGTTTTTCGTGTCATTGATTTATGTTTACAATAATCGGCCAAATATATTAACTAATATATAGTTGGTTTAAATATATAAAATGGCCTTCAAATTCTTGTAACGTTATAAAAGCGAAAGTGTGTGAGGATGCATATTATAAACGTATGTTTAAAATAGTTTCAGATTAAATTTGGCGGCAAAAATATTATAAAATGGAAAAAATATTGCTTGTCTATTAGAGTTTAGGGCAGTTGTCCTACGCTGATATAACAGTTCTTTCACTTCGTCCCCCAACATTTTTGTCCCATGGGATAAGACATAGAATTTGAATAGTTTCCTCACATGATGATGGGACAAAAGAAAAAAAAGTCTCGAGGGACGAGCAGTGAACTCGTTGATAAAACTGCGAGACGTAGTTTGTAAACTTTGTTAGCTATAAATACTAACATATAATTTAGCTTGTAATATTATTACGCACTAGCTGCTGCGCCCCGCGGTTTTACCTGCGTTACTCTGCTTCAGTGGGTCGGAGCGTGATTTTTTTGTAGCCTATATGTTAATCAAGCTTTTAAACTAACCCTGTGAAAATTTTCAGCCAAATCCATTCGGTAGTTTTTGCGTGAAACACAAAACAAACATCCATCCATCCATACTTACAAACTTTACTGTACGCATAATACATTTATTCTCACATATCGTGAATAGGAGCCATGCAAGTGGAAACACGCCGTGAGCCTATGTATCTTATTGATATTCCTGTTAAAAAGGTTCTAGTATTCTAAGAGGATTTTTGTAGAAACTACAAGTAACAACGGGCAATGAACTATTTTTATTTTGTGTTATTGGGTGAAACTGCGCGGTAGATACAGCTATAAAACACGACGCGGGTTCGTTGATTTGTTTATACCTAAACATCACCTGCTCTACGAAGCGTATACTTATGAATACCATTGCACCGGCCCACAAATAATATTCATGATACTAAATTCAGTATGGGAATACTTGCTTCTCAAGTTATGTGCTCAAAGTGTATGGGACTCAATTATTTATGTAGCCTGTCCCTGAAATATTTGCGTGTGTTGCATCATTAGTTGCTCTGTCAAGAACGGGCCTATACAAATTATTCGCGCGAATTCCTCGCAGAGATGTGTAGGGCTACCAGTTGGTCTAACTGAAGTTATCGATTATCTATAGATGTATATGTAAATTAATCCCTTTTTTCCTTGGTCACGGATCACGCGTGAACGGCTTGACCGATTTTGCTAATAAATTTTTGTTGTGTTTGTTACTTATTATCAGGATAAGGTTCTTACAAAAGAAAACTTAGCGCTTTTGACAATATAAGCTTTTTTAATGTAAACTTTTAAATAACATTAACATAATGCGTGCTGCTCTTAGTGCACATCACAGTTATTTCAGTGCTATGACGCCTAATATTCTATATTATGAAACTTAACTTTTAAAGTTCAATTTCATATAGAATTTTAGTTAAGACAGGACAACGTCTGTCTGGTCAGCCAGCATTTTTATAATTTTTCATACACGCACTTCGAATATGATATTGTTCCATTTTTTTCGTAATCGCAAAACGTCAGGAACGTGACGAGCAATGTTGCGTTTCCATGGTAACACGACAATGCTTGTCGCTGGTTATTGGTAATTTTTCATTTCCAGCTACGGAACGATATCTGCTAGCTGTCGCGTTGCTACGGGAAGATACAAAATAGGCCAGGGCTTTTGTAGCCCAGTTTTCCTGTGTAGGATGTTATTTTTTTATTATAAAAATCAATACACCAACGGTAAGTTAGTGGATTTTAAGCCATTCTCTACAACTAGACATTATAAGTTGCGCCCCGCGGATTGGGTATGAGTGGGTCGTAGGGTAATGCATTGTAGCCTATATATAAATCCAGTTTATAAACTATCCCCGTGCAATTTTAGTACAATCCGTTTAGTAGTTTTTGCGTGAAAGAGTAACAAACATCCATCATCACATACTTTCGCATTTATAATATTACTCAATAATTAAATTGTTCAAAATTAATTGCTTCATTCAAATAAATCAATAATTTATTATTAACTGGAAATTAGAATTCCATATAAAATAACATATTTGTATTATTCAATTCAATTCAATTCAAAACATTTATTTCAGACTTTTCGGTCCATAGTGTTAGTAGTACATCAAGATGACTTAAAAGCTAATATGTTAGTAATTTACAAATACAAAAAATAGGAGAAGAGATAAAACGCCAGTCAGCCTACAATATGTGCAGCCCAATCCAATGCCTCCAAATTGGACTCTGGATGTAGTCTGCAATTACCCTCAGGTAGCTGCTGGGACTGCCTCTCACCCTTCGCATCAGCGATGCTGCCCTCTTACGCATAATGGCGTGAAAGCCGTCCACTTGTGCTTCAGCAAACATCGCTGACGCACTGCAGTAGCGAGACAATCCCATCAGCAACCTGAAAGCATTGTTATACTGGACCCACAGGGCACCTACCTTTTCTGTGGGAGCTTCTTAATTAAATATAGCCTATGTGATCCGGGGATAGTGTACCGTCCCAAAAGTGAAAGAACTTTTCAAATCGGTCATATAGTTTTGCAGTTTATTCAATACAAACAAATAGTCAAATCTTTCCTCTTATAATTTTAAATAGTTTTTAGAAGTTTTAATTTGATAATAGAATGAGAAATCATGATTATAACTTCAAAAAAAAGAAGCAAAGAACAATTTAATTTACTTTAATAAATCATTCGTTTTTATACAGAATGAGACCAAACTATGGCATTTTTTTAGTCTCGAAAAATATTAATTAAAAAAAGATAATTAAGCTTTTTGCGCGCGCTTTCACTCGCTACAGTTTCTATGGAAATTTCTTAATTAAATAGTATATGTTATTCCTGGATAATGAAGCGAATGAAGGTGAAACAATTTTTGAAATCGGTACAGTAGTTTCGGAGTATAATATTAGTTCAGATTAGACTCAGTAAGATCTAAGTGATGATATATTTTATACTTTGCACATTCAAGTGCCGACACGAATTCTCGGTTTTGTTTCTTTGAACGGTTTTAATTAGCTTGACTCAATTTGTTTGTTTCAATGTTGCAATCAATGTTTCGTTTACTTCTAATTATGCAATACCTACTTATTATTACTAACTTATGATTATACTACCGTCCTCTGTGAATAGTTTTTTGTTACAAATACGAATATTAAGACGATATCACATAGGAATGTGGACATGGCGAGCACAATATTCACTGTCAAAGCTCATTAAACAATATTCATATTAATTTTAGTGTGTCTGTTATTCAATAGATGGCGTTAATTCGATAGAACTATGAGTCGCAAGCGGTATGTTCACTTCGTTTGACAGTTTCGTTTGACAGAATCTAGAACAGTACAAATGTTTTGAACAAATGCTGGTAAAATAAAATCAATAGACCATTGATTTTATTTTACCAGCATTTGTTCAAAACATTTGTACTGTTCTAGATTCTGTGGTTCTTCTCGAGAAGATAGGTCAGCTTTGTAGTTAACAACAAAGATAAATTATTAGAACCATAACTGACACACATGCTTGATCAATTTATCTCTTAATTTGAAACTGAGTTCATCATTTTTAAACCTAATCAGATAAAAGGTAAAATGTAAGTAAGTTAAGTTAAGTATTAATTAAGTGAGTTGGCAACCCAAGTGCATCGTCCCCAATGATCTGCTCTGAACTGTGCCATGTAAGGGTTATGCGACAGAACTAGTTCCACAGCAACAAGATAGAAGTGCAAGCCTCGGGTAATCATTACTATGTCCCAGCTATTTATAGCTCTAGTGATATAATATCGTTGGATATCAACCGGTTTCTTGGAATATGTGGAGCATCTGGAATGTCGTCTTGTACTCTCTCACGATCGTTGGGAAAAGCCCGTGAGATTAGCAAACATCACTGCTTATATTTACTCTTATATAAATGCGCTTAACATATTATTATGTACTAGAGACCGGCCCCGGCTCTGCACGGGTTGTAAATGTAATTAACACAAGCTCCGTAAGCGGCCCTAGTCCAGTGGTTAGGAGCGTTGGACTTGGGGTCTTGTGGTTGCCTGCTCGATGCCTACCCATGCCTACCCATTGCACTACTGGACCCACTCGTAAAAAGCATTTTAGCGTTGCACGAGGGGTTAACTAGAATAGTAGTAGACTGCAAAACTCTGCTAGTAATTCTTAATATTATATTATTTTATTTGAATCCGCGGAGAATCCCAAGAGGCGCAAATATACCGTAGTACCCTTGATAGTGGTTATGTATTTGTGCCTTTTGGTGTCGAAACATTGGGGCCGTGGGGACCGGGAGCCAAATTAATTTATAAATACCTCGCAGCGGCCCTCTTAAGTGCGGCACGTTCTCCGAGTGCTGGTTTCTACTTTGCACAGCAGGTAAGCATTGCCATTCAACGGGATAATGCTGCCAGCATTCTGGGAACCTTGCCAAGTAGAATAGAGTATTTTATAAGTTAATTTTATTTTTTATTAGTTACTTTTAGTTATGTATTTTATTCATGTTTGTTGATTTAAAAATTATATTCCTCACATAAGAATGACAAGTTGAATATAAAAAATAAAGACTGTGTTGTCATAATAAATATAAAGGAGAAGGGGACTTCTGGGCCTGATAGTAATAAGCTGAGGTATGGCTTAAAAAAAGCTTAAATTTTTGTTTATCATACTGTGAAAAATTAATTCAATTTACAATCTGGGACATGAAAAATCCAATAATTAAGTTTGGATTACGAAGTAATTGGTATATCGATTCAATTGTAATCGATTAACGTACGTAAGCATTTTCGTAAATAGTATGAACTCTGTAAGTTCATACTATTTACGAAAATGCTTACACCAGATGATTTATTTAATTAAAATAATTAAATCTATTAGAATTAGAGTATTAAGAGTTTAAACTAATTAAATATCTACAAAATTAATAATAATCCATGCACATTTACTAATCGATTATTGTATTTTATCTGTGCTAACTCTGACTTGGAGCCAAAAGCTCTAAGAAGGGAGCGAGAAGAAAAAAAATACTCTGACTTGACATGCAATCATGCATGACATGACATCGATCGACACTCGTTTCGTATCGTCTATGCGTGTGCGTTTTGAGTGTATTTATTTTCCTCCCACACTTTTATTGATATTTTCCTCGACCCGGCTTTCTTACGGACCTCTGATCTTCCTCCTTCTACGACCTTTGCCTTGCTACCAGACACGGAGAACCCCGCTTAAACGTTGAACTTGGACTTGTTATTTTGGATTCGACGAACGGCCTACCGATTGGATATTGATCGATATCATGGATCGTTGTATAAATTGTGGCATAGCGACAAGTCGCTGCAATACACGAGGGCATCGAGCTTGTTCGTTTGTTCTCTAGAACGCTACAGAGGAACAAACATAAATACATACAAATATACACACGTATATGATAAAACCATTACCATCCTTCGGCAGTCGGGTAAAAAATGACAATCTCACTTCAAAAATCGGGTATATGTACAGATTGTTACGTAACCTCACTTTTATTGCAAAATTTTCAGTGATTGTTTGTTAATATAGTCGCTATCAATTGACACCAATTTCAACTTTTTACATCCAGGCCCAAAGTTGTATGGAAGCGTATCCATCTCCTTTATATTATAGTAATAAGTTAAAAAAATATATATACTTCCTTTTTCAAGAATCACCATCTCGCTTTAAGTTTCGGAGGTCGTGGATTCGCAAGCAAATAAATTTAATTCCGAGTCTGGTTGGACTTTATGCCTGCAAAAGCACGTTAAGTATAGTATTGTTTATAATAAATAAATAATATAATCTATGACAGTCATATACTGTGGCCTGCAGCTACCAACTAGCTTGGCAAGCGTGGTGACTATGGCAAAATCACATTAGAGATAGACCATGTTAAATAGTGTATGTCATATGGGCTGACTTGATGGATTTTCACAAATAAAACATCAGTCTGTACTTAACATTAAATAGTTAAAAGTCAAAACACAAATAAAAAGGATTATATTTATTTTAAATTTTGAGACAAAAGGGAAATTTTACATGGGAAAATTGTTGTTGGCGAACGTGTACAAGTGCTACCAACATATCGAACGGTTCTCAAATTCGGATTCCCGCTGGGACTTTGCAAATTACTAAATGGCAAGCCTGAATTGAATTTCCGTCGCGTGGTAAGCCTAGGCGTTAAAAATACCCTTGTACCGTTAGCATACAAGACGATTTCCTCATATTAATATTTATTGTTAATTATCTGCTCCCGTGCATCGTTATAGACTTACGTACGAGTAAGGTTGTTTTACTATGCTAATCAAGATTGTAAGTCTTAAGAGGATCGTATAGAACTTTTATCTTTGGAATACTAACGTTGTAAATAGGTTGTTTTCAACTGGCTATCCATCGTTGTCACTCATCTATATAAAATACACTCTTACATACAAACGTCATGATGTACAATTAAACCGCCTTCATGAAGTTTTTTATCGATAGGTAAAAACTGAATGAATACTTTTAGTGACCTACATTTGATAGCGTCCTTTTGAAGTTCTTCACTATTTGCTTAATTTGCAAACATAAATTCCCTGTTTCAAGCATTTACTTCAAAAGCATTATCTTTAATACAAACAATCGGAACAATAAAAAAGTCCATTTATATAATGGCGCTAACAATTTATTTTTTTTGTCATCCCTCCCCTATCTCGAATTCAAAGAAAAAGTTGCGAAACTAAAATTTTCTTGTTAAAGAAAATTATGCTTTATCTAGTTGAGACAAGCTATAATTTTCTGCACCTCAAGAGGTTTCTTGCGCTTTTTTTCTTTAAGACGTAGTTTTCTCCGCAACTCCTCAATTATTGGGTTTTATTTCTCGTGGTTGTTTGCTTCGTTGTTTTCAACATTTTCATGATCGTCAATTTGTTAGACATGATTGACTTAAAATGCTTCCAAATTGTTTGTCAATTAAGTAAATTAATTGGAAGTGAGGCAAAATTGGCAGATATTCTGCAGTTTACGATTTTCTGTTTTATTTAGACAAATCTAAAAATCTAGGAATATTTAGTGTTCGGGTCGGTGTGTCAAGATTTTTTTGAATACTAGCTTCCTGCGCGTGTTTTACCCGCGTAAATCACATTCCCATAAAAACTTCATAGTTAAATAAAGCCTATAACCTTCCTCGATAAATGGGCTATCTGAAACTATACGAATTTTTAGAATCGGACCAGTAGTTCCTGAGATTAGCGCGTTCAAGCAAACAAACAAACTCTCCAGCTTTATAAATTAGTATAGATAGATACGGCAGGCTTTTACATTGCAATGACGAGCAGGGGTCTTCAAACTTTGAAGCCTTAGGGCCATAATGGTATTTTCAGCACGCTTCAAGGGCCAAAACAGATTATTTTTTCTGCCCTTATCTATATTCGTATTTCTAGCAATAGTAGCAACAATAAAACATTGGCTGTCGCGGGCCAGTTTGATGACACTGGCAGGCCGGATTTAGCCCGCGGGCCGTAGTTTGGAGACCCCTGATCTAGAGGGTTGGAGCTCAGCTCGCCTTTATGTCCGGTGAAGAAGCAAAAGCCTCGAGGCTAACTATATATGTCCGTCCGAAAAAAAGGTTAAGGACATTTAAGCCTCCTATTTGTTTAATTTGTAGACGGTACCTAAAATTTACAAAAGATAAAAAACTTTGTATATATCGTAAAACTCGTTATTAGATAACGGAACAAAATTCCTTATAATATTATAGTGCTTTTAGTATTTTTTGTGCATAATAATGCAGATGACACGTGATCTAGGCGCTTCTTTATTATAAATGACTAATTATATATGCATATACTTATGTTAATGACATTCTGACACACAAAATTGTTATTGGTTTGTTTATTAATGTAACTGTTTTTATGTGTCGAACACGCAACAAATAGTCCAGGGACCAGAGTAATACGTTCTTTATATATTATTTGACCGTCACGATGTGTCGGTACTTCTCCATTCAGTTTTTGAAACGAATTATAAGAAAACACTACATGTGTGACAACCTCCGTAGCGTAGCGGTGATTGGCTCACTTTAAATCTCGGAGGTCGTGGGTTCGATCCCCACACCGGACTTTGTGTAAATTCTAAGATTTCTTTCCGGGTCTGGTTGGTTAAGGTACTACCCTCCGTGCCTCGGAAAGCAAGTTAAGCCGTTGGTCCCGATTGTTATAACATCATCTATAATAATCGTATATCAAGCAACGGGCAGCAGCGTTACAACATATCACCAACCTGCAGCCTGTTAAGCGTGGTGACTATGGCAAATACCCTCCCTCGGGAGGAGGCCCATGTTCAGCAGTGGATGTTATACGGGCTGATAATGATGTCTATGTGTACACATGGACTTCGGCTTTATGTTCGGCGGTAGAGGGGAGGTTGGGGCTGTGTTTCTACGACCTATGTGCAAGCTAGCGGAGAGGTTTTGCACCTCTCAGCTTACTCGCACGACTGAGTAACAAAGCTGTGAAACTGTAAAAGGAGAACGCTTACATAAAGTTGCGTCTCTAAAGATGTGTTAGGCCACTGAGTGGCGCCAGCATGCGAAATGATGCACAGATGAGCAGTTACCAAACACCGTCTCCAATAGCACATATCTCTCAAGCACATCGTTTACACACATAGGTATCTCCTGTTTTTGCACAGCTAAGGAGTTGCGCTGAGCAAGGCAAAATAAATTAAACTCTTTTATTGGTTTATAAAAAAAATATCCCTCGCAAAGCATTTTACATATATTTGGTAGCTTTACAAACAATTTTCCAAAATAATACTCCCATGCAAACCTATTTAGTTATGCTCTGGTATGCAAGCACAACAGGCGATGACTAACGCCACACAGAACTGGTAAACTAGTGACTACGATGAAACGGTTGAGGAAACGTATCATACGTTAATTTTGTTTAATGTCGTAGTCGGTAAAACCCGTAGCCGCAAGTAACCGATAACTTTCAATGAAATACTAAAAACTAATAGAATACTGTCGTAATTGATGTACTAAGTAACCACAAGTAATATTGAACTTATTGTTTCAAATATGTATTTAAAATACTCACTAACCAAACTAAAGTATGATACAGTTTTTATGAGTTAGGTATTTATTAATATTGTGTGTCCATAAAAGCTTTAAAAGAATTGAATATTAAAGTATAAGTGAACAAATTTAAAGCCATTTTTAAATTTGACTCGCAGTAAAACGTATTGTCCAAGACCTTATGTAGCAAAAGCCTTTAAAGTAACTACATATTTTATGGTAGGTATACTACGTTTGCAAGCAAAAGTATATTAAAGATTAACTTATCCTTTTCAAACCAACATTTTATGATGTACTAGCTGCGCCCCGTGTTACTCTGCTCCAGTGGGTCGGAGCGTGATGTTTTGTAGCCTCTATGTTAATCCAGCGTAAAACCTATTCCGGTGCAAAATTTCAGCCAATTCCGTTCAGTAGTTTTGGCGTAAAAGAGTAACAACATCAACATCCATCCATCCATATCCATACATACAAACTTTCGCGTTTATAATATTAGTAGGATAGGTAGTACCGTTATGTAGCCTTATAAATAGCCATAATACAAATATAACACAGTATTTATTAACACTACGACTTATTATTTATCGACCTGATAAGATAATTAAAGAGTAATTATTTACCCACATATTTAAGTTTTTACCCCGAAATCTTGTTCGATTGCACAACTGAGTGTATTAGTCTTTATGATACGTAGATGCGTCATCCATTTAGTTATTAAGAAACCTGTTATTAACTTTCAACAAGAATTGCAACATGTTTGTCTGTTTATTAGCACAAAGCAAAACAAAGACTATACCAAGAAGCAACCGTCCTTTGCCGAGGTCTAAGTCCCATAGGTGGTGCCCCCTTGCTTAGTTTGTAGTGTTTAACTTGTTAAGGCTAGACTACTGATAATCTTTATGCCCGGTGAAGTAAGTTAAGTCTCGTAGCAAAGTACATATAATAATGTCCGTTTGAAAAAAACTTTTCCAAGACCAAAAGTAAAAATTGAGTGTCCAAGCAAAAAATGTACCGTAACTCAGAATTGCAAATCTGCAAAAATCAATCGGCGCCATCTTTCAACTCAGTTATGTGAGTTGGCGCCAAAACCACTACATAACTTTGTTTTTTTTTCTTTAATTTATTGGGTCAACGGCCTGCAATACAACATTCCACCAATAAGCATTTAGGTGGCTCACAAATAAGTGCTAAATATAACAAAACAAGATTTAAACTGCGTGTAATGTCTTCCAATAATCATAACGATGATCAATAAAAAGTAAATAACCACATCTGATTTTAAATAAGCAATGAAATAATCGATACTAAAGGCAATGTTTTGTAATTCAATCGAAAAAATGTTATAGTCTATTATAATCGAATATTTTTCCTTCTTATTGCGGTATTAGCAGTAATTACAGTGGTAAATGAAAGTTGCATAATTTATGTGCATCACTTAGCATTATTGTTCTATCTCGGAGATAAGTTCAATTGTGTAAGTATTATATAAGTAATCGACAACCGGGTTCTTTACACTCTAGTGAATTCAAAAACGAAATTGATAATAATATATCGGAAGGAAAAGTAATGAAAAGTATTTCACGCACACTTTACGATGGCGGCATTTCGCGCTATTTTTACAATTAGTAAATTATATGAACTATCGGATACTTTGTGGGTATTATACATATCCGTAGTAGCATTTTGAATTGTCCAAACAAACTTTAATATGAGTCCCAATCGCCAGCGGCCACCCTGAGCCGAGGATCAACCTCCACAGGGGGAAATTTCTTGCGCAGGTTGCTTAGTTTGTAGTGTTTAAATTTATCGAGGCTGCAACACTCCTCGCCTTTGTGCCCGGTAAAGTAGCAAAAGCCTCGTGATTGACTACTGGTCAGTCAGAAAAAATACGTCTCCGACCTTTATTTAGGAATTTGATTTAAAAAATCCTTTCTTCTGTCTAAAAGTATTCTAAAGAATAGACCTGATATAATAAATAAAAAGGTTTGATATAAAGGAATATTTTTCAACTAATATTATGCATTGTCTGTAAAGTCAATCAGTACTGTTTCATAAACAAAGAAGCGCTATATCAGTAACATAGTATTTTTATTGACAGTGAAGTGAAGTGAGTTGTGTGCGCATAATAGTGCCGTTGTCACTGCACTTGTCAAGTGTTATTAATTCCTAGAAGATGCATTTGGATAAATAATACAATAAAAACACCAATATTCACGTACATAGATTTGTACTAGTTCATTTATAGAAGTAGTATACTGTATAGTAGTATTTATAGTCTATACTTCTATAAATAAACTGGTATATGGGCCTCCTCCCGAGGGCGGGTATTTGCCATAGTCACCACGCGGGTTGGTGACCGCAGTTTAATGTTGTACCATACAAGGAAACGCTGCTGCCCGTTCCTTGATATACGATTATTATAGATGATGTTATAACAATTAGGACCAACGGCTTAACGTGCTTTCCGAGGCACGGAGGGTAGACCCTCAACCATCCAGGCCCGGAAAGAAATCTTAGAATTTACACAAAGATTTCCTGACCGGCGTAGAGATCGAACCCACGACCTCCGAGATTTAAAGTGAGCCAAATACCGCTACGCTACGGAGGTTAGGAGGTTAAAGAATACATAATAACATAAAAACTATATTTCTAGACTAACTTCCCCCAAATATCACCCGTAGCTAACGTCTCCGCCGGAACTTCATAATTACTTAAAACCTTCGTTACTATTGGATAATGTAGCTTTGTAAAAGATTTTTTGAAATTGGTCCAGTAGTTTTGGACTTTGAAGCCAACTCAATGCATACAAACAATCTGATCGCAATTCATGATAATAATATGACCGACACCTACTTACGTGCTATCCGAGACACAAAGTGTATTCCTGCAATCTATCAGACACGGAAAACAATATCTTTAATATTTTATTGATTTTATTTAGCGAGAAGCGAACACGCAGCTCACTGCATAAATTTAAACATAAATTAAAAGTAAATGTATAACAATTAGTTACGGGCATTCGGAAACACACTGTGTCTATTATGATATGTTTATATAAGAATATGTTGTTCAATCACTTCAAGTTGTGTTGATTCAGGTTGTTGTTGACAACTGGTGTAAGACCTTGGAGTCTACAGGATTAGTAGACAGACCTAGATTTATTGAAGAGGGTATGTATGCAACAGACAGTAGAATTGTTTCACAATTTAGCAGATAAATCGCATTACGACGATATGTCGCGTTGCCATAACAGTTTATGTCAAGTTGCCAAAACCAATATGGTTTTGGTTATGACAACGTACAAAAATGTCGCGTTGTAGTGTCGCGACATTCTTTGACGTTTTGCGATTAATCTGCGAAATCGTTGTCGCATTATTAGCATTGCCCTTGAGGTTAACCCAATTTACAATTATTTGAACCTGAAAGATGCGTATTTTTATAGGTTAAATTGAGTTCTGTGACCATAATATCTTACTTTGAAGTTTAGAGTCCTTTCTGGGCCTTTTCAAAGGATTCTTCGTACTTTTACTAAAATATAACAAGACACTTATGGAGGTACTAAAATTATTAATCACTTTATTGACGATTATCAACTGTTCTGTCTATCAACTGTTAACCAAAGTAGAATTCAT
Source organism: Nycteola revayana (assembly GCA_947037095.2). Classification (NCBI taxonomy): domain Eukaryota; kingdom Metazoa; phylum Arthropoda; class Insecta; order Lepidoptera; family Nolidae; genus Nycteola; species Nycteola revayana. The sequence goes on along the minus strand of OX344851.2, from coordinate 15,658,886 downwards.
TATTATTATATGCAAAACTTCCATTTACCAATTTGTAAAAGACGGCTTTTTCCCAATAATCTCAACTTAGAACCAACAATTTAAAATAACGAAATTTTTTGAGCATTATAAAATATATAAAATGTAACATTTTAATATTATTAATATCATTTATTTAAGGAAGAAGTAAATTTTCTCAATCGTCTTCAATTATCATATTACTAAAGCTCAGAAGCATACGGTTGTAAGTGTACGTCAGAAACATTCGTCGTATGTGCCTTTGTCGTAAACTGGCACTTACGACCAAATTCGAAGTACAGTAGATATCCGTCCTTATGTTTCTGAAGTCTAGAATTTAGTGTTCTAAATATATCTCATTACTACTTAGCAACATGGCCGGGGCCCATCGACTTCCGCGGTTCCCAGGACATTTTTCTCACGAGGATGATAAGATGAATTATCCTATTGAGGGTAACAATTGTCGGTCGTCCACCCAACCGAGATGCTGGGTCACTGGCACGGACGCTGCGGCTTGAGAATGGATGGGAGACGATAAAGATTATTCGGTCCGTTAGATCCGTTGCTGATTTATTTTTATTATTTTCGGGAGTAATAAATTGGGTTAGGATAAGAGAGGTGATTTGGGAAGAAATGTTGGCAACATTCTTTAAAGGCGAGAAAGTATTGCCACATTTATTTCTTAAATTGAATACGTAAAATGGTGTTGTATTTAAGATGATGAACTCACGTATTTCTTAAATATACCAACTACTAGCTGCGCCCTGAAGTTTTACCCGCGTTACTGTGCTCCAGTGGGTCGGAGCATGACTTTTCTAGCCTATATGTTAATCCAGCTTTTAAGCTATCTCGGTGCAAATTTTCAGCCAAATCCGCTGTGTAGTTTTTGCGTGAAACAGTAACAAACATACATCCATGCAATCTGACAAACTTTCGCGTTTATAATATTAGTAGGATTATGCCCTACAAGCTCAATATTATAAAACCGCAGCAATTTATTTGATAGTAACGTGGAATTCGTGAATTATTTACCGTTTACGTCCACTGCTGAACATGGGCCTCCTCTTAACAGACCTTGGCAAGCCAGGATCGTTGAGGGATATTGCCATAATCACCACGCTTGGCAGACGGATTGGTGATCGCAGTAAGATGTAAACCTTGAGCCAATAGATGCTGCCGCCCATCTATCAGCCATATGTCCCTTAGTCGCCTTTTACGACACCCATGGGAGGACTTGAGGTGGTCTATTCTAAGCCGGAAACCACACGGCAAATTCTAAGCCGGAAACCACACGGCATATACGTGTCTCATTTGTATAATAAAAATTATTATTAACTAGATATTACATGTTAACTATTTATTCCTACAAAAAAAAGCAGTATTTAATTTAATTGACTTAGGCGTAACTAGGTACACTTCAGTACAGGTATATTTGGAGTTGTAGCTTTGATACGCGGAAATATAAGTTTATATCAAGATTTTCCTTGTAGCACCCCTTTGCAAAAGTTTCCTAGAAATACCTATATGGCGGTAGTTCTATAATGATTCAACTTCTCAACAAGGTTAGGTAAGTGTGTGGGTATTTCAATCTTTCTTAATAATTTCGTATGTGTGATTTCATGTTGATGACACTTATAACCAACCAGTCATAAATTGAATACTCCCGCGGTTTAACTCATGTTAGACTTCTATTTTGCTGTTGAGACAAACGGCTTAACGTGATGTGATAGAAACAATTGCCTCAGTACAGACGACAAGAAATTAATTCACGCAGAAACTATTATATCGGTCTCAAAGAGTATTCACCCTCGGCTCGCCGCCGTCCCGAACTTAGTAAGCAAAGTGCCTTCTGATACCCGACTAGACCTGAAGTCTGAGAAGCCCGCAAACTGGAACGTAGAGTGACAGTTGTATAAAACTCGCGTAAAAAACGAAATCCTTTAATCCTTCCGCCAGCGACTGCTCAGAACCGAGGTCCAAGTTCCACAGGCGGTGCCCTCTTACGCATGTTGTTGAGTTTGTAGTTTATAAATTTAATAAGCCTGGAGCCCAGCTTGTCTTTATGCCCGGTGAAGTAGCAAGTCTTGTGGCTAACTGTAAGCATGTACGTGCGACAAAAAAATGCCACCCAAGAGAGACATAGCTTAACCTGATATGATGGAAAGTAGTGACTCAATTAATCAGACTCTGAAATATTATACAAAACGTTATCCTTTTCCAAGGCTTAAGGCGACATACCTATTGGTTATTGAGGTTGACGTGTGGGAATCTACGGGTGTCAAATTGACACAGTTACTTTAACCTCTGAAGGGGTCATGTTCAAATGTTTGGTAGAGATCTGGGACATGCATTAAGGATTATTATATATTTATAATGTCACTCGTCGGTCAGTCGGGGAAGTGACTTGGTGATTGATTTGTGTTAGTTTGTAAGTAGAGCACTGGTCTGGTTTGGATTTAACTATCAATACTTATATATAAAGCTGAAGAGTTTGTTGGTTTGCTTGAACGCGCTAATCTCAGGAATTACTGGTCCGATTTAAAAACTTCTTTCAGTGTTAGATAGCCCATTTATTCAGGCAGGCTATAGGCTATATTTTATTATGTAGTTGCCACGGGAACGGGAGCTACGCGGGTAAATTCTGATAAAAATTATGCTTTACTACCCGTGCGACTCTGGGCGGGTCATTGGTTAGTAATAAACAGAGAACCTAACTTTAAACACAGCCACAGAAGGTACCTACAATACTTTAGACTCCAGTATTTGCGTGTTAATGACTAAGCCATTGATAGATTTGTTTGAATATAATTGCTTGTTTAACGGACGGCTGGCTCTGGCGGAGTTCAGTGCGAGCCGCAGTGTGGTGCGGGCGGTCACGCAGTTGTCGCTTAGACTGTACTTTGTTTTAATGTTTGTGGCTGTACTGATTTAAATCGACATTGTTGATTTAATTTATAGTTTTATTACCCGTAGAAATTATTTGAAGTGTTAAGTAATGTGTGATAGTTAATAATTAAGTTAACATTTTAAGTGGATTTTGTGGGGTTGCTTGGTGTGAATTAATTGTTAGATTTTGAACTATAGGTAAGTTTAATATTCTTTTAGTGGGATCTGCCAACATTATAAGATTGAGTAATTTATTAAGTTTTAGTGTGTGACGAATTTTCGGATAGACATTTTTTTGGCACAATTTTATTTATTTTTTATTATTACTTTTTTCTTTCTGTTTTTAAAAGCAATGGCCTGTGAGTAAATGTGTTGTAGGTAGATACTGACGGTCAATAAATAGGACTTAAATTAAATTTTCATGAAACTTAGATCTTGTATCATTAGAGACATGCAATGACGAACAAACAAGTTTTTATGCTCAATGATTTAAACAACAATCAATCAAATTATCCACGATTTTCTTATTATATATTTATAAATTCTCCATTTCATTTCAATGTTACGATAATTTAAACTGAATTAATTAATCTCATCTTTATAGCTTATAGTAAATACAATTAAATTACGTTATTGTTATTATTAATACGATAATAAAAGCAGCGGTTGGAAGTCCTAAAAGCTTTTTAGAAAATACTTATTGATTTTAGTTAATTAATATTCTGGATCTTGAGAATGTTCGATAAACAAGAAGCCATTAAAATCAATTACAATATAAATTAAAATTATAATAAATAACGTAATTGTCATCAATGTTTTATTTTATTATTATGTATGATGATTGATGACATTATATACTTTTTTTATTGATAAGCTTTTATTTTAGAGCGCCAACAGCCTTCCCGAGTGTGCCCTAACGTGAGTGCGAGAGATTAGGCAAAGATTTTAATAAAAAATATGTAAAAATACTTTTAGTTGTATATTTCAAGAAAAATAAATAATATTAAAGGAAGGACTTCTTACGATACAATATTAAAATAAAGTTACAGAATAAATAATTAAAACTAAGTAGGTATACTTACTAAATAAAAAATGCTTATAGTTTAAACTACCTACCAAAAATAAAAATAACTAACTGTTTTAAAGTATTAAAAAAACATTCATTGTTCTATAATAACATCTTTAGCAAACGAGTTTATTGAAGTACTTTTATAATGCGACGCGTGATCTAGGGGATGTCATTGTGGGTGAACGACCGGCGCCGGCGCAGGCGATTTGCGATGCGTCTGATATGTAATTTAGTTCAGTAAATGGTTACGACTGACTTCGACTTCTAGTAGTATTTTAAGAGAATACCTTATACTGTAAAATAAAGAAGAATGTCCTTCTTAAATTATCATCATCATCATCAGCCCGTACAACGTCCACTGCTGAACAAGGGCCTTCTCCCGAGGGAGAGTTTTGCCATAGTCACCACGCTTGGCAGGCGGATTGGTGACCACAGTATTATGTTGTAATACACAGGGAATCGCTGCTGCCCGTTCCCTGGTATACGTTTGTTATAGATGATGTTATAACAATCGGGACCAACGGCATAACGTGCTTTCCGAGGCACGGAGGGTAGTCCCTCAACCAACCAGACCCGGAAAGAAATCTTAGAATTTACACAAAGATTTCTTGTCCGGTGTGGGGATCGAACCCATGACCTACGGCTACGGCTACGGAGGTTGCCTTCTTCTTAAATCAAACGTAACAAACTTCAAAAATCTAGGAGGCTTATAAGAATATTTAAATATTTTTTGGTAACCTTGTCAAGTCGTATAGATTTATAGTTAGTTTTATTTTAAGCTTGCTTTTAAATTAATTTGAGTTACTTAAATTCGTACAAGTTGTATCCCGTAACTTCATCCGCGTAGATTTTTAAGAAATATTTGTGCAAATTTTAATGGTCCTAGACCCAGTCAGTCCGCTTGCGTGCTTTTATATTGGATGACTTTTTTACCGTCTTGAAAAAATAGGGCGTGATATGTATTTGAAATAAATGTGTCAGGCATAGCTATTTTACCTTTTTTTTTTAATGGCGAAGGGTGATTATCGTAAGTTACGCTATTTCGTTCACTCTTTTCATTCATATTTGATTGCGGCCTAGTATTAGCACCTATTTTAACAAACTTAACGTAACTACCTAATTAGGTACGCATTTCTATCGTTATGATTATCACTCGATGTCAGTAAAAAAAATAATTATAAAATAACTATGCCTTAGACATCTATTTCATATATCACGCCCTATTATTTTCAAGACGGTAAAAAAAGTCACCCAGTATATAAAGATCTTCAATATACTTACATACGAATATTAAGTTACGAGTTAATTTTTTATAATAAATACATATTAAATATAGGTCTCCGTCGCTTAGCGGTATTTGGTTTGTTTTAAATCTCGGAGGTCGTGGGTTCGATCCCCACCCCGGACTAGAAATCTTTGTGTAGATTCGAAGATTTCTTTTCGGGTCTGGTTGTCTGTGGGACTACCCTCCGTGAGACGGAAAGTCCGTTAAGCCGGTGGTCCTGATTGTTATAAAATCATATATAACAATTGTAAACCAGGGAATGGACAGCAGCGTTTCCTTGTATGTTACAACATAATACTGCGGTCACCAAACCACCTGCTAAGCGTGGTGACTATGGCAAAAACCCTCCCTCGGTAAGCCTTTGTTCAGCGGTGGACGTTGTACGGGCTGATTATGATGATGACGATGATGATAGGTCTTAGTCTAAAATACAATCGCATTCCTTACATAAAATTACGCATTAAACAAATATATTTTTTTAATTTGCCTCTACGTCATTTTTAGCATCTGATCAGCAAAGTGTGTTAGTTATTACACTTCGTATTCAATAGACATACATTTTTTCTACAAATAACTATATAATTGTAGTAACATTTTTTTTTATATTAATACCAGTTGTACTCATATGTCACATGCATGTTTTACGTATCACACAGGTGCTATGTACCTATGTAGTATACAAAAACACGTGTCGATTGAAATGCAACACATTTTATTGTATTTCTTTAATAGATCGATTGAAGTAACTATTATAATGTAATTGACATTCACGTACGTGTCATCAGTTATCACTATTTTTAGATAAAAATAATGTTTTATGTGAAATACGTGATGAGTGAGAGACAACCTCCGTAGCGTTGCGGTATTTGGCTCGCTTTAAGTCTCGGAGGTCGTGGGTTCGATTCCCACGCCGGACAAGAAATCTTTGTGTAAATTCTAAGATTTCTTTCCGGGTCTGGGTGGTTGAGGGACTACCCTCCGTGCCTCGGAAAGCACGTTAAGCCGTTGGTTCCGATTGTTATAACATCATCTCTAACAAGCGTGTATACCAGGGAACGGGCAGCAGCGTTTACCTGTGTATTACAACAAAATACTGCGGTCACCAATCCGCCTGCCAAGCGTGGTGACTATGGCAAATACCTGCCCTCGGGAGGAGGCCCATGTTCAGCAGTGGACGTTGTACGGGCTGATGATGATGATGATGATGACGTGTTGAGTTGTACCGGGGCTTTGGATGTAAATTGTATTATGATTTATCTAAATAAATATAGTTCTGATAGTGACATCTAGTTTAAAGTAATTAATACAGTAATTCATAGATATTTAACGCTTGTTTTTTATAATACTAGCGACCCGCCCCGGCGTCACACGGGTGCAATGCAGATGTATTATACATAAAAACCTTAATCTTGAATCATTCTACCTATTAAAAAAACACATTAAAATCCGTTGCGTAGTTGCAAAGATCTAAACATACATAGGTACAGACAGACAGCGGCAGCGACTTTGTTTTATACTATGTAGTGGTGGTGTCTATGCATATTCTGTCTATGCCCTTTTACCGTGTTTTAAAACAAAATACATTGATTCATTTTTGCAAGCAACGTGTATCATTTCATAATAATTGTAGTAGGTAATATACAGGGCTATTTTTTAAATGATTATAAGCAACTTGTACAATGGGACCAACCCTGAAATCGCGTATAATAATCAGTTGTTCTATACATTTATATTCACTTATGGTATGGAACAGCAGTTTTTTTTCCGCGATTCCAGCGTTGGTCTCATAGTAAAAGTTGTTTATAATCATTAGGTAGTACTTTTACCCCCTGAAAGGTTGTTAGTGTTTTAAAAATAACCCTGTATATATTGAACATTGGCTTCTTCGGGAATAGGGGTGAACAGCGTTCCAGACCCATTAAAAAGTAAAAACTACTAAGTACTTACACAAGGTTGCTTAATCCTTGTGTAAGTGAGGCTCAAAGGGTTGTCCCTGGCAAGGTTTGAGAAATGTTGACTTGCAAATTTTTAATGAAGTTAGACAAACTATCGCTCTACTTTATACTTAGCAGATATCTTGAACTTCGGGTCTACAAGGGTTTCGGACGCTTATTTATAAATATTCTGTTTCTTTTGTTACAGATCCCGAGGCGGCATGGCGTCGCCATTACATCTGGTGCCGCTATTGCTCTCTATCATCACTCTATGTAGAGCCGGTAAGTTGTTAATATAATACTCTTAATATTTATATGACTATATGTGTGAGTATAGAAGAGACGTCAATAGAGAAAAATCAAAGACATATACCTCAAATAATAGAAGCATGGCATAAAGATTATATTGATGATTTATATGAATATGTATAATAATATGCGATAGACACACTACTTAAAGATATGGATAAAAATATTGTAAACCTAAAAGTAATATTACTAGCTTAGGTCTAGCTTGCTGAGTTTTATTCTACTGAACCTCAAAACACTTGTTCTTGATACTTTGCTATCCGTAATTCGTTCCACTGAAACTTTCATGTATACTTGTGTGTACATAAATCAATAAATAATCCTCAAACGTCACCTTAAGACCTGTGGCATACCCTTTGATCGGTGGAAGGAGCTTCTTGAAACCGAGACAGATGGCGCGCTTCAATCCACGAAGCAATTGAATGCTTTAAAACAAATCATCTTGAAGACTTAGACAAGAAGCGACAGATACGCAAAAGTCGCCCAAAGCCTTCCTATATCTTCACGTACAACGATGATAATCAGCTCTTCTGTACACGATGCGACCGGGTTTTCAAGACCAAGTTTGGTTTTGCTAGTCATCAGAGAGCTCACGAAAGAGATGACAAATAGTCTGGGTCGCTGTTGCCGGATACGATGAAGAGGACTATACAAGGTGTAACGGAAAGGGTATATACATAGAAAGAGCAAGGCTTCTTTGGACCATAACAAACGATATAGCAAGGGTTTCAACTCAAAATAAAATAAAAAAAAGTCAGTATTATTTTGCAAACAAAAAATAAAAATTCGGATCCTTTTATTTAGAAATACCAGGAGTAAGAGGTTTATTTTTACATGCAAATAGTTCATCGACATCGATCAGCTGATTGAGTGCTAGTGATGTATTTATTTCAATTTGAAAAGTTTGGTTTCTGGTATCTATGAATTTAAAAAAATCATTACTTCCGGACTTCTAGAGATAGTATTAAGTAACCCTTGCCATATCGTTTGTCGCTTGCTCTTTCTATGTATATACCGTTTCCGTTACACCTTGTATACAATAAATAAATAAAAAATCTTATTTAATTTTATGATCAATAAATCTATGCAGTACTTTACTTCATAGGAAGTAAATAATTTCAATTCATTTTGAAACAAAATATTTATCTTACGAGTAAAACATGGAATTTGTTTATATTTTAACGAAGCAAAAGTCACGTTAATCTTCTTATGTATAAAAAGTATTGTTATTTTTCTAGAGTTGAGATTTGAACAAAACGACTTTGTTTTGTATTCAAATGTTATGCGCAAATAAATAGTTACAAATTATAAACGATACGGTATGTTGCGTTAGACACAGACTAGGATATAACAGTTTGACTAGCTCTCTAAATAGTTATTTAGGAACAAGTCAGACAGTTTTCGAATGTAAAATCATCTAAAAAAATCGGCAAAGTGCGAGTTGGACTCGCGCACGAAGGTTACCGTACCATTTTCAAGTGAGTGTAGCCGTTATTGATACCGATAAAAAAAAGTTTGTTGTATGGGAGCTTCCCCTAAATATTTATTTTATTTTATTTTTAGTATTGGTTGTGATAGCGGCATCAGACATACATAATTTGTGAAAAAGACAGACAGATAGACAGCGAAGTCTTAAAAATCTTTAATATACTTCTTAGTAACTGTTAGTCCTCTTAGGTTTTTGCTTTTATAAATTATACGATACAGCAAATAGCTGTTATTCCTCTGACTAAATAAGATGCAATGCAAGTAAAGTAATTTATATATTACTATAACATTAACTCTGTGCACCTAATGTTCGTTTCTCTTCACCACCCAAACATTATCTGGCAGATAATGCCGTTGGAATTAAGTCCGCCTTTGTACCATTTTATATATATATAAAAATGTTTTAAATATGGTATAATCAATTGTTACCATATTTAAAAATTTGTAGGTAAAAATATCAAACGTTATGACGTACGGGTTTTTGTAAACATCAATTTTATGCCAATATCGTGACAAATACTTTTATCGATTTTAGAACTGTTATATTTAGACTGTGACGAAATACCCATCACACTGTTTTTATGTGCTCCGATGAGTCATAGACCAAAATCGAAGGTTGTAATTATGACGTTAGTCTGCGCATGGGCTGCGTTTGCCCGGTTTTATGGCAACGTTTTACACAGAAAAGGAGGTTATGATTTAAAAGTGTGAAAAAATTTATGCAATTGTGTTTTCATAAACCATTTGACTAAAAGTATCTAAAACTCATTTAAAAATAGTTTAAGCCATGAGATTATTTTGTTTTTAAAATAAAAGCGACATTTTTTTTTTATGAATTTTAAGTACCCGTCTCTTTTATTATTTTATTGTTTTAATGCCCTAAAAACTAGTTAGTAATAAAAAAGAAAATATATATGTACTCCAAATTAAATATTTAACATAAATTTTAAAATAAGAAAAACCTTGACGGACTTAAAATTATTTTCCAGTTTATTATGAGAAAATATAAACCAGTTTTTGGCAATTTGGTATGAAAATTTAATATAGGTACATATAAACAAATGATTATATACATGTAATGATGTAACATATAAATGTACACGTATAAAACTTCCACTTGAATCACTCTATCTATTAAAAAAAACCGCATCAAAATCCGTTGCGTAGTTTTAAAGATCTAAGCATACATGGGGACAGACAAACAGCGGGTAGCGACTTTGTTTAATACTATATAGTGATACGTTGTATAGTTGTTTTTATAACTGTAATCTACCCTACTTATTATTATTGTCTTGTACACTGTTTACCCATTTAACCTTAATTTACACTCTGAAAATGGTTTGCTGGAAAAAACTCAATGAGTAAAGCTCGCCATTGTACATCATCTTTAAATGTTTTTTCGACAGTTGCACCAAACCCCTGAGCCGAGGGCCAAGCCCCACAGAGGGCGCCCTCTTGCGCTGGTTGCTTATTTCGTAGTTTTTAAACCATTTATTAAGGTGCTCTGCTCACCTTTTATGCCTAGTAAAGTAGCAAAAGCCTCGTGGCTAACTAAGTATTCGTCCGTCAGAAAAACAAACTGCGCTGTAGTAGCATTGTGTCTTGGCCCTCTGCTTACTATAACACAAAACACTATAAAGCAATGTACAATTCTGTGGGTATAACCTTAAGGCGTAGCTACTAATAATATTCTTTTTGTTTAACTTAATAATAAAGTGTGGCTTCGTTACGTCGAATGTTTTTACACAAAGATTGGAGAGCGTCACACGGAATGCTAATCAAATACGTGACAGAACTCGTAACTTGGATAACATTCATATTTTTGGTTCCTCTGTGGAAAGAGAAGGAACTGCTTTAAGAGAAAATAAATGGGTCATCAATATTAAGGCTTTGGAATATTTATTGAACAGTGTTTTCTAAATATTTATTAACAGGCTGACCCGACACAAATGTATTTAAATTACGTAAACAAAGCATTGTTTGGACAACTTGTTAACATTACGTTCTTTGTGTCTAACATCAATCAATGCATCAATTTACTGGTTGTGACATTTCTTTTAATTGTGGTGATGTTTAGTAGGCCACCAGTTTTTTGTTACTTCACCGGGCATAAAGCTGAGGGCTCCAGTCTTATTTAATAGTTAAGAGATGTTTCTCCAGTTGCAATTACAATTACATTATTTGGTTGAGTTGATGACTCTAAATTACCACATGGTAATTGTCATTTCATATGACACAAAGAGATAAAAGAGCACACGAACTGGCAAGTGCAGCGAGGGACCTAATAAAGGTCGCAGGCCGCTAGCATACGTTCGCTGGAAATCGATGAGGGAGGCCTGTGTTCAGCAGTGGCGGACAACAGCATTATATGGTGATAGCACAAATAGTAGTAAAATACTGATAAAGTAAAAGGATCGCTAGTTTCATGAATGAAGTATGTATAGTAGTAGCTGAAGTATCGTACCTATCACAGTGGAGGCTAGGCCAGTTCAACTACTGTTTATCAAAATAAAACAATTTTATTGTTATAATTTTATATTCATTTACAAGCCGCTACTTCGAATTTCTTTACAGATATTATTTTTAAATAATCAGAGCATATAATATTATCATGACAGGTTAATTAAAAATGATGAAATAAATATACATATATAAGTAATTTATAATAACGTCTGACTTCGTGTCTAATTTGTTAATATTAATTCGGTGTGGATATTTATTTATAAAAAAATACTGAACTAAACATATTTGTGCGCATGAGTTAGCTGCTATCCGCACTATGAGTCGATATTTTATTTTAAAACCTTTTATATGAAGGCTAAAAACGTTACTCGGAATTTTTGAGAATTTCGGCTTCGAATGGGTTCTTCTTATGGGTGTTGTAAGGGGCGAATAATGGACATACAGCTGATAAATGGGCAGCAGCATCTGCCCATGATAACATACATTATGTGGACGATAATGGGCTTATATAGTATTAAGACCGGAGCAATGCTCGCCTTTATGCCTGGTGAAGTAGCAAAAGCGTCGTGGCTGACTACATAATGTCCGTTAAAAAAATATACTAACAACTATTTAAATACACAGTTTTGAGTATTGAATTTAAACTTACGCTTTCCTCAAAGATAATGGAAAATATATTTTTTATATTGACTTGTATCTAAAACGCAAACTTCTAATGGAAAATTCTAAATTTTCTATGGCAGTTAGAGATATTATAGTCGTATATTTGAAAAATGCTGTTATATAATTATATATTACATAATATTATTGTGGTAATTTGTACCACACAGTCAATTAAAGATAACTAATAATAACAATAATAATATTTTATTTATTTTCTCACCACAATATAACGTTTACAATGTATAGTTACAGATTACAGTTACAGATTATAGTTATTGTGGGAGACTGGTGCCTAAATTTGGCGTTAGCCTGTATTTCAGGTCACCAGGCCTCCATCCCAACTATTCTTACAATTTTAAACAATATAGGGCAGTTTGTACTATTATATCGAGATTTACTTTAACTGGTGACGTCTGGGATAGTGTTTTATGTGTAGGTGTATGTGTGCGGGTGAGGGTGTGTTGTGTGTGTGTGTGTGTTTGTTGCGTGAGTGTGTGTGCATGTGTGGTCCGGTAAGGATCCCAGTTATTCGGGGATTTTAATAATGTTTTCGGTGTTTTCATAATTTAAAGTCAACAGCCTTAAAGTCAACAGCCAACTATATTTTTCTTAACATATTTTTTTTTATCTTGTGCCAATTTGAAATTATATTTTGTTCCGAAGATTTTACAAGCGATTAAGTTTTATGGTGTAATTAAATTGATCGCTTTCAATTAAGACTTAATTTTGTATCCACAGATTAAGGTAATGGAGCCTAATTAATATTTATTTTGTGTCGAATTATTAATAATAAATTAATCTATAAGTTTATCGTTATATCTTTATTGAGTGGACAATTAATTATAAACTTGTATGAATGTTAGTAAATACAATAAATAAAAAGAGATAATAAGTGTGATACTCCGCATACTGACAGGAGTATTTATTAAATTTCATGCCTAGTCTGGAATGTACGACCATGCATTAGGCAGGCAATTCATAGAAGTAGACCCAAAGTTCAGGGGGCTCGTAAAGTCTAATGTTTTAGTTGTATATTTAAGCATAGTTGCTCTGGTATAAACAATACTGTGTTGAGGAACACGCGGAACCAGAATAAAATAAATATAAATATTTATTTTAACTATAAAACCACCATGCCATACATTATCCGATTACAATCAACGCAAAAGACCGCTTCGATATTCGCGCTCTATCAGCGTAGGTATTATGTATTCTTCATGGTTGTCACAAAGTATTACAGTTTTATTCATTGAGTACAACTTGATTCAACTTACGTACAATTGATTCTATAAAAAAAGATTCTAATTTTTGAATGAGTGTTGTACACCGCATTTTTTAGACGTTGTTCATAATTGGCAGGACGATTTACCATCAGATAATATTACTAACGAAACTAAAAATTACAGTTAAAAAAAAAAAAAAAATATAAAAATCATTTTTCCTTAACGAGACAGCCATGATAAATGTACCTAGAATGATGAATGAATAGGGCCCTTAAACGAACCATCCGATGCCCTCGTAGACCTAATGTCCGAGAGGCCCGCGAACTGTAAAGTAAAGCGACGGTTGCATAAAACCCCCTAAAATACTAAAGGTCAAAATTCCTCAATCTCATCGCCATCGACCGCCCTGAGCCGAGGTCCAAGCCCCTAGGGGGCGCCCTCTTGCGCAGGTTGCTTAGTTTGTAGTTTTTAAGCCATTTATTAAGGCTGGAGCTTTGCTCGCCTTTATGCCCGGTGAAGTAGCAAAAGCCTCGTGGCTAACTACGTATGTCTGTCCGAAAAACAAGGCGTCCTTAACACAAGTTTGAAATCATTTTTCTAAGCATATACAATATACAAAGATGGGCTGTATTAAAAATGACAAATAAGTCACAGTATGTATAATTTACTATTATCTACTGTTTGTGCAGTTAATTTGCGTTAAGTAAGTATGCAATATTCATACCTTGTTCGTCTTGCAGTTATCCAATTACTATAAGTTATTAGAAAACCATAATTTATTGGTGTGTTAAGAATTTTATGATTTAGTTATAAAGGTTATAATATGCAACAATACGTACCTTTTGCTTTTATTTAATCACCTAGGAAAAATCCCGTCAAGAATGGTTTTAGTTCAGTTAAGTCTTCAGTTGTGGCCTTTGTGAAGCGCCGACCATAATGTGCCAATGTCAGAGTTTTCAAGTAAAAATAATGGTTTCTAGTTTGCAAGAAACGTGCTTGATTTGAGCTATCAATTCCAAAAGATGGCTGAGTACTAAACGTTATAATTAAAAATTAATCCTATTCCCCGACAGTTGCAAAACTTCCCTAAAAAACTAAAAGTTTACTCACTCAATCTCCTCCGCAGCGACCGCTCTGAGCCGAGGTCCAATGCCTACAGCAGACGTCCTCTTGCGCAGGTTGCTTAGTTTGTAGTTTTAAACCCTTTATCACGTGAAGTAGCAAAAGCCTTTTGGCTAACTACTTATGCCATTCAGAATAAAACTCTCTCATTACTGTAATTACTTATAACTTGCTTTCTAACTATGAAAATAATAAAACATCGCAAACCCTGCAATATAATGCCTTACCGGGTTTTTATTACACGGTATGTGATTTTGCATCCCAAACGAAAATCTATGGTCCACCATCAAATTATATTTTTGTCATATCTCTTTGATGTCACCAACTTATGCTCACTTTAACAGTGCCTTTGTCGGTATCGGTCCTTACAAGTTTTTGACTAAAGATTACGAAATAATTGGTACGAATAGGACGAATCTTACAATGGAGAGAGCTTTTATGAGCTATCTATCAAAGAAAGTACTGTCCAAATCGGTGCTAAAGTCCCGTCAAAATTGCACAAACAGATACACAGGTAGACACAGATATATATTTTTAGATATATTTTGATAAATAGTTTTTTTTAATTGTGTGTTTGTTGTTATTAAAAATAAATTTACATTCCTAGATATTTAGTTAAAACTGTAATTTTTCCATTACAAATGGATCACTTCAATTTTATTAATTTGTATGGAAGTATAGTCCATCCTCACAATTATTCGCATTTAAACTTACTATTACTTACTTATTATCTTAGCTTATTAACTTTGTATTTATCAGTACCTACTCATATTAGTAGAATTAGACTTTAAGCTTTAACATTCGTATTTAATACAGAGATGCGTCAGAAATAACTACAAAAATTATAGATAACATCCATCAGGCTTCTACACTAATTTGTACTACACACAAACGTGTGTGTGAGTGTGTGTGTGAGTCGATAAGACATTCCTGGCAATAGTGAGATGTGCGCGGTCATTATAGCCGCCGGACGCTGCGAGGTATGTAGCTGCCTACTGTGGGAAAATACCAATTCCATTATTAAAATAATTATTAACGGAGCAATCAAGATGTGCAAAATAATAAAAGTCACTCGAATTTAAATCATTTTATTAATGAGCCATAAATAGCTCATAATAATGAAATAACATTTAACGAATTCTTAGTAATACATTTTTATACTTATCTTAACTGAGTCATTGTCATCTTGTTGTTTAATGGCATTGTTATTTACTTCTTCTATAATAAATACAAATGTACATGTTTTTTTGCTCTTAACGATGATTTAATTTATGGTAATTCCAGTGCTTACTTTTTTGTTGTTAGGAGATCAACAGTTTGTGAGTCATTTCAATAATTAGCCTCATTGATTTTAAAGAAAATAATTTATGACAACTTTATAAAAATCTAATGGGGAAATAGGGAATAAGTTAAATCCTGTCTCAAGAAAAAGTGTAAACGTCTCTTAAAGTATTAATAATTAAATTTAACGGATATTTTGAATATAAATGACATTTTCTGAATGTAAAAGGCAATAATAGACCTACGTTTAACGATCATGTAAAAAACTTGAAAAAGGCCTTGTGAATATCTCTCATCTTAGCCGTAAAATACCAGAAGTCTGAACGTTGAAACTTTAATAGTATTCGGTAAAAGTTATGTTATATTACTACATTTTATTTATTTTTAACTATGATAATTCAATCTTCCAACATGTCTCGTGTGTCCTGCCAATAGACACGACAGCTATCGAATTATAACGGTCTCATAAATTCTTCCTACCGGTGACACTTAAGTGACTCTTTGTAATTGTACTTCTGAGTTGTACCTACTAGATATGCAATGACGTCTGTGCGGCCAAAGGGTCAGAACTAGCCCGTGAACCTGTCATTTTTTTCCGGAATAAAAGTATAGTAAGAAAAAGGTCTTTAATCCAGTAAATCCGTTATGCAGATGTCTATTTTCATTACAACTCGTAATAAAATCAGAGAAAAAAATTGACACGTCTCCAGATAACGTGATTATATTTCGCTCTTTGAAATGTTTTATATCTTGCTCTTCTGCGTTCCGGTGTGATTAGCAGAAGGCTCAATAGGGTAGTTTTTTTTTCGGAAGGATATATGTAATTAGTCCGAGTCTTTTCAACTTCACCGGGCATAAAGCCGAGCAGAGCTCCAGCCTTGATGAATAGTTTGAAAACTACAAACGAGCAACCTGCGCAAGAGGGCGTCCCCTGTGTGACTTGGACCTCGGCTCAGGGCGGTCGTTGACGGGGAGATTAAGGGATTATGGCTTTTAGTTTTTTAGGAGAGTTTTGTGCAACTGTCGGTCTACTATACAGTTCGAACTTCGGGTCTACGAGGGCATCGGAAGGTTCAATAGGGAAGGTCAAATATACGCAAAGTACTATTAGTCATACTTAAAAGTGCCAAAATTAACGCAGACTGAATCACGTATTGCATGCTATTTTTATCTTAAACAATGAAGATGTTTAAAAAACATTCCCATTTAAATCTAAAACATAACTGGGATTGATAAAAATGTGACATAATAAGACAGTTATTAAATTATAACAATGACATCAAAACTTCTCAGTGTCACTCGAGTGGCTCCTCGTAATGGTATTAAAAATAATTAAAATGAATAAGTTCGTCCGGTATATTACCTGGAGGCGTCCTCTGAGTCACGCGCGGAATGCCGTCAGGCCGGCCGCGCCGCGTCTAGTCACGGGAATTGCACAACTAGGATGGACCGATGGCTTTGCGATGACTACGCGGTGATAGGTGATACTCCTGGGAATATTGCGTGGATATTGGATGCTGGGTAGACTTTTGTATGAGTGGTTTTGGTCAGGGCAATAAAATTATATTTAAGATAATAATATGTAGAGCATCACCTATGTTGATTGTTGTTTGTATTTACGACAAAAACTTGTTTGAGAGCAGTTATTGTGAAGTAACCAGAAGATAAATTCTTAGATAAAATACTTTACTTTGCTTTGTAAATATACAATGCCTACACTTGCTTATGTTCGTGACTTCTTCCGCGAAGATTGCGATTTTTGGAGGATGAGTCTTCAAGCAATCTCTAAGTGCCTGTCATAAATCATCGAAATGACGAAAATAAAATAAAAAAAACTTATAATTTGTGTGTATGTACAAATACACTCAAAATTCGGTGGATCTATCGATACGAGCGATGAGGATACTATTGACAGCTTCACATTCTTTCTGAGGCACTGATTATATAAGTTGAATATTTCTAACAACAACATTTTTGGCCCAACGGGGACCGTACCCGGGGTATAAGAGTAATAGTAGTAATATGTTCATACTAGCTGCGCCCCGCGGTTTTACCCTCGTTGCTCTGCTCCAATGGGTCGGAGCTAGATGTTTTAGCCCATATGTTAATCCAGCGTATAACCTATCCCGGTGCAAAATTTCAATCAGTAGTTTTGGCGTGAAAAAGTAACAAACATCCATCCATCCATACTTACAAACTTTCGCGTTTATATAAAATACTAAGTGGGATTACTCTTAGATTAACGTGGTAGTAAAAATAAAAGGAAAAAGACCAATACAAGGGGATAGTCTAGTATATTCTACTCATGTTAGCTTTTCATCACATTCAGTAGGTATTAGGACAAATAAAAGTCGCAGTAACAAGGGCGTAGCCTTATCGATCGCCGGTGACACGCCGTATCTAGTCCCTAGGAACGAGAGACTGTCGATCGGGACATGATACATCGATGTTTTTATTTGATAGTGATAAATACAGTGTGGCGAAATCCGGCAATGGTTTTTTTTTTGGTATCAACTTCTTTTAGATTTTCGATGTATATACGTAGATTGCTATACATTGGTGTTTTTATTCAGAGTTCTTAAATGCGGTAAAGGTCCAGGTAGCGATGGAAGGGTTGTAAGTTAATGCCTTTTTGTATTGTTTTAATGTTGCAGTACTTAAAGTTGCGGCATCGAAGTTAAAGTTCTAGGGTGGTGTAAAATCGTAGCCGAATTGATATAAATCGTTGCGTTGTTCATTTAACAAATTTTAATAAACTAATATTGTACTTTCATAAAATAATATAGTATTTTCATAACTGACAGCTTTTAGGCTAAAGCTATATAAACTATTTTAATAAGTAGCAATAACCAAATAAACTTAATTAATTTAACACAGTAAATTAAAAATATACCAAAATATGTTTTGACTATTTTCAAATACCTGTAATAGGTTTACGTGAATATATATATAAAAAAAATCACAAAAAAAATCTGGCTAACAAAAAAAATTCTGAAAGATCTAAATTATTTAACCATTTAATGTATTGTTTGTGAATAGTAGTACCACTACGACAGAAATGTAATAAGTGAATTAAACTAAACCTGAATTGTATCATTTATTTGGTTAAGTAACAAAGTTAAAGCTAGGCGTAAGAAATAGTAATTCAGGGACATTTTTTTTTTTTTTTTTTAATCGTTTATTCAGAACACAAAATCAAAATTACAATTAAATTGTTTCTCGCCAAGCGACAGAGCTTGTTGGCGAGACGCGCTCATTTACATAATAATAAAGGTATATCACAATTATTACAATTATTATTGTACTTACTTAAATATTTTAAATTCTTAAATCTATGTTAAAACTAAATAAAAAAATAACTAAAACACAACAAAGAGAAAACATTATTACAACAAAACAGCCAATCCTAAACTAGCGGATCCACTACATCGCGGGAATGTAACTCACTGATAACAGGGTCACATTCGCCGAGCAGTATGTTCTTAAGCTTACGTTTTATTAAATATCTACTTATTTTAGGTTCTAATCTTAGTAAGTCTATTTCGTTAAATATTTTAGGGACTAGATATTCAGTCATTCTCTCTCCATAGTAATTTTTAATTGTTGGTTTAATTAATTTTTCCTGTCTTACATTTCTAGTATTATATGAATTATTAATCTTAGTTTTATTTTCATCTGTATAGTAGTTTTCTATTGCTATTAAAAATTTTACTTTTAAGTCAATTGGTAATATTTTACATAAGGGATACAGCTTTTCATAATCTTTATTGCACTTTATTTTTACTTTTTTACTAACTAAATATTTAATGAGTCTCGTCTGTATATATTTTATTTCTTTAATATAAGTTATAAATGTACGCCCATATACACTAAGACCATAGCTGAGTATCGAGTCTGCAAGGGCATAGTAAACCATAGCCATTGTACGCTTGTTAATAACCGGACTAAGTTGGTAAAATTTACTCAGCACTGATCTTAGTCTATTGCACACTTCGTTTACATGCGGTTTGAGGTTGAAATTTCTATCTACAGTAAGCCCTAAATATGTGTATGTGTTAACTGATTTTATCGTAGAACAATTGCAATTAATTTTATATTTATGTAAACAATCATATGTATGACCTATTATTTTAATATTATCTATTGGAATGGACTTGGCTCGATGATTGTAGGGCGAGTGTATGTGCATGTACTTAGTTTTTTCTAGGTTTAAGATGATTCCATTGTCATGTGCCCATTTTGTTATATTTTCGAAGTCATACTGTACATTATCAATTGCCTCTGACATGTCTTTAGACGCACAAAGTAGGCACATGTCATCGGCATACATATACACCCGACACCTTCTAACAACATTGATGACACTATTTACATGCATAATATAGCCCACGGGACCGAACACTGAGCCGGTCGGCACGCCCAGGCCAACAAGAGCCTCTTCTCCCGCGACTCCATTGACTATAGTACATATCTTTCTGTTGGTGAGATACTCCCTGAACCATGCATTCGTGGGCCCACGGATCCCACATTCATCCATCGCCTGTAATAACACATTATGATCGAGGGTGTCGAAGGCTTTTTTATAATCTATGAATAGTGCTACAAGTTGTTTACCTGAGTTGAGACTCTCGTTGACGTGGTCCGCGAACCGGGTCAGTGCCGTGGTAGTACTACGACCCTTCCTAAAGCCGTGCTGTGCGTCTGACAAGATGTTATGATGCTCCAAGTACTTGTTTATTTGACCGACAATTACTTTTTCTACTATTTTATCTAATACCGGGAGTATTGCAATAGGTCTATAGTTGACATATTCTAGGTGGCTCCCAGACTTATATATAGGTCGGATAATAGCATACTTCAATTGGTCCGGGTATACAGCTTGACTCATACACATATTCATGAAATTTGCTAATATTGGACTTAATGGTTTACATAAGTATTTTATATCTCGAACTCTTATCTTATCAATTCCTTCCGCTTTCTCTAATGATAGTGAATTTATTATCTTTTCTATATCTAATGAGTTAACTTTCTTATATCTAAAACTTACTAAACTTGGTTCAACATAGTTATTTCTATCGAGAAAGGTGATATTACACGTATGCTTAATATTTTTTATTTCACTTGTAAAGGTTTTCGCAAAATTGGTACAAACACTATACATATCATCTTGTTTACCTAAATATCTCATAATAACATTGTCCAAATTTGTTTTTCCCCGTCCTAACCATGAGTTTATCGTTGCCCATACTTTCCTATAATCACCCTTACATTTTTGTATTTCTGATTGCCTATATTTCTGCCTAGCTGCATTGACTAACTTATTGACTTTATTCCTAAACCTTGTATATTCTAGTCTCTTACTCATATCCTTAGGTGTTTGTTTCCACGTTCTAAATAAGTAATCTCGGCGATTTAACATACTATATAGATATCTATCTACCCAAGGTTGCATAGTACGCTTATTACATTCCGGAACTATAACAGTACTCTCATTATATATTGTCTTAAAAACTGTAAATATTGTTTGATGTAAAATAAAAGGACATTTAATTAGCAATAGCTGATTCCAATCGTACTCATCCAGTTTTGTTCGAACAATTTTTTCACTTAATACTTCTTTTACGGTGTTATTACTACATATGTTTACATTTGTATTTTGCTTAAAATCCACAATCAGTCCGATCGCGTGATGGTCAGAAATATACGACTCGAGAATGAAAGCAGCGCTTCGCATATTTTGTCCCTCTCGCACCCACGCGTGGTCCAAGCACGACGTTACGCTCCGCCCATCGACGATCGCCTCGATGATTTCAATCAATAGTACCGATAATTATAAATAAATATAGTTTGTAGATAGGTAAAACTATAGAGGTAGATCCCGACATAATCGTGTCAGTCACACAATACATCATGATACAGAGAGTAGCAATTTTCTTAATGACACCCGTATTAATCAAACAACGTCGACCTGCACAGATAGTAAAAATATAGAGACCTACACTATTTATTAAAGTGAAATTATGTAAAGAAGGGAACAAGAAAGTCTTATAAGTGCTTTATTTTAAGAGTTCCTGATCCTTTATGGATATTATATTATGTCATATATCATCAGCCCGTATTATGTCCACTGCTAAACATGCGCCTCTTCCCGAGGGATTTTGCCATAGTCACCATACTGGGCAGCCAGGTGTGGTTAGCCAGAAGGCTTTTGCTACTTTACCGGGCATAAAGGCGAGCAGAGCTCCAGCTTAAGAAATGGTTTAAACTTTAAACTAAGCAAACTGGAATCTAAAGCGCAAGAGCACGTCCCGTTGTGGGACTTGGACTTGTTTAGGGCGGTCGCTGTCTGGGGATAAACTAGGGCATGCAAACCGGATACCCGGATAACCGTAAAAACCGGATAGCCGACTGATTTGAAACCCGGGTTTTTAAGGATAACAAAACCGGATTTTTCGGTTTTTTCGGTTCCGTTTCTCCTGTCTGATTTAATAAAACTGATTTTCCCAAACAAAATATTAAATTTATCACTGCCAAACGTGTACAGGACGTTGAGACGGCGTTAGTTCCTATTTATTTTTATTTTTATTCCCTAGTTCCCGCACGCGGTTTTGCTCTCATTTCTCCCATTCCCTTGGGAACTTCATAATATAAAATATAGCCTATGTTACTCCTGGATAATGTATCTTTGTTATCGCGAAATTATTTTTTAAATCGGACTAGTACTCTCGGGGCCCATTCAATGTAAACAAACAAACAGTCATATATTTTCTCGGTAATATAATAAATGAGTGTCTATTCTTGTGCCTCGCAGCAAGAAATACTTTCAAAACATCACTGGATGTCCTGCGAGTCCAGTATAACAACATCTTCAGGATGATGTTGGGGCTGCCTCGCTTCTGTAGTGCATCGGGGATATTCGCGCTGTATCGAACTGATGGCTTTCATGCCGTAATTCGCAAGAAAACTTTTTCCCTTTGTTTGTATTAGAGCAGCGTTAACAGATACCGCGGATAGTCTTGTTAGTGTGTGTATCTTAGCCGCAAGTGCAGTATCCAGCACTTGCGGCTTAGATATTAAGAACAATTTTTTTTTTTGTAGTTACTATCAAAGGCAAAGTTATAGATCTCGATACGGCGATTCCAAATATGTAACTAACTTAATATCTTGAAAAATTTAGGATACGGCGGTTATAATAAGCACGGCAGAATTATCGGTATAATCGTAACGGTACCGTAACATTAAAGGTCGTCTTTAAACATTTATTATTGGTAACTTATATTAAAAAGCGGAAGAGTTTGTTTGTTTTATTGAGTTTGTTTGTTTGTTTATAATTTTGATTCTCCTTCTCCTTCCCCTTCCCCTTCCCGTTCCCGTTCCCGTTTCCGTTCCCGTTCCCCTTCCCCTTCACCTTCTCATTCTCATTCTCATTCTCATTTTTATTCCCTAGTTCCCGCACGCGGTTTTGCTCTCATTTCTCCCGTTCCCTTGGGAACTTCATAATATAAAATATAGTCTATGTTACTCCTGGATACTTACTGGTATATCTTTTTTTTTTTTTTTAAAAAGACAACTCTCGCACTAGTGAAATAAATCCCTGTGTCGCGGGGGATTTTACAAACATACATTTCACGGACACAAAGTACACCCAGACTCAGAACAATTATTTGTGGTTCACACAAATAATTGTCCCGGGTGGGAATCGAACCCAGAACACCAGGTCCCAGAAGCAACTACCGTAACCACTGAGCCACCGGTGCAGTCAATATGTGTAATCAGCTGCTAGAGCCTTCAGCACGTTGGCGTGTTCTATCAACTGCGTGAATGAATCTAAATAACGTTCCTTGTAGAACGTTACAGGCAAATAAGATTGCTGGCTGATAATTTTTATATAATTAAAGTTTATTTTTGCTACTACAAGTACGGTGTAGAAACCATTATTTGAAAAAAAATGACGCTGGCCGCAACTTTGTTCGCGTAAAATAAGAATGTTGTAATAAACGCTTACGTTTATCATATTTCTACATTTTACTTTTTTATAGAAGCTTATTTTTAATATCTGGTGGTATAAACAATAATGTTACACTAAGTTGCAACATACATCAGTGATCATGGTTTAACGCTTTGACTTGTAATAAAAACAAATTGCGCTTAAATTAAGCTTTTTACGTCAGACAGTTAATATTTGAATACATTTGGGGAAACCCGCAGGTTACGTCGTTTATCCCTAGCGACCAACATTACGATCGCGAAGTGACTGTTGGACGTTGCTCAATTCGTTTTTTTATATATTACAAAAATCGTTAGAAAGTGTGCAGATGTCAGATTACGATCAGATCGCTTGTCGCTAAGTGTACGTTATCACTACGCCCGCATCAGATCTTACTTAGATATAACGCACTTTTATAATGATAATACACGTTATATTACTGATGCTCAAGATATGTTCGTATATATCACATCAAATAAATAAAGTAATTAAAAAAAGTATAATTCCTCAAACCTCATAACAACATTATGTTTTAACTCGCTATAAAAAATGATGGTAATAAATCCGTCATTTTTCCTGTTGACAGCAGTCTCTGTATTATTTAGTGTCAACATATTGTTGTGGAGCTTTGTAGGCGCCATGACACGTCACGTTGCCTGCTGTCGGCGCGAGTCAGGTGATAGTTTTCACACAAACAAGAGGAAACTAAGAGTTCATGGTCTTTAACCTTCAGCTTGTACAAGTAGCCAGTCTTTATAGCGTATTAAATATCTAAATATTTATGCACAAAACATTGTAAGTAGATTTGTCCTTCTTCACTTCAACAGTCCGATGCCCTCGTAGACCCGAAGACCGAGAGGCTCGCCAACTGTAAAGTAGAGCGATAGTTGCACAAAACTCCCCTAAAAAAAAACTAAAAGCCATACCTAATCCCTCAATCTCCCCGTCAGCGACCGCCCTGAGCCAAGGTCTAAGTCCCACAAGGGACGCCCTCTTGCGCAGGTTACTTAGTTTGTAGTGTTTAAACCTTTTATCTAGGCTGGAGCTCTCTTCGCCTTTATGCCCGGTGAAGTAGCAAAAGCCTGGGGGATAAATGAGTACGAAAAAAAAAATCTTTAACAGACCGTTTACGTCGACTGCTGCGGGCCTCCTCTACACAGATCCTGGGTCTTTGAGGGATATTGCCCTAATGTTTGGTGGGTGGATTAGTGGTCATAGCCCCATTCATCAGCTGTATATATCTTAGCCACATTTTGTCCCAGACAGACATAACGTGGTCTATTCTAAGCCGGAAACCACACGGTATCTTTGGTTGAGTAATGAAAAGAATGTATGACATTTTATTATAATTTATTAATAATCTCTGTATACAGGGTGTCCCAAAAGATTACGTAGCTGGGAAGGGGGGTGATAGGGATGGTCACAAGGGTCACCAGAAAAATATAAAAAATTCCCTCTGGGTGTTTAAAAAAATAAATGGCATTTTTTAAAAGACTAAAAATTTTACACCTTGTGCTAACTGTACCTACAAATATGGCTGTATTTAAAAAAAATGCTGTTATGTAATCTTCAATAACAACAAGGTCATCAACATCAAAAATAACAAGGTGTAAAATTTTAAGTTTTTAAAAAAATGCCATTTTTTTTTAAATACCCAGAGCGGATTTTTTTTTTATTTTTCTATTGACCATTGTGTCTACCCCTGTCACCCCCTTTCCCAGCTACTTAACCTTTTGGGACACCCTGTATATGAACAGCAATTTTCTGATTTATATGTTAACATACCTACAGCTCAAACCTCTCAACGGATTGCGCCAACATTTGGAATATTAGGTAGGTAACTATGACGTAGTCAACTGTTATGTAACCTTTTTCCTAAGTTAAATCCCATGCATGGAACAGGGTCCAAATTTAACGCAAACTAAAACTAGTTTCATATTTAAGTTCTCTCAAATTTAACTAGATAAACTTAATTCGAACTTTATGTTCCATCGTCACAATTTTACGTTAACATTTCCTGGATTCGTAGACAAAGTTGTGCTTGGTATTCAATAAAGGCACCAATAGAATCACGTGACTTATGAATGCATGAAATTAATGTATGTTCATCCAATGGCGGTCATTAGCAACTATGTAGCAAATACCACCGAAGGCTTCAATTGTCGGAGATGAGCGGCTAGAAGAGATTTATTACAGGTTTGAGGTTAAATTAATATGTCAGTTTGATTCTCTGTACAACATACATTTTGCTTTAATAATGGAGTTTATTTCTATTTACCATAAATGCATACAGTGCATCTATGCTAATATATAAAGCTGAAAAGTTTGTTTGTTTGCTTAAACTCTCTAATATCAGGAATTACTAGTCCGATTTGAATAGTTCTTTCAGTTCTAGATAGCCCATTTATTAAGGAAAGCTATAGAAAATATTTTATTACACAAACTCGACTCAGGGTGGTTAGCTAGCGGGGGGATTGAGGAATGATGACTTTTGATTTTTAGGGGAATTTTGTGCAGCTGTCACTATAATACTTTACAGTTCGCGGGCCACTCGGACTTCGCGTCTACGAGGGCATCAGAAGGTTCCTTGCAAAATAAGGGTCGGGAGGGCGATGGGAGACGCGCGGCTGTCGCGTAGTCATTCCTGCGGATCAGATATCTATTAAAAGTGACTTTAATATCTGGATGATAGACCACCTCACCTCAAGTAAAGTTTAGCCAAAGCTGTAACAGGAATCAGGCAGCCGTGTTAACCTGCGTATTAGTAAAACATTATAGTTCCACTTATAAGCAGCAAGTGCATTTAAATGATATTTACCCAATTACCAAAATATATATTTGTTTAGTAGTAATGGAAATTTTGGCCTATTACTAGGCAAACAAACCGTGAGCAGAAAATGAACTCATATAATAGGACACGCAATGCAAAATATTATTGATTTCCTACCTTTTCGCTGCTTATAAGAAAGTTTGGAATGTTTGAGGTCCTCCCGATCCTAAGTTTGTCCAGAACTATCCGATGCCCTCGTAAACCCGAAGTCCGCGAGGCCCGCGAACTGCAAAGTAGTGCGACAGTTATCCAAACCCCCCTGAAATACTAAAAGTCATAATCCCTCAATATCATCGCCAGCGATCGCCCTGAGCCAAGGTCCAAGCCTCACAAGAGGCGTCCTCTTGCGCAGGTTACTTAGTTTGTAGTTTTTAAACCATTTATTAAGGTTGGAGCTCTGCTCGTCTTTATGCCTGATGAAGTAGCAAAAGCCTCGTGACTAACTACGTATAAAAAAAGGAATGTTTGATTATTTATAATACTGTATTAGGTATTCAAATTTTCTGAAAACCAATAATAATAAGTATAACAATAAACTTCCCTAAAAATCTAAAACTCCTTATTCTTTAATATTCGCCAGAGCTGAGATCCAAGACCCACTACTCAAGTTGCTTAGTTAGTTTGTCTATATTGTAAAGATGAAGGATTTGAATGTTTAATAGAGAAAGAAAAGTGATATACATAATATGAATACTAGACATAAGCATGACTTAGTTGTACTTGCAACTCGTCTCCATAGAATAAGCAACTCTTTTATGGGGCAATGCATTCGCTTTTATAACAAACTCCCAAATAATATAAGAAAACTACCTGTTAATAAATTTAAAGCCATTGTTAAAGCTAAATTATGTAAAAAGGCATATTATATATCAGACTATGTAAATGACAGAATGGCATGGGAGTAACTTGCTCTGGAATGACACTGCTGCTAAACAATATTGTAAAAGTAACGATAAATTGTTTAAAAAAAAAGGATTCCTCTGAGTTTCTTGCCAGTTCTTCTCAGAGTTGCCACGTCTTGAACAGGAGGTAGGAAAAGAAATGGACGCATCATAAGAACATGATTTAATTTTTTGAATTGTGTCTATATGAATAAAGAAATTTTGACTTTGACTAATTTGTGTTCAATAGGATCCGAAACTGGACCGATTTGAAAAAAAAAATCACCAAGGAGAAGGCTATATTTAATTATGATCTTCCCACGGGAACAGGAGCTACGCGGGTGAAACCGCGCACGAGAAGCTAGAAGTTTATAAACCATTGAATAAAGTTGGAGCCCCATTAGCCAGTTTGCTCGTAGCAAAATCGATATATACATCCATAAATAACAGTAATTCTGCGCTTTTAAATCTACCGGGCGGTAAATAATAGACGAAGGAAATTCTAACTTCTAATCATTTTTAACGTTAATTTAATATTCGTGCAAACATGAAGCCATAGGATTTATTTACAAGTCAAACAGCCATTGTTTGAGTTAGTGCTCGTATTTGTGGAGCAAACGCGAAGTTTGGTACGTGATCGATGTGGTTACGTGGTCTAGCGGAGAACTCGTCTGTGTGCGGTCAACTTGACGGTCGAGATTATTGGCAAAGAATTTGTTTCAGTTGGATTCTAAGCTTGAATTGTTCGTGAAAGAATTTAACATTTTTGTTGTAGAAGGGCAGTTTTGAATAATTTGGGTTGGCCTGAAACCGCGCGACATCAGGGCGGGAAAAGCATTATAGTTAAGTACATAAAATGTCCATCGGAAAATAAATTAGACGATCGACAAAACGGCATAAGACTATTAGTAGTGGTCAGGCAAATTTATTCAAAATAATGCGCCTTTTAGTACACTGCGCTGAACTCCATTCATGGATACTCTTGACTACTGTATAATACAGATTACATTAATTACAATTGCATAAGAATAAAGACGTACTACATAACCATGCTGCAACCACAAGGTCTGTACATCAATTGGGTGAGCCCTTTGCCTTTTAAACTAGGGTGACCTGTATCTTAAGAGACAGTATCATTATTAACGATAAAATTATCACAGTCCGAAAATTTCTACTTTTGTCTATAAATCACTTCGATTCAAACATTGATTTAATATCCTCAATTCAACCTTTTCACTCCAGAAAAACCAGCATATTTGCCGTACCTATAAATTATTACCATTCACCCCTTTTCGAATTCAATCAGTAGGTATTTGCTGCACATACGAATATTTCTCATAAAGTGGTTTTAGTTCCAATATACAACATCCTATTAAAAGCTGGAGTACTACGGGCTACTCGGAGAGAGGCTACATCAAAAAGACTAATTAACTTGTACTACAGAGATACTTCGTGTGGATGAGATGAAAGTGGACGGTCTAGGGCTGCCACTGAAGGCATTGCTTGTTAGGTATTCTAGAACACTCTTAGTTTGGAGCAAAGTCGAGTCTGAAACATTTAATGTAAAGGTTGGATGTTATTTGTCTGATTTCAACCATGTTGGATTATCTGAGGAGGTAATCTGTGTAAGAGTTATTATAGTCTACCAGTGTGTTCCAAAACACTTTCTATTTCTTTGCTCTGGAAATCCGGAGGGTCGGTTCCATCGAAATGACGGGTGAGCAATCAGACACAGGTCTCATAATTTAACATATAATAACCTAAAGCGGCCGTAGCCCAATGGCTAGGGCGTCGGACTTATGATCTTGAGGTCGCCGCTTCGAACCCCACCCATTGCACTGCCGATGTGAAACCACTCGTAACACAAGCATTTCAGCTTAGCACGAGGGATTAACAAAAATACTAGTAGACTGCAAAACTCTGCTAGAAATCTTCGAACCAGCGTGTTTCTGTCTTAAATTCCACGCTCCGAACCCGAGACCTCTTTAGTTACGGACAAAGATATTTTCGTATGGACATAATATATGTAGTTAGTCACCTAGCTTTTGCTACTTCATCGGGCATAATCGGTGAGCACTGTCCAGCCTTAATAAATGGTTTCAAAATTACAAACTAAGGGGACTTGCTCGTGCAGCTGCACAAGAGAGTCCCCTTAGACAGCCTTGGGCGGTCGCTGGCGAGGGATTGAGGTATTACTTTTAGATTTTAAGGAGAGTTTTGTACATCTGTCGCTATACTTTATAGTCTGCGGGCCTCTCTTGCGGTCTACGACGCGGCGACGGTAGAGTACGGTCCGAAAGGCGAGCATATTGACTGAATAATTCACATTAAAGAAAATATCAAGATGTGCCAAACATTGTTTAACACAGACATCACTTGTCTAGTATAATATAACCTTACTTCTGTGACATCCCTAGCTATGAAGCTATCTCTATGAGTATGTTTTAATTAAACCTCGCGTTGGCCACAGCCTTATCTGTATACATCCTACTAATATTATAAACGCGAAATTTTGTAAGTATGGATGGATGGATGGATGTTTGTTAGTTACTCTTTCACGCCAAAAATACTGAACGGAATTGGCTGAAATGAGTTGGTTGAGGTACTACCCTCCGTGCCGCTTTTCTTGTGAGGTACAACATAATACTGCGGTTACCAACTCGCCTGGAGGCCCATGTTCAGCAGTAGACGTTGTACGGGCTGATGTTAGAAATATAGGCTGATGTTAGGTATATAAATATATCGTATTTATTATATAAATTACTAGCTTTCCGCGCGCGGTTTCACCCGCTTAACTCCCGTTCCCGTAAAAACTTTATAATAAAATATAGCTTATAACCTTCCTCGATAAATGGGCTATCTACCATTGAAAGAATTTTTCAAATCGGACCAGTAGTTGCTGAGATTAGCGCGTTCAAGCAAACAAACTCTTCAGCTTTATCTATTATGGCAAATAACTCATTATTAGGTACCAATTCCTTGCGTTTTTATACTCGTGATAATTTCTCAACGAAATGTCCGATTGGAATAAAACAAAAAGTATTTTACTTCTACATAATTAATTTGGATAAGGATTAATATTACGATATACATTTAACGTAGTTTATTTCTTTAGACGATTTAATATTTTTTATGAACATAAAAGCGGTTATTGTGACTAAACTATGATAGTTAGATATATGGTCTTGCGGACTTTTTTGTAGATCTTAATAAGACCTACAAACCCGTAGTACATCATTTTGTTCTGTTGTCAATAGTTTTTGCAGCGCACGCATAAATAGGTTTTCGCTTTTACACCTTGGGTTACAAAATCGCAATTATCTTATGGATCCCTAATTTTTTTCAAAATAAAATATAGCCTATAACCTTCCTCGATAAATAGACTATCCAACACTGAAAGAATATTTGAAATCGGACCAGTAGTTCCTGAGATTAGCGCGTTCAAACAAACAAACAAACTCTGCAGCTTTATAATATTATAGTATAGATTATATTAATTGTCTTAGCTGTACATACAACTTGGTAAAGTTTTTTTTTTGCTGTAATGACATTTCTATGATTATAAAAATAGTTAGTAGAAAAAATTGATTTAAATTAAGAAATTCAGGTGATTGTCATACACAACAGTATAGCTTATAGGTATATAGTTTTAAACTAAAACGAACTAATGATTACGAAATCTCAATTCAAATTCAACGCTCATTTTTTACACTTCACTTCAGCAAAGTAATTTCAAGATTTTCCGTGTACAATGTTTTTCTCAAACTGGCGTCTTAAAAATCTATCTACAAACATTATCCCTTGTAACTGGTACACATTAATCTCCTCACAGCCGCCAGCGTCCTGAGAGATAACGTCGTTAAGTGCTATGTAGGGCACGGTTATAAGGTTAATACCCTCCCCCTCCCTCGGCACCCTCCGAGGTCACTGCTAAACGAAACTCTCGATAGAGTTAACTACTCAGCTTTTAATTAGGATAAGATCTTTGAAGACTGATTAAAGATACATGTCGGTAGAATTTGGTTACGCAAGTATTGGCTCTGATACGGAATCTTAAGGTGAGTATAGACTAGAACATTTACTTGTAACAGAACATCGATCATTCGCAATTTGTGAGATCCGTAAGGTTGAATATTGTGTAAAAAGGGCAAATTGTATGAGGTTTTGTTACAAGTAAATGCTCTAGTATATACTCACCTTTAAAGTTCGTTACGCTTGCATTCATAAAGGATAAGAAATCGATTTACGCATGTAGTGACACAGTATCTACAGTTGCATCACAAACTAGAAGAAGACTAGCAGCACCATCTAGCACTTAGCACCCCAACTAACCTGTATCGCGAAATAGCTAGTACTAATATATTACGCTGAAGAGTTTGTTTCTACGGGCTAACCTCAGGAACTACAAGTCCGATTTGAAAAATTATTTCAGTGTTCGATAGCCCATTTATCGAGGAAGGCTTATAGGCTATATATATTTAATTATAAAGTTAAGTTAAATTAGAAACACGAGTTGAAGAGTTTGTTTCTAAGGGCTAATCTCAAGAACTACTACCCCGATTTGAAAAATTCTTTCAGGTTTTGATAGCACATTTATCGAGGAAGGCTTATAGGCTATATTTAATTATAAAGTTAAGTTAAATAAGAAACACGAGTGAAACAGCTCGCGGGAAGCCAGTATTTTTCTATTCAAAATTATGATATCGTTTGGTTTCAGTTTAGCATCATCTCACATCAAAAAACTTTAGTAATCGTTTATTTCGCTTCGGAATACAAACAAAGCGACTGCGACATAACATAACAGTCGCTTTACTTCAGCCAGCCTTGCTGCCAAATTGAGGAAGCGTCATCGTATTTTCTGCTATTTTGTTTATTTTATGGGTCATTAATTTCATTAAATGACTCGAGGAAGAAGGCTCTTAATTTTACTAGTATCTTCTTATACACGCTTGTTAGGTGTTCATATATTTGTGAAGCAATTAAAGTGTTTGTTTTTATCATGAGAATAATAAGCAGTTACACGGTTATGAATATGAATATTGAATATTATGTATAGACCTCTCGTTGCCGACTATTGTTTTTAAGATGGTGGATAGAGACTGATGACTAGCCTACTACGAACTCTTCCTCTTGACCATCATCTGGATCGGGAGAATAGTCTATCCTCTCACGCACTCTGCCGAAAGCGCGCAGGCTACAGTCGGTGGACAGAATTCCACCGTTCACCTTGCTAAATTCGGCCATGAGGATTTCGGAACATGGCCTTCACGCCTCCTTCTCATAGGGTTAGGCAGAGACCACTTCCTTCCACTTGTAACGATCTTAAAAATACCACTTTCACCTTTTCTACTTTCATTAATCTCCTCATGCATGTCCTTCGATTTAGGATACTTTTAACCTGGCCTTTCTTAAAAACGTCCCCGATATAAACGAGTAGGACTCCGCTTTGGTCTTCCCCTTTCAACACTTCCGTTCAATATCGCCCTATAAATTCTATTTCTATCTACGGGTGCGAGAAAGACAGTTATATCGTACACTAGACCTTTGGCTGACACAGTGCGAACACTGCGTACGACCTGGTACGACACAGCCATTTCATTGAAGCAAAGTAACAATTGATCAGCGTTTATATAGCCATCGTGGTGTATTGGTTTGCGATTATGTCTAATATATCGACACACACCGTTAAAACAGCTAAAAATGTTTTGAATCCTACTCTATTAACTCAAGATACAGATACGGCTTCGGACTATGTGAATTCCGACCGTGATTGTGACGGTAAACCAAACATCACGATCCGCCCCAAACGTAAACACGGCGACACAGCTATATCTGAGATTAGAGAAATACTTGCCGTAATACAGGACCAACAGGCTATTCAATCGAAAAAATTTGATGAAATTACAAAGCAAAACGCCGAAATTAAAGCATCTATAGATCTTATGTCCAATAAATATGATGATGTACTAAATCAGTTAAAACAATCAAAGGAAGAAAATTCGGCTCTCGTAAGGCAAATAAAGGAATTAGAACTAAGAACTGAGTTATTGGAACGTAACTCTAAAGCTTCATCAATCGAAATAAGAAATTTGCCGGAATCTGCAACGGAAAATAAATCTACATTTATAAATTACGTCAACAATATCTGTGGTGTCCTTGAGTTGGATTTACAAAGAAATGACATTCGTAATGTACATCGAATAAAGTCACAAAAGAGCAAAATTGGCCCCATAGTCGTTGAATTTTCATCAAATTTTATGAAGGAAAATATCATCAAAGCTTCCAAAGCTCTCCACAAAACCAAAAAGGAGAAACTTAATACAACCCATTTGAAAATTGTAGGGTCACCAAAGCCCATATTTATCACAGAGGCCCTCACTGCTTATGGAAGGCGTCTTCATTTTTTAGCGCGTGAATTCGTGAAAAAACATCAGCTATATGGCTGCTGGACTGCATACGGAAAAATATACATTCGTGGCAAGGAAGGTGAGCCGGCCCAACTGATAAATAATGAAGTTGATCTACAAAAACTAAAGCCCAAGTGACTAATATTAGTTATCAAAATTATTAACCTGAACTTAACAGTCTATTTATATACGTGTATTAAATACAACCTTAATATTGTACTTTTTCAACTATATAAAAAACCAAATACTATTATAAGTTTGCATGTTTCTACTTTTTTAATATTTTCTCAGTTACATAGTAATAACATTGACTATCCAAAACCAGTATTATATTTTATTAAAACGACTACTAACAACTTTTCTGATCGATACACCTATTTACTTTCTGAAACTGCACAGAAGACACACACTAAACACTCCTCAATACACACACAACTAAAATATATATGTAAAAGTAATAAATTTTTTATAACCAACCCAAAATTACCTGATAATTATCCTACTATATATAACATCCTTGAAAGCAGCGGCCATTACATCGAGAATTTATATTTATTATTAATTAAATATTGTATCATTATTGTTACTAATGTCTCTATAGACAATGCTATAGCTCCTTACTTCTGCCATATGTCAATAGTTAATATTCACCTACTAATCCATTATTTTTTTAGCAATGGATGATAACATAAGTACCACAATCGAAAACCTGGATTATCTTGATATTTTTTCGTATTATGAATGCAAACCCGAAGATTGCATAACTTACATTCAATCATCTAATAAGTCACTTACGATATTGACTCAAAATATACGAAGTATAGGTCGTAATATGTCGGATTTTCAATGTTTTTTGGGTAGAATTGCTGTTACGCCGGATATTATAGTGCTTACTGAATGCTGGCTTTCATGCAATCAAATTTTACCACAAATCGACAACTACTCAACTATGTCAACGACAACTGGTTATAACCAAAATGACGGAATTGTTTTATATATCAGAAATAATATTTCATATGACAGTTATGAGCCACCTTTCCCTGAAGCGAACTGTCTTGTTACCACAATACAAAATGTAACTATTGTATCCATTTATAGACCTCCTGCCTTTCGCAATATTGAAACGTTTTTAAATTCTTTAAACAGTTTGTTGGATTCTATTGATAAAAAGAAACATATAATCCTCATTGGAGACATAAATATCGACATAAAATCTGAAAGTATTGACTCAAATTCTCAACCGTATTTAAACTTAACCTCTTCATATGGTCTTCTTCCTACTCACACAATTCCAACCAGAGATAGAAACTGTTTGGACCATGTCCTAGCTAAGACAACATATCCTTGTTTAACATTGGTTGTAAAGAATAGCATCACCGATCATGATAGTGTGCTCGTGTCTGTGGGCCTCAGGCAACTATGTCATAATACGGAAAACAAAACCACCATGATAGTCAACCGGGAAGGTATTACACAAGATCTAAAAAGTGTTGATTTTCAACTGGTTTTCGATTGTAACGAACCTAACGTTGCAGCAGAGATCTTGGTGGATACAATTAGCAAAGTCATTGACAAAAACACTACGTTCCTGAAGAAACCACATCGTAAAACTCCAATTAAACCCTGGATGACACCAGGGCTTTTGCGTTGCCTGAGAAACAGGGACAAGATGCATGCTAAACAGAAGAAAGCTCCTGAGAATGAAATATTGATTACTACTTATCGACGGTATAGAAACTTCTGCACAAACTTACTCAGGAAGCTAAAAATACAATATGAAACTTCGGAACTTGAAAAAGCTAGTGCGGCAAGTGTCAAAAAAACATGGGAAGCCATTAATATGATTACCAATCTAAAATCAAAACCTAAAGCTGGGGATGAACTTATCGCTCATGCCCTGTCTCCCTTATCTGCTTTAAATTCAATTAATACCTATTTTGCTAATGTGGGACGAAATCTTGCGGAAAAAAATAGTAATAGTTATAATCAACTAGGAGAGCATAGTATTAACGAACAGATATCCTCACTGAATTCCTTCGTACTTTTGGAAACAGACATTACTGAAGTAATATCTATTATAAAGTCCCTTAAAAACACAAACACATCGGGTTGGGACAAAATATCAGCAAAAACTTTAAAGGAAAATAAAGAAATTCTTGCTGGTCCCATAACACATGTTTGTAATCTCGCAATTTGTAAGGGCTATTTTCCTAATGTTTTCAAAAAGTCTGTTATTACACCTATATTCAAAAAAGGTGACAAAACTCTCCCCAGTAACTATAGGCCGATATCGATTCTACCGACATTATCCAAAATATTGGAAAAAATTATTAATCGAAGACTCATTAATTACCTCGAAAATAATAATTTAATATCACCCAATCAATATGGCTTTAGAAGACATAAGTCAACTGCTGACGCCGTTCATAACCTCACTAATACTGTCGTTGAAAAGCTAGATGAAGGACTTAAATGTCTGACGATCTTTCTCGACCTTGCAAAAGCGTTCGACACGGTGTCAATTTCACTCTTAATTCATAAGCTCGAGTCAATAGGAATACGAGGTCTTCCTCTTCAACTACTTAGTGATTATTTAACCAATAGAACGCAATGCATAAGGATCAGAAATATCGTCAGTAACGATCAAAATATTAGCTACGGTGTACCGCAAGGGAGCATTTTCGGCCCGACTCTCTTCCTAATCTATATAAATTGTCTATGCAATATGTCTTTGTCAAATGGCCACATAACAACTTTTGCTGATGACACTGCTTGCACCTTTTGGGGAGAGAGTTGGAGTGAGGTGTTTATTGCAGCTCAGAAAGGTTTTAACGAGGTTTCCAACTGGCTGCAACGTAATCTGCTGAGTTTAAATACTGACAAGACTAATTTTTTAACATTCTCCATCACAAACAGTACACAACCCGACAATTATATGTATCAAATTAGAGCCCGCTGTACTGCTTGCGATAGGCACGAATGGACAACACAATGTTTATGTCAAGTCATTCAAAAAACAACTACAATTAAATATCTCGGTGTAACTATTGACAATAAACTGACTTTTCAACCGCACATCAATTCGTTGGCCTTACGACTGCGCAGACTCATTGCTGTAATGAGAATTGTTCGGCGTGCTGCAAATCCTAAGTTAATAAAAATGATTTACCAAGCATTATGCGAATCGCTTATCTCATATTGTATTGATTCATGGGGAGGGGCGGCTAAATCTCATTTAATTGTTGCTGAAAGGGCTCAAAGAGTTCTTCTTAAGGTTAGTCAATGTAAACCTTATAGGTATCCAACCACCACCCTATATCAGGACTCAGAAGTATTGACGGTGCGACAACTTTTCATATCACGATTAATTTTAAGATACCACAAATACGTTAGCTCAGATACAGTTCACATGGCACAAAGTAAACGTCGCAATTACAAAATGTTCAATGTTCCTAAATTTAAAACCAACTTCACCAACAGATTCCCTTGCTTTCTCGGTGGTTATTTGTATAACAAGATTAACAAAGACCTTAAAATTCATAGTTGTAATTTATATAAATGTAAAAAAAATGTTTTCACTTGGTTAAGTAGTCTGAACTATGATAATACTGAAAGACTATTACTACCTCTGAAGTAATTATCATAGATTATGATTGTATATGAATATATATTTACATGCACACCTCACTTACACTACACACCACATCACAACAACACTGACACCACTGATACATTTGCGCTCATACTATGTACTTAATAATAGATAATACGTAGACATTAAGTTTACTACTTTGCCATTGAAGGGGGGCCTGGTGATCTGAGACACAGGTCAAGACCTAGTTCGGACACCAGCTTCTCATAAAGGACATTTAAATAGGGGTGGGGCTGGCGGCAGCGGGCCTGTCTGATATTGCCTATCGGACATTAGACTTGTGTTATACCGGACATTAACTACCTAACTTTTCCCCTACAGCATTGTCTGGCAGGCGTGTTTGGCCGTTTTGCTTTACCCCTTATTTTAAGTTAATGTTAAGAATATTGTATATCTAGTTTCTAATGTAAGAACCTTTATGAGCAGAAATAAAGATTTATTATTATTATTATTATTATTATTTGTTAGTCTCCTTTCAATCATACTCTCTACAAGTCCTAAGCATAACTTTATCAATCTTTGTGAGTTGATATCATACTAATTATAACATATTTGCTTGAGGAAAATACTCTCTCACCATCAACATATGTTACAATCATGCAAAGAAAAAAAAAACGACACACTAAGTTAAATCATTATTCGACTACTATAATCGATCAAATATTCGATTTGCAAGCTTTAATCATATACACAAATTGAAAAATAAGTTCAAAACATATCATTAATATGCATATTTATGTACGACACAATACTGCTATACACTTAACATGTGCTGTGACGTCGCTATACTAATATTAACTCCGCAAATACTCAGTGAACTTTAAATATTCTTGCAATTGCCTGAGAAAATGTGGCCAAGATGATTTTTTGCTCCGTTAAAGTATATCCCATTAAAAATATAAGATGTAAAAATATCATACCTACTAAGTCTCGCATCGTAATCATTCTGCCGTAAAAAGTTGTGAAGCACGTTATGCGGAGGGATGACAAGCATGCGACGAAAAGAATGCTGAATATGAAGATGAAGTAATATGTTAGAACAGGAAAGCCAAAAAAAAAATGGATGAACTGTTTTAAAGATGATATGTGTAGAGAAAGTATGGAAGACACGTCTCACGGAAAATGACATTTTGCGCCGACCCCAAATAATGGGATCAAGGCGGGAAGATGATGAAATAAGTATTTAAGGCTTCCGACGTATGCGACTGCCCTTTATGTTGGCCAGCATGAAGAACTGCTGGCCAACATTCAGAGCATTATGTTGCCGGAAGTACCTACATGTTGATCGACAATTGACAGTGCACAATGAGACATGACGTTATATGGCAATATCGGATTTCGATTACACTGCGATTCAATTACGTATCCTTACCGATCACAGCAATACGATCTCATAATGACAGTTGCACGATGTTTAATGCGTGTTTGGTATAGTTACTCCACTCGTTATATTGAGAATTTATAATTATAATACTATTATTTAAATAAGGATTCCTCTGAGTTTCTTACCAGTTCTTCTCAGAGTTGCCACATCTTTGAACTGGTGGTAGGAAAAGCAAAGTCGTGCGCAGAAGTCAGGTTGTGATCGGATTGCTGTTCATAGTCCGCAATCAGATAGTAACCAAATGCAGGAAAGATTTGATTGTATTTATAGAAAAGGTGCCAAAACTTATAGACAAATTAAAAAAAAAATACTATTAGAACGCCACATTATCTAGGAATAACATAGGCTATAATTTATTGTAAAGTTTTCACGGGGACGGGAGCTATGCGGGTGAAGTTCATATAATTATTATTATTAAAATTACAACTCCCATGATTAAATGGTATTTGGTCTACCTACTATTAAGTTTAAAACAACTGAAGTCACATATTAATCTATACAAATAAATAGGTACATATGGAGAGTCTGTTTGTAATATTAGTGCAACCGCTTTTTACTAAACCTCTATACGGCAAATATGTCAAAATAACATATTTTACGAATTTTGTATGTCTGTCGGTTTGTTCCGGCTAATTTCTGGAACGGCTGGACCGATTTTGACGGGAATTCCACTGGCAGATGGCTGATCTAATATGGAGTAACCTTTTTGTTACATGAACAAAATACAGATATACTAGTAAAAGTAGCTAATGTAAAATACGACTATTCTAATAGGCATGAGGACTAATACATTCTATTTAGTCCGTCAGTTAGATTACAAAAAATATTGTACACGTATTTTTTTTTTCGTTTCTCAAACAAAAAATGACGACGATATAGCGCGTTCAAATTTTGTGTCATGTCACTATCAGGTACAATTTTACCTAATATTGACGTCACAAGCCCCCCTCTCCTGAACTTTATAGTTTGTTGTTGCTCTGTATCTTTGTAATTTTTTATTGATTTGATAAATAAAAAAATACGTGTCCAATATTTTTTTGTAATCTAACTGACGGACTAAATAGATTTTGTTAGTCCTCATGCCCATTCTATTCTACTTGGCAAGGTTCCCAGAATGCTGGCAGCATTACCCCGTTGAATGGCAAATTGTTTGCCATTCAACGGGGTAATTTCATTCTTTTTTGTTAAGATCCACGCAAACAAAATCGTGGGCACATCTTGTTACTATATATATAATACTTTTAATATAATAGCACTTAAACTGGCAAGAAACACGAAGTTTCTCATAACAAACATGTAAAGAAATAATATCAAATCATAAACGATATCGACGTCACAAATGCAAACAATATTGTTCATTTATTCGTATTTGACTGTTAAAATAAAACACATCGGTTATAAATTTGCTATACCGAGTAAATAATAGCGATACACAACCTAATAAAGAGACAATCGTGTATTATGACGTCACAGTCCATGTGCGCGGGCGCACGCCGCCTGTCACGCCGCGGCCGCCGGTGTAATTTATAGAGGCTTTGCACGTGGCGTCAATAAGTGCGGATAATAACATCATTTAATAGCTAATGTAATTAAGTAGGTCATATTTTATTTGGATTGATATGTTTTGGTTTTGGGGTAACTTTGTATCATCACGATTAAATCATCGTAAGTAAATCAAGGAACTACTTAAGAAAGGCCTGGTTAAAAGTACCCAAAGCCGAAGGACTTGCATGAGGATATTAATGAATGTAGAATAGGCTATGTTAAGATCGTAGCAAGTGGAAGAAATGGTATCTGCCTACCCATATCGGAAAGAGGCGTGAATGTATGTATTTATCATCTTAATTTTTAGTCATCATCATAGGCCTGTAAAATGTTCACTGCCGAATATGGAACTGCCTAGATGAGGGTGTTGCCAAAGTAACCACACTTGGCCGGCGGATTGGTAACCGCAGCATATATACACAGGTCAATGCTGCTGCCCGGTACTTGGTATACGATTGTCATAGTTGCCGACTAATGCCTGCCTTTATATTTAACGTTCAATGTATAAAATATTTTGATATTACAAAGTATAATTATTAAAAGTAAGATGAAATTACAAAGTGGATTATAATGCTGCTCCTGATCTACCAAAGCATAAAACTCTATTCTTCTTGATTAAACTTACCTAAGACCGCGTAAGTCTCTCTTGTCCGATTCTACAGTAAATTAATTAGTTATATCGGGCACTTTTAGTTAAGAAACTCAGAATATTTGGTGGTGTTTTCTTATGTAGTCTACGGGCACGGGAGCTACGCGAGTGAAACCGCGTGCGGAAAGCTAGTGAAAAATAATGATAATGTGAATAATAAAATTCGATTAAGATTCTATCATGATGTTGATCATAGATATTTTTATTTATGGGTTTACCAACATTTGCTTACACTCAGACATTATTGGTATTAAAGCCGTAGTAGCTACCTGTTTAAACGTGAGTTAAGTTGAGTAACCGTGTGGTTTCAAGAAGAACTTAAATTTCAAAATATAGATTAATAAATTTAGACCACCGGCAGGACTCGAACCTGCATCTTCGGTATAGCCCCATGACGCCTTAACCATTCGGCCATGGTGGAACACTACCGGTCGTTGAAATTTATCAATCTCTTTATACCACGTCTCTAAAGGAGACATAGATGGTACGTAATTGTTACACTTTAACGTTTGTAGAAGTGTCTCAAACAATTATAGATAATCTTCACTGACACTTTCAAGAACTTATTGACAATAGGTAATTAGGTCACAGCTCTAAGAACGTGAAACACGCCACATGATATTCTAGCTATAATTTATTCAAACGTCTATAATTACAAAAACT
This sequence comes from Nycteola revayana, assembly GCA_947037095.2. Lineage (NCBI taxonomy): Eukaryota > Metazoa > Arthropoda > Insecta > Lepidoptera > Nolidae > Nycteola > Nycteola revayana. The sequence continues at coordinate 15,617,165 of OX344851.2, read as the reverse complement.
TAATGAATGTGGCGTTGTCAGCGAAATATCTGTGTCACTAGACCGACCTACATAACATAACACTAATGTTGAGAACCTGTACTCGGAAGTAATATGATGCTGTCCAAATTTTGAAAGAGATTGGTATTTTGCACTTGGCTTTGGTATAATTTTTAATAAAACTAGCTAACTAACCTCGCACGGGTGCAATGCTAATATAATATATCTACATATAAACCTTTCACTGGAATTAGTCTATCTATTAAAGATCTAAGCATACATAGGGACAGACGGATTGCGGGAAGCGACTTTGTTTCATACTATGTAGTGATCATTGTAGTAACTTATTTTGTAATTCTTGAAGTTTTAAGAAAACTTCACCATTTCGTTCGTTCAATGATGCAGTACTCATTCTTAATTATGCCGCCACCAATTTTTTTCTTCCATCAATTCTGGATGTGAAAACTAGCAAGAATCTCAGAGAAATCCATTAGAAAAATACATTGAAATGAATTAGCGTATAACCTAATTATGTACAACACTCAAACCCAAAAACATTTTCAATATTCATACAAATTACAATACAAAAAATACAAATCAAATTTCTCTTAAATCGAGGCTTTCAACCTTTGACAAACAAACTCCATATTTCACTGTCATACACGTAAAAGGAATGTACAAACGTACGGTTCTGTTAACTCAGTTCGTATAGAAATTACAAGCAAAAGAGATTCGGCGCAAAATAAATAGCGAATGGGGAGATTCGTGGCAAAATGGCGAATGGGGAGATATCAACGAGATATAAATCAAACGACACGACAGCCGCCGGGTTTGGAAGGTAGAATGATTAAAAAGGTTAGGTTAGTGAAGTCCCTAGAGTTTTCTCCACCTATATAGGTAGTACAAGAATATAGACTACGAGTATAGTTTAAGAATATTATAGGAACTTTGATCAACAGTGGACTGGTGAGGTGAATTTAGGTGAGACAATCTTCGTAACCAAAACCAGGTTTTTTTTTTCTGTGGCAACCATTTTTTTCTCACATTATATTGGTCGTGGACCTTTCTGCTATATTATCACAAAATTAAACCTCCGTAGCGGAAATCTCGGATGTTGTGGGTTCGATCTCCGCACCGATCAACAAATCGTTGTGTAAATTCAAAGATATCTTTCCGGGTCTGGTTGGTTGAGGGACTAACCTCCGTGCCTCGGAAAGCACGTTAAGTTAGTCCTTCCGTTGGTTCTGATTGTTGATGTTATAATATCATCTATAACAATTATATACCAAGGAACGGGCAGCAGCTTTTCCCTGTGTATTACTACATAATACTACGGTCACCGACACACCTGCCAAGCGTGGTGACTATGGCAAATACCCTTCCTTTAGTAGGCGGCCAATGTTTAGCAGTCGACGTTATACGGGCTTCTGATGATGATGATGATCACAAAATATAGGTCACCGACTTAATATAACGGGTCATTCATACCCGTGCCACCAGTTCGCTCAGCGTTCTATAACTTGGTTATTATACTGTAAGGATTTAGAACATAAAAAGCGACCATACGTCATCCGCGACGGTATAAGTACTTGAAACAAAAATCATAAGAACTCTCTGAAGTCAACCCTGAGTAATTCAGGCTACGTACCTCCAAGCGAACAAAACTTTTGTGCTTAAAGTAATTAGTCGCATTGATTTGTCGTAAGGTTGGAAGTACCTCTTAGAGAAGGGCATGAAGTGGACTTGAAAGTTCAAGGGATGGTGAGTCAGGGCGGGGGAGCTCGAGTACCTACTAAAAACTTTTTTTTTACAAGTACCTCGTTCGGGGGACATAAAATAGGATAATGGAATTCAGTAAATTTTACGTTATTTACATTATTTGCGTCTTTTATTTATTTACATCTTTTTTTTTGTTATTATTCTAACGGCGAATAATTCTTGTTCTAATCAGAAGGAAAAATATTTTGATGATTGAAACATCTACGTTAATTTACACCACAGACTGGACTTGACTTATTGCCACGATGCATCCTATCTGATATGAGATGTATTTTATTTTACGTTCTAATAAATCAGCGCCATCTATCGATATTGCCTAGCAATAACTCGTTCCTTACGCTGATAGTCTGGTTTCCGGTTTAGAATAGATCACTCCATGTCTTCCTTCTCCTTCCTTTTATGGAAGTCGTTAGAGTTGACTAAGGGACAACAATTGATGGAATGGCAACAGCTTCTATCAGCTCAGGAGTAGATACCATCTTACTGCAATCCCCAACCCACCTGCCAAGCGTGGTGATTATGGCAATGTTCCTCAACAACCTTGGCTTGCCATGGTGTGTTAAGGGTCGGGAACATGAACGTGCTGCTGAAGTTAAATATTTAGGCTGACTTTTTGCTTCTTTCTTTTTCAAGTCTTCTCATTTATTTTATGTTATACATATTAAAAGACTCCTAAAATCTCTTATCTAAATTTCGCTTAATGATATTAAATATACATCGTACTAAATTATTCGTGGATTTGAACGCGTAGGCAAAGTCAACAGTCTGAGAGAACTAATTAACAATTCATAATCTTACAGTCACAAAATCAATATTATTAGTCCGTTAGCTCCCGCGGTCTAAATATTTATTAACATTTCTATTATTATACGTACAATTAGGATTGAAAGTTGTTGAAGAATCGACAACTTAACAAATAAAAAAAAACACAGCCGTTTATTTTCTTTAATTAACAACAATAATCTGACAAAAATATTTTAACTAACGACCCGGCTTCGCACGGGTTGTAAAGCATAACAAAATATCTATAGAAAAACTACTACGTAATAATACAGACAGACGCGGCGGAGCACCTTGTTATATAATAGCAGTGTTTAAAAAAAACAGTCAGTACAAAACATCAAAAACAAAATATAGGTCGGTCTGCAAGAGCAGTAAAGGTCGATCTAAATCAAACGATTAATTACTTTAGGTTAGATATTATTGATTGCAAATGAATCTAAATCAGTATTTAACGCAAATATGACTATCTACTACAGGTTACGTACTATTTTAATCCTTGGTTGCCTGGAAGAGATCACATTTTACGATAAGACATTTTATGATATAGTTTTTTATTTTTTTGGGACTAATCCCACCCACATTCCCATCACGTAGCGTTTAGTTTTAGGTTCATTTCTGTATTCTGTTCTTATTAGTGTACAGTATTTATCATTTGGTGTCCCCATCGCCACAGCGGCGTGTATGCTTCCCACTCCGTAGCGATATCTTGTCTAAACTTAGACTTATTTATTCCATTCTCCATATTTATTATATTATTTACTGGTATGATTTTGATGTTAGATAATCTACTTTGTTCCAGGTCCCCTGGGCCCTTTGCCGAACGTGACGAGCGCTGATCTCGGCTTGAAGGAAGGTGAGCCATTTAGTTTTATTATGCTTTTGGATATTAAGAATTAAGTCACTGAATCCTTTAAGCTCCGAGATGTGAGTATTGGTTACCATTAGTAAGCAATATAAGTATTCGCAAGGTCCTTACAGTACAATAAGATAAAAGGCATTATTAACTGGTGATATGTGTATGCTATTGTAGTCGCCGTAGTCCATTGGCTAGGGCGTCGGACTTGCAGTCAAGTGGACGCCGATTCGATCCCCAATTATTGCAATACACTCGTAACATAAGCATTTTAGCTTAGCACGAATAATAAGATTACTCGTAGTGTTAAAAAATTATGTTAGTATTCTTTAAAAAATAAATAAAAGGATATGGCGGCATCACTTCCACTACGGAAAATAAGCATCCCTCACCGATTTTTAGCGGTAACGAATGCTACTAGCTAGCTAGTGAGACCACCACTAAGATGATGGTCCGACGATCTAGTAAAGGTCGCCGGGAGTCAGTGGATTTAATGGCTCCGTACGACCGTTTTTAGGTCGTCGGTCTATCGTATTGGTGACGGTGCATCGTGATTGTAAATGTTCTACGCTGCGATTGCCAGTAGCAATCGTTCACATTCCTGTTCTCTATCATCCTTTTTACCCCATAGGCCGTCAGTTTAGTGAGCAATGAACTCCACTCATTGCCACTGTAGTTTGATAATCAGTTGAACCAGGTCAGTTACCTTTATTAGAAATGTACAAATCCACATGAGAAGGAATCTTGTGATCTTTTCTTTACCGAGGTCTTTCGTAGGTCGCTTGGCGATTTAGAACTTTCTGATGAGGCACACATGAGGATTGAGAGACCACGTCTCAAATCCACATGTCATTGCAGGGACATTTTCTGCACCGAACCATATTGTTCGTAATATTAAGATTTTTTTATCCTTATACTCTGTTTGCCTTGAAAATGACACTGAGGCTGACACGTTTTACATTAAGTATAATAAAATCACAGGAGGGAGCCACATTTAGGCACCTGTGCATTTATAATAATTAACGACATACTTACACCATATCCCCTAATACAGGGTGACTGGTAATAAGTGACCGATACCTAAACTCATGATAACAAACAACTTTAACTATGGCACAAAACATGAAATCGCGAAAAAAAAATCAGCTGTTCCCTACCATGCTGACGAATTATGTGAACATGAAGGTATGGAACAGCTGATTTCTTTTCGCGATTTCAGGTTTGGTGCCATAGTAAAAGTTGTTTGTTATCATGAGCACGATCATGTGTTTAGGTATCGGTCACTTATTACCAGTCACCCTATATACAGGGTTATTTTTAAAACACCAATAACCTTTTAGAGGGTGAAAGTACTGATGATTGTAAAAAACTTTTACTATGGGACCAACCCTGAAATCGCGAAAATAAAATCAGCTGTTCCATACATTTTGTCGAGGTAAGTAAACATAAATGTATGGAACAGCTGATTTTTTTTTTCGCGATTTCAGTATTGGTCCGATAGTAAAAGTTGTTCATAATCATGAGTACTTCTATTCCCCAAAAGGTTGTTGGTGTTTTAAAAATAACCCTGTATATGATTCTCCCTTTGGATTAATCATATATTATGCATTAATAGTTATTGTGATCATGAATATATGATGATATCATGATGATTTACAAAGAATAGTTAACCAACATAGGTTTTCCAAAAGAATCATAATCATAGTGAATCATGTCCTGCATACAAAACTATTTAAATAAACTATGGTATAGGTACATTTACATAACGTTGTATCACTTAAAAAATAAAACGCTTGTTGCTTAACGACCAAGACGGTATTGTTAATAAATGATCTGAATGACTTATATTTGTCAATAACTTAACTTCTGTAAATTTATAACGTGTCTTAGATAAATATGTCTGCAAGCCCCTATGTTTAAAACATTTGTCGTGTACGGTAAACTAACATATATATTTTCTTAAATTCCAGGCAGTTGCGCACTCGGCGATGTGGTATATATGCCTGGGGACGAGTTCCCAGGTTCGAGTCCCTGCGAGCGCTGCGTGTGCGCCGGCGGTGGTGTGCAGTGCGAGAAGCAGATCTGCGAGTCTCGACCTGGTTGTAAGGCTCTGCATCGACCTGATCATTGCTGTCCTACTTACCAATGTGGTAAGTATGTTAAAATAATATAAAAACACGAAAACAACACAACCTTCTAACCGAAACGGTTTCTTGAATGAAACTGAAAGATTACACAAAACATTTTATAACAAGAAAGCGTAATTACAAACACACCTTTTCCATACAGTCATATTCTGGTGGAATGGTTGATCCATCTGCCGCAGCCAATAGCCAAGACTTATAATATAAGTTCCGTTTGGACTGTTTCGGTTATATCCACATAAAACAATTCTAACCACATATTTAAAGACGTAGACTAGTAAATTCTAAAATTCTGGTGCTGTCGGATAAATATTAAGTTACTATAATTTAGTTACATGTACTTGGAAACAACAGAGTATGTGTTCCACATATGCAACAAAAATACGACTAAAATTCGCTCTAGGGAAATAAATCCCTTTGACGCGGAATTTACAAACACATCATTTTCATGTCATTTGACACACAACAACTACCATAACCACTGAGCCAAACCACGTAACCATAGGTAAATAAAGTTTGAATATTTCTTGCAATTTTCATGTCACTAACATTAAAATTTATTGATTTCAGAATGTGAGCAAGAAGGTCGCATATACAGCAATGGCGAAAAGCTGGTAGATCCCGCAGACCCTTGCCGCGTGTGCTACTGCCAAGGTGGGGAGGTGGTGTGCCGCCGCATAGCCTGCTTCGTTAGAGATGACTGCACGCCAAGATTAGTGCCGGGACGATGCTGTCCAGAATATGATAACTGCCCCTTGAGAGGTAAACTTTTAGTAATATGATAATTTTGTTAAAAATGGTGAACATATGTCAAACTAAAGTAATATAAGATTTAATCAGATATCTACTAGTATGTGAAGTACGAATCGTTTTACTAATTTTAAAATGTTTTTTATTCCAGGAGTTACAAGCCTTCCCGGCGCATCTTCCTCAATTTCTTCAGTGTCTGAAAGCATCGAAGTTCCTCCACCACCACCAAAGGAGAACATTAAACAAGAGATAACAATCAAAGAAATCACCCCAGTATCTGAAATACCCGTTATCACTGATGTCAAAATAAAAGAAATTTTACCTGTGCCAACTGACGTGGCCGAGTACTCATCATCTAAATCTCCGCTTATTCCACGTGAAGCAACCTCAGAGAAAAACTTAAAAGAGTCAGATTCAAAAACTGAGTCGCCTAGTGTTATTGAAATCCATTCGTCTTCGCCTTTTATTGCATCGTCCCCAGACACTGTACAGTTTGCCGCCACTGAGAATAAAGAAATTGATTTGCCTCCATCCAAAATTAGCTTTTCCACACAAGACTCAATCAATAGCGCCATTTACCCATCAAATGTGCCACTGGTAGCTACTATGGGTATTCCACTTGTAAGTGTAGAACCTTCGTCAGTAGCTACTACAAAATCTCCTATTATGGAGGAAGATGACACTTTTGACCATAACCCAGCTTTTCCTCCACTACCTGATGATTTGTCTGTTTTGAGGAATCACGAAGATGAAATTGTTCCTGAACCGGCTGTGGATAGTGACCATGTATCAAATCATGACATTCTTACGAGCGTTAATCCTCTTTCACTCTCCACAGAATCAGAGGTTAAAAAACCTGAAGATATGCAACCTGATCTCAAAGAAACCCTAACCACAACACCTAAAGACCTTCCTGATACAACTGTAATTACAACTACTTTATACAATAAATTTCCATCTACTACTGCTTTCCCAGAAATAATTCTTACTTCTGAAGCGCCTTCTTTTAAAGAAAGCCCAATGATAAACTTAAGATCAGCTATACCAACCGAAATACTCAACGTACCTTCTTTAATACCTGATGAAGTTGAAAGTGACAATGAAGGTGTATCGACTACTGCTGAAGAAATTACAACAATGCAACCAACAACTACAACTACTACAGTGCAGCCGACTACTGTTACAAATGAACTGCCGATAAAGTTGGATGAAGTTACTAATCCGAGTAAAATTGAAGATATAACCACTGAAAGAAAAAAATATGAAGGTAGTACAACGGACAAAAATTCGGAAGAATTTGTTGTCACTACTGAAAGAACTGAAACTTCTTTTGCAGCCACATCATCAACAGAAGTTCCGACAGCAACTACAGAGCATGAAATTGTTACTTCCAAAATATCAGAATCTGAGACCGAGGTAAGCACAAAAGAACAAGAGCCAGAGATCACTACTTCAATTGTTAAATCTAATGTAGCGACTGAATTTACGTCTCAGACAGAACTTAGTTCTTTACCTATCGAAACCAGCGATCAAAACCCTCCTGAAGTTTCTGAAAATACAACCAACGATAAAACGGATCAATCCACTACTACCGATAGCTCAGAAACAAGTACCAAACTGCCTCCTACTACCTCGGAAATCATTACTGTATCAAGAAGTGTACCCAACGAAATCACCGGGTTTGAAAATGTTGAGACTACAGAATTTATTTTGACATCCTTTGGGTCTTCGGAAACGGCAACGGATGCTGTGGAATTAATTAAAATTTCTGCTGAACCAGAAAAAAGCGCTGCAATTATTGAATCTGACAGTAAAAAAAATAATGTATTGAATGATCTTATAAGCTTAATTAGTGATGTTGCCTCTATCGGAAACCATACTGATGAACAGAAAACTGAACAAAGCCTGATTACAACTACTACCAGCATTTCTGAGTCAGAGGAATTGATTCCTGTTAACGCAGGCTATAAGAGTAAAAACAAGAACTTCAATCAAAACTCTATTACTGAGGTACCATTCAAAAGTAAGATTCCAAATCAAGGAAACAAGCAGAAAGTTGTAGAAATCGAAGATGACGAGTCGGAAAGCGTGACTGACTCGGTTCCACCCAATGATAAGGTAGAGCCTACCACAAGACGCCCTCTGATTGATAACGTCACGGACGACATGGTCGCAAATAAAACTGATAAAACGGACATAGAAATCATTAGGAAGTCGTATGTACCCACTATAAGCCGGCGGCCCACCAAAGTCGTCATGAAGAAAAGTGAGATTGCAGCTTCTGACGAATCGAGCGCTTTTTCTGCATCCGCTGAGAGCTCGACAGACAGCAGGATCTCTGAAGAGACCGCACAGACAACCGCGGGCACCTCCACTGCGGTCACCGAGCCGCCTCGGAAAGACGCAGCGCCACCCCTCACCGACGCGCAGTGAGCGCCTCCTCCGCGTCACGTCCATGGAACCTCAGCTAATCAGCATTTTATAGTGTAAGTTTCGTTCTTGAAACTGTAAGTTAACGTAGAGACTATTAGGTTAATAGGCATATGTGACCCTTTCGGATGATATTCCTTGTCAATTGATCGACCGGCGGGCTGTGCCCCCGGTCGTTTGTATTTGTAATGTAAGTAGACGTCGGGTCGGCCGGCCGAACTATGTGTATTAGCTGGACAAATTATTTATAATACGTTTATTATAGGAGCGAATTAAAGTATTCGGGAGCACCGCGTGTGAGGCGAAGTGACTTCTCGCGATTTAGCTTAAGTTATTTATTTGTTTAGTGAGAGGTCGTGAGTAGAGTGATCGATGTAAGCAACCAAGCTAGTCAACATGTGACAGCGTCGACTCCTCGACGCCACGTTGCCATTACTGCTAGCTGTATTTAACGAGGACATGACAAATGCAGACATTAACTTACGCATTCCGCGAATAGATTTAGTTCCTTTAATTTGTGTAAGAACAAAATGTAGCGCGTCGCCCTTTAAATGTGGTAGAGAGACCCTCGTAGACGAAACTATGCCGTTAATGCGGTGGAAGAGTGCCACTTTAGACTTAGGTCACTACTTGTGCTGCGTCACGCATCCTTTATATATACCTATGTCATAAAAATTGGTACAAAACGAATTTGATATTAAGAATATTGTCAACTTTTACGAAATGATAAATTAGAACTAGACGAATTAGATGTAAATGTGAACGCACGTACGTATTTATTGCACTTAGTGGCGGTGTATAGCGGGGTTTTATCGGAAGGCTCAAGCGTAGTGTTAGCTATTTATTGTGTAGTCCTTGCATCTTTCGTTGCCGCATGAACTGTTTGTGTGTAAAAATTTTAAATTTGGAAACCATTAAATGCTTTGAAAACCCTTTGTAAATGCTATCTCTGAAATAATGGAGGAAGTTTTGCAATGATGTACGATTGGATTGATTACTAAGCTAGTTTTGGATCCGATAAGTTGAATTGCTGTCCAGATATTGAACTCATAAAAAACTGGGCCAGCTAGCTATTTTTTTAGTCAGCTAGCTTTGACTTTGTCTGCTTACCTTTGCTACTCCTTTTCATCTTTTTGGAGATGAATTTTCAAAATCCATGTCTGATGCCTGCATAATGGTGTAACAAACAGCGGTTTAGCCGGTGTGATCCGTCAGCCAATCAGTACATAACATCATTTCATGCGACAACGCCAAATGCCCCATCTGTGCCCTACGTTAAATATGTGAAGTTCAGTTCGTTTAGTTCCCTGTCTGCTCTCGGTTCGTTATTCGCCGGTGGTGGCGGCGCGCACGGCCTGCACCTCCCCCCCAGTGCGCCTCGTGGTCGCCGTCACGGTGCTGCTTCTTGCTCCGGAAGACTGTCACTTTTCCCGGGCAATAAGCGCACGTGCTCACTGTATTATTTAATTAATAATTATTGTTTTTTTACAAATAAAAGAAACCTAGACTGATTATTTGTTTTATTTTTTCCAATGATCATCAACATCGCAATATAATATTTTGAAATATACTTTAATCGCTTAAGCGTTGTTTTTTTATAATACAAAAGGATAGAAGAGCTACTGTAGTGAAAAGAGAACAAAAGGAACTTAATTACCAATTTGAAGAATTTGTAAAGCGATTTAACTTTTTGAAACGTGACGAATTGGTTCATACAAATCCTCAAATATCTATGTTAACGAGCTTCTTACGCGCGGTTTCATCCGCGTAACTCCCGTTCCCGTGGGTACTTCATAATTAAACATAGCATCCCTTATAAATGGGTGATCTAAAACTTAATGCATTTTTAAATAGGTCCATTAGTATCTGAGATTAACGAGTTCAAGCAAACAAACTCTTCAGCTTTTTATATTAGTATAGATAAGGAACACCATCACACAGATCCTCCACCGCCATGGCACTTCCCTGCAATGGCGGTAGGTTAACCGTTTTTTAACGGAGGGAAATTCCATACGCATTTCCTCTGACGCTGCGGTGTCTCCGCGCCAGCGGTGGGGTATGAGGGAATCGCCCTCTATTTGTGGGAAGACGATGAGGGGTCATCATTATTTTCATAGACCTATTGAAATCTTTAACAGACTCGTGGCAGTTTTTGGAATAGATGTATCTACCTATGTCTATTACCGGTGCGTGTAGTCCGATACGCGAGCAGAAGTACCGACCATATATCACATTCTAGCTCATTCATGTTTAGTAAAGTAGATAAGTTCAGTGGTCTAAACCTCTGGGACAGTAAGCTAAACTTCAGAACGTATGTACAATGTATCCTGAATTCACGCAGCGAATTATCCCTTCAAAATAAAACTAGAATTTGGGTCATACACAAAAATCGAAAAAAATGTGTTCATGTAAATTAAAACCGTTATTTTATTATTATATCAACATTGAATACATTTAATAGTTCTTTTGTCTTTAAAACTTATCATCTTTCATAAAAAAAATAGCGCTTTACTAAAATTTACATGATATTTTTTCCATTAGAATCTGAAAAAATCTCCTTCTGTAGACTGTTCGGACGACAAGTATTTGAGTTTAAGTGATGGTTAAAAATATATACACATACTTTAGATACTTTTATTATGTTTCATTACATCAGTTATATTATCAAATATACATAACACAACGTTTTAAAAAACAGATAATTGTTAATTTTGAAATAAAACGTATAAACATGTTGTTCACAGATTTTAGGTCTACTTCTGTAGACGCATAAAATGAACCAAAATTTACCAATGATTAACGCATCGTTAATATTTCGTTTCTTGCGTCGGTAGCACTATATTCTCTGTCATTTGCCCGGTTATGAATTAAGGTAAAGAGCGTGTGACGTGGAAAATCGCAATTTTATTCAATTACACAAGTTTCCGGTCGAGATCAGTGTTTCTTTCCTGTGAAAAGGATACCTGAGTAAGTAGCCTTGTCAAATACATAAAAAGATCAAGACAGTATATGCGTTTGGGCGCGATATGCAAATATCATATTGCTTAAATTCTCACTTCATAATGCAGGATGCCATCTTTGATTTACCAAAATTTGTCTCTCGTGTAGACATCTTCACTGTAGACTTAGTGTCTACAGAAGGGAGCTATGTCAACAGAAGTTATGCAATTACACTGTATTTAAAAAAAAGAACAGTCGTGTTACTCACTTTTTATCCGATTAAAAAAAAAGGGAGGTTCTTAATTATAATGTATTTGTTTTTATTCCTTTTTTAACCAAATTGTTTTTTTTTAATGGGCATACTTTAGTGCGGTTCCATATTAATTTGGTAGAGATCTGATGGGTTTTCTAGATAATTAAAGAAGGTTTTGAAAAAAGAGTTTCTTTCTGTATTTACTCTATGTATACGCCGTGCTCGGGTCGAATCCAAATAAACCACATCAGGGATTCGTTATGCCTAGCCACTCCCGATTCATCTTTGTACAATTTGTCACCTGATTGCCCTGAAAGATCCGCATCACCAGACTCCTCATCTGAGTATTTGCCTGTACGAGATTCTCCTATTGCTCCAGCTACTCCTGAAGCTCCGACTGAGTCAAATTCATCAGGACTGTCAGATAGACTGACTCCAGATCTTTTCATCGAAATATTCAGCAAAAGGAATAGACCCCAGAAGATAAGAATCTATTCAGACGACTCTGAAGCTTCTGAAAATTCACCACAGAAAAAACGCCCGAAAAATTTCATGTGGAACGATTCTGATGAGGATAATATATTTAATATTCTGTTCATTTATATGCCCACAGAAGTATAATGTCTATTCTGTGGACAAATTTCGATTATTTTTTTGTACTCAATTGGTAAAGATTTTTGATTATAATTTCTTTAGGGGTTAAGGAGAACTTCATTTTACGTTTATTTTTCATTGTTTCTATTCTTCATGTTATCGATTTGATTATATAAGGCCCATTATTGTTATCTTCTGTAGACAACACGATCTCTTCAGTAGACGTAAAAAAACTAAAAATGTGATTTTTTCCTAAAATATCCAAGACTGATCTCTAGTAATATTTTTGCAAGAATATTAATATCTAACTTTAAATGAATATAATGTTTCAAGACAATTGGTGGAGTTTTATTATTAATATTTCGTATTGTTCACTTTTTGTGTATGACCCATTTACGTCTCATGCGCACGACTGACTATAGGTAATGTACGGGTCGATCTTCTCTTACATTATTAGGAAGAATGACCGATCTACAAACAAGTTTAAACGATATGTTAAAGATAAATTATGTAAAAATACTTATTATTAAATTTCTGATTATGTCAATGACAAAACTGCTTGGGAGTGAGTTGCTCTGAAACAATACTGCTTTATTAATAATTGTAAAATAAAATTTATTAAAAAAAAGGATTCCCCTGAGTTTCTTGTCAGTTCTTTTCAGAGTTGCCAAGTCCAGAACTGGTGGTAAAAAAATAAAAGGACGCATCATAAGAACATGATTTAAAATATTTTAAATGCCTATATGAATAAAGAATTTTTGACTTTGATACAGCTTCTAGAAGTTTGTACCTACCGCTTACAAAATCTTATAGGGAGTGTTTGTAATCGATAAGAAGATTCACTTTCATTCATTCCATTGGATGAAACTACGAGAATGACGTCAAAATGATTCCTTGAAACGTCGTCGAAGCAAGCACCGCACATTTATGTATGCAGCCACGAGGCTTTTGCTATTGCACGAGGGTTTTATTTCGCCATTTTAAAGTGGCAGCGAACAGATTTCGGCATCTAAAAGTCATAATCCCTAATCTCATCGCCAGCGACCGCCCTAAGCCGAGGTCCAAGTCCCACAGGGGGCGCCTTCTTGCGTAGGTAGCTTAATTTGTAGTTTTAAACTATTTATTAAGGCTATAGCTCTGCTCGCCTTTATAACTGGAGATAGCGTAGCAAAAGCCTCGGGGCAAAATGCGTATATTCAACAAGAATGGTATTGCAATCAAATATAAATGCAAAACTCCCTTTAAATTTGATTGCAATATCATTCTTGTCGAATATAACGTAATGAATCGCTACTGAATTGTAGCCAGTGGGTCACGTGCACTCCACATAAGGACCGACCTTCTACCGTGAAGCAACACTCCTTATAGAACGATAGACATCAACATAGGCTGGTTAATGAATAGTGTGGATTTGCATGACTAATTTGAGTAATGCCTATTCTATTAAATATATTGGTTGCACACATATTTTAAAGCACAAGTATTTAATATACGATTGTCGAGGGAATACCTCCCCGTGTCTCGGAAAGAACGTCAAGTCATTAATGGTCCCGATTGTTACAACGTCATCTATAATAATCGTATATCAAGGAACGGGCAGCAGCGTTTCCTTGTGTGGTACAACATACGGTCACCAACCCGCCTGCCAAGCGTGGTTACTATGACAAATACCCTCCCTCGGGCGGAGGCCGTTGTTCAGCAGTGGACGTTATACGGCCTGATGATGATGAATATTTAATTTGTTAATAAGAACTACAGAAACTTCGAAAACTATTGTTAATAAAAATAATAGTAGGTAACTACGTTGTGGTAGTAAATCCTTATATGTTAAAATACCCTTATTTTTTATTATTAGAAATAATCAGATATTCTTAAATGTGATTTGTACGTAGACACATAAATAGCGTAGTTTTAGTGTAAGAAATTGTCCCAGGCTGTGTTTGTGCTTAAAATACTTTTATTATTTTAATAGCAATAAGTTGCAGTATAGTGGATTTCATTTTGCCTGCATCAAAATGAGTTTCAATAAATTAAAGTTTAAAAAATATAAGAATAAATATTTATTATTGTTATATTTTTTTAAACATTCATTTCGAGGACAGGAATGTAAAGCTACGTATATTTTAAAACAGCCTTTCTTTTATTGCCACGGTCAACTAGTTTGGAGATTCCCGTCCAAACTATTCGGTTTTCCAATTTCCAATGGTTGGCTAGCTTAAGATATTTCTAGAAAAAATTTATTCGTCAGTCATTTCAACCACTTAAGTCTCATCCCAGCTATGTAACGTAAATTTAAAGAGGTGGAGTAATGTAAATTCACGGATGGAGTGATGGAAAAAATAAAAGAACATAGATATGTAAATTTGAAATAAAAATAAAGCGATATCAAGCTTTCCAAATCATACCGATAGATGGCGCGAACATTATCTTATGTTATGTTACTAACTACATGTGCAAACAGCTAATCCATTTACTATAGGGCGGTGTATAGATTAATCTATGTATTTTCGCTCAGATTTTTTTTTTTTATAAAACGTATCCTATGTTACTTCTAATACCTCCAAGAATATGTGTACTAAGTTTCATGATGATCGGTTCAATAGTTTTCGCGTGAAAGCGTAACAAACAAACGGACATTTACATTTATAATATTAAGTAGGGAAGTAGGGATATATTGAGATGCTTGAATAAAACTTAACAAGAGCGAGTTGGTATCTAGTTTATGTCAGCAAAATCGTTTTAAAAATTGTTTGTAAGATCGATGAAATTAAGTACCTATGTTAGTCTAATTAATTCTTTTGCTGAAGTTTGTTCTTGAAATTATGTTTCAACTTGTATTAATAAAAGAAACTTCGGTAAATACATAAAAATCGATGGTTAGGCGAGACTAAGACTAATTTGAACATTTGCTTTAAAGTGCCTATTCAAAGTCTCGTTTTGTTATCAAATATTTGTGCAAGTTATGCAAATATGAAATACGTTAAAACAAGTTATTAAAAACTCGTCAACACTTTTATTGCTTGCTCATTAAATATTTGCTATCAGTTCCTATACCTAATATGTAAATCTAGTTATTAAATGCTAATTCTACTATCCAGTAGTAGCACAGTGGTAGTCTATTCCACTCCTTTAGTTTAAGTTTGATCCCTAGGAGGAGCAGTAAAGTAGCATTAGGTAGCAACGTTTCGGTGGAAGAATGCCTACACGTTACAAAGTAGTGGTGCGTAATTCTATTTTGTGTAAAAACTCTAGGATACGACCTAGTGTCATTGGATTTAAGGAAGATTTATGAAAAGTGAATATTATCGCTGGCACAGAACAAGCGGAAGAAAAGGATTGCGGTCCTCAGTCTGTCCGGCGACCATTCTACCCTGTTTAACCTAATTCACAAAAAATACGAGGGTACATTTATGGAAATGTAAGAATGTTATAAATGGTTCCAATATTTATTTTATAAAACAACGCTATGCATACTCTGTCGTTGTAACAATTATCTATATTAATAAAACGCTTTGTCCTGAATGACAGACTGACGGATCAACGCACAGCCTCAACCACAGATCATGACCAGAAACTGAGAGGATGTATTTTTTTTTTTTTTTAATGACAACTCCCGCACTAGCGAAATAAATCCCTGTGTCGCGGGGGACTTTACAAACATTCATTTAACGGACACAAAGAACACCCAGACTCAGAACAACTATTTGTGGTTCACACAAATACAACAAAGTTAATGTATTAATTTAACAAATGACTTTGCGGTCAGCATAACCAGTGGTTGATATAGTACCTATAATCTTAGAAAGTCTTAATACTGTGTGTATAGGAAGATGATTACTTGGCAAATAGCAATACAGACATTATACTGTAATAGATTTGAAAGTCACTAAGAAGTGGTAATTGAAGCAAAGAGAAAGGAATGATGCCTACTTACATATGCAAGTGTTGCTAAACCGAATGTTATGACGAGTATTGAGGACATCGAGACTTCAATGTCATGCATGGTTTAAGTATTCTGAACAAATGGTCAAGGTCAAATGATATGAATTAGTTATAATTAAGAATTATGAGATTCGGCTGTCATTGTGCGAAAAAGCCTTGACTCTAGCAATGGATAGTAGCAAAAGTGGGAGGATTCGATTGTTATTTTTCTGACAATACTGACAAAATTGAGGAGCGTTAAACACAAAAATATTTTGTATACTTTTTAAATACGTTTTAGCGATCACAGAACTACTGAACTTTTTTTGGCTTACCGTTTTAATTTTAGAGGTGTCCGTAATGACAGTTAGCTAGCAAATAACGATTTTCTTAAATTATTTTATTCAGTTTTTGGAAGTGAAGTGTAGCTTGAAAATAATATAATGTTTCGTCCATATACTCTTTTGTTGTTGTTACAATCAATAGGGGAAAACGTCCAATTATTGGTAATATTTTCACATTCGAAAACATACATACATATTAAAAAGCCATAGAAAAAATTATGGATTTTGTAGATGAAGTAAATGGTTGTGAGTTCTTGTTTTTTTAAATTTAGCGAAGCTGTGCCAATAATTAGTGGTGTGCCAAAGATAGACAGTATTACCCTTTATTGTTTTTTTATCAGAACTGCATATTGATTGTACATTGGCACTTTGCTTAAACAACTTTTCTAGCGTAGCGGTAGTTAGTTGATTAGAGGGCCTACCCTCCGTGCCTCGGAAAGCACGTTAAGCCGTTGGTCCTGATTTGTTATAAATCATGTATAACAATCGTACATCAGGGAACGGGCAGCAGAGTTTTCTTGTGTGTTACAACATAGTGCTGCGGTTTCCAACCCACCTGCCAAGCGTAGTGACTACGGCAAATACCCTCCCTCAGGAGGAGGCCCATGTGCAGCAGTGGACGATATACGGGCTGATGATGATGATGATGACTTTGCTTAAAAGGTACAGTTCCGTTTAAAACGGGATGTGTGATCAGTTCACGCATAGGTACCATAATAATATGATATACCAAGAGAAAAGATACATTAAGAGTTACGTGAGCGAAATAGCGCGGGGCGACTAGCTCCCAATTAATGAGATTATTTTAATGTTTAAATATTTTTTGTTGTATTAGCCTAAGAATGATTTCTAGATTACCTAGAAAATATAGTAATATGAAGTTGCCGCGTTGTGTAAGCTATTCTCAATGCATATAGGTAATAATTATTTGATATAATTACCACTCATTACTCTATAAAACTATATTACATGGACATTATTAGCTAGCTAGCGTAAACTGTAGTTTGTTTCAAGGTCAGGTCTAGATATAAAGACACATCAAAAATGTTATTAGAAAAGTCGCCACACCTTTTAGAGTAATTCTTTTGTAAATATTTCTTTTATTTGTGGAACTAGGATTAAACAGATACAAAACTGAAAAAAACACATACTTAAATTAAATTTTATGAAGAATTCCAATCATATTTTATTTGTCAAATGATTAGGTACATTTTTAATAAGCATGAATAAGGTATCAAACGAATAAATTATGTTTTCAACAAATTTCAGTAATCTATACTAATATTTAAAGCTGTTTAATTTGTTTGTTGGCTTGCACGCGCTAATCTGAGGAACTACAGGACCGATTTGAAAAACTATTTTATTGTTAAATAGCTTATTTATCGAGGAGGGATATATGGTTACGAAGTTATTACGGGAACGGTAGTTAAGATAAGCAAATAAAAAGGTTTGTCTGTTTATCGTAATAAAATACAAGGAAAGTAGGTTTAATACTGATTTTACAACATCTAATAATATAAGTAAAATGTATAATGCATATTACACAACATAGAATTAGCGCTTGCGCAGCGCACTGCAACCTCTGCCCCGCCGGCCATTGTGCACAAGTTAAGTGAATTTAATAATATGTATGAAATTTCAATGCAATTCAAATTTAGGGTTTAGCAGGTCGGAGGTCTAAACTATGTGCACATTCAACCCTCCTATAGCTAGGCACTAGACATAGCCAGCATTCCGGCCCAACTATGTCTAGTGCCTAGCTATAGGAAGGTTATGCGTACCCGGCCCCCGCC
Organism: Nycteola revayana; assembly: GCA_947037095.2. Taxonomy (NCBI): domain Eukaryota; kingdom Metazoa; phylum Arthropoda; class Insecta; order Lepidoptera; family Nolidae; genus Nycteola; species Nycteola revayana. The sequence continues at coordinate 15,598,602 of OX344851.2, read as the reverse complement.
AACGGCGGATCGACGGAGTGTCCGGGGGTTTTAGCGGTGTAGGCTCTCCTCGTGATATGAGTTTAATATACCACGCTATGGAGAGGGCGAGTCCCACATATCCCACCGCCAGCGCGCGAATACGCTGCAGCGGCGGTGGAAATGCGTAAATGCATTTCCCACGGACAAAAACAAAAAAAAAGGCACTAGACATAGTTAGCGCAAATCATAACTACTAATGGGCAGGGGGATTTAATGTACCCCGCTGTGACGGCAAAGATGCTTAAAGCAATTATATACTTTAGCAGATAAAATATCTTAACCTGTAAGAAATAACAATAATATTTCTTCTATACGAGCAAAACTTCGTATAAAGATATATCAAATGAGATGTAGGTACACTTATAAATCGTTAATTATTGCACACAGTAATAAAATATTATTGCAGAAATATGACGTGTTGATGCCAAGATGAAGTTTCAAGAGCCATTAGCAGAGGCCATCGTACAATATTGTGTGCAATATTTCGTTGAAAATGTATTATTCAGGTATTTCGTTAAGACGTACTATTTTAAGAACAATTTATTATGAACAATGCCTGCGCCGTTTCATCCGCGTAGATTCCGTTCCCGTGGAAATCTAAACTGAAAATATAGCCTATGATACTAACAAATAATGTGGCTTTTTATTGGTAAAAGAATTTGCTAAATCAGTTCAGTAGATCCAGAGATTACCCCTACAACCTACAAATTCACAAACGTTACCTCTTTATCATCATCATCATCATTTCAGCCATAGGACGTCCACTGCTGGACATAGGCCTCCCTCATAGATTTCCAGTTGCTAAGGTTAGAGGCGGCCTGCATCCACTGTTATCCCGCTGCCTTTACCAGGTCATCCGTCCATCTAGTTGGTGGACGTCCTACGGCTACGCTTGCCGATCCGCGGTCAAAAAAGCACATTCGAGAACTTTTCGGCTCCAACGGCTATCTGTTCTCCGTGCTATATGGCCTGCACATTGCCACTTCAATGAACTTATCCGTTGGGCTATGTCGGTAACCTGCATTCTTCTACGTATCTCCTCATTTCAGATTCGATTTCGTAGAGAAACCCCTCTGAGTGTGTTCATAAGGCCTATAGTGAAGCACCACGTTTCGTTTCGTACCTCTTTATAATATAGAATATATAAGTATAGAAAAGGGACATTACATACATACATAAGCTCACGCCTGTTTCCCAGCGGGGTAGGCAGAGACAATGGACCTCCACTTGCTACGATCCCTACACACATCTTTCGCTTCATTCACTCTCATAACATTCTTCATACAAGCACGTCGGTTTAGGGTGGATCTTATTTGACCTTTTGCGAGGATGTCTCCGATTTGGTCAGAGACATCCTCGACCAAATCGACGGACATTATTAATGCCGAAGTGGTTGATGCCAAAATTAGAATGACGCAAAATCGGGAACAAATATTGGGAACATAACTTTTTTACCAAAAATACCTGATGTGATGACATGATGTGCGCTGCCAATGTATTTTGAATAAAATTTAACTATATTCTTTAGCCAGCAAACAATATTCATAAAATATCGGTTATTCATTCACGATACAAGATTTACAAGTATGCATATAGGTAAATCCTGGCCTTGTATGTTAATATAATAGAGTATTTTGCATATTATACTTTAGAATTTAGCCTCAATCGCCGAATGTCAATGACAAAACCAAGGAGACGCAATACTTTCACAGATTTAAGCACATAAAATAACATTAAAATAGGTAAAAATGGAGGAAGTCTCTCCACAAAACCACACCTGAAGAATTAAACATTAAAATAACTGCAAAGTGTTGTTAAGTTAGTATATGAAACATATGATAGGAAATAATTTACGTACACAAGGAAATAATTTATGTACGTGAAGTTGCTAGCTGTGCCGGCGTTAGGCCGCGTCCTGGATGCCAGCGGGCGGAGCGGGCGTCGCGGGCGACGCGACGCGTGTCTTTATCAATTTTCAATTTGTTTGAAGCTGTTTTCGACGACAGCGGTGCGGACGGCAGGTTTTCCTTACGCACCGGCCGCGCCGCCCGCTCCGCCCGCTGGCGTCCAGGACGCGGCCTAAAGGGGGGGGCGCGATAGGGCGACGTCCCAGGTTGCCAAATATGCCAAATCTTTTATTCCAATTTCTCTGTATTCAAACACATTTCTGGATTTTTCTTTGAATTTCTTTTTTCACGTACCTACACGATGATTCAAAAAAATGAACACTCCATTTTGATTTCCTGAAGTGGGTGCCATAATATTCTTGCCGGGGCGTCAGTGTCTTTAACGCCAGCACTGGTTGCCAGTATTTTTGTAGTCTGGAAAAAGGGTAGACGTTGTAGGGTGTTTGGAGCGTGTGGTTCGTTTCCTGTGCCAGACAAAAAATCTTGTCAATGCCTCCAAAAAACCTGGTTGGTTGAGGGCTCATCTTCCGTGCCTCATCAACATTTCATTATCATTTATTTATTCATAAATATAAGCTTACAGTTTACACCAAATCGCTTATATCTAGTTAAGAGCTAAACACAATATTAAACCTTAAATTAACATTTACAAATTATTTTGAAAAGATACCTAGTCAACAAAATATTTTAACTAGGTATAACAAAATGCGTAGATTTTAGGTGTCACAGAATTAAAGGCAGATTTTTTGGGTTATATATATAAAAAGTTGTGCATTTTTATTAATAACATTATAGGCATCAAAGAATGCATCGGTCTCGGAAAGCATGTTCGCCCTTTCAAGCTCATGTTAAACCATTAGTCCCATTTGTCACATCGCTATATTTTGATAATCGTTTAACGTTACATTCGCCAACCCGCCTGGCTAGTGCGCTAGCCAGGAGGGTTGGCGAATGAATCGTTGACGTGATAATGGCAAACCCGTTTCTAAAGTGGTTCATGTTCATCAGTGGACGTTGATGATGATGAACGTGCGAGTGACTCTCTTTTACCAGCGTTCATCATGCTTGTGCGTTAAAGAAATGTAACTAGTTTGTAGATCATCGTTGAAATCTTCATGGAATTTCGCATAAAAGGCACTCGTATTTGCTATTATTTGCTTTTTAAGTAATTTAAGATACCTTCCTTATTAATAATCCAATAGTTAAGTAATACCTGTTCAGTCAAAGGGTACGCCAACTATCTAACAACGTTTCACTTTCAGAATTGTTTAAGTATTAATGATGAAGTTTCAATTAAATGTGTAATGTACTTGTCTGACTACAAATGGTAATGGTAAAAAAGCTAACCATTCAAGCTTCTTAGTGAAGGCACTTAGTATTTTTTTGCGTTTTTTGAGCAAACAGAAAAAAAAATAAGAACTTTAATAAAAAAAAATTGTTGAGCTATCATCATTATAGACTCCCATCCACGCCTCGGAAAGCAGCTTAAGCCGTTGGTCCCAATTGTAATAACATCATCTATAACAATCGTATAAAAGAGTACCTACCTACGGGCAGCAGCGTTTCCTTGTGTGTTACAACGTAATACTGCGGCCACCAACCCGCCTGCCAAGAGTGGTGGTTATGGAAAAACCCTCCCTCGGGAGGAGGCCCATGTTCAGCGTATAGGGGTTGATGATGATGATCATCATGAAAATCTGTTATATTTGAAACTAGCTGAAGTTCACGACAGCCCCACTACTTTGCCACTGTGCTTGGTAGGAAGGGGGTTCATTGTAACTGATCTGTTTCCGGAAAAGCGAGTATGACTTTACAACAGTGTATTACAGTGTAACTAGATTATAGAGACATCTCTATAATAAAAAGTAAAGCAAACAAAATCGTGTATTGTGGGTTTGGATAATTAATGATGCCTATTATAGGTGCAAATATAAATAAATGTATACTAATTTTAAATAATACTACAGTTGTTAATTTTTTTAAATACTATATTAATACAAAATTTTCATTAGTTGACTTTTAGCAAATACTTGGGACATTCAATCTGCTAATGTGCTTTTCACTGTGCACGAAGTTTAATCTATACTAATATATATAGCTGAAGTATGTGTGTGTTTGCTTGAACGCGCTTATTTCAGGAACTTACTTACGTACGGTCCCATTTGAAAAATTCTTTCTAGATAGCCCATTTTCGAGCAAGGCTATATTTTATTAAGTAAGTAAGTAAGTAAGTTATTTATTTGCAGATACAGGTATAAAAATACAAAGGTGTTATCATTAATTACAAATTATTGTGAAGTGACTACGGGAACGGGATGTACGCGGGTGAAAACGCGCGCGGGAAGATAGTCAATAAATAAAAATGATAATTAGTTGGCGTGTGGTTTCCGGCTTAGAATAGACCACCCCATGTCTTCCCATGGCTGTCGTAAGAGGCGACTAAGGGACATATGGCTGATGAATGGGCAGCAGCATCTATTAGCTCAAGGTTTACATCTTACTGCGATCACCAATCCGTCTGCCAAGCGTGGTGATTATGGCAATATCCCTCTACGATCCTGACTTGCCAAGGTCTGGTAAGAGGAGGCCCATGTTCAGCAGTGGACGTAAACGGGCTGTTGATGATGATAATTAGTTAATAAATAATACGAAACTCTCTGTACGGTTTCCAGTCTGTGCAATTAGTCACGTAGGTATGCAAGAGAAGTAATTGTTAGAGTCAACAAAATTAGCAACTTTTGTTTTGCGCGGCGCTAAGATATTAGCTGTAATTTATGCGCGCTCATTTCGTGCGCGCAAACTTTGCGTCACGTGTAGGAACTTGGTCGTCAACTTTAACCTCTTCGTAATTTTGTCTCGCTTCTTACAGCTCTTCGATCTCTTCGATCCTCACCCCGGACAAGAAATCGTTGTGTAAATTTTAAGATTTCTGATTGGCTAAGGGACTTCCCTCCGTGCCTCGGAAGGCACGTTAAGCCGTTGGTCCCGATTGTTTTACAATCATCTTAGCAGCATTTCCTTGTACCTACTAGGAAACGCTAAACCGCAGTAATATGTTGTAATATACCTACAACATAATAGTGCGGTCACCAACCTGCCTGCTAAGAATGGTGACTCCCTCGGGAGGACGCCCTTGTTGAGCAGTGTGCGTTGTACAGGCTGATTATGATGATGATGATGGTAAAATGGATGATGGGCGTCGGGCTTGCAATCATGTGGTCGCCGGTTAGATCCACACCCATTGCACTACCGACGTAAACCCACTCGTAACACAAGATAGCTTAAATTTTAATTCCATTAACTTCGCAGTCTTGTAGATAATTTCATGCTGACCACTATTTTAATTATTTAAAGCTACCTTATATACCGTTCAGGTTTTGATGGAAAACCAATCTCAGCTTAGCTAGTTGTATTACGTTAATATTCATAATACAGATAGCTAAGCAAATATTGTTTTTCGATGATAACCAATTTCGAAATAAAGCGGCTGTAGCCTAATGGCTAGGGCGTTGGACTTGTGATCTTGAGGTCACCGGTTCGAACCCCACCCATTGCACTACCGACGTTAACCCACTCGTACGTAACACAAGCTAGCTTAGCACGAGGGATTAACAAGAATACTAGTAGATTGCAATACTGAGCTAGTAATGTTTAAAATAATTAAAAATAGGTAGATATTTATAAATTAAATAAAAATGGGAAATGTGCTACTTGGCAAAGTACGAAACGTAAAGTAAAGATTACTACCACATTTCGATTGCAATAAAGTCTGGCGGACAGAGCAAATTTTCCGGCCGTTATCTACAGCTATCCATCACACTTACTGCCAGTCTACACCAACAGTGTAAGTATACTACAGTAGTAAGTAGAGTAACAAGTAGTAAAGTAACGTGGATACTGAGACTAATAATTACAATGATATAATCTCGACACCCGATAGTTCCGCGACTGGAAGCGGCTGCCAACACAGACCCGTTCTAGCGAGTTCTCACACTATAGCCTATAAAGTTAACACAGAGTATGCAATACCTACGATAAGTACACACAAGTTTGTGTATGTTTTATGTAAGTGTCCACAATATGTCAACCACGAGACTTTTGGTCCATTGTCAGGCATCAAGGCGAGTGTTAGACGTAGTTTTTTTTTTATTGTGTCTTATTACGAACATAGACAGATAGAGTGTTTTATATGTAGTTACATGAGTTGTCGGGGAATTATGACCCGCCCATAAATACTGGCTTATTGTGTAGAAAAAGACCACACAATTATTCAATGTGGTAAATCTGAAAACTAAGGTAAGATCTACCTGTCCAAGCAACACACAGAGGGGCCTCCGTTCGCGGCTTGGACCTGGGCTTAGAGTGGCAGGGATAGCGAAGAGATTGCCAGAGAGAGACCAGTGAATAATTTTGTGACTGCTTTATACAAAGAGAGTTGACATGTTTTTTGAGAGATGGAGTATATCTTTAGTACACTCCATTCGCTGTTCAACTGAAAAGAACCTTACACAGCCAAACATAATTGTTTCCTTTATTTGAGAAACGTCACTAGAGCTTTATTGCAGCTTGATTTTCTAAGAGTATTATTTTATAACTTAGTTCTAGTTTAAATTAGCTAGATTCAGATTTATATTCAAATAAATGTCATTATTAATATTAGAGAAAATAAGTATAACGGTTATCATATTGTAAGAGGCTTATTATTGTTAAGAATATCTCTAGTGTATTGACATCGTTAATCACATTATAAATTCTGCTTGTGTGTGTTCTATGGCAATTCCTCTGTATTCATGGTACCCTGTAGCGGGATCAGATAGTTGACTACATATTACATAATAACATGTTACACAACTAAATGTGTTATTTTATCAATACACATATATTATGTGTGTGTTTTTATGGACGATGTTTATGTCGGTCATAGTTGAAGATAGTTAAAAGTCGTGCTCACTTAGATCTTACATCTATAAGGATACTAGCGGACCCGACAGACGTTGTCCTGCATGATATATATATTAATATATATTATATATGATTTGTGAATCTAAACCATCCAGGGCATCACCTAAAACGAATACAAAAAAAAAATCATTTAAATCGGTCAAGCCGTTTAGGAGGAGTTCAATGACATACACTCGTACAGACAAATTATATATATGAAGATGAACAATATAATGGCATGGCGGTAACGAAATATGTTTAATTTTAAGTTAGTAAAATTTTCTCGCAATTTTTTTTTTTTTTGCCAAAAAAAAGGACTTTTTATTTTCCAAGACCTTCCTCACCCTCAAGTGAGATTGGCTGCTCAACCCCACTCTCTTAAACACTTAACTTGTATTAATTGTACGGTTGGATATATAAGCCTTCCTTGAAAGTTGGACATGATCTCAACACTGGTGTAAGGTGAAGAGTTATTGACTGTAATTAAACACAAATAAATATTTTGATACTGTACAGGTCTACTAGAGGAAGCTGCTACTGCTCCCTAGTATTGATTATCATAAATGATGTGATAGCACCCGTGACCGCCCGGAGCCGGAGTCCAAGTCCCATTTTTATGCTAGGTGAAGGAGAAGAAGCCTCGTGTCTAAATACACACCTATGTATTTAGATACGAGGCTTTTTCTCCTTCACTTAGCACCTTTCGGACAGACCTACGTCCGAAAAGCACGAAGCCAGTGGATGCAGGCCGCTAGCAAGCATTCCTAATGGAAATCGATCTAGTCAGGCCTCATGATGATTAAGTATACAGTTAACAATATTTTAAGGAATTAAAGCCTATTTGCCAGAGATAATCAACAAATAATATTAACTTGCTGCTATCAAATAACAACTCTTTTGTTTATTCGCTACATCTTTAAATTATTATTGATTATTATTAATCACGTTTCAATGCACGATAGAGTGAAATACGTTGAACAATACCAGTCTTATTTTATTTAAAAAGTAATGACAACCTATCTGAAATAGGTACCTAAACTTATAAATAGCTATGAATAGCAATAATGCAAATTCTAAAAAGAGACTCAACATTCTTCATTTGAAGACAATTTAGTGACAGCATGCATTTAGAAAATGACATTCTAAAATATTCTAAATCCTGTTATTAATTTATACTGATATGAAAGTAGTCTAATTACGAATTGATTAATTCATTTACCATTAAGGATAATCGCCTTATGCAAATAAAAAAAAAGAAATCAGAGATTGCATCCTCGCCGGAAACATATTAAAAAATATATCGTTAGCTGACATGTAGTATAGATTCCTATCAAATCTGATGGGCAATTAGTTCAAAACATAGTACTTCTCAGAGCGAGTGACCGGAGCTTTCTAAGCGGTGAAGTTATTCGATTGATGGACATTGACATCAGGAGATCCGGATATTACGTTAAAGAAAAGGTTTTGGACGTTTTTTTGCGTCTAAATTTAAATTGTAAACGTTGAGCTTAATCCTCTAATGTTTGGGCCACAAAGTTGGCGGAGAGAACTGCTGATTGCTGATACATTTCCACTTTGTTGGTTTAGTGTCTACAGGGCAGAACGGACGAGATGCCGCGGGTCCTCGACCTGTGGGAGTCCCCCAACAAATAAGCGAACGAAAATTTAATAACATTAGGAAATATTAATAATAAGTTATTGTATTTTACCATGGGACGCGATCTATAGAGCTATGCTACTGTAACTAATAGTATCAGTGAAAGCTTATATCTTTGAATACTTTTGATATTAATTCAATTAAAACGCAATAAAATTCTCAACGTATTTAGCCAAAAAATAGTTTTAAATGCACTTGGGTTCAGTAGTTATGCTCAAAACAATCACTACCTAGTATAAAACAAAGTCGCTTCCCGCTGTCTGTCTGTACCTATGTATGATTAGATCTTTAGAACTACGCAACGGATTTTGATGCGTTTTTTTGAATAGATTGAGTAATTCGAGAGGTAGGTTTATATGTATAATACATCAGCATTACACCCGTGCGACGCCAGGTCGCTAGTATAAAATAAGTTATAAAAGATCACGCTACGACCTGAATGTTTTGATTTTTCCATGTTATGTTATAGTTTTAGTAAGTATTTATCAAAATATAATAAAAATGTTTGATTAATAATTATACAAAAAAATATTACTCGTGTTGCTTTAAGGTAGTCTGAAAGTGGTGCCAGTGAAAAAGAAATTGAGGGGAAATTGCTTAGGATGGTACCTTTGGGCACCTTATGCGTGAGAGATGCATGTGACGAATAGAATGCTAAATATGAATATGGAAAGATTTGTTGGAAGAGAAAGGCAAAAAAAAAGATGGATGGGCTCTGTGAAAGATGACATGTGTAAGAAAGGTGTGTGCATAGAAGAGACGTCTAATAGGCAAAAATGGTATAGAACGATATATTGCGCCGACCCCAAATAATGGGAGCATGGCAGGAAGATGATGATCGAGTTGCTTTTAGGCTATACTATTTTTGTTGTTTTCACTAGGAACATCTCAATACAAATATAACTAGCATTAATATATTGCTATCATCATGTAATAGGTATCAATCTATCTAGCAAGCAAAATATCCAGTGAAGTTCTGGAAAAGGCAAGTGAAAAAATTAATCTGAAATTTTATTATTCTATCATAAATTAATAAATACTTACTTGAAAACTTTTAAGTTTTAGACATCGATATTTTATCATAACAACACCAAATATTAGTTGAACTAACATACGCAATCACATTAATTAAAATGTTCTTTTCCATAATTCGATTGATATCATATTCACTAATTCCTATACTTTATAAAATATCAAAAAAATGAACATGATGAAAAATCATCACTATTCCTTTCTAATCTAATAATCACGTAAGTTGATGATGATCAGACCTTATGGCCACACGTTGATCGTCAGGACCGTTGCGCAGGAGCATCACAGTGAAAGTCAAGTAGCGGGGAGGGGGCGCTATATCAGCCGGCTATCGACGCGCGCGCACCACTCCGCAACTTTGCAGGTGAGATATGAACATCATATATTTAAAAATACACCATAGAACATATAGAACATACATACGAGTAAATAGTTACTAGGTACCAACAATTTTTCAGTGAAAATGTGTTAAAAAAGTGGTAAAAGTGTGTGTTAAATAGTTAGCGCTACTTTCGAAGTGTCGTACGCAAATACGCATCTTGTTTGTTGTTTAAATATTATGTTATGTGAGATATTTTCTGTGCTTGTTCTAGAAGCTTCGATAGTATTTATTTTAATCTGAGTGTTTATTTAGCCAAGCTCAACATTTACGTTAAAATTGAGTTAAAGAAAAATGTGTTGATATTTCTTTGTGCTATTCACTGCCTGTCTATAATGTTAGTCTTCCTTTTTTATTTAACGCAGAAAAGTTGTTTATTTAATAAATTATAACCGCTCAATTAAAAATAATGAATTAATAAAAAAAACTTTTCTTTTTAAATTCGGCATACACGCCATAAAATAAAAATAGTTCCTAATTTTGTTTTTCAATTGATGGCAATCAATCGATCAATAATAATTAATCAAATATCCCTAAGTATTGGCAATTCGTAGCGTAGTTTGATACCTCCCACAATAGTTGGCATTCGTCTATAAACTCAATACCAGTAATTACAGAAAAATATTTTCATTATTTCTAATATTTTTTCGAAATTTATATTCACATTTACTTTCTCAGATTACTTTGTACGTATCTCACGTCTCTTCCCCCAACTCTCCACAATGAAATCCGTTGTGCTGTGCATCCTGGTTGTGGTGGCTGCCGTGGCTGCTGCCCCCCAGAAGGAAGGAGGAGCCTACACCAGGGAAGCCATCAAACAGGCACAGAACACACACCTGATCCCAGCTGATGCTGAGATCCAGAAGGTTTGTAGAATAAGTTAAGAGTTGTTAAAGATAATCTATAGATAAAACTAATGCCTATTGGTTCAAGTTCGAGCACGCAAGCTTTCGTATTTCTAGTAAAAGTGTTATTAATTATAGTTTAATTGATTTTACACTATTTTTTTTAATAACAAGTAAATATTTTTGAAAATATTTAAACTAAAAGATATTTATCTGACATTAAATAATTTTGACGATATGACATAATGCGACAAGTCAATACAGTTTTTATTTATTTAATCGATCGCTTCGAATAGTAGTATAGTAATAAGAAAAGTATTTTCTTTTTTACATATTACATTCCTACTGATATTTATTTACATAAAAATACTAATACAATTTCAAAAATAACCATAACGTTCTAAAGCCCGCACAGCTCATTACAATAGTTTCAAGTCTAAAAAAAAGTAAATTAGCATATTACGAGTAGCTATAATGTAATTTTCTCTAAGCTTGAGTAATGTAATTAACCATGACCAAAACAAAGCTTGCGCATGCGCAGGTATAATCCACGTATTGTCAATTACACGCTTTAAAAAATTCGCTGTTACCTAACTAACTTCTATGTTGACCTTTTGTTATAGAGTATCTATTATTTCATAAAGTTCTTTACGTTGAAGGTCTTGTTACAAAATCTATACTAATATTATAAAGCTGCAGAGTTTGTTTGTTTGTTTGTTTGAACGCGCTAATCTCAGGGACTACTGGTCCGATTTAAAAAATTCTTTCAGTGTTGGATAGTCCATTTATCGAGGAAGGTTATAGGCTATATTTTATTTTCAAAAAAGTTGGGGATCCGTAAGAAAATTGCGTTTTTGTAACCCAAGGTGTAAAAGCGAAAACCTATTTATGCGTGCGCTGCAAAAACTATTGACAATAGAACAAAATGATGTACTACGGGTTTGTAGGTCTTATTAAGATCTACAAAAAAGTCCGCGAGAGCATATATCTAACTATCATAGTTTAGTCACAATAACCGCTTTTATGTTCATAAAAAAATATTAAATCGTCTGAAGAAAGAAACTACGTTAAATGTATATCGTTATATTAATCCTTATCCAAATTAAGCATAATGTTATTAAAGGTATTTATGTAGAAGTAAAATACTTTTTGTTTTATTCCAATCGGACATTTCGTTGATAAATTATCACGAGTATAAAAACGCAAGGAATTGGTTCCTAATAAAGAGTTATTTGCCGTAATAGATTAAGCTGAAGAGTTTGTTTGCTTGAACGCGCTAATCTCAGCAACTACTGGTCCGATTTGAAAAATTCTTTCAATGTTAGATAGCCCATTTGTCGAGGCTATATTTTATTATAAAGTTTTTATGGGAACGGGAGTTACGCGGGTGAAACCGCGCGCGGAAAGCTAGTTATACATAAAGTAAATTTTATTAGATGAAATAATACCTACTCGTAATAATTATATGTATGAGATATATGATTATTTATTGTTTTTCAAGTAACAATGTTACTAATTATTTAAATATATGGATGTATAGATATATAGTATATGTATATCTGTTATAATAGTAGGTAAATTAAAAAAAAGCAAGTTTGAAATAAAATTAGTATGTTTGCTGAGTAATACGATTGGTACTCATGAACATAGTACAAGTAAAGTTTAATTAATAACCATCTAATGTTTATAATAAATAATAATGATGTAACCCAAGGGGTTACAATACAATCATTATTTTGGTTTATCATTTAAGCTCGTTTGTTGTAACTGGAACGGCTTTTACTTATAGGCCTTGACTGGTGAGGCTCCAAGTAGCTTTTACATTTACGATTACTTGTAAAACTAATGTTTACTTACTGGCATACAGAGCCATGTCTTTGACTTTGTACAACCATTAAATATAGTATTAACATAAATACAGAAAAAAAAAGATTTTAGGAGCTTTTACTTTTAAAGTTCCTGTATTCCTCAAGTATTTAACATTTTGAAGAATTCAAAAATAAATAACTGAAAAATATGTTGTTGGTTTATCCAGGTACAAGAAGGTATCGAGCTGGCGGCGTATGAGTCCATCCCCGTCAACCAGAGGATCAACTTATACGAGATCCTCGGAGACCAGGTGCCTTCCGAAGTCATCAACAACCTCCAGGGCCAGATCGACCAGATCGGACACTAATAACCAAATATATGCTTCAAAAGCCAGTGGTGGCCGCAGCTGAGGGTTGAAAAATATTTAAGATAGATTTGTTTTTACGTTAGATTGAGGTTAAGAGGCCGTGACGATGATAATGGCGTTGAGTGTCTGCCAACTGGAGGCGCTGTCGCCATGTTATGCGTTGAGCGTACGTTGCGAGACCCTAGGCTGTTGCAACCACTCGCAGAAGACACATTCGAGTTATACTTAATTTATTGATGACGCAAGTCAAGTAAGAGAGTGAGCGTGATATTGCAACATCACCGTTTTATACGTTTGTACATAAATAATGTTAAAAATAAATTGGAAGCGATGTCCGACCGGCTGGTTTTGTTTTACGTAACCCCTAGGGACAATGCCGTCACGCGGATGTGGTCCGTAACACTGTTACATAAGGCAGGAGATGGCGTGAACTATCACATAATCTGATACGGTGAATATTCATAGACTTTCATATGAGAGGAATCGAATACATGTCATTTGATAATATCGATACACACGAGATTGTCCGGTGTTATTCAAATGTGGTTTAACTGCCACTTAAAAAGTCAATGATCTCTTTCAAAATATTGTCACTTGTTGTAGGTTTTCTATATGGTAGAAATGTCAATGTTTAATTACCGGTTTTATATCATCACTTAGCACGAAACGTGTTTGTAGAAGTAGCCATGTTGAAAATGATTTACCTACTTAAGGGTAGTTAAAAATAATGTATAAACTTTGAAGGTGCTAATCTATATCAATACCTTAACGTGGGACAATTGACAAAGCGGTTTGTTTTGATTTTTATCAAATAAATCCTTCGTTTAATTTATACTATTAACTATTATGAATAAAATAACGATCTAATATAAGCAAATACATAGTTTCAAGAGTAACTGTAGGTTGATTCCTAAATTATGCATTTCCTACCTTTAAACACACAGAGATATAATTATACCTTTAGAGATTCCTCTCAATACGTCTTACGACACAATTGTCATACAAAATTTATGGATATTCTTCATAAACAATGGTTTTAAATATGCCAAGTGGTGAATGGCAATAGTAAATGGTCTGCAGCAGGGTTCATGATTTCAAGGAGAAGGTTATTAGCATTTGCTAGATGGGGGTGGCTAGATTTACTTATATAAAACGATCATTCGTGTTGACACGCATATCTTCCATTCCCGTGAGAACCTTTCAATAAAGCCTGAGCCTATATAATTTATTACTCCTAAATAACATAGCTTTATAACAATGATACAATTATTGAAATCAGTCCGTAGGTTCTCAGTTTATTCCTTATAAAGATAAACAAAATACACATTTTTCTCTCGATAATATTAGAATAGGACCGTCGGACAAGAACTGTCAACCTCCGTACCGTAGCGGTATTTGGCTCGCTTTAAATCTCGGAGGTCGTTCTCCACGCCGGACAGGAAATCTTTGTTCTGGTTGGTTGAGGGACTACCCTCCTTGCCTCGGAAAGCACGTTCAGCCGTTGGTCCCGATTGTTTTCCGCTTGCATTTTTTTTGCGGACATTATTATGTCGCTCGTGGGAACTTCATGTAAAAATGTATTCATCAGACATTCAATGAGAGCCTTCAAGGAATCGCGTAGCGTTTGCTCAGGGTTCAGGATTTGGCAGTGTATGAAGTCATGATATCGTCGGTGATACTCCAAAACCGTGTAAGTGACAGTTGCTAATAAGGTCTAATTTTATCTCCCTGGGCGTGCATTGAGGAGGGCCTCAGGCACCATGGGGTGCCCAGGTACCTCCGGGCTCTGGTGGGGCACTACCTCCAAAGCAGGGAGGTGGTGTACCCGACGTCTGGTGGCGAAATTGGCCGGAGGACGGTCTCGCGCGGTGTTCCGCAGGGGTCGGTATTGGGGCCGCTCCTGTGGAACATCGGGTTTGATTGGGCGCTGCGGATGCGCGGTCTCCGGGGGGTCAGCGTGATAGCGTACGCTGACGACACACTGGTGACCGCCCGCGCGCCTGATCATCGGCATGCGACCATTTTGGCCACAGCAGCCGTGGCACAGATGGTCGCCCGTATACGCCGTTTGGGCTTGCAGGTGGCGCTCGGTAAAACTGAGGCCCTTTGTTTTCATGGGCCTCGGCGAGCGCCACCTGTAGGCGCCCACCTCATAGTGGGTGGCGAATCCATTGCTGTCGGGGACAGTATGCGATATCTAGGCATAGTCCTCGACAGCAGATGGAGCTTCGGGGCCCACTTCCAGCGGTTGGCCCCAAAGCTGGTGGCGGCAGCGGGTGCTCTTGGCCGACTTTTGCCGAATCTCGGCAGACCCGGGAGCACCTGCCGCAAACTGTACGCCGGTGTGATCCGCTCCATGGCGCTCTACGGCGCCCCCATTTGGGTCGACGCCCTGAAGAGGCGAAACATAGCCCTGCTGCGACGTCCGCAGCGGGTGATGGCCATCAGGGCGTCCCGCGCCTACCGCACGGTCGCGTTTGACGCGGCCTGCCTCCTTGCGGGGTCCCCTCCGTGGGACCTGGAGGCGGAGATTTTGGCCGCCGCGTACCGGCGGAGGTGTGAGGGGGCGCGTTCTGGCCGCGACCCCTTCCCGGAGGGTGTTGCACGGTGGCGGACTGAGATCCGTCGCCAAACCCTCCGGAAATGGCAGGAGCGGCTAGAGGCCGCGCCGCGGAGCGGATTGCGTACGGTGGAGGCGATTCGGCCCCATCTAAAAAAGTGGGCCGGTCGCCGTCACGGTGACGTCACCTACCACGTTGCACAGGTAGTAACAGGCCATGGCTGCTTCGGCCACTACCTGTGCAACGTGGCGCAGAGAGAGCCGGACACTCGCTGTCACCACTGTGACTGTGCCGACGATACGGCGCAGCACACGGTGGTGGAGTGTCCGGCGTGGGCCAACGAGCGGGAGGAGCTCGTTGGCGAGGTGGGAGACGACCTCTCGCTGCCGACCATCATTTCGAAGATGGTTCAAAGCGAGAGGTCGTGGGAGGCGGTTGCCTCCTTCTGTAGACAAGTTATGTCACAGAAGGAGGCCGCGGAGCGGGAGAGGGAAGTAGACCCCTTTGCCCACCCGCTTCGCAGACGGCGTGTTGGCCGTCGGCGGCGGGCCGAAACCCGCCGCCTACCGCCCTAGGCTCGGCCTTGGGGAGTGGGGAACATGGGCCCCGCTCCCTTCGAGGCTGACCCATGAGGAGTAGGGACGCCTCTACACTCCGGGCGTCCCTATAATTGGGCAAATGGGCCACTGTAAGTGTGGCCCTGGAGATCCCGCGGTACCATATTGGCCGCGGGTGCCGTCGGGGGGCCGGATTGCTCATGCGTACCCGACCCCCGCCAACGGCGGATCGAAGGAGTGTCCGGGGGGTTTTAGTGGTGTAGGGTCCTCTCCTCGTGGTATGACTTTAGCATACCACGCTATGGAGAGGGCGAGTCCCACATATCCCACCGCCAGCGCGCAAATACGCTGCAACGGTGGTGGGAAGGCGTCAATGCATTTCCCCCCGGACAAAAAAAAAAAAAAAAAAAAAAGGTCTAATTTTATCTCTCAATGAATATTTTCTTTGTACATGTTTTAAAGGGAAAAAGATCGATTAGGTACATGTGATTTTCAACCTTATTAGGTATTGTCACTTACGCAGTATTGCAGTATCATCGACGATATCCTAAAAAAGCAGAGCCGCGATTTAGCTTACTAGCTAGTCAAAGACTTGGTATAAGAAAAATTGGTGTGACCACCATAGACCATAGACCACCATAGGTGCGAAGCCGCAAGCAGAATTAGTATTTGTCTATGCAAAAAAATCCTCATTTTTTAGGGTTCCGTACCCGAAGGGGCCCTATTACTACGACTTCACTGTCTATCTGTCTGTCTCTAACCAGGCTGTATCTTAAGAACCGCGATAGCTAGATAGTTGAAATTTTCACACGTGATGTATATCTATCTGGGGCTCCCATAAAATAAGCTTTTTTTGCCTTATTTTAGATATCAATAACCGCAACAGGTAGACGCTTGGAAATGGCACGGAATACTTCGTGCGCGAGTCAGACTCGCGCTTGACCAGTTTTTTTTAGTAATTAAGAAATTATCAGATCGGACGTTGACTTTATTTTTTAAACAACTCCTGCTCTAGGGAAAATAATCCCTGCATCGCCGCAGGGACTAAACAAATACTCAATTCAGACACAAGTCCCGGGTGGAATTCGAAGCCATAACAGATATCAGCAACAACTACCGTAACCACTGATCCAGCGGTGCAGTCAGACTGGTGTTACCACTAGTTACTCGTACCTACCTAAAATATAGTTTACCTATTAACTTATTGAACAACCTCCGTAGCGTAGCGGTATTTGGCTCGCTTTACGTCTCGGAGGTTGTGGGTTCGATCCCTACACCGAACAAGAAATCTTTGTGTAAATTCTTAGATTTCTTTCCGGGTCTGGTTGGTTGAGGGACTACCCTCCGTGTCTCGGAAAGCTTGTTACGCCGTTGGTCCCGATCGTTATAACAATATCATCTATATCAATCGTATACCATAATAACAATATTACAACATAATACTGCACCAATCCGCCTGCCAAGCGTGGTGACTATGGCAAAAACCCCCCCTCGGGAGGAGGCCCATGTTCAGCAGTGGACGTTGTACGGGCTGATGATGATGATGATGATAACTTATTGTTTCACTAGTTACAGTAGTTACTAAAGATAATTGGAAGGAAATGAAAAAGGAAAAAGTCGTTACTTCTTTACTTAGAAAGGTAGGAAACTGTAACATTTGTAATTAAGTGCTTGTTACTACAACCACTAGTTAATCTTGTGATTTATTGATATAACTACTGACGAAGTTATGTAACACTATGTCTCCTGCGCAGTGTCATTCGCAAAGTTTTTTTTTTATATTTTTTTAAGCCGAGTTTCTGCAGTCTACTAATATTCTTGTTAACCTCTCGTGCTAAGCTATTTTAGCTTGTGTTACGAATGGGTTCACGTCGGTAGTGCAATGGGTGGGGATCGAACTGATGACCACATGATCGCAGGTTCGACGCCCTAGCTATTGGGCTACGGCCGCTTCAAAGTTAGTTAGTTACAGTAATCGTTGAAACCTTTTCGTAAAATAATGCACATGTTATTACTAAACGTTCATCATCAGCCCGTATAACGTCCGTTTCCCTGTGTATTAAAAACATTATAGTGCGGCCACTAAAGCCTGGTGACTATGACAAAACCCTGCCTCGGTAGGAGGCCCAACTTCAGCAGTGGACGAGTCGTCCACAACTGAAAATAGGCCTCCCCTTAGGGGATTTTTGCTATAGGCACCACGATTGGCAGGCGAGTTGGAGACCGCTTTTGTTGTAACACACAGGGAAACAGTGCTGCCTGTTCCCCGGTCAACAATTTTTATAGATGATGTTATAATAATCGAAACCAATGGTTGAAAGTGATTTTCGAGACACGGAAGGCAACCAGTCCCACAACTAAATCTTAAATTTTACACAGATTTCTTTTCTTGCGTTAGAATCGAATCCACGACCTCCAAATAACCTCATATGGGCGTCATAAGGGGCGACTCTGGGACATAGCGTGGCTAGTATGGCAATATCCACCTTCAATATCAAGAGAGGCGGTTCAGGTTTGAACAGTAGACTTTTAACGTTTTTAAATATATAAGTATAATTTATAAGTATAATGATTGTTATAAAAATCAAATGTTTTATCTATAGATTGTTATAGATATAGTATAATCCACTCCGCACAAAATACATGGTCAGAAATAAAGCGAATGGACATATAAATAAACAAAAAAAAAAAAAAGTTAACGCATAAATTAAGGCGGCTATAGGTATATATTGAGTAATCAGATTATAAAGTTCTTTGACTTTTCAAACCGCCTACTGAGTTTTTAGAAGAGATTCTTAGTAGTTGCCACGTGACTATAAGATAAATGTTTTTACTTACATAAACCTATTACCGGTATTTGTCAACAGTAAAAACTTATTTAGATTTGTCATAAAAATACTGATTGAAGTAATACGTTACTATGGGCGCCCGTTCATACAACCTAACTATTCTTTACTGCAAAGTACCTCATTATGCCATATGTTTTTACTTTCTTGGGTTACTTTTTTTGTTTAAAACATATGCATTAAATTTTATGTTTATGTTTAGATACTAATACTGAAGGTCAAGAGTCCTTCTAATTATTAGCTCTGATTAAAAATCTCGTGAATATGGAAGGGCTTATACAAATTATGGACGGGGATCATTTTGCTAAGAAAGGGTGACGTAAAACTACTTAAACTTGTAACAACATTTATCTCTCTATTAATTTTTTTTTTGGACGGACATATTATGATATTAGCCCTAAGGCTTTTGCTACTTTACCGGGCATAAAGGCGAGCAGTGCCTAGATAAAGGTTTACAAACTACAAACTAAGCAACCTGCGCAAGAGGGCGTCCCCTGTGGGACTTGGAACTCGGCTCATGGCGGTCGCTGACGGGGAGATTGAAGGATTGTGGCTTATGGTTTTTTTTGGGGAGTTTTGTGCAACTGTCCCTCTGCTTTACAGTTCGCGGGCCTTTCGGACTTCGAATCTTCGAGGACATCGGAAGGTCTTTGTGAGTGACATGAATTGATGTCTAATATGAGAATTTTAAGCTCATTTCAACACTTAAAAGGTTCTGTGAAACTAACGGTAAATAGAATTGCTACCTGACCACCTGAATAAATTAACCATGTAGGTGCTTCAACAGTAAGTTGCAATTAAACGAAAGCACATTCAAAGTAATTAGTACATTAGTCAATTTACCCGTCGCGTGATGCAAGTGTACCATTACTGATCACACATTTAATTCTAATAAGGCATTAGTTACCCCACCGTCTTCCGTTTTAAATTAAATAAATTTATCGCGCTTGCACACTAATAACATTTACTAGGTACTTAATTGTGCTTGATATATTTATAAGGGGTTATCCCTGCTAGAGGATCCCTTTTATATTAACTTGTATTATAATATCATTACGTTATGCGGAATTATAAGCAGATCGTCTAATAAAATGTTATTAGTGTGTAAGTGTAATGCTAAATTGTAGGAAAGAGACTCAGACGAATCCTTTTTAAAATAAAGACCAACCAACTCACTAGCAGTTTTACTATTAGCATTATCTGAATTCTCAATAAGCTTTTAAAATGGTTTATCTTTGACATATCGTTTATTTTCTTGGGCCTCTCTCTTCCGCCCCATCCATCCACATTCATTCATTACTCTTTTCATCACATGCGAATCATTCCACCTCTTCACACAACCATATTCCTTTTCAACCTATCAAGTAAACAACTGTTATAATTGCCGCAACATTGTTATTTTAACATGTAGGAAAGTTAAAATTTATGCGTGACAATATCAATGGTTATGGCTACAGCAAAGGTTACCCAGTAATCTGATCCACTAGTCACAGTTTATAAGTCTTCCGTTACTTAATGTAACCTTTTACGGAATTGAAAGTAAGTTGCAAAGTACACATTTCATAATGGTGGAATATGAAACAATCATGATATGCTCATTATCCGCTGCCATCTGCTTTGAGCGCTGTTACGTAACACAAACGTTCACGTAACCTAACCTACCACGGATTATATTATTTAAGGGAATAAAATGTAACATTACTGATTATCTTTGTGACGAAAATGCTCGGGATTGAGTCGCTCCAATTAAAATGTCAAATACAACATTTATATATAAACATACAGAAACTGTTACCCATTTTATCATATGACTAGCCATTTATGTATCTGCAACGCGACAGCAGATATTGTTCCACAAAGTTCTTTCGTAACCGCAAAATGTCAAAAAATATCGCATTGCCAGGCAATGCAACAAAATTAGGTTCGAGGGAAATAAGAATAAGATTTATCTGCTGTCGCAGTGTGGGTTTTTCTAAGGCTTTTCTAGTGTACGAAAATTGTACGTTTTCATTAAAATATCAAACTTTGTTGTAATAAAAAATAGGCAGCCTATGTCACCTTAACCTTCCGATGCCCACGTAGACCCGAAGTCCGAGAGACCCGCCAACTGTGAAGTAAAGTGACGGTCGCACAAAACTCATCTACAAAACATAAAGCCATAATTCCTCAATCCCCCCACCAGCAATCACTCTGAGCCGAGATCCTCATCGCATAGAGACACTCTCTTTCGTTTTGTTGCTTAGTGTGTAGTTTTTAAACCATTTAATAAGGCTAGAGTCCTGCTCGCCTTTATGTTCTGTGAAGTAGCAAAAGCCTTCATATGTCACCATATGTCCGCAAAAAAATCCTATATTGCTGTGCAATTGTTAAGAAGTCATAATATTAAGTCACTGTAAGATTGAAAAATCCTATATTGCTGTGCGGTTGTTAAGAAGTCATAATATTAAGTCACTGTAAGATTGATGACATATGGAAGAAAAATTAATATATTTATTATTTATTTTTCTTTTATACATGGTACATTATATCACCGAAAAAAGGTTTGTTTGATTGTAAAGTTTTGGCAGCAACACACATGTACAGTGCTTGAGAGGATTGCAAATTATATTGCTCAATAGTTGAGCATGTCATTATATTGTTATGTGGTAATCATTTTATGACATCAATTTATTTTATTTTTTCCTATCGAAGTCCATTAGTGGTTAACCTAGGTTTGTAAAAGTGGAGTGTAATAACTATTTCATTTTTACACGAAACATTTATTTTTCACTAGCTTTAGGCTAGCTAGCTAGCTTTCCCGCGCGCGGTTTCACCCGCATATGTCCCGTACCCAACAAAGTAGCTTTCTAATGGTAACATTTGAAATCGCTCCTTTAGTTCCGGAGCCTATTGAAAGCAAAGAATCGAAAAAAAAAATATTCCACAGCAAGTTTCAACCCCTATTTTGTACCCTTAGGGGATGAATTCCAATAAACCATGATACACATATTCAATGTTATGTTTATGATGTAAAAACTTAATATCCATGCTGGATATCAAATTTTTTCAGAATCATTGCAAATTGAAAGATTCATCAACAGCCCATTTACGTCCACTGCTGAACATGGGCCTCCTCTTAACAGACCTTGACAAGCAAGGATCGTAGAGGGATATTGCCATAATCACCACGCTTGGCAGACGGATTGGTGATCGCAGTAAGATGTAAACCTTGAGCTAATAGATGCTGCTGCCCATCCATCAGCCATATTATGTCCCTTAGTCGCCTTTTACGACACCCATGGGAAGACATGGGCAAAATTCACCCTTATTTCGTATCTGTAGGGTTAATTATTTTTAAATCCAATCTGACGCACGAATGGATTTCGAATTACAATTTCACATTTCTACCATAAGCTGTTACGGCTGTTGTGTGTCTATATATATCAGTGAAAAGTTCTCCTTTTATAAGTCATCATCATCAGCCCGTATAACGTCCACTGCTGAAGATGGGCCTCCTCCCAAGGCAGAGTATTTGCCATAGTCACCATGCTTGGCAGTGACCGCAGTATTATGTTGGACCACACAAGGTAACGCTGATGGCTGTTCCTTGATATACGATTATTATAGATGGTATTATAATAATCGGGACTAACGGCTTAACGTGCTTTCCGAGGTACGGAGGGTAGTCCCTCAGCCATCCAGACCCGGAAAGAAATCTTAGAATTTACACAAAGATTTCTTGTCCGGTGTAGGGATCGAAACCACGACCTCCGACATTTAAAGAAAGCCAAATACCGCTACGCTACGGAGGTTGTCCTCTTATAAGTATATATTATATATTGTGTTCATGTCGTTATGTTTATAATACTCCTAATTTATGTTAAGCTGGCATTTTTTAATCTAGATATAAATTAATACATTTAATGATTATTACATTTAAATAGCCATATTAATATCTGTTATGTTCAAATAGTCAAAGTAACAAAGATTAAAGTTCAAAAAACTCATATATGTGTTGACATTTAATTCAGTTGCCGAATATTTTGGAACCGGTAATACGAGTAGGTAATAATGAAGTCAATTAATTAATGATAAAATCTTGAGCGACCGCTTCAGTAGAGATGTAGACATCTTCATTACACGAGGTGCTCTGGCCATAAACGGAGCAATAAATAAATACATTTTCTTTTAATTCTGACCAGGCAAATGTTGTCTATCCACCTGATGCTCAGTGGCATAGATATCCTCCCAATACAAGGGTATCCCACCGATGACTTCGTAGACCCGAAGTTCGAGAGGCCCACGAACTGTAAAATAGAACTTCGATTTGAAAACGTCTTTCACCGCTGTCAAGTTGCTCTATCCCCGGATGACATCATCATTATCATCATTAGCTAGTACAATGTCCACTGCTGAACACGGGCTTCCTTCAGTTAGAGGGTATTTGTCATATATATTCACTACACTTGGCAGGCGGGATGGTGACCGCAGTATTAGTTATGTTGTACCACACAAGGACACAGGAACACACAGGACACAAGGAAACGCTGCTACCCTTCCTTGATATACGATTATTATAGATGATGCTATAACAATCGGGAACAACGGCTTAACGTGCTTTCCAAGGCACGGATGGTAGTCCCTCAACCAACTAGAACCGGAAAGACATCTTAGGATTTACACAAAGATCTCCTATCCGGCGTGGGAATCGAACCCTCCGAGATTTAAAGCGAGTCAAATACCGCTACGCTACGGAGGCTGTCCGGATGGCATAAGCTATATTTAATTATGAAGTTTCCACAGGATAAAACCGCGAGCAGGAAGCTAAGTAAGCTCATGTATTTTCTCAAATTTACGGCTAGCTAAACCAAGTCATACCTCAATTTGTACCAATGTGTGACTACCTATCCTACCTCGCACCTTATTACACATTCAATGCGTACGATAACCGATTACGGTATCGTTACGACATCGCTCTACGATTGTCGCATGGCAATGTCGTGTATAACAGGAGAAAGTATTGCGACATATCTGATAAGCTGATGGACTGATAATTGGAGTGACAGCTTCGAGATTGGGTGCAGTAGAAAGAATCTAATGATATCAAAGACACCGACATCGGAAAGAACTTAGAAAATGTCTCTTTTTTTGGATGTTGGGATTGGCGTGATTTAGAGTGAACAAAACGATGTTTATAAGCTAGTAGGATAACTTCGTCAGGATATCACCATATTAATCTTTGATAAAATATGTGTAGCTTCTGCACACTTTAACTTTAACTTAGAGTAATTATGATTTATTTTTAGATAGTAAAATTGTATACTTTTTTTTACTTTTAATGGAATTAATTTAATTAATCTATATGAATAATTAAAATTCAAGTTTGTAATGGAAACTATAACGATTTCAAATATCTCAGTGTAAGTAGGTAATGCTTTTTTTTGCTTAAATACGACATTAAGCATACATTTTTTATGTGATTTTTTCTTTGTTGTTAAAATATTCAATCGCTACCAACTTATTTTTTTTGTAACCAAGTAGTTAGTCGTCTAATAATTTGTTAGTCACCTCAAAAATAATTAGCCTTTATTTAATAGGTACATATTTAACGATCCCTAAAATAAAGCGCTCAAAGTACCGCAAGGCATGCGACAGAGTACCCGGAAAAAGGTACTATTTTCATTGACTATAATGTTAGAACAAATAAAATCCTCGAACTGATACACTAAAGTAAATGCTAGGTGCCAAGTGTTCATGTATATGCCTACGGAAAATAATACGAATCGTAAGTTGATCAACTTTTGCACCACTCATATTGATAAATTTTGAGGCCAGTTTCATTGAACGCGCATAATTATTATACTATTAACTTAATTATTATGTCACTTGACCTAACCTAACCAAATGAGACTACGTTACTCTTGTAACAAAACTAAAAAACTTAAACTTCAATAATTCCTATTGAACTCCATTGGTTTAGATTTTTTTTTTAACCACCCGAAACCTCGTTAGTTTATTAACTAACTATATAGTTAACTTACTATTCTTATTATTTTCCGGTGACATATACACGTGTTAGTATCAAAATATGTTCAGCGATGCCTAGAATTACAAAACATGATATATGAAATTTACTCTTGAGTTATAAATAGACTTTTAACGCCATCTATCTTCAGGTAAACTCAATATGGCTACTATATTTTTTATACGGACCGACACGACGGAACGTAGCGTTTGCTAACATTAGGTCTGTATGGCCCTGGTTGTTATAATATTATTTATGACAATTTTGTAGAAACAGACATTAAGATTTATCTTTTTATGTATTAATAGCCGTCTCGTACCTGCTTGGTAAGCCTGGTGATTATGTTAAAACGTATTTTTGTACGTTTAACGCATTTACTCCTGCCGGGTGTTATAACGCCACGATATACACATTTTAATTTACTTCATATACATAACTATTTTTTTCTTTAGAAATTCCATACAAATTAGTGATAGTAGGTCTCCTACCGGCCGTTATAACACCCATGGGTTCGATTGTTTCCAGATGAACACGTTTTTTTTTCAAAATTTCATTTATTTTTTCAACAGCACGAAGTTCAACGATGTTAAATAGTTTCAGGAGTATCTGCGTTAATAGTATCCGGGCTCTTATACAGGCACGATGTTGACAATAGCTTTTTAGTTATGTTAATCAATTAAACTAAAACTACTTAACTCATTTGGTTAAAATGTGTAGTCCAGCTATATTATAACTTTTGACACATATATTGCGAAATATCAATATAAGTAGGTAGGTTGTAAAGCGTGCAAGATAAAACAGTCGTTAATAGTTATAAAGTAAAATGTAATTAAAAAAAAAAAAAAAAATGAGAGACCGCATTGGACAAATGTATTTGATAAAAGTGTAGACACGATATTATTATGTCGTGTCGGATAGTATCACCAATATTTTTACACATTCAACAATAGTTTCCGAGATGGCAGCACTGTAGACACAAAAATAAGCATATAGATATCATCACAATCAGTCTAGGATATTAGTTTTGATATTAAGGGTTTTTTTTTGTAAAAAACATATAGGTATCTATTTTAAAATTTAAATGTTACATTCCGATATTAATACTGATGACCAATCGTCCTGCCAATTACTAGCCACCAACAATCATGGTGTATAGATATCGATACTATAATAAGCGTGTTACCTAATACATTATATTAGGTAACAACCACAATGATTCCCAAAGCGATCTATTATAATTTGATAATGATCAATTATAATTTCAACGGGGTATTTAACTTTAAGCCCTTGATCTATATATACCTTTTTTTTTCTCTTTTATTTCGGACGGACTTACGTAGTTCCCCACGAGGCCTTTGCTACTTCACCGGGCATAAAGGCGTGCAGAGCTCCAACTTTAAAAATGGTTTAAAAACTACAAACTAAGCAACCTGCGCAAGTGGGCGCCCCCTGTTGCGCTTGGACCTCGGCTTAGGGCGGTCGCTGGCGATGAGTTTGATTCATTATAACTTTTAGTATGTTAAGGGGGTTTGTGCCACTTTGTGCAACTGTCGCTCTACTTTACAGTTCGCGGGCCTCTCGAACTTCGGGTCGCCAAAGGCATCGGAGGGAGGTACTTGAATAAATATAACAAAAATATATATTTATCAGCAAGGCCTACAAAGTACATATGCATTTCATATTGATGAATTTTGTAGGTGACAGCGATTGTTGATCTCTGTTCCAGCGGTAATGTCAACTCGATTTGGTTATCAGACTCAGGTTATGGTTGCAGATGGAGCCAACTAACTGAGTGGGCCTTTGTTTGGGCAGATGATAAATGTTATCAGATTATATTGGAAATGTCCAGGAAATCACGTAAAGACCAAAATGGAGAGAAAAATAAATTTCCTATACCAGCGAGAAATAAAGTTTGAAATGAAAATGAAAATATTGCGAACTAGCAATCCCGCGCAGATTCACCCGCGTCAATCCCGTTCCCGTGGCAACTTTAACTTAAAATATGACGTGATGACTTTCTATTGACAAAATAATTTCAGTTAAAACTCGGTTCAGTAGATCCAGAGATTACCACCAACAACGTCACAAACTCACAAACTTTACCTCTTTATAATATTAGTACTTATAGATTATGAGCTACGTACATTCTATGAGCAAATCAATTAGGTAATACATCCAGCTTACCAATGCTGCATAAGGCAGCATGGTGTAATAGTCAAAACCTCGTTGCTAACTACACAAAAAACATTTAGCAAAGTAAGTTCACTGTGTGTAAATTCTAAGATTTCTTTCTAGGTCTGGTTGGTTGAGGGACGATCTTCCGTGCATCGGAAAGCACGTTAAGCCGTTGGTCCCGATTGTTATAACATCATCTTTAATAATCGTATATCAGGGAAAGGGCAGCGTTTCCTTGTGTGGTACAACAGAATACTGCGGTCACCAACCCGACTGCCAAGCGGCTGACTGGTGAATAAGGCAAATAGCCTCCCTGGGGAGGAGGCCCATGATGATGATGAAGTTCACTGTAGTTCATGATTAAGATCGCCATAAGCATGAGCTCTTTGGAATACAATTCCAAGTGTTTGTAGTGTTCGGAAAACGCTCTACGTAACCAGTATGCCTGTTTACCAATCATAGCATCAGCCCTTATAACGTTCCCTGCTCAACTTAAGCCTCGTTTGAAGGGGTTAAACCATAGTGCTTGACTGTCACTTTGGTATCGTATTATGATAAAAACCACCATATCACGCAAAAAATAAAAAAACTTTTTTTATGTAAACCTACATTGTACATAAGAAATACTTTTTTGTTAGATTAATTCTTACATAGTAGTTCTTACCAGTACAGGTGTATGTTAATACAGTAAGTGCTGAATAAATTGCAATGTTTCATTGTTATTTCGAAGTAAAGCTAGGGCTAGTAGTAAAGTGTCGTGGAAATGAGCAAACATGACAAGTTAAATTAATCTAAGCTTTGTTACTTTGCTAAAGAAAGGATTTATAAGCTGGATTGACATATAGGCTTCAATACATAACCCACTGGCGCAGAGTAGCAGTCCAACGCTCTTCCACTCTCCTAAAAAGTTGCTGTTTCTGACATACATAGTGTTAGAAGTTAGGCGATGATATGAGACTTTCACTTGGTGTTAGACGAAAACTATCATTAACCTCATTTGAAAATCCTTTGTTATAAGAGTACAATAGGTGGATACAATTAATTAATACGACGAGCTGAAAGCTCAGTTAATTTTGTATTGATTTAACGAAAATCTTGTGGTAAACCTATTCAGAACCAAATATTGACACAGCACACGATAAGTAAGATTGATTAAAAATTGTCATCTTAATTGTTTTTTTTTTAAATAAGGTTCTTTCGAAATATGTTTTGAGCCTTTAACAGTTAATAATGTCTTGCTGTTTAATGCGGATGGCGATTATTAGGTAAATGAAGAAATTTCTGGTAAATAATAAATTTTATTATTCCTTACTAAAAAATATTGTTTTTAAAGTATCTACAATTTAAAATCAATATTTTTTAGTAAAAAAAATTACTCAACAACGTACTTAGTCACTTTACCTTATAAAGTTCAAAATCATTTATTCCATCAATAAATGGTTACATTTATTTGCAAGGTCCACATTATTTAACCTACTGTGCAGTGCGTGACGTGCGACTACTGAGAAACACTGTCAAAAAACTCAGTAGAACTGTATTTTGCAGAAATATGTAATAACATTTCACAATATTTTATTATTTACACTGAAATTGGATTAATTTCTATAAATTACTAGCTGATTAGAAAGACGTCGTCCGTCGACCGTCTTAAAAAAAAAACTATATTAAAATGAACTTTTAATTCTATGATAGCTCTATACTAACCGTGATGTGCACAAGGAGTAGCACGCATTCTGTCATTGTTATGTCAAACGCCATAAACGAATAAAACAATATTTATTCAGCACTTAGGTATTTACATACACTTGTACTTGTCAATTGTACACAATGGAATAAGATAAATATAATTAAATACAAAACATGGCAACTAAAATCTATTGCGGATTAGCTAATGATGTGTTTTTCAGTCTATTATCACGTCATAGGTTTAATTCTAAAACTAAAATCTTATACTTAATTAAGCTCTATAGAAGAGTCTCTCACGTTTTTAAACAATATTTCTACGTATAAGCGACACATGCCTGAGGGCACCCTTAATGGGCTAGGAACACGGCTCAGGGCATCGCTAAAGCTATGAGAAATATATCTGTAACAATATTCATATAAAAAAAGAAGAGTACATGAGCACTGGCACGGACTACAGGCACTGGATCATCGGATTGGGACAGGGAGCCAACGCGGTCCTTGGTCTGTCCGGCGAGGACCCTAGCCTAGCCAACCTGCAGGTTTCTGTAGCTACCTAAGTGGACTGCCCGAAGGAGAAAGTCAGAAATAAACTCCGGTTTTAGATAAGAACGTGTTCCTTCAAATTATCAAAACTATGAATCACATTTCGATAACATATCAAGTGTAGCCACTACAAAAAAAAAATAGAATTTTACATTATTCAATCTTTCGATGCCCTGGTAGATCCGAAGTCCAAGATGCCGGATGTAAACTAGAGCAACAGTTCCACTAAATTCCCCTAAAAATCTAAAGTTATCATTCTTAAATCGCCTTATCACCTACCGCCCTGGGTTGAGGTTCAAGTCCCACAGGGGACATCTGATAGCAGATGTCCCTCTTACGCAGAAGTAACTAAGGTTGCTTAGTTTCTAGTATGTAAACCATTTAAGGCTGTAGTACTGCTAGCCTTTATGCCCGGTGAAGTAGCAAAAGCCTAAGTATGTCCAGTCCATCCAACAAAAAAATAAAATACAGAAAATCTACTTTATTCACAGTTAAATCAAAGCAAATTTCCATTAACACTATTAAGGCCCATAAAACCAAGGAAATTGCCACAAAGCTATCTATTAGAAAAATCTTCTCCCATAAAACGAGACGAAATAGCTGAGCGATGCCGTCGGTAGAATACTTTGACTTCTGGAAATCATTCACATAGACACGCGACGCTTAATTTAATAGATACTAAGTATAAGATGACACCGCCGCTGAAATTCTCACCGCGGTTTTTGCTTCAGTTAGCGACCACAGATAAGATTCGCTAGACGTAGCACTTAACATTACGATTGTGACTAAAATAATATTCACAACTCACATGTAAAATTTTATAAGGCTGGAGCAGGTCGTATGCTCGCAAAAGCCTCGAAATGAATACTTAAATGTCGGTTCGAAAAAAAAAATCACATGTAAAAAGAGGCCGCCCCAACAGAAGGAGAAATGCACTGGTAGTAGCATTTCTGCTTCTCTGACCCAAGAGACTCTGAGAGAGAATTTTGAGAAGATTCTACCTCTAGGGGAAGAAATCCAAAATTATACACTCCCCGAGCGATAAACGACATGTGGGAAAACTGATGAGAGTAGGCTCCATTCTTGTACCGCAGAGTGCTGACATGACACGTCCGCAGAAGGTATCTCCTCTCTCGAATATCTTCGAAATCGAATCGAAACAATGGTTGGCAGCGAAACGTCCTCCGCGGATCCCACCACAGAAGCGGTGAGACCCTCATGCCAGACACTCCTCATCCGTATGCTGCGCCATATCATAGGCGCAGTGACAGTGATAACATCGAGGGTCCGACTCTCGAGTTGTTGCACAGGTAGTGACCAAAAGTCTCCTTACCAAATGAAACTGATATTTTTAATTTAAACATAATTTTCATCTGTTCGTCTGTTAAATAAACAGGATTTCTATAAAGAAGCTCTTTACCTGCCTAGTCTGTGAAACATCCTAATTGGTGTTTACAATGTTGCGTATCGCGGTCGAGTCGCGGGAACTAACGGCGCGGCGGCACTGTGTGTGTTCTGCCTTAATGCGCTTTTAATTAACACAAAAAAATCTATTCTTTTAATTGTTACCATTTGACGCACCGGGTGTGAGTGGCGGACATTTTTGTAGTGTTCCACGGTACTGGCGGTACACTCAGACACTTCGTGTCGCTAATATTCTGTACCGAGGAGGGCTGTAGCGTTTTGTCTTCAATATAAGGAAAGTAGACAGTTATTTGAATTAGCTAATTAAAATTGCAGTTGGATGGCTTTATTCAATGAAATTTATTTTATATTTAATATATATTCAATAAGTACTTTATTGAGCCTTCCATCAAGTAGTGGATGAAAGAGGCATCTGTACGCTTCTTTGAATCCGCGGCTCAACACTCAAATAAAGGTAGTTGCAGCATCCGACGTTAGGCCTTTGCCCACAAAGCGTCGTAAACACCGTCGGCCACAAGGCGTCCTAGACAACCTGGACGACGAGATTACAACTTACCAACTAGCAGTACAGAGACTATGAACTTTTAAACTTTCGCGTATCATAATTATAATATACTAGCTGACCCGGCAGACTTCGTACTGCCTCAATCGATACATAAAAGACCTAAACATTTGTATAAAATAAACTGGGCCGTAGAGACTTCGTTTATGCGGTACTCCTACCCCTACACTACCCCTACCCTACACTACCCCTACCCTACACTACCCCTACCCTACACTACCCCCACCCTTCACTACCCCCACCCTACACTACCCCTACCCTACACTACCCCTACCCTACACTACCCCTACCCTACACTACCCCTACCCTACACTACCCCTACCCTACACTACCCCTACCCTACCTCTACCCTACCCCTACCCTACCCCTACCCTACACCTACCCCTACCCTACACCTACCCCTAATCTACCCCTACCCTACCCTACACCTACCCTAAAAAATCTTAGCAAAAAAATAAAGCTCAAATTGACTCTACATTTTAGTTAGAAAACGTTTGTATGGGAAAAAGAAAAAGCCTTTTTTAAGGGGTTTTCAGGCAACTACTAATAAATTAAAAATTAATTAAAAAAACATTGTCCAGCGGACAAAATTGTGAATCTAAACCATTCCCAGATCCCCTTGAACACACACAAAAAATTTCATCAAAATCGGTCCAGTCGTTTGAGAGAAGTTCAGTGACATACACACTCACAGAAGAATTATATATATAAAGATAGCACACAGGTATTAACGCGTATCATAATTATAATTATTAATTCGCGTTTCATAATTATAATTATTAATAAGTACAGAGACTGCAAGAAACTAGCATCACTACTCAGAGACCACTCTATCCAACCCGCTGGAGAAGTGGGCGCTCGCGAACGCGACGCGTCTCCTCGTCCTCCTGGCCCTTAGTTTGCTAAGAACTTTCCGATGCCCTCATAGACCCGTAGTCTGAGAGGCCCGTGAACTGTAAAGTAAAACGATAGTTGCACTAAACCCCCTAAAATACTAAAAGTCATAATCCCTCAATCTCATCGCCAGCGAGGGCCTGGGCTGAGGTCATAGACCCACAGGGGACGCCCTCTTGCGCAGGTGGCCTTGTTTGTAGTGTTTAAACCATTTATCTAGGCTGGAGTTCTGCTCACCTTTATGCTCGGTGAAGTAGCAAAAGCCTCGGGGCTAACTAAATAATATAAGCTAGATCCGAAAACAGACAGACAGACAGCGAAGTCTTAGTAATAGGGTCCCGTTTTTACCCTCCAGGTACGGAACCCTAGAAACCATGGCTCAGGATGTCATTGCAGCTAGAAGTCAAATGATAAAATGAAGAGTACGTGGTCACAGGCATGGACTACAGACTCTGGATTACAGGACTGAGGAAGGAGGCAAATGCGTTTCTCGGTCTATGCGACGAGAACCCTAGCTCAGATAACCATCAGATTTCAGACTTCAGACGGAACGAAACTCCGGTGTGATAGATGTATAAGGATCAAGCAAATATTTGAGGTGCCAATAGTTGCATATATCGTCTAATAAATGTTTTAAAATGACTGGAAGGAAACTATCGTTAGGTAAAAAAGACATGCCATCGAAATTGTTTTCCTCAGGTAATTTTCAGAAATTACTTAAAATGTTACTTATGTCTAAACTAGCGACCCGCCCCAGCTCCGCACGGGCGCAATTCTGATGTTTTATGCATATAAACCTTCCTCTTGAATCACTCTATCTATTAAAAAAACCGCATCAAAATCCGTTACGTATTTTTAAAGATTTAAGCATACATAGAGATATAGGGACAGAGAAAGCGACTTTGTTTTATACTATGTAGTGATAATATTGTTAGTTTTGTTTAAAGTTATATCACTAAATTATGTATATTACTTAATATTAACACAAATATTTTATGTAATAAATAAAATACTTTACCTTAAATTTAAGGTACTTATATGATATCATATAGGTCTAAATTTAAGGTAAAGTTCAAATTTGTAACTTTTTAAAAATCCTAATTGTTACGAATAAAGTCATTAAAATTCATCACGTCCTGAATTCGTTGTAGGAAAAGAAATGGATACATCCATACGAACATGATTGAAAACAAATGAAAAACAATTAATTTTAAATCGTGTTCGAGCAGCGCTAGGTTTTGGCTAGCCTATGCTGAGGTGGCGACTTTTTTCGGCAGAACATGCAAGCCGTCTTATTGTTTTGTACTTTTAACTAAATGTTTGCTGTGTAATATATTGTGTGTTGTGATGGAATATAATAATAATAAAAATAATAAAATATATTTTCTTTCTTTCTTTCTTTCAATGGAATTGTGTCGATCAGAATAAAGTTATATGTCTCTGACTCATTGGCAAAATATACCGTCATACGGCTTACGGATCCCCTCTAGTCACAAATAAATTTATATTATAAAAATATGATTTTTTGCATATTATTATTATTAAGTTACCATAGATCATTAATACATGTATATGTAGATCTCGTTGAAGTCCTTTCCTCATCCCGGCTTATATATTTCAAAAGTCATACTTTGTAGCACATTAAACAATTGAAATGATTGTCCCTTGTAACTAATGGTGACCACAGATGGTGCTCAATAATTTGCAGTGTGACTGACTGTACTTATAAAATCCGTGACCACCATAAAGAAGTAAACACCTCCGGCTCGATGCGTGATCATTTTCTGCGGTACTAGGTTCAACTCCGGATGCTGATCATTGCTTCTGAGCATGACTTGATAATCATTTAATGGAATTTATTTGATCTCCGCAATCCACCAGGGATATTTACTTGACTATATTTTCTAGTCCACGGATTTGTACCTGCGTATAATTACTCTCAGTACTAGAATGCGTATGAGTTCCGGCAGTAGCTAATTATACTTTCACGATTAGATACACAAACCATCAATAGGATCAGTCGTAACTTTGCGAATACTAAATTAAAATTGTCTAAATGCAGAGATGCAATTTTTGCACCGCTTACTCGCCCGAAAATATTATGCGCAATATTTTGCTACTTTACCGGACATAAAGGCGAGAAAAGCTCCAGTCTCATTAAATGGATTAAATGGTAATTAAAATCTGCATTTTTAGGGGAAATTTGTGCAACTATCGCTTTACTTTACAGTTCGTGGGCTTCTCGGACTACAGGTTTACGAAGGCATTGAAAGATTGTTTGCCTTAGTTTGCAAAGATCCTGGGTCGGGAGGGCGAGATGGAAGCAATTATATAGGGAAGACAATTAAAATCATGCAAAAATACAATCAGCAGCTGATGGATAAGGGTCCTTAATAGGGGCTTTGGCTGGCGATGGTATTTTAGCATTTAGATACATTATTTATCGGAATTCCCTGTAGATATTTCGTATATTGTGCTGACGATATCCTGATTCCAAAAGATGATTTTCATTGCGAAAAATTGCAGTATAGAGGTATATTTAAGACTACAAGCTTTCAAAGAAGCGGTAAAAATGCTTCCATAGCTTTAAAAAAGCTAAAAAATTTGTCACAATCTCTTTTTACGCCATCTGTTTACCAAAAAAAGGCAAGAGATGGCGCCCTCAAGACATTTTTCTTATTACAGAAGAACGTTAGGATAAAAGTTGATTTTAATTCCATTTCTCTCAAAATCATTTACTTATTATGGCATTTTCTGTTTTTTGTCTATATCCTTCATTTCGTTACTGAACTTAAAAGTCCTTTTGAGATATTCTCAAATCGGTGTACATACGTAGGTCATATCAAACATATAACGCCTAGTTGATAGGAGCATAGCCGTTACAATAGCTGGTATGATTAATAGGGCAGCGAAAGAGTTATACGTAATTGCCGCCCGCATCAATGATAAACGGGTGATAACAAAGTATGGTCTAGGATTGTTATCGGCACTTTCACACTCGTTATGTACATCTATCTATCCTATATAGTGCCCTACAACATTCAAATATAATGTAAATATCCTACTAATATTAAAAACGCGAAAGTTTGTAAGTATGGATGGATGCATGTTTGTTACTCTTTCACGTAAAAACTACTGAACGGAATTGGCTGAATTTTGGCACCGGAATAGGTTAAACGTGGGATTAACATGTAGATTAGAAAACATCACACTCCGACCCATTGGAGCAGAGTAACGCGCTAATAAAATAAAGTCATGTTAAGTACAAGATTTATAACTCGAAAACGGTCGGACGGATTTAGATTATCTTGAATTTACCAACTTCCTTTGTATAAAGCAATATAGCATTTCTTATAGTGCCTTAACAATTCTTTAAAATAATGTTTGTTGGGCGGGTCTCAGAATCTAGTCAAATTGCTTTGACGTGGACATAGAAACTTAAATGAATCTGTAAAGTCTGTATTTTTTTTGTTGAGTGGACGTGGTGCTTTGTGAAGAATTATGACGAGATCTAACAGTGAAAGATTTTATTTAATCGCTGCAGTAGTTCTTAAGCACATATGTATTTAAATAAATAAAATAAAAAAGTTTATATTCACGTAAACCTAATACAGGTATTTGTAAATAGTCGAAACATATTTTGGTTTTTAAATTTACTTTGTTAAATTACCTAATTTTATTTGATTATAATAGTTTATATAGCTTTAGTCTAAAGCTGTCAGGTACGAAAATACAATATTAATTTATATCTATGATTAAATCTAAGTTCTGTCCTTTGAGTATATTATTATTTAGACGGACCATAAGTATCTCGACGAACGCGCTTTAGTGCTACCACCGGATCCAATACGCCCCAACTGAGAAGACCCGGCGAAACAAACTCAGTGGGGTTATTCTACTGCCGGTTTCAGCGCGGCCTCATCGAGACGATCCGGCGAAACATACTCAGATGGGCACGTCCAAGAAGGTTTGGTCCAGTTACTTTTATTATTTAGTTGGCATTCACAATTTACCAATCGGTTGTCTTCATACGAATTTTATTTACGTCTTCATTAAATAACAGATTAAATCATTTATTTTAAGACAGAACATAATAATATGTAGGTATGTATTAGTATTATTTTTAATATTACATTTAATACACAAAATTCATTATAATGGCCTTTCAATGCTTCATCAGCTATAGGGTATTCTATTTAGTGCAAGAAGGTATAACGTGCCATATATCCTTATCATCTACATACTCTTTAATACTATAATAGCTCTTAGTCATGAGGATTCGTTTAACATGCGTCTTAAATAATGAATGATTTACTAACTTTGCTAATCCTAAAGCATAGCATAGCCAGTTTGTTCTTATTCCTAGTATTGATATTGTGAAAGTCACTTTATTTTCTAAATGTATCTATGTTTTTTCAAGCAAATAAAATATTCTGGTAGATATACTCAGATGGCACAGTTAATATATTATGTGTGTGTAAATAGCTTTGACCGCTCTCTTTTGTTGAATGAAGATAGTATTAATATCAGCAGCTGACCCCCAGAGTAAAATGCCATAAGACATGATGCCATGGAAATAAGCAAAGTATACTAACCTAGCCGTGGCTTCATCCGACAATTGTTTTATTTTCCATACTGCATAAGAAGCAGAACTTAATCTACCCGATAATTTCTCAATGTGAGGACCTCACTGTATTCCCAAAAATACCTTATATTAGTATAAGCTATGAGAATTAGCCGAAGACTAGATTTTAGTTCACTCTTCAATGGAAGCAGGCAAAATACGTGTATTAATGAAACCAAGTTTAACAACGAACTTACTTTACTACACGTGCTACCAAATAGGTGTGAAAGTTATGTTTCTGATTAACGATCTTTTTGGGAATAAGGAATAAATCCTAACTGTCCAGGTGTGATTTAGGTGCTTCTTGACCCAGGATTCTTGAGTCAACATAAGCTTCGCTTAAGAAGAACCTGAGCCAGTGTTAAGTACCCCACCTAACCCTCGCTTAAGAAACACGTATGCGTAGGCGCGGATCAGTAGGATAAAAATATATTTTTTGCATTATAGAAATAAATACCACCCATTGCTCAATCCTCAGATAAAAAATATCAAAAGAAATAATTTAAAATTTGACATATTTTGGAAATTCTTTCTAATTTAGTTGTTCCTCTATTTTATCAAAATTAGCTCTAAGCCAATACAAGCTGTACTTTAAATTTTCTTTACCGCATTTGTTTCTACGTGCCTATTGAAATAAACTGCATAATAATATTATTTTCTAGTGTCTTTACGTTTTTCTATAGAATGCCATTCTAATTTGTTTAAAACAATTCCTGGCGCCTAATTAACCCTGGCTCGTTAACTATCCATTTAATTCCAGCTGAGCCACAATTGCGTTTCATTTGGCCTGTCGTTTCCACGTCAAGTTGGCAGCCCTGCTCGCTTCGAAAGGTGAATGTGATAGTGATTACCAACTGTGGGATGTAAGAGCTTGTTTGAAGTTTGGTGTGGTGATAGTCGGTGTGTGTGTTCGTGTGTGGTGGCAGTGCAACCGCGACCGGTGCGGAGGACGGCCGCCATGTCACTGTTCGGGTTCACGCACCTCGCGTACTTCGCGCTGATCGTCTGCGCATGCGCGGAGCTCACAGGTCCTTTGTAACCGCCATGCAAAGCCGGTCGTTGCCCCCAGTGATATATGCCGAGTTTGTTATTGTAGCCTTATTGTTGACGCGATAGATTCCATTTTTGAATGTGTTTGTATATTGTTTGTGTGCTTTTATGGAGCCCGGTTGTATGTATGAAAATTAATTTGTTTGTTTTTCATTTTTAAATTGGTTGTTAAGTAATGAATTGGAATTAAATATGGAGTAAGATGATAAAAGTAATACTTTTTTATTTGGATTTGATACCGTAAATATCGTTGGAAAACATACGTAAAAAGGATTTTGATTTTAGTTCCATATATAATATTCTAATATCATATTACATTATATCAAATTATTACATAATTTATATATATATATATATATATATATATATCCATATAATTGAACTAAAATGCTGGCGATACATTAAATATTGACTCTCCGTACAAAAGAGTTCAACGCGCGATTTAACCTGCGTATTCCGATGACGATATTACGATTACATACACAATGAACGCTGAAAGAAAGAAAGAAAAATATATTTATAAAATGCACTGATTTACGAAAAAAAACATGATATACTCGTAATTAATTACTAGACAGACGCTGCTGCCCGTTCATTGGTATACAATTGTTATAGATGATGTTATAAAAATCGGGACCAACGGTTTAACGTGCTTTCCGTGCCTCGGGAACCACGTTAAACCATTAATCAACACCCTACTAGACCCGGAATGAAATCTTAAAATTTACACAAGCATCTCTTATCCGGCGTGGAGATCGACCATTTATTAAGGCTGGAGCTCTGCTCGCCTTTATGCCTGGTGAAGTAGCAAAAGCCTCATGGCTACGAACGTAAGTCCAAGCGAAAAAAAAAACCTGGAGATCAAACCTACGACCTCCGAGGCTTAAAAGAAGATGCTTCTCCACTAACACAGTCCGACAGTCAAAATTGACTACTTCAATTTGAATTTTGTGTTAGTTAATTCACAATATTTTTTTTGGTTTATAATCTAACTAGCATCCCGCGCGCGGTTTCACCCGCGTAACTTCCGTTCCCGTGGGAACTTCGTAATTAAATATAGCCTATGTCACTCAGGGTGAATGTTGCTTTCCAATGGTGAAAGAATTTTTGAAATCGGCCCAGTACTTTTTGAGCCTATTCATTACAAACATACAAACATACAAAAATAGGTACAAATCTTTCCTCTTTATAATATTAGTATAGATTACAGTCAACACTTTTGTTGTAAGTACTTTAGGTTTTTCCTAATTAATATTTCATAAACTAAATTTGATTTGACCACGATATTATATTAACTGATATATTGCAGTATATTGGTGGTAGGAGAAAACAATATAAGGGATGCATCATAAGAACATTATTAAATGTGCCTATCCGAATGAAAATATATTGACTTTGACTTTGGTTCATGTTGCTTTGATAAAAGTTTCAGAAGCCGGGTTTTTTTTTCAACATATCTATAACTATAAGTAACTTATTAAAATTGCAATCAACTATTTTAATAACAAGTATATTAAATAGTGCAATACCCAGTTTTAACTTAATTACTAGCATAGTTTTACAGCCTAAAATGCTTATGTTACACACCCTAGCCAGGGCTACGGCGCGGCCACTTATTATATAATATTAAAGTAGGTATTTTAATAGATAGTTTTTAATATATTTTGCTAACTCATTCAAGTCTTGGATGAGCTAATTCATAGCAAATACTTCAGAACCGTAAGCTCAAATATTGTTACTTGATATACTGCTGAACGTGAGGCACCTCCCGATGCTTTTTCCATAGTCACCACACTTCGCTGGCTGTTTGGTGGCCACATTATTATTTAATAACACAGTGGGAATCGCTACTGCCCGTTCCCTGGTATACCTACTTTTGCTATAACAATTGGGACTAACGGCTAAACGTGCTTGCCAAGGCACGAAGAGTAAACCTCAACAAACCAGTTTTCTTGTCCTGGTGTCAGATAAATAGGTTATATTTTGCTAAATAACGCCTAACTTTCAATGAAGGTTTCGTATAAATTAAGATAAAAGTTCAACATTTCAACTGAAATTCTTTTAAGTGAGTAAGGGTGCTTTTACTACAAAATTTTAGAGCAATTTGTAAAAGTAAATGTTTTAGTTTATATAGAACTGAATACAGATGTCACTTTCTTGTGCAGTGTGTCAGTGGAGCACACACGCTGCTGCAGGCCACGCATTACCATCATAATAGAACAATACTGCTGATGTTCGCGACTGCTGAACAACGTTTATGTTTGTTTATTGTAATACTAGCTTCCCGCGCGCGGTTTCACCGGCGTAGCTCTCATTCCTGAGGGAACTTCCTAATAAAATATAATCTATATAGCCTTCTTTGATAAATGGGCTATCTAACACTGAAAAAAATATTCAAATCAGATCTGTAGTTCCTGAGATACGCACGTTCAAGCAAACAAACATTTCAGCTTTATATATAGATTTATTTCCAACAATGAATGCACTTAGAGTTCTTATCGTTATCGTTATATATCGTTATCGACATGGTTATTATCTATACTAATATTAGAAAGAGAAAGACTGTATTTTTGTGTGTATGTTTGTAATGAATAAACTCAATAATTACTGTGCCGATATCGAAAATTCTTTCACCATTGGAAAGCTACATTCACCCTGAGTGACATAGGCTATATTTAATTATACAGTTCCCACGGGAGTTACGCGGCTGAAATCGCGCGCGGGATGCTAGTGATAAATAGCAACTATTAAAGTGGCCCATAACATTCCCAAGAGAAAAGTACCAAGTTCTTTAAAAAAATGAAATCGCTTATTGAATTTAAATCTAGTAGTTTAATAAAAAAGGTATCCTGTTAATTGAAACATCATTAAAACTAAATTTATAAAATATATAATTATCACGACCAGAAAAAACGAATCCTACTAATATGAAATAAACGCTAAAGTTTGTAAGAATTTATGTTTGTTATTCTTTCACGCAAAAAATACTGGACGGATTTGGCTGAAAGTTTATAAGCTGGATTAACATATAGGCTATAAAATATATCTCTCCGAACCACTGGAGCAGAGTGACGTGGGTAAAACCGCGCGCCGCAGGGCGCAGCTAATAAGTATATAAAAAACCGGGCAAGTACGAGTTGGACTCGCGCACGTAGGGTTCTGTACCATTTAACGCCTACCTGTTGACGTTATTGACATTGAGCAAAAAAGGGGAAAAAAAATTTGGTTGCATGCGTCCTTCAAAAAATATTTTATTTTATTTTATTTTAAGTATTTGCTGTTATAACGGCAATAGAAATACATCATCTGTGAAAATTAGTACATCTTAGTAATAGGGTCTCTTTTTTTTCGGATGGACATAATTATATAGTTAGCCCCGAGACTTTTGCTACTTCACCGGGTAATAAGGGTCCCATTGTTACCCTTCAAGTATGGAAGCCTAAAAATGTCCATTACACGTAAAATCTATACTAAACTAATTGAAAATAAAACCGTCGCGAAAACTAGTTTCATTCACGTTGTTCAATTTCCAATGAATCAAATGTAGACGCGATGAAGTTATTTTAATTCAGAAAAACGAATTAGCTAACCGGCGACCGGTTTTGGCGTCAGGTTTGGAGTCGTTGACAAATTGTTGGAGTTACCTTGACTTCTCGGAGGTCAACATTTACACTTATTTCATCGAACTTTAGGATTTAAACCTTGAAAAA
This sequence comes from Nycteola revayana, assembly GCA_947037095.2. Lineage (NCBI taxonomy): Eukaryota > Metazoa > Arthropoda > Insecta > Lepidoptera > Nolidae > Nycteola > Nycteola revayana. Next base: position 15,557,007 of record OX344851.2, on the reverse strand, counting down.
AAATCAATGAATTTCTACTCGAGCTCAAAAAAAATCTTTTCCCAAAATATTTTAAATTATGTTCTTATGATGCGTCCTATTCTTTACTACCACCAGTTCAGGACGTGGACATGGTGGACTCTGACTAGAACTGGAAAGAAACTCAGAGGAATCCTTTTTTTCAATAAATGATTGTCATACAATTATTTATAAAGAAGTACTGTTTCACTCGCTCCCAATCAGTTACTAATATCAGAAATATTGTCCGTAGGTACAGATTTTGATGAAATCTGATTTAATGTCCTTGTCCAATTCAAAAAACTGTAAATTTTGATAACCACTTGTGAGATATTTGATGATTTATGTTTTATTTATCTTGGACTAGTGACCCGCCCAGGAATCACACGAGTGCAATGCTGATATACTTACATATTATACATATAAACCTTATTCTTGAATCACTGTATCTATTAAAAAAACCGCATCAAAATCCGTTGCGTAGTTTAAAAGTTCTAAGCATAGATACATAGGGACAGACAGCGTGAAGCGAACTTTTTATACTATTTAGTAATTTGAACGTAATGCGGTATTCTTAGCTTGTCTTATATCTGTCACCGAAAAATAATAAGAATCGTAAGTAGATTAACTTACTAGTTAGTTGAACAACTTTATAGTTATTTGATAAACTAACGAGGTTTCGGGTGGTTAAAAAAAACCTAAACCTAAACCAATTGGGTTCAACAGGACTTATTGCAGTTGAAGTTTTGTTTGTTATATCAGTAGAATAGTCTCGTTTGGTTAGCTTAGGTCAAGTGTCATTACAATTAAGGAAATAATAATAATATTATTATGCGCGTTCACTGAAACTGCCAACTAAATTTAACAATATGAGTGGCAGGAAAGTTGATCAACTTACGATTCGTATAATTTTCCGGTGACATATCTATATTAATATTATTTATTGAAGAAAAAAATGTTTGCAATGAATTCCAAAAATACGGGACCGATTGCCAAAATTCTTTAACCATTAGAATTTAGAAATGTACGTTATCCAGAAGCACAAAAAGAATAAGCTATTTTTATTATAAAGTTACCACAGGAACAGGAGTTACCAGGTGAAAACGCGCGAGGGAACCTCGTAATGAAATGGGCATTGTAAAGTTGCATTTCCAATCCAAAACACTGTAAGTCGACTTACACTCTTTTGGATTGGTACGGCAGAATATGTCAAAAATCTTTTTAAACTAACTTAATACCATTCATAAAGTACTTTAGTATTGAAGTCCCCATTATCTATGTTAATGCCATGATCCGCTATGACCAAATGCATGCTATACAATTATCAACTCTATTCCTTTGCAATAGAGGTGTTAGAATTATTCTATAGTATGAATGAGTTGACAAATGTTTGCTAACCGGAATACGTAATACAAGACGAGTGCCGTTCGTTTAACTCGGGTCGTTTGGTTGACCGAGTGTGGGTTCGATAATTAGTAGATAGAGCTTATTATTGCAGGCTGTAGGAGGTAGAACATATCATTTGTACGGTATCAGAGCTCAACCGAAGTAATGTCTTTGTTTAGAACTCCGGTCTTCGGTGGCTCAGTTGTTACGGTAGTGGATAGTTGCACAAAACTGCCCTAAAAAAACTAAAAGCCATAATACCTCAATCTTCCCGTCAGCGACCGCCCTGAGCCAAGGTCCAAGTCCCACAGGGGACGCCCTCTTGCGCAGGTTGCTTAGTTTGTAGTGTTTATACCATTTATTAAAGCTGGAGCTCTGCTCGCCTTTATGCCCGGTGTTGCAAAAGCATCGGGGATAAAGACATACGACCATCCGAAAAAAAAATGTTACGGTAGTGGCTTGTGAGACCTGGTGTTTTAGGTTCGATTCCCACCCGGGACAAATTTTTGTGTAAACCACGAATAATTGTATTGAATCAGGGTGTGCTCTGTGTCCGTGAATGTTTGTAAAGTTCCCCGCGACACAGAAAATTAATTCCCTAGTGAGGAAGTTGTCTTATAAAAAAGAAAAAAAGACAGAACTAGCGCAGTTTCACCCGCTTAAATCTCATTCCAGCAGGAACCTCGTCTCGTAATAAAGCTATACTCATTATTATTTTTTTAAGTTTTTATAAACCAAGTCAGTTGGAGATACCATCCTACACTAGCAAACCAGCTAAAGAATGCCTCACGAGAAACCCAATTTAAGCTGCGCATTATATTGGGACATAACATCAACGAAATATGATGCCAATGAGTATAAATTTTCAATAGGAGATGCTCTCTTCAAGACAAACTGCACCCATCCTATTTGCTTATAGTCAATGACTTATCGCATATTAAACTAAAAGAAAAACAAAATCGGTTTAGTAGATACCGACAATATACTTTTCTTTATAATATACTAGCGACCCGCCCCGGCTTCGCACGGGTGCCATGCTGATGTATCATACATATAAACCAACCTCTTGAATCACTCTATCTATTAAAAAAAACCGCATCAAAATCTGTTGTGTAGTTTTAAAGATATAAGCATACATAGGGACGGACAGACAGCGGGAAGCGACTTTGTTTTATACTATGTAGTGAAGTATAGATAGCTTTATAGCATAGCAAATAATTGTATACGGTGCTGACGTAAGTTTAGAGCAAATATGGGTGGTGGTTTTCGGTTCGATTTTTTGTTTTTCTCCTCTAGCTTATCCTTAAGCACACACCAGATTTTTAACAAAGAGACGCAGCGCCGAGGAAGAGTGCACGCGTCCACCCTCACCCCACCGATCCTTAGCTTTCAAAGCACTTTCCATTGTACTCGTAGACCCGTAGTCCGAGAAGACCGCGAACTGTAACGCAGAGCGACAGTTGCCCAAAACTCCCGTAAAAAAACTCCTTTAAACCCTCCGTCAACAACCGACCTATGCCAAAGCCCAGGTTGCTTAGATTGTAGTCTATTATTAAAGCTTGAGCCTGCCCTTATTCACCTTTACACACGGTGAAGTAGCAAAATCCAAAAAACAACACAGGATTTTAATACAGCCATCCATATGACTTAGAAAACATGGATAGAGAAGATATGTATGACATACACGATATGATATACACTAATTGTTATCTAGCAACAAAATCAACTATACCAACTCTTGATTAAATCGATCAGACAGAAAGATCAGTGATATCATTAATGGCAGCTAAAGATGTTTGGTTTAGATAATTAATTTATTACAACACACTTAACGGTACTCGTAATAAGTAATGAGTTTAACAAAGAAAACCAACACATACAAGTGTAGTGGTATAACCCAGGCTTTAGAAATGATGTACAAGTAGGTATGTACTAGAATGATTAAATTTTCGTTTAAATATGTATTTGTCAACTGTTAAGTTTTGTTTCTATACTAATATTGCTAGCTTTCCGCGCGCGGTTTCACCCGCGTAACTCCCGTTCCCGTGGGAACTTCATAATTAAATATAGCCTGTCATCCGGGGATAGTGTAGCTTTCCAGCGGTGAAAGAATTTTCCAAATCGGACCGTAGTTTCGGAGCCTATTCAATACAAACAACAAATTCCTCTTTATAATATTAGTATAGAAGTATAGATAAATAATCCTTTTACCAGTAGATAGACATGTAATTTGTTTGTGAGGCTATATATTAAGGGACCGGATTGCTCATGCGTACCCTGCCCCCGCCAACGGCGGATCGAAGGAGTGTCCGGGGGGTTTTGGTGGTGTAGGGTCCTCTCCTCGTGGTATGAGTTTAGCATACCACGCTATGGAGAGGGCGAGTCCCACATATCCCATCGCCAGCGCGCGAATACGCTGCAGCGGCGGTGGGAAAGCGTAAAAACATTTCTCCCCGGACAAAAAAAAAAGGTGTATTAAGACGTTTACACAAAGTTTGCTTTTTTTGGATTACCAGATATTAATAGGCAGTGATAACCCAAACTTAAACTAACTTCAACTCCAAGACCCCGTTTACACCTACTGCTACTGATTGGCAAGCCAGGGTCGGGATATCGCCATAATGGCCACGCTTGGCAGGTGGATTTGTGATCGCAGTTAGATGATAAGCAACCTTGAGCTAATAAATACTTCTATAATAAATACTTCAGAGGCGACTAAGGGACATACGGCAGATGGATAGGCATCCATCTGCCGTATGTCTCTTACGACAACCATAGAAAGATATATGGTGCTCTATTCTTAGGGCCACTCGGCAGCCAAAGTAACTAGAACTATATTTACTTAATAATGATTGAAGAACGCTTATGAATACAGTTAACGATAGCCGGAGCTAGATACGATCTGCTTTTGAAACAATAGCCAGACGCGTCTCGACCAGACGACTAGGGCTGTCACCAAAAACTAAAAATGAATTGTCAAAATTTGCTAGTTGTTTCTGAGGTCTCGACTTCTAAAACCAACCAACCTAAGTCTATCAACTTGTCAAAATCTAATTAAAACCATGGGAAAAGAAAGAAGTTGAAAATATATTTTAGAACTATGATAATAGTAACGAAGTAATGTAGCTGTATTTTGAAAATCTAATTAATACCTAAATTCATTTACTGAATAAAGTTTGTCTATCAATGCTTGGAATAGTAACACTTGGCTGTTACAATTGAAGTCTTAAACCTCACAAGTATACACTATTATTAACAACGATGCTATATGCCGTTTTATGTATGTGACACTCTTTTCTGTAACTGTTCCTTGACATTACATTTAGTCATTCTCTAGTAAAAATGTTGTCATCATGATTCAATCATAATTTTGGTAGCACAGAAAAGTCAAAGATTCATCCAAACCATTTTTATTCATATTATATTTGTATTCATTTTAGTCAACAAAATGATCAGCTACATTTATAATAATTTAAATCCAATATTTTTCAATATCAGATATAATTTATGTCTAAAATAAAGTAACATTTACTTACCGCGCCAGCCCTAGCGGTCGTGTCCCCGGTCCGGTGCTGGTCCGTAGAGCGGAAACGCGAAGGAGCTAGTTCCCAGACGCTCCATGGGAACACCCATTGTCCACTCACATCACTTCACTTATACATTCCGCAATCGTTAATAACTGTAGCCATAGTATGAATTTGTTTGTCCTCACTGTTTGAAAATAAAAAATATTATTTATATGGACAAGTTCTTATATTCCCGACGCGGGTACTTAAATTCCATCAAGTTCCATTGATTTATGGTCACTAAATGATAGACCATATGTCATGAAATGACAGATGTGTTGGTATTAGTCCGGTAAGTGCACCATTTTTTATTTTGACTACCCTCAATTTTCCATTTGCCATAGATACAGTTGACAATCTGTGTTCTATATTACAAATCCGCGACCGGGTTTCTTAATTGTAGTATAATTTCGTTTATATATTCAGAATCTTCATGGATTTTTCTGTTTTCTCCACCCAAGTCTACTTTATTAACAGATCAGTCCTCAATGTTGATTTTCCTGATTATTCCCAAGCAAATCAGAATTGTTTTAATATTGGGTTCCAATTATGTCAGACAGAATAAAGCCAGTATATGTAAATAACAATAAATATTATATATGTCTTGATTTTATATTGTAGTTCATCATCTCGGTAACTATTATTATTTTTGACTCAGTTCTCTTTCTGTCAAAAAATACGCGAGCCACTGTCGCGTCGTCCCAATATCGCGACGACATAGAGTATCAAACAACCAAAGAGTTTTTTTTTACAAGCAATACTCCGTGGTTAATGGTTGCAAATATTATAAAATTTAAATTTAGAACAGCTGGTTGTTAAGCTTTGGGCCACCCTCAACCTTCAAATCCTAATAATATTATAAACGCGAAAGTTTGTAAGTATGGATGGATGGATGGACGGATGGATGGATGGATGTTTGTTACTCTTTCACGCCAAAACTACTGAACGGAATTGGCTGAAATTTTACACCAGGATAGGTTATACGCAGGATTAACATATAGGCTACTAAACATCACGCTCCGACCCACTGGAGCAGAGTAACGCGGGTAAAACCGCGTGGCGCACCTAGTACGTATATAATGAAACTAGCTCTAGCTAGCGGCTTTGATCGCTTTCTATCAAGTATAAATTTGGGTTCCGCATTTGTTAATACCCCATTAGGGGAGTACATTATTGAAAACCTATCTTAGTCGTAGTTTTAGTGCAATGAGCAGACAATTACACAAAAAAAATCGACACCAATAATTTTGCTAATTGATCTCAAATCCATCAAAATTACTCAGTTTCATAGCAACACGACATTTTGACGTTGTCATAACCACCACTAACAATTGGTAAGGTAGTGGACAACTAACCACACATTGCCATGGAAACGCAACATATTTTGACATTTTGCGATGAATCTGCAACTTTATGGAAATCATAGCCAGTTACCTAACGGTCGCTTTTTACACATATATACAGATTAGGCTTTTAGGCTAGGCTTCATTGGCTTTTATTATGTATAGCCTCCCGTCCCGGCTTAGCACGGACGCATAGACATTTATGGCCTATGGCATTCAAGGATAATGTAACATTCTAATCCGCGACCGGGTTTCTTAATTGTAGTATAATTTCGTTTATATATTCAGAATCTCCATGGATTTATCTGTTTTCTCCACCCAAGTCTACTTTATTAACAGATCAGTCCTCAATGTTGATTTTCCTGATTATTCCCAAGCAAATCAGAATCGTTTTAATATTGGGTTCCAATTATATCAGACAGAATAAAGCCAGTATATGTAAATAACAATAAATATTATATATGTCTTGGTCTTATATTTTAGTTCATCATATCGGTAACTATTTTTATTTTTACTCAGTTCTCTTTCTGTCAAAAAAAACGCGAGCCACTGTCGCGTCGTCCCAATATCGCGACGACATAGAGTATCAAATAACCAAAGAGTTTTTTTTACGCACAATACTCCGTGGTTAATGGTTGCAAATATTATAAAGTTTAAATTTAGAACAGCTGGTTCTTAAGCTTTTATTATTATTAGGATAAAAACAACTCAAACATTTGCCAATGCTGAAATAAAATATTAAAACGGACCATTCTGGGAATGTTGGTAATACCTAATTTGAGTTGTATTACGCGAAAGTTTGTAAGAATGTATGATTGCATGTTTGTTACTCTTTCACGCAAAACTACTGAACAGAGATAGATTAATATATAGGCAACAAAATATCACGCTCCGACCCACTGAAACATGCGGGTAAAACCGTGTTTTTTTTTTTGGACGGACATAATTATGTAGTTGGCCCCGAGGCTTTTGCTACTTTACCGGGCATAAAGGCGAGCAGAGATCCAGCCTAGATAAATGGTTACTACAAACTAAGCAACCTGCGCAAGAGGGCGTCCCCTGTGGGACTTGGATCACGGCTCAGGGCGGTCGCTGACGGGGAGATTGAGGGATTATGGCTTTTAGTTTTTTTTTAGGGCAGTTTTATGCAACTTTCACTCTACAGTTCGCGGGCCTCTCGGACTTCGGGTCTATGAAGGTACTTAGCAAACTAAGGGTCGGGAGGGCGAGGCGGACGCGTCGCGGTCGCGTGCGCACTCTTCTCCGGCGCGTCGGATAGAGTAGTCTCTGTGTAGTGGGGTACAACCGTGGGACGCAGCTAGAATGTATTGAATTGATAATTGGTTGCTATTTCGACAAGAAATACATGCGAAGCTCTTAGGAATTATAATACTCAGCGGCTACCAGTACTTGAAATGTAAAATAAAGTTTAAAGCAGTAATATATCAAAGGAAACAGGTTTCCTGCGAAGTATCACGTAATATATTATACTCACATAAAACCTAACGCAATGGGCTCGAGACGGCGCGGCGCTCCTTGCCGCCGTTTTTATACGAATCAGTTTTTTTACACTGCAAATAAGATATTGAAAATAAATTGTGATTGCGAGTATGAACGAGAAATAAATAACATCTTATACGAATATATAAAGGTAAATAATTTGTTTGTGTGCTTGAACGCGCTAATCTCATGAACTACTAGTCCGATTTTGAAAACTCTGTCAATGTTAGATAGCCTATTTATCGAGGAAGGCTATAAGGATGAAACCGCGCGCGGAAAGCTGGTACATCATCATCATGAGCCCGTATAATGTCCACTGCTGAACATTGGCCTCCTCCCGTGGGAGGGTATTTACCATAGTCGGGTTATTGACCTCAGTACTATGAAGTAATACACAGGGAAACGCTTCTGCCCGTTCCTTGATATATAATATTATTATAGATGATGTTATAACAGTCAGGTCCAACGGCTTAACGTGCTTTTCGAGGCACGGTGGGTTGTCTCTCAACTAACCAGACCCTAAAAGAAATCTTAGAAGTTACACAAAGATTTCCTGTCCGGCGTGTTGATCGAATCTACCACCTCCGAGATTTAAGTCGAGCCAAATACCGCTACGCTACGGAGGTTGTCAACAACGGAGCTAGTTCATACATATTTGGGAACAAGACATTATGATAAATTATATTACTAAGGGACTTGGAATGCACGTTAAGAAATTGGTCCCAATTGTTATAACATCATCTACAGCAATTTTATTTTAGGGAACGGGAAGTAGAGTTTTCCCTGTGTGTTTTATAAGCAATATTGAGGTCACCACCCCGCCTGCCGAGCGTAGTTTCTATGGCAAAAACCATATCTAAGAGGAGAGGAGACCCAAGTTTATACGGGCCGATGATGATGATAAAATACAATGTGATAATTAAGTACGGTCTAGTTACAATTATAATTACACGAAAAGTTTGAAATTGATCTTAAGACTGATAAGTTCACAAAAAATAATTGCCGTGGTAAAGCTAAAATGTATTCGTGATATTTTATTTTTCATAAATACAAGCCGACGCCCCCGACTTCTTTCGCGTTGATTTACTCAATACAAAGTTTGGTACCCCTTTTCATATCAACTTTTTAGGGGGACTTTTTTTTTAATTTTTACTTAAAGGCTAAAGACATATTTTGTGAAAGAATTTGGTGTTCACCATCCCACTTAAAATAGTGGTAACGCTAAAGTAACTTAAATCTATACTTATTTTATAATTAGTTTAAAAGTTTGTTTGCTTGAACGCCCTAATCTCAGGAACTATTGAAAACTGCCCATACACTATATGCGTTAGGATATCATCTATAATAATCGTATATCAAAAAACGGGCAGCAGCAATTCCTTGTGTGGTACAACATAATACTGCGGCCCAAAACCCGCCTGCCAAGCGTGGTGACTATGGCAACTACCCTCCCATAGGAGGAGGCCCATGTTCTGCAGTGGACGTTATACGGGCTGATGATGATGATGACTATATGTGTTTAATTATAAAGTTCCTACGGAAACCGGAGTTATGCGGGCGAATCCGCGCGGAGGTAGCTTTCAGTAAAATGCGATACAATCTTGTTGCATACAAACCTTACGCCATCACAAGAAGAATTTTCGTACTTTTACGGAAGTATTATTTCGGTAGCATATTTTTTGTGTAGCGAGTAATCTAGTGTCCATAATCTTGATAGCACTTAACTGAAAATATACATATGCATGAGAAAATAAGACTAACTGTAACGAAGCTAATGAAACAATTTGTAACTTCTGAGAAAGTATTCGGACAATCTAAATGTGGGAAAAAAAACCTCAAAATTTCACTAAAATTAGATGAGAAATGTTTAAAGTGTATTATGTTAGTAAAATAATTCAAGTTAGTTCAAAACTCACACGGTAGGTACAGTTGTTTGGCGATTCGTATGAAATAGGCAGCCATTGTTTGACAATGTCGGAATGTAGGTGTGTTAACTGTACATGTTTAAAAAACTTATTGGGTGTAATCGTGTAGCGTTTGCTATTTTATTTTATAACTATTTGGGATACTTACAGCTAGTAGGTACATTAGTCATCACTTATAAAAATCTGAGAGCCATTTACAAGTTTCCACTAATAGATGAAACATTAGTAAAACAAAGTTAAATTATGTATTTCAGTATTTAAGTATGTTTCGCCGGACCGTCTCATATGGGCCACCCTCAACCTTCAAATCCTACTAATATTATAAACGCGAAAGTTAGTAAGTATGGATGGATGGACGGATGGATGGATGGATGTTTGTTACTCTTTCACACCAAAACTACTGAACGGAATTGGCTGAAATTTTACACCGGGATAGGTTATACGCAAGATTAACATATAGGCTACAAAACATCACGCTCCGACCCACTGGAGCAGAGTAACGCGGGTAAAACCGCGGGGCGCACCTAGTACGTATATAATGAAACTAGCTCTAGTCAGCGGCTTTGATCGCTTTGTATCAATTATAAATTTGGGTTCCCCATTTGTTGAAAACTTATCTTAGTCGAAGTTTTAGTGCAATCAGCAGACAATTACATAAAAAATTCCACAGCAATAATTTTGCAAATTAATCTCAAAACCACCAAAATTACTCCATTTCATAGCAACACGACATTTTTTACGTTGTCATAGCCACCAATAACATAAATTGTAGCAATTGGTAAGGTAGTTGACAACTAACCACACGTCGCCATGGTAGGTAACGCGATATTTTTTGACATTTTGCGATGAATCTGCGAATTTATGGAAAACATAGCCAGTTACGTAACGGTCGCTTTTTACACATATACAAGGTGTAACGGAAAAGCTATATACATAGAAAGAGCAAGGCTTTTTTGGATGATAACAAACGATATGGCCAGGGTTATTTAATCCTATATCTACAAGTCCGGAAGTAATGATTTTTTTAAATTCATAGATACCAGAAACCAAACTTTTCAAATTGAAATAAATACATCACTAGCACTCAATCAGCTGATCGATGTCAACGAACTATTTGCAAGTAAAAATAAACCTCTTACTCCTGGTATTTCTGAATAAAGGGTTCTGCATTTTTATTTTTTGTTTGCAAAATAATACTGACTTTTGTTTTTTTATTTTGAGTTGAAACCCTTGCTATATCGTTTTTTATGATCCAAAGAAGCCTTGCTCTTTCTATGTATATACCCTTTCCGTTACACCTTGTATACAGATTAGGCTTTTAGGCTAGACTTCAATGGCTTTTATTATGTATAACGGCCCGCCCCGGCTTCGCACGGGTGGACGTTTATAGCCTATGTCGTTCAGGGATAATATAGCATTCTAAAGGTAAAAGAATTATCGAAATGCGTTCATTCGTTTTTGAGTTTTTTCGAAACAATATTTCTAAATCCTTTTTATAATATTAGTAGAGATTTACTTAAATCTTATAAGAAAATTAAATTCTTATCCTACAGGGTGGGTATCATTAAGTGGCTCACTAACAATTATTTTCACTCATAAAATCACTACTTATCTCAGTAACATTAAACGTCTTAGGCCTAAGTTTTCAACCGTGTGAAAAAATATGTAATAATGGAAGACAGACACAAATGATTTTGACAGATTTAGTATGCATGTTTTGTTCTAATTATATTGTAATGCCCCGATAAAGTATATGAGACAATTCAAAAATTTTCATTTTCATTTCAAGTACAAACTTAGTAATTGATTATTTCCATTTTTGTAACGAAATTAAATTCAACTTGTTTACTACATATTTAAACTTTAAAATATTAAGCTTACTTAAATATGCAAATGTAATAAAATCCAGGGTTTTCATTACAAATACTGCAATTTTTTGTTGTTATGGAGTTGATTACCTTTGCCAATATGAGAGCAGGTTAATCTTCGTCGAGACGAGAGGTCCGGTGATTCACGAGACAATCACCAAATTACTCCCTCGGGTCCATAGCTGATTGGACGCGCCAATTTTTGCCTCTGAATTGTTTTTTTTTTTGTAATGTTGTATGTAGATTAAAGTTTTATTAAGGTGAATCATAAGAATGCTTGTAAATCCCCATCTACCTATCTGTTTTATATGTAATAATTTGTTAAATTGTTTCTGAGAATGAATAGAAAATTTTATACAAACATAAATATATATATAGGTATACATAGTAAATCTTGATTTCTGCCGTAATTTTCGCAGATTTTATATCGTTTAGAGAAGTGCTTACCCTCTCTATTCTGATATTTTCAAAACAATTCGATGAGTGATCAGTAATCCCGCCATTTTATGTGCTCTTTATGCATCAGCGCCATCCCACGTCATGAATTCAAGATACTACTCATATTTTTCATGAGATAAGCTTCGCAGGAACGCATTTTTTTTTTATCCTGACCTTTTATTGAAACTCGGAGTTAATCTAATAATATTAGACTCAGATCGATCGATTATCTCAACTGCAGTCGTACTCTTTGCTGCTTGATTGACGTATATTTTCTAATAAAAGACTTGCACTTAAGAAATAATTGCGTGTTTCACGGGGACTTACATTTCACATGTAGATTGACTGTATCTTTGTTTGGTTGGTAGTGATCAAAATATTATTTTTATTCCAAATTAAATTTTGCGTGCTTCCGTTCATAATTTTAAATATTATATCATTTCAAAGTCAATAACAATAAACGTTGCATGTACCTCCTCTTAAACGAGCTGCACCCAATCGGTTGAGTGCCGTTACGAATTTTATTTGAACTGAAGCCAATTTTAGTCTGTAATAATATTCTAGAATTGTATGAGAATGTTCACTTAACTAAATGTATCGTAAACTACGACTTTATAGAGCTATACCATAGTTCCAAGAAATTAGTAGGATATTGCATATCTTAATGTTCTTTTGAAAGACTTTATTATGGTAAACAAAAATAAATGAAATCACAGAATAAATTAGTCTTAGATTTAAATGTTTATGCATGTAAGTTTCCTTAAGTAATAATAAAATAAATAATAATTAAAACTTAAAAAATAATAATAGCTAGTAATTAAAACTAACCAAAATAAAAAGTTACCTATAACTTAAAATGGCGCCACTAGGAAGCGTTTCCCAAAATGCTGGCAGCATTGCTACTCGAATGGAAATGCTTATTTGCTGGTCAAAGTATACACCAGCACTCTGGGAACTGCCCTAGTAGACCCGAAGTCCAAGAGGCCCGCGAACTGTAAAGTAGACTGACAGTTGCACAATACTCATCGCCAGCGACCGTCCTAAACCGAAGCCCAAGCCCCTCTTGCGCATGCTGCTTAATTTGTAGTTTTTAAACCATTTATTAAGGCTGGAGCTCTGCTCGCCTTCATGCGCGGTGAAGTAGCAAAAACCTCGTTGCTAAATACGTATGTCCATCCGAAAAAAAACCGCTTACCGCTTAAACCTTTTGGTATGTTTGGTACTGGAGACTTAGGTACTATTTGTTTGAGTCTTCATATGAACCTTCTCTTAGTTCCTTTCTCCGAAGCTCTTTTAATTTATTTTGCAAAAGTATATCGGAGACGTAATGCTGCTTTTAATCTAGGTTCCTACTTGAAAACCAGATTTTCCAATGATCACAGTTGAAAGTCTGGGAAAAGGATCCTAATGACAGTTATATATATTTAAGTATGCGCACTATTCTCGCTGCGCTGTGTCCGGCGAGTGGGTGGCTCATTCAAGAGTTCGATTCCCACGCACGCCTCGTTTGCCGTTTTCCTGGTCAGCGCCATACAGGTTTTTGTATCGTATAGGCACTTGCATTCACGCACATAGCTTTACACTTCTATGATGATTTATTTATGTTTATCTCATTAATATTTGTAAACATGGCATGTCGTGTTATTCTTTTAAACACAGACATCCGGCGTATCTACTCAGTGTAAATTTATATTAATAACTAGATTCTCACGCGCGGTTTCACCTGCGTATTTCCCGTTCCCGTAAGAATTTCATAATTTAATATACCTAGCCTTTCTCAATAAATTGGCTATGTAACACTAAAATATTTTTTAAATCGGACCAGTAGTTCTTTATAATATCGCGTTTAAGAAAACAAACAAACTCTTTAGCTTTATTTATAAGAATAGATAAAACTTGATTGACTAATTGATAACTGAAAATTTCTTCCTCTTTATTCATAAATGGGTAAATTTCAACAAATGCCATTTTTTTGTCATATCGGTAAACTTTTTCATTCAATTTTTTTTTTGTATATTTTTCAGGTTTTATATAATCTTTAGGATATTAAATATCCCCTAATTTAATATCATCAACGTATCATATAAGATTAAGGAGAAAATTCAGATTGAATTTTGGTTTCCACCGATATGACAAACCGGCACCGATTATTTTTTCTGTATACCGATATGATAAGTTTATCCACCGAAATTATAAGTTTATCCACCGAAATTATATACATATCCAGCGATATGATAACCTTTGAACATCAAAAAGGAAATAGTTAGCAGGTACCTACAAATTTTTACTACTTGTACCTATATATTTTTGACTTAGATCTGAAGACCTGATCTGAGGGTCTTATGTAAGTAGATCACATCCAACGAGAACTGAGTTCTTAGAAATCCAATTAAAATATTTTTTTTTTTGAATTTTATACCTATTTTATTATATTTACATTCTTCTTTTATTTTTTTATTATATTGCCTATAGGTAAATACTTAGAATAAAAACATAATAGGTAAGTATGTATGTATGTATGTATGTACGAATGTTTGTATGTATGTATATAATGTATGTGTTTGCATGTTCCTTTGTTTTTTTGTATACTTAACAAAATGACACGGGATCTACCGATATGATAAAACGACTCACCGAGATGAGAAAATGATCTACCGATATAATAAAGCAATCCACCGATGTGACAAAACTGCGCGTTGATCATGAATCAAAACACCGATATTAGATATAAGACACCGATTGATTTTTTCTTATAATTTCGGTGTAAATCATCACATCGGTGGTAATAAAGACCACCGATTACAGCGACGTGAAAAATAACACACTTTTTTGAAAATTAGAAAAATGCGTAATATCTAGGATAAATTCAATAACAGTCAATGAAGCTTCACTTACTATCTCTGTTAGACCCAAACAATAGTAATAAAACTACTCATTACACTAGAAAAATGCAACCACCGATAATATAAAATCACGAAGATAATATAAAATAATAATAATAATAATTGATAAAATAAAATATTTTCCGGGAGCACCTGAATTGGCGTTCTTACGTTATTTACGGGAATATGCAGCGATTTGAAACATGTCCGTCCTGACTGCGCACTAGCACACACTTACGTGGGAAATGAAATTGGGGTGGGTACGCTGTCGGACTCGTCGATGTAAAGTTAGGTTTTAATTACTTTTGTCCAGCAATATGAGAACATTTTGCAGGACAAGTACGTTTGTGCCTCTCAGTTATTACTGAGAGGCACAAACGTACTTGTCATACACGTTAATTATATATTAAAATATGCTATATATTAATAATAAAATTAATATTCTATGAAATAGAATAAGTTATATACTTAACTTACTTATTTTTATTAGTTATACACTAATAGCTTTTTTGTTTGTAAAAAAAGTAGAGGGACCTCTCTATATTTCAAATCGGTGCTGATTTGAAAAATAGAGAGGTTTATGTATTTATTTCTACCTTTATATATAGTCCTAGGCAAATTATATTTTTGCCAAAACCCAATAACTACCTAATGAATACAAAAAAAAAATCGGAGCAGTATTCCTTTTTTCAAATACTAATTTCACCGAAGACAAAAAAAGGCGTTTGGGAAATTCACCCAAATATTTACAACTGAATTAAATTGTAATAATGCTGTATTTGGTAGGATTATTCCTATCAAAAATATTTTCATATTCATTTTATCGCTCAAGTAATGTATATTCAACACTATAAGGCATGCAACACGCGTCCTACAATAATTTTGTATTAAATCACTGGTGGCATCGACCGATACATTAAAAAATATTGAACTAAATACTTCAGATTGAATGTATAATACAGAATGATTGGATTTATCGTACATTCATATTTATTTTATGGTTACTTATAAATTGCTACTTTGTTAAATCGATACAGACTGCTCCATACAAAGCTCCTACATTTTTTATTTGGACATCGCTCCAGTCAGTCTGTATTATTTGGACCCTGTACGAATTGCCGTCATACACAGTTTTACTAACATAAACGTATGTATGTTGTAATTATTTCAGATGTTTTAGCAGATAAGGCGTCGCTAAAGACTATAACACAGACTGACCGTCAAGCTAGGGTTTTAGGTAAGGCATTCTAGTTATATCAACGTAATTTGGAAATTCGAGTAGCAAAATTGTATTGCCAATGATAACTTAAATTGCAGGTATTTCTGCTTGTGTGTTCAGTTTAACTATTAGACGGGTAACACAACATTATACAGATATACGATTCGAATACTATGCCAAAAACCATTCTAGGAAGAGCCCCATGTTCAGCAGTGGATGTTATACGGGCTGATGATGACGATTCGCACTGCTTATAACGTATGCATGATTATTTAAACAAAGCCACGTTTGGATTACTAACCTGTTTAGTTTCGCTCCCTGTGGAGCCACGTTATGAATATGAAAGCGTTTTGTAGCCGTAATAATTATATTTGTTGTATTGTGAGCACATCCATTTGGTAAATATTTTTGTCATGTAAACAGATTAACGCTATTCTTATAGCTTTCAAAAATAAAGTTTCGTAATAATACTAATCTGTGGACGAATGTCATAGTACCTATATTGAAATGTATCATTATATTTTTCAGGAAAAACAGAGCTCCCGTCAGGCTGTCTATTCGAAGGTGCATGGCACAAAGACGGCACGGTGGTCACGACCCGTGAGGCGTGCCTGCATTGCGTGTGCGCACACGGCGCGCTGTCATGTCGGCGTCGTGCGTGCGCGCCGCTTCCCGACCCGCCCCCGCCGCGCTGTCATGTGCGCCATCGGCGAGGTGCTTGTTGCCCAGAATTACATTGTCCAGGTACGTAATTATATAAAAATATGGTTGTATCAAATGAATAAAAATCTCGTAACATAAAAAAAGTGTCAAAATTGCAACATTCCAGCTCCAAGAAATGATTCCATCAAGAATGCAATTATTTTGCTGGATCTGCTAATTTAACTCACCGATAGACCCTTACCATTGTGTTCAGGCCATCAGAAGAGGATAGAGATGTCTAAAGATTACAATTTAGTGAATCCATTGGCTTGCACTGGCATGAGAGTTATGTTACCTCTGAAATGATGACAAATATCTGTACAAACGTTCATCAATTTTGAAAAAATGCTTATTAATTAATCAATTTCTGACTGAAGGATGAAAAATATTACTGCAACTTTACAGATGGTGTGACTCTGACGGAGCTTGGTGGGTCTGCGCGGTTCGCTGATGAAGACTTGTCGGACATCTTGACGCCCTCATCCGTCAACCACGGTAGGTTTTCTAACAACTTCTACAGGATTTTATTTAATTTTTGTTTTGTGTTAGCAAAGTAAAATCATTAGTTATAATTTATGAACGTTGAATGACTTTTTTCGATTTTAAAGTACCGGATGGTCTAGATTATTTTATTATGAAACTCCCAATCTATACTTCAATACTAATATATACCTACCTAAAGCTGTAAAGTTTGTTTGTTTGTTTTCGCTTGAACGCTCTAATCTCAGGAACTACTGGTCCGATATAAAAAATCATTGTTAGATAGCCTATGTATCGAGTAAGGCTTAAGGCTATATTTAATTATGAAACTAGTTTTATATTACCATATATAAAACTAGTTTCATAATTATCTTTTCTGTTTACTGAAATTTCAGGCTAGAATTTGCCTTTTAGCACAATTCGGTAATTAAACTATTTTAGGTACACCAAATGTAGTATTTGCTATAAATGCGGCATCGTAATTAAATATGCATGGAGTATTTCCAGCCTGCGTGGAGGGTGGTACTGTGTACGCGGCGGGCTCCGCGCTGACGGGCGGAGCTGCGTGCGAGGCGTGTTTCTGCTTGCGCGGGCGTCGGCGGTGTGTGCGGCCACGGTGTCTGCCGCAGCCCCCTGGGTGTGTAGCCCGACCGGCGGCTGGTGCTTGCTGTCCTCAGCGGTATTATTGCCATCATGACGAAGAGCAGACGCATGAGAGGCACGGCAATGGTAATAATTATATTGATTAATATTAGCTCTACGTGTTTTTCATGTTGAAATTAGATAATAACTTATCTAAAAGTTTTATCAATAAACTATTCTTCAATTCCGATTAAATTCGATGCGTGATCCAACACATTTAGGTGTCCCGGGACCAGTCTAACAGCTTAGAGCCTCTTCCGTGTGTTCGGCTGTCGATCCTGGCTTACAGCAGTTACAGTGGCAGGATTGTAGGAGGGATAATATTTTATATAGGCCAAAAATAGTTGTTTAAAAAAAACAACTATTTTTGACCAGGTAGACTGTTATCTCAATTTAAACTGATTATATGCCTATATTTTTCATTCGTAATTTTACTGCGTTTCCCATCTTATCGTATTCCAGATTGTGAAGTAGAAGGCAGATGGGTGCAAGAAGGTGACCGTGTTCCCGGGGGCAACTGCACAGCTTGTTTCTGTCTTCGCGGGACAGTTCGTTGCCAGCCCCTAGCGTGCGCACCAGCGCTGCATGGATGTGTTCCTCTGCTGCGCCCAGGAGACTGTTGTCCACACCAGTACAAATGCGAACATCATGGCATACGGGCAGGTAAGAAAAAATATAATTCAAATACTTGTAGTTAAATTGTCCATGAATTAGTTTAAACAAATGAACCTGGTTAATTCAGCATTCTATACAAGGATAACTGTTATTAAAGTTCAGCATTCAGTTCGCTGTGGCCAAATACTGGTCAAGTTTGATTTAGTTTAATGAATAGCCTTTCGACTCGAGAAGAAGAAGCATTATACAATTCTTCAAAAACTAATTCTGACCAAGTATACCTGAATTGTAATAATAGTTTTGGTTATTTTCAGGTTCAGTCACATCACATATGGCAGTTCTTTCCCATAACTCTTTGGCTTCAACCAGGAATGACGACCGCGCCTTACACTCTTCAAAATCTGCAAAAATAGAAAGCACAACTAACAAAATTGTCAGCAGCCTATATACTATAAAAAATACGCCTGTTTCATCAGCCACAAAAAATCATATTACTACCACGAAAGTTAAAAGAAAAACAAATGAACCACCTCCAAGTTCTAGTCATAAACCAGACCAAAATAGTACTACAAAAGCTGATACAACCACCCAAAAACCATTTACTGCTGCCAAATTAATAGCTTTAGAAACGTCTACCACTGACGAACCATCAACTACTGAGAAAACTATAGATCAACCAGATGGTACCGTAAAAATAATAATTAATGGAACCATTAATTGCACAGCTGAACTTTCAACTTCTCTTCCACTAAGTGTTCTCAATGATACAGAAAGAATACAGATGGAAGCAATGCCCCGAATACCAATTGTAAACATAGAAGCACAGACGTATTCCCCAAATGATATCATAACTGACAGAAATGTAAATGGAGAATTTGACGAGAACGATACGTTTACTATAAATGTAACAAGTTCGTTGAGCACAAATACCAGTCACTCGACCAATAGACCTGTCGTCAGTATCGCCACTAAAGTAGCAGAGCCTACAGACTTAGTCGATACCATGAACAGCTCTAAAAAGACCAAAGGCGATTATGACTATGACTATACAGAACCCACGTTACCACCCTCACTGCCTAATTTAAAGTAAGTTAATGCTGTAATTTATAATCACTAAAAAATATCGCGATAAATATTATGAATCTGTCCTTATTTTTTATGCTACTCAAGTAGCATTAAAAATAAGGACAGATTCACTCAAGAATCTCACTCAATTCACAGAAACTCAAGTTTCAAAGAAATGTCTAAAGATTTGATAAGTTCTTCTAATGAAAAAATAAAATTTATTTTTTCACGGAAACTTTGCAAACGTATTTACAACTTTGCAAACACTATCTCCTGTTGGCATATATTGTAGAATCACCTTATATGTGGTCTTCTTTGGTGTATCTAACGACAGCGACCTCAGTTTTTCCTATTGTGGACTTGTATGTGAAAAGTATTGTGCTGATCAATTAAAATTTATCATAATTTAAGAATATGTGTTTCATAATTTTTTATTTGGTTCTGGAAATCAGAATCATTCCCTTCGTAGCCGCGGATGCTGTGGTAGACGATGAACCAGCAAAGGAACCTCTCAACTACCCTATTTTGGAGCGTGAGGACAAGTTTCCCGTCTACTACCCATCTGTCAACAAAGAACCATCATATCCAACTAGTAGAGATGAGGTGTATCAACCTACGCAGTACCCTATTTTCTCAGCAGAGAAAGAATCGTTTCCTCCTGTAGACATCACAAGTAATAGGTAAGACTTGAAATTTGAATAGTATATATTTATCTGAATTAAAATAACTAAAGCTACCGTGAATATTTTGGTTGTACGAATGAACTTATAACTGCTTCCAGGTATCCAGGGCAAGATGAATTAGGATCTGCTCACGATTACACAGTGTCTACATCACTGGGAAGCCTCTTATCTGACGTCAACAATGCTAAACCTGTAACCAAGGTACCCACTACAAGTTCAACGTATGAGATAGAGACTCCTGCAGTCAACTTATTCTCACCACCAGTTGAAACAGAAGGTAAGATGGTTTTAAAGGTTTGTAACTAAAATGTCGAATATGTTACCACGGTTATAAAAAAAATAGAAACTTTGTTTACTTGTCAACTCTACTTTAAAGCATAGTGCAATATAAATTTTTATTCTAAATATATTTTCCCTGCATTCCACATTACCAAAACATGTATGAAACAATAAATTACGTTTTTATTAGGTGGCTTCATACCAAAAGGACCAGGTATAATTGATGAATATTACGCGGTGTACCCCAGCACACCATCTGGGCCTGCTGTGCCCCATCTCACGACTTCAATGCAACTCGACGTTACTAAAGATAATAGAGGTAATAATCATATCTTGTCACCTAAATAATAATACAAGGCGTAAGCAAACGATCTATTTAATTTGATGTCCATTAATTTACTTATACTTAAATAGTAAAATAATGTTTATTTTATAGTCTTGCGTTACATATCTCAAAGGCGCTTCATTAAATTACCGTTCATATATTATTGTGTCTCTCTTATTAAGTGTCCAGTTTTAGTTTCGATATATAGCAGTTGGAATAGAGAAGAAAATATTCATAAAACCAATCAATTATGATGGTAGATTATTAATATTATTCATGACTATTATATTCTGCAGGAGAATGCATAACCGACGATGGTCAACGTTTAACTGATGGTGACACTATATCAGTGGGCTGTTTAGAATGTGCATGTGCTTGGGGAAATCTTCGTTGCATCCCCCGCCCTTGTCCAACACCACCACATTGCAAACGTCTATCAATCTTAACCGATGACGATTGTTGCGGTAAAATCGTCTGTGAGACAGGTTTGTCATAGATTTATTAGAAGAACTATATTAAGTAAAAGCTTTTGATACTTATAAAAAATCTCCTGATTGATGAAAACAGTTACTAATAGTTCCGTTTTTTAATTCATGTACTTCTTGTTTCAGAAAATAAAACAACCTCTACCCTTGCCCCAACGAAAAACGAAGTAAAAGTCAATGAAACAAGAATTGACCAATTTGAAACTATCACATCCATTGCAACTCAATCACAAACAGAAGTCACTCCACCTAGCACAGAAACCACTTCTACAATGCTACCCACTACAAGTACATCTACTACTACTACTGTTAAAGTTGTTGTAGAGGAAATATCTGCACCTGCTAACAACAACAGAACGACAAAACCCCCAACACAAAAGGTAGAATTAGCACCGAACACTACCATAGCTCATATTACTACTACGCCTACGCCAAAATTCACAACAACAACAGCACCCGCACGACCAGAAATTAATGACACTTCTTCCCAGGAGTATGAAGACGATGATGACGAAGGTTTCTCTTTCGGCAGCGTTCTTAAGCTCCTTCTCAGTGACTCCTATGAATCAACAACAACTCCTCCTTATAAGAAACCACCCACTAAGCCCCCACAAGTTTACACCACCACCACCACCACTACGACTCGGAGACCTACAACTGTGGTGCCGTTCATACCTTTACCGCCTCACCCATACATTCCTCCTAAGAAAGCTACCAATTTACATACAGTTAATCGAATTGACCATTTAGTTCTCGGAGAAGCTACAGCGATTAAAACCACAACTTCTCGTCCAATGACGAATAAGACTACGAAGCGACCTATACAGAAAACAACGACAGAGAAACGACCGGATGTTAAAGACCCTGGTCTATTTACATCACACGAAGGTCCAAGACCTCCAAACCTTGGGCTACCACTAGGTTCAGGTTTGCTGAAACTGGCTGGATGCAATATCTATGGGAGAATGTACAGAGTTGGTAGAATTATAGCGGAGTTGTCGACGCCATGCCAAGAGTGTTGGTGCACGGAGTTCGGAGTTCAGTGCAAAGCCCTTGGCTGCTAAGGACTGATGTGTACAGTGTGTTGATGCTCTAGCAATATGACCTCATTATCGGACTGGAGTTTTTGTGATGGTTAGGACGAACAATAAACGTGCTTCACGTTTTTTATAATTCTAATATTGTTTATATTTCACAATATTTAAGATTATCAAACGATTCAAGCGTAAACTTTACTCTAAATAAAGTGTTAACAAATATATTATAAAATATTTTAGCAAATTTCTTACATTGATAAATATAATCATGACAAATGTACAAGTCTACTGGTGACTGTCATATGCTACAGAGCTTTAGTTAAAATATTTATTAATTTATACAACATGGCCGGCAATGATCTCATACGACATAAATTACCTTAGACTTGAATATTTACACCTACAGGACCTCAAGAGAAGCATGGAAGCAAACCATAGTGCATTTAATTAGAACATAAGTACGTACTAGCCCGTATTTTAGATAACCTGCAGTAGATTTATTATAAAAGTTTACAATAGTAGTAAGATTTATTTTAGACAATATTAATACATGTATTAAATTTTGACATTGCATTTTTTAATAAATTTTGTCTCCTCTGGATAGAATACCTAAGTCCTTTATTCCTGTTGTCCCCGTACGCGGTACTTCAATTAAATATTTAAAAATACTTCCCATTGTCCGCGTACACTGTCAAATAGATCAACTTACTAGTTAGATGACAACCTAAAGAGGTTTCGGGTGGTTAAAAAAAATCTAAACCTAAACCAATGTAGTTTAACTGGACTTATTGAAGTTTCAACGTTTACTTCCCGTTGTCCCAGTTAGCCGAATGTACGTAATGGGGAAAACGGGAAATAAATTTAATCACGTCCCGCTGTCCCCGTGACGGGAATACAGCATACGAGGACAACGGGAATAAAGTGTAATAAAGTTTTTTCTTATGAACATGGGATGGGATTATAGACGTTTGTATATAGTAAGTAAATAATACACAAAATAATATTAATATACCATGTAATTACCACTTAGGACAAAATAATGGACTAGAAACAATCTCTTTGGTAAAAGTCACAACAGTATTCAAATTTTCAAACTTAGTGGTTATTCTTTCGTTGTCTTCTGGGAAGATAGTACAACAAGACATAGTAACAACAAAAGAAAGAATAACACCTTAATTAGAATAATGTGAATATTATGTTTTTAACTATTTTAAAATGTAACAATTTTGTTTTAAATTTACAAACAAAGCTATTCGAAAACAAGTTGTCAAATTATTTAATTGTTTAGTTTGATATGTTTAATCAAAGGTATTTATACACAGAGTAGGTTTAACTGTGAATTCTAAGACCCATACAAATATCTCAAAACTAATTCCAATTTTAAAATGAAAGTTATCAAAAGATAAACAGATTCAGTCTTTCGGTAAGTTATAAAATTTGAAAGAAATCTATAAAACTGGAATCACTGTTTAAGATTACTTAAGGCCCCTTCATATAAGTCTTAAAATATGTAAGCAATATTAAAGATTAACCATGTAATACGTAACTATACTTATTCTAAAAGATAACAATGAAAGCAAAACATTGCAATACGTACAAAGCTTACAAAATATCACTAGCCGTTAAATAATGTTTTGATGCAAAACATTTGAACGATTTCATAGAAATCAATTGAAATAGCTCCAGTGTACCGTAACTTATTGAAATTTCTGCGGCAATTGTATAAGTATATACTATACAATTAACGAATCTTCGCAGAAGTTGCTCGTATGAAAACAGGACCAAGAATTTACTAAATTGACTTATAATTTAAGGTCTCAGAACGATAACTTACTGTCATAGATATAAATGTCAAAATTAAAGTCAAATCACAATGTCGAACAAGTTGATTTCAAGAAAACAGGGTGAAGCAACTACTCAGCTGAAAATTAAATGTATGTTCGCAGTGACACTTTTCCTCTATAATTTTACCTATTACATACAATTTAATGGCCATCCCATTAATTTCATTGCAGGGTGTTAAATTACCATCAGTTTTAAGTTCTTCAAATTTTAGTTACGTCACACTGGAGCTAATAATTATAAATGGGATCTTATCAATAAATTATAAAATGTATGACGAAATATAAAACTTCGTGTGAATGAATTACTCACACTTTGTACTTCTCACTTAATTATAACACCTTTGTATTAAAAATACCAACATGTAAATTCCATCAAAAGCTATCCTACGAATAGCGGACGGATGCAGACAATTCCACTTTTCTTGTAATTGACTTATTGCAGCCATTGTTCTCAATATTTTCTTAATTGAGTAAGACTGTACTATTCTTCGATAATTTGTCAAAGCCGTATCGTTTTCTTTATAGTTTTAATTTCGTTTGTCGCTTAATTTTCAGTTTTCAACCAACGTCGTATATTTCTTTGGTGAACTTTAAGTGTTGTGTAAAAGTTAAGTACGCTTTCTTTTGTGCTATGAGTATTTCAAGCATTTGTTCATATTTCTTTATATTTACAAGTAATTAATGACTAGGATTGCCACTGATATATTTGTTACACTCCCATCTCTTCAGACACCACCGTTAATACAGTTATCTGTGACGATATCTTTCAGGTAAACTTCATCCAGTCTATCATTTCCAAAATATCGAATGGTAGATAAAATCTCTTTCAGATAACTGGCATAGTTCATTGATCGAACGCAAGTTTTCGGTTGTCCATTCAAAAAAGGACCCCACTGAGGTTGTTAACCCTGATTTTAGCCTGATGAAGTTTCTGCCTCAGCAGACTAGTTTTCTTTACTCTCCATAGTAAACGTAGTATATAGTGGTTGTTATTGTTCCAGCGATCAAAACTCCTACAGATAATATTCGGCATGCGATTATTGAAGTCTTTCTGTTATTTTCACCTGGAAAAAAAGATAAATTATTAATCATAATAATAAAGAGTAAAAACTGTCGACAGTTCCAAAGATTTAGAAATGTATGCTTTTAGGTCTCAGAAACAACCATACACATTACTAAGGATAAACAAATAGATGATGAATTTATTTCGATATCGATATAATACTCAATAGATAGGAAACCAAATAACGATATTACGAATGTTTTTTATCAGAATATGTACTTACCAGTAAAACAAACAAAAGACAGCGGCACTCCAACAGCACAGCCAAATAAATGTGAGGCCCACGCTGTACACTCGCCTTGCGCATGCGCAGACATTGCACTTGACGAGCATGATGGATCTTGCATTAGCGCCCAGCAGAGCTCCGAAACACATAAGACAACCACGCTCAGGGGACGAAACCACCAGAGAGGGATGTGCCTAAACCTGTAAGAGGTGAATGGAAATTAAGTATGAAGAATAACTAGACCAAATTAATTAATACTAAAATTTAAAGAATTTAAAAATTTGCAGCGTTATTTGTACATTCTAATATTATATAAACTTTAAATATATTTGACAAAATATTAATTACAAGTGAATTTACGTAACTATTTAATTATTTTAATCATCTATACCTAAGGCAAACATTAGCGATATGAGCAGTCAGCACCGCAAACACAGCAGCGGACGCTCCAACAACGTGTACGCGGGGTTGGAAGATGCCTGCACCGATTGCTCCTGCGGCTGCTCCTCCACACCACACTATGATAACACGCCACCAGCTTTGTTCCCGCTCCAAGGCCCAACCCACCTGAAAATACAAATTGAACAAAATTATAACAAAGACAGAAGTTAACAATTCAAAATAGCATATATCGCGATAGCATGGATGTATAGATGAGATTATTTGCTCGAACATAACCTGAACCCGTACGTTCTAGCCCCTCTAAAATTTCACTTGTTTTTTCTGATAAAGCGCAAAATGTACGCAATGTTTTGCTTAAATGAAATGTTTGTAGCTCAAGTTTATAAATTAATAGCATTACCACGACATTTTTTACAATAATTTAAAGAATAAGCAAGTTCTTACCACTATAGCAACAAGTGCGTTAAGTGCTAGATGCCCTTGTGTAGCATGGAGGAAGGCGTATGTGAACAAACGCCAGGGTTCCTTCCACCAAGCATCTGGTGACCACTCCAACAGTCGACGAACTTTATCCGAGAATAAATTATGAACTGCCACCTGAAAAAGTAATTATAACAGCATTAATAAATAATTCGATACACAAGAAGTATTGAAAAGATATAGTACATTTTAAATATTCAAAACAGGGGTCATAAAGATGATTTCGGCTAATGTTACTTTGATTTAAGAATATAAAGAATAAGATATTTTGCTTTAGAGAATAAATTGATGAGTAAAACTTACCAAAAATATAATCATTATTATAGTGAAATAAGGTGGTTTTAGTAAAGTAATAATCTTGTCCTTCCTCTTCTCATAATTTCCTTTGTTCTGCGTCTTGTGGTCCTTTGTGAATTGTGGACATTTGTAGTACTTCCCATGAGGATGTACTCCGAGAGTGAGACCAGCTTGGAGCTTCGACTGCTGTTTATCTGTGAGGCTTGAGGGTAGGAGTCGTTTGTTCTCTCCAGGACTGTTGGTGTTGTCTTCGTTCTCCGTCCAAGCTGTGGCCGGAGCCTGTCCATTCGGTAATATTTTCCTCCCATGATGGACATTTACTAGAGTTTCTTCCACATTGAGTCGCGCAGTTTCGCAGTCTTCGGCATTTGGGGCCATTGCTGCTGATCCTCATCTTCTAACTCACAGGATCATGATACAGCTCCCCGATGTGCCTCGTAACCTGGCTGAAACAAGTAATGTTGATAAATGTACGTACGTCCCGGTATTTATACTGGATTTTAGGAGGAAAAACAGGCGGCCAGCTGTGGTAACTCAGAGGAAGTTACTTAATTAATACATATAATTATTACACAATTAATTTGTTGTAATATATATTTTATTATACTTTTATATTGTTTATAAAGATATTATATACGATTAACTAATTATCGATAAAAATGGATTATTACGAAGCCCCGGTATAGGTCGAGATCATTGAACATTGGTGATGTTACAGTTTATAGGTCTTATTAACAACTGATTTTTTAATAATGTGAAATTAGCTCTGGTTTTTATACTTTTGCTTATGCTTAAGTTAAACATCAAGATTCAAGAACCACTCTCATATGTAGTGATCCTTGTGTGAAAAGACAAGTGGTATGAGCGCTGCGTCTTCGGAGCGATGACGCCGTGCGGCAGAGTGCGTTAGTTAGATACAAGATTCCTTTGCTTGTTATCCACTCTCGAGAGACCTGAATTCAAACTTGCTAACCTAATAATATATACCTGTCCATTTTTAACTAAAATATTTGTCATTTCCAAATACGAACGTGTAGAGGAAATTCATCCGTTGACTAACTTTTACGAACTTTTTCTTTTGTATATGTTACTTAGTTCATGTTTTGAGCATGGATGTTGATGTTTATAGGGCGGGAGAAAGTCAAAGACAAGACAAGAAAGATAGAGAGAAAAGAAAGAAATGATGGATGGATGGATTGTGTAAAAGACTATATGGATAGAAGTCCCTGACGCATGACGCCTTTACAATAAAATCCCTTCGACATCGTTTTTACGACAAACGGTTGGTCGGAGACAAAAATCACCCAGATGCTTTTCGCCTTGCTTTTACGCCTCTATACGATAGAATCGACCAAATAAACAATTTAAGAAAAAAAAATTTTTTCCTCATTACGCCGTTACGTATACTCCAACCGAAGTAGGTATAGAATTGGTATGAGAGTCGTAGAGTAACTTAGTTTATGATAACCTGTATTAATCTATACTAATATTACAAAGAGGAAAGACTTGTATTATTGTATGTACGTTTGTTACGAATTTACTGGACGGATTTCGATGATTCTTTCACCATTTGAATGACAGATTGTCCAGAAGTTACAAAGGTTATATTTAATTATGAAGTTCCTAAGAAAACTAACATTTTACGTGTCTTCTGAAGGTTTTCCTGCCAAATGGTCAATATTGTAATAACAGGCGTATTTTACACGCCCATAATGTAATATTGATTTTTTTGTTATTTTGCTCACCTCCATAATCGTTGTATGTGACTAGAAACGTATCGAAACAAAACCAAATCTTTATCTCTCCATATTAGCCTATACCTATATTAAACATAATGTGCCTCAACTCATTACTAATCATTATCTTGTCATTGAGGTAAACGTCAAATACAATGGAAGGCAAATGACGTCTGGGTACGTTTTTGGTTTTCCTATACTACCAAAACAAGGTTTATTAAGAACTTAAATATTATTAAATTCATCTCATTTAGAGGTAAATATTTATACAAACATATACGTAAATCAACCTCCGTAGGGTAGCGGTATTTGGCTCGCTTTAAATCTCGGTCGTGGGTTCGATCACCACGCCGGACAAAAAAACCTTTGTGTAAATTATAAGATTTCTTTCCGGGTCTGGATGGTTGAGGGACTACCCACCGTGTTTCGGAAAGCACGTTAAGCCGTTGGTCCCGATTGTTATAACATGATCTATAGCAATCCTATACCAGGGAACGGGCAGCAGCGTTTCCTTGTGTGTTACAACATAATAATACGGTCACCAACCCGCCTGCCAAGCGTGGTGACTATTGCAAAAACCCTCCCTCGGAAGGAAGCCCATGTTCAGCAGTGGACGTTATACGGGCTGATGATGATGATGACGTAAAACATTAACTTTGTACCCGTTTTTACGAAAATTGCGCGGAATTATGAAATTTCGCACACTGACAGTTCATATAGAGAGGGGTGCAGAATGATAAAATATTTTTTTATTATGGTCGAATTTCGATTACTGCGCGAACACTAGTTTACATAATAGTACTTAGACACAACCATCCCTGACAACAATGAACATTCCAAACAAATATTTTGAATGTACGTATTCTATGCAATACTCTACAATGTGCAGTATTTTTTAAGTGACTGTTAAAAATTTGATGCTGGGTTTCATTTTCATGTTCAACTGACATAGCAGAGTCTATTGTCAGCTGTTCCCTAAACATTTTTCATATTTTGTACAGTCAAAACTAAAACAATAGGACGGTAATATAGCGTTGTTCAATATTTCGTAACGGGACTCGTCACTTGGTCACTGTTTTTAGTGCAGCCGTAAATATTCGAGTATTACACTTTATAACAACAATGCTGTGCATTTGAATGTCGTGGTGCATTACAATACAATGGACGAATGTACACGACCTTGGAATGTTCAGCATTTGGGCAGTAGGGCTGGGATTTGAGTATTATAGGTCAGTGTAGTGATGTAATGGCCTCTTATAACAATGCCAGAAAATAAATAATAAATCAACAACTTTCAATTATTTAAAACTACATGTTTTAGCAAAACATACCTACTTGTAACGAGGATGTTTTACGGAATCAGGTAATAACGAAAAGAATGTAAGTTTTTTTGGGCTTAGTTTTAAGTTTTTAAAACTATGTAGTATGTGCTGATGTATGTATGTATGCTTTATAGCAGGGGTGGCCAACTTAATAAGACCTAAAATCGATTTTTGACTGTGTGCGATCGATTATATGGCATACATAACGTTGAATCACGTATCGTATAAGTCAATGGAATGATAAATAGCTATATTTTCAGATTATTATGTATTTGTAGACTAAAATATCACTTTTTATTATATGAGTTGATCGACTGTAATAGCTGCCGGGATCCACCAGTCGATCGCGATCGACCGCTGCAGGGGTGGCCACCCTGCTTTATAGTCTTTAGAAAACCATAAAGCGAGCGTATGACATAGGGCTTTTATGGTGAAAATAAATACTTCACTTTCTTTAATTTTTTTATGTGAGTCACTTTTCAAAGTTAGTACTGTACATTTAATCATAATTATCACAAAATGTTTAACGTTTATATATTGTCGACTTAATTTAACGATTAATATTTGGTCAAGACACCACGGTGTTGTTCATACTCGTGCCTACAGTTCATATCTGTAAGGGGTGTTCCAAAAAAAAAATACATCTTCCTTATTATGAATATGAGGCTCAACATAATCATTAATGGGATATTCTTTTAGACACCGTAGTGAACAGACGTGCTTTACATGCAATATTATTTTTATTGAATCAGTGACCTAGATTATACAAACAGTTATATATTTATGCTAAGTTGTGTTGTTCAGTATGTATTACAAGTGAACAATAACAATTATGGCTAACATAGAAAATAGCCCTTTCAATCGGAGCTCAAAGACGTGTCGCAGCCCTCCAAGCACTCCGCAGCCACAAGAACATGCAGCCGAGGAGAATGTTGAGCCCCTTACCACCAGTGACATCAAATATTGGATGTCTACAATGGAAAAGGCCCTCAACGATGTATGCATTATTGCAAATGACGGAAAACTAAATTCTGAGCAAAAATTGACCATCAACGCACTGGCAAGGAAAATCGGAAATGGAGCTTCCCAAATGGCAATGCACTATCAGTCGTTAAAACAAAGGGCTACCATGATAAAAACTCAATTGGAATCTCTAAGAGAAAAGGAAGACCTTGCTGCATGCTTTAATGACTTCAAAAAGTCAATTAAGGAGACTATCCAGGAAAGTTGCCCAAAACCAATTGCTCAAAATGTGTCCTTTGCTGATGTAGTCAAGACCAATAAATCCACTTTCCTGCGACCATCGAATCTGAGTTCAATTGCAATTTATCCCAACGATAAATTAAAATCCAGCGATGACACCAAAACTCTTGTGCAAAAGATAATAAATCCAGAACAGATGAAATTGCACGTCAGAGGTTTACGGAAAACCAGGCACGGAGGTGTTATCATTAGCACCGAATCAAAGGAGGACATTGAGAAACTTAGGAAAT
The DNA here is from genome assembly GCA_947037095.2 of Nycteola revayana. Lineage (NCBI taxonomy): Eukaryota > Metazoa > Arthropoda > Insecta > Lepidoptera > Nolidae > Nycteola > Nycteola revayana. The sequence goes on along the minus strand of OX344851.2, from coordinate 15,525,707 downwards.
CGACTCAGCTGAGTAGTTCCGGATTGAAAGTAGAAGAGCCATATAAAAGAAGACCTAGAATAATCGTCATAGGTGTTCCGTCAGCCCTCAGAGACCAAGAAGTATATGATTGCATATACGAGCAAAACCTGGCGGATAAGCTTCCTAATCTGTCACGAGAGTCCTTCTTGACTAGCATAAAGTTAAGCCACAAGTCAGGCAAAAAGGATGCACTGACATGCAACTTCATCATTGAGGTTCCTGCCCATATTAGGAAGGCCCTAATCAACCAGGAGAGAGTCTTCATCAACTGGACATCCTGCCCCGTACGTGACTTCACCCTTGTGACCCGATGTTTCAAGTGCCAACAATATGGACATGCGGCTAAGACTTGTCGCGAGACTACATACACATGTGGACATTGTGGAGAACTTGGACATGAGACCAAAGATTGCACCAAGAAGAATGAGGTGCCGAAATGTGCCACATGCTTCCGATTCAAAAAACCAAGTAGCCACAAAACTGGTGACCTCGAATGCCCAGCGAAGAAGATAGCAGAATCGAGGTACATTAATTCTATAGATTACAATGATGGCGCCTAAGAGCGCTGCCCATTCTTTTTTTATTTTTGACCTAACTTATAAACTCAATTTTATTTTAATTTTTATGGCTAATCAACTAATTCAAGACATAGATGATAGTACGGTCTACATATCGAGAATGAGTGATACTGAAAATTGCAGACATTATCTTTCCGAATTCAAAAATCCATTAACAATATTAACCCAAAACATTCGCAGTATATATAAAAACATAGATAGTCTTAACATTTTCCTGCAAAGATTACATACTGAGTGCGACATAATAATCCTCACGGAATGCTGGCTTTCAAATAGAAATGGAAATATCCCTATATTACCAGGTTACAATAGTTTTAAATCTACTTTATATTTAAACCAGAATGATGGCATAGTGGTTTACACAAAAGAAGCTTTGCATCTCTTAGTCGAAGAGCAAACTGTCAAAGAATTCAACTGTATCATCATTAAAATAGGATCTGAAATTGCTATTGTTACGATTTATAGGTCTCCTTCCATTAGAAATTTGGATGTATTTAATAATTCTTTAGATAGTATTCTACAGACCCTATCATCTTTTCCCAGTATTGTAATCATTGGCGATCTAAACATAAACATAAATGCTGATAATTGTGACGCGGGCACTCAAGACTACCTAAATCTTTGTGCATACCATGGGATTTTGCCTTCACACACATTTGCTACTCATCAAAGTGGGTCATGCTTAGATCACGTCATGCTCAAAACTAGGCTTCCGTGTTTAACACTTGTCACTAATTCAACAATTACAGACCATTGCGCGATTTTGTTTACGCTTGAATTAACGCAATCTAAACGTTTTATGCGACCGCAAAAACGATCGAATATTAATATGACTAACCTTGAACGTGATTTATGCAATATTGACTTTAGCCCAGTTTACAAATGTGCTGATGCTGCCGCTTCTATGTGTTATGTTATCGACAAGGTACAAGCGGCTATTTTAGACAACACCAATACAATAACATTAAGTAAGAAAAAATATCCTATAAAACCATGGATAACTACAGGCCTTGTAAGGTGTATTCGGCACCGTGATAGACTACATAACAGAGCTAAGCAAAACCCTAACAATTTAATCCTACAAAAAATCTATAAAAGGTACAGAAACTTCTGTAATAGCCTTTTAAAAAGAATAAAAATTGAGTACGATAAATCTCAAATATCGCAAGCTGGCAATAACACCAAGCAATTATGGAAATATGTTAAATCTGTCACTTTTACCACCAAACAAAATAATTGCGATACGGATTTATTACATACAGATCTTACCCCGTTATCCTCCGCTGACAATGTAAATAGTTTCTTCGTAAACATTGGTGTAAAATTAGCTGAACAAATTAAAAACCAGAATAGTCTTCATCAAAACAAATCTGGGTCAACCGTGCCAACATATCTTAATAGTGGTAAATCCTTTGTTATGTTAGAACCGGATGAAAATGAAGTTGAACGAATTATTACATCGTTAAATAATAGCTCTGTAACTGGGTGGGATAATATCAGCACTAAGATTCTAAAAACCTTTAAGCATATCCTGATACCTCCGTTAACCTACCTCTTTCGAATATGCCTTTCTGAAGGAATTTTTCCGAAATGCCTTAAAAAGGCGGTTGTAATTCCTATTCACAAATCAGGTCAGAAAGACCTAGTAACTAACTATAGACCTATTTCAATACTTCCTGCTATCTCGAAAGTACTTGAAAAAATTATAAACAATAGATTAGTTTCGTTTATAGAAAAGAACTCCCTCTTCTCCCCCAATCAATTTGGTTTCAGAGCAAAGTCATCTACAGCAGATGCAGTACACAACTTAACCAATTTCATCTCAGAGCAGCTTGGTCAAAGTAAGCAAGTAATTGGAATCTTCCTAGATCTGGCAAAAGCATTTGACACGATATCAATTCCATTGCTTTTAAAAAAATTGGAGGCCTTAGGCATAAGAGGCACGCAATTAAAACTATTTAAGGACTACCTACGTGATAGATATCAATGTGTCAAAATTGATAGCGTTATCAGTTCCGAAATGCTACTACCTCAATTTGGAATCCCACAAGGTAGTGTTCTCGGAGGAACCCTCTTTCTCTTGTACATAAATGATCTCTGTAACCTCAACCTACAACATGGCTCTATTGTATCTTATGCAGACGATACTGCTCTACTTTTCTCCGCTAGCACCAATACGGAAGTTCAGGACTATGCACAACAAGGGTTTGATTTAGTAAATAACTGGCTTAAACAAAATCTACTAACTTTAAATGTTGAAAAGACTAAATTCGTAAAATTTTATATGCGTAAACCGCAAACATTTACTAATCCATTTCGTTTATATGCACATGATTGTTGCAATATTGCAAATAACACATGCACCTGCCCGGCAATCGACAACGCTACTAACATTAAGTACTTGGGGGTTATTCTGGACGAAACCCTTTCCTATAAACAACATATCGCCGCCTTAACATCTAGAGTACGGAAACTACTATTCATATTTAAGAAATTGCGCTATATTGCAGATCATAAACTAATTATACAAATGTATAAGGCACTGTGTCAATCCATAATCCAATACTGCATTACTTCGTGGGGTGGAATAGCAAAATCAGTGATAATGTCTATAGAACGAGCGCAGAGAGCCATCCTAAAAGTGGCCACTCGCCGACCGTATCGTTTCCCTACATGCCAACTATATTTATCTTGTAAAGTGCTAACAGTTCGTCAACTTTTTGTATTGTACACTGTGCTAAAACAGCATGCTGCACTTACTTATAACCCTTACCTTACTAACACCAAGAGACGGAAAGATATTGTCTGTTCATGTAGCTCTGTTTCAAAGTTTCTTTATACTAATAGGTTTTTTGCATTTTTGGGTCCCTATCTGTATAATAAAATAAACAAAGAAACATCAATATATGACCTAAACTATGCAAAATCTAAAACGCGAGTTTGCGAATATTTACAAACACTAAATTATGAGCGCACGGAAGATTTGCTGACTGTCGTCAAATAAAAATAGGTTTCATATTACTGTTTGAAGTATTTTAAGTAGATAAGTATTTTTATTTAATGTTTAGTTAATTATATGCATAGTTTTATGTCTATAATAAATATTGTTAAAATTACATAAGTAAGATCATTATTTTATACCAATCAAGTGCCCATAGCGCCTGTGGCACAGATTTAATTCTATACAGGCACCATATTGTATTACCTAGATTATTTAAATGTATTGTACCTACTGTATAAATTTGTGCACCAATGAAAATAAATAAATTTATTATTATTATTATTATTATTATTAATTATTCAATGCTAGTCCTTGTAATCTGTCAGCAGATGTCTATCAGCTACGATCGCATCAGATACGGTCCTGCCAAGGTACAGTTATGGGCAAGTCACGGCTAGAACTTTACTGTCAACCCTTATGGTGACTTCCGTCTGTCTGTCTGTCATATCATAAGAAGTCTTTTCCATAATTTTATGGAAAGAAGTGCTAACGATTACTATGTCTTAGGGCTAATTTTTCGATGATCAGGTGGAAAATATGTTACTTCTGCATAACGGTGAATGAATTTTTGAAATCGGTCCTGCAGTTCCTGATCCTATTCAATACAAGCACATATTTCCTATATTAGTATATGATATATCTCCGGATCTGTTTGATGGCATTTGATGGAATACCCTTTGGGGCCGTCCATTAATCACGTGATCTTTTTTTAAGCATTTTTAACCCCCCCTCCCCCTTGGTGATACATGGTGAGGTTTAAGACTACCCCCCACCCCCCACCCAAAATCACGTGTGTTTTTAGTATCTACAAAAATTCTTATTTTTTTTTTTAATTTTAGAATATTATCTTAAATATCATTTTCCCGTTGCTTAGTTATAAAATAAAAAGTTTGATCACGCGGCCAATAAAGAAATGTGAGGCTGGACTTATAATTTCCCAAAAATAAATACACGTGATATATTACTACACCCCCTCCCCCCTTGTGACATTTCGTGATTTTTGTCAAACGTGTATATTCACAGACAGTATTTAAGCTTGTTTAGTATTCAGGTGTGTTGATGAGTTTGGAATGATCGGGTGCAGTGCGGCCTGCATCGTAACGCGGTATTAATTGGACAGAGGTGGAGATTCGCTGGCTGCACTCGAGAATACCAATGAGCATGGTTAGCTTTAGTGTTAATTTTGTGAGATACCTATAGAATGTAGTTGTTGTATGACTGCTCGACTAGAAAAATGCGAAGCCAAATATAATGATTATAAAGATGTTACACTATTTAGTGTATTTATTTGCTTTTTGAAAAAATATAATTTTGTTATTTTTGACAGTGTCATATAGAGATTTAAAAGCTATATTAAATAAATATCATCAACTCCTCAACATTAATGTAATATTAAAGAATTAAGTTCTTCCGGATAATTAAACTTGTACATTGCTGTTTGTCTGTCATGTTGTATTTATATCTCCTGTGTGTGGGAACATAAAAAAAGTTTGATTAGGGATTTAGCATTTGCAACATGCTAGTGATACCCTAAAGCTATCGTTTATTAAGAATTGTTTATGAATACAACTATTAGAATATTTATTCTGGCTTTTTCAGGTTTTTTTTTTCGGATTGACATACGTAGTTAGCCACGAGGCTTTTTCTACTTCACCGAGCATAAAGGCGAGCAAAGCTCCAGCCTTAATAAATGGTTTAAAAACTAAAAACTAAGCAACCTGCGCAAGAGGGCGCCCCCTGTGGGACTTTGACCTCGGCTCAGGGCGATCGCTGGCGATGAGATTGAAGGATTATGACGTTTAGTATTTTAGGGGAGTTTTGTGCAACTGTCGCTCTACTTAACAGTTCGCGGGCCTCTCGGACTTCGGGTCTACGAGGGCATCGGATGGTTTTTTGCAAACTAAGGGTCAGGAGGACGAGGGGGGACGCGTCGCGTTCGCGGGCGTACTCTTCTCCGGCGGGTCGGATAGAGTGGTCTCTGTGTAGTGGTGCTAGTTTCTTGTAGTCTTTTTTCTGCTAGTTGGTAGATTGTTATCTCGTCGTCCGGGTCATCTAGGACGCCCCGAGGCCGACGGTGTTTACGACGCTTTGTGGACAAAGGCCTATAGTCAGATGCTGCGACAACCAACGGGCTTGGGTGTTGCGCCGCGGATTCGAAGAAGCATTCCGACGCCTCTTTCATCCACTGCTTGATGGAAGGCAGTAGGAGATCAGAATGTAAATTGCGATTACGAATCTAACCACGGTGCCCCGGTGGCACGTCGAGTGAATCTACTTTGAACAGTCTGTAAGCGGTACAAACTGCTAGACGCGGTATGAGCAAATACGGTGCTCGCGCATGTCATAATCGGGGCTTTTTCAGGAGTCAAATGTGGTAGTTAGGTTAATCATGTTTCAAAGTTTTCTTTATCAAAAGTTGGTGTGACAGTAATCTAATTCAAACACACATAAACTCATACAGACTGACGGACAGTCTGTTACAGTAGTGTTTTAAGTTTATTTTTGCCAACGTAAAAATAGTACCTATGTTAAATAAAAATTTACTACGGAACAAAGGACTACAACTAGAACAAAAATTAAATTAAGTAACTCACCGATCACAACAGATATCTTGTATTTAATCCAATCACTAAACGACCAATATAAGTAAACACAAAACAGCTGTGCAATTACCACTACAATTCACTACAACAAAATGTCAAAACTATACTAAAAAGACCAAAAGTATAACACCAAAATTTTGATTAAAATTTCCAAAATATAGCAAACGAAATTAAAAAAATATATTTTAAATTTTAAATTAGGAACGTGGAACATCCTTGGCGAAGGAGCGGAGAATGAGCGGCCAGCACCTGCTGCGCCTGCAACCTGTGTTTTTTCGGACACGCACACAAATGCATCGCCATTATTTAATAAGAAACATTGTACGCCTGTGTGTTTGTGTTCGCGAAATGCAGGATTATTTTTGGAACATCTGCGTTTTATCTGTCCTGGATGCAGAATAATAATGGTGTATACAAATTTACCTACCACACAATTGTATATGTAAGTTTATAGTATAAATTTACATTTACTTTTATAGGTAACTTGGTAAGTTTTTATATGTACACAAAAATATCATGTAGGTAGGTACCCACTATATTTATAGTAGGTACCTACCTACCTGATAGTTATATACCTTCGAATTTTTGTAGGTCTATTATTACTTTTACTATTATGTATTCTGTATTATAATTATTACCTATTAGTGAAATTTTAGGAAAAGTAATAAATGAAATAACGTTTACTTAGCACTCGCACATCGAAGTCCTGGGTTCGATTCCCAGATCGCACAAAAATAGGTGGTACTAGAAATTTTCTCTCGAATAAATTCTTAGTACCTAGGTCGGTTGAGAGGTCACTACATATATGTATGTACTATACTATGATATAAAAACTACAACTTAAATAAAAATGTTAGCTAAATAATCAAAAAATGGTTAATGTTACAGTTATTATTAATGACATCGGAACGTATACGCAATTAAAAAAAAAAAAAACATTGTAAAAAAAAACAGTATTTTCTTTATGTTTCATTACTAAACTTTGCACAATAATAAAGTGAATTCAGCAACGTTAAAAAATTCTATCATACAAGTAAATATTCAATTTATAAACGTTCCACATCTTTGTAACAACTTTTAAATATACTTAGTCCACCTACAACAATATAATACTAAAGATACAAAACCAGGTGCATAATATAGTGAGCCAGATGTTTTGTCACAGCTTCGGGCCAGGTGCCTAACCTGCCATTATATCTCCCGAATATTACCAAATAAATAACACGTGTGTACCATGCTCCTTATAGTTTACAAAATAAGGCTTATATTCCTACAACAAGTGAGGGAATCTTGATGACATTTAAGACGCGAGCCCACATCCCGACAGGTGGTTTAGTAAAAAAAACTTTTTGAACGAAACTCACCATCTGCTTAGCGGATTTTTGAAGTGTATCAATTTATTCTCATTAATTTAAATGGTTGTATTTACTTTTAAGGGTTTTATAAGCTTATCTTATTTAAATTACCTTCGGCCATCTGGTCCACGGTTTAATTTCAAGCCTCTTAAACACTAAATTAAGACTTTTTTTAATTTCCATAGCCAAAAAAATGGATAATGTCGACAAAAAAAAAACCATTAAAAATCTATGCCATAGCATATGTGGGACTTTTAGGTGTCAACGTGACATTTTTCTAAAAAAAAATACTAATGACGATATATACGTGTCATAAAATAATGTTGACCTCACACTTATTATTATTGGATCTACATATCGTCACGCCTTTCTCCCATAGGGGTAGTCAGAGACAAAGTTACTTTCACGTTCATAAATCTCTCTTGCTTCTATTCATCAGCCTCTCTTGCTTCTTCCACATTCATCAGCCTCTCTTGCGTCTTCCACATTCATCAGCCTCTCTTGCTTCTTCCACATTCATCAGCCTCTCTTGCGTCTCCCACATTCATCAGCCTCTTGCATCTTCACTTCATCCGTCTCTTCATTTATGCTCATCGGTTATAGGTCCTTTTAATTTCGCCCTTTTAATACGCCACCAATTTGGTCAACATATTTGCACCTGGGGCGCCCTCTTCCAGCGTTTTCGTTCACTTTCATTCGATTTACTTTTTTCGTTACTCTTCTTTCATTCACATGCTCATCCTTTCTACATGCTCAACCCATTCGCCACATTCTTATCTGAGTCGAGTGCCAACACTATGTCTTCTTTCAACCCACATCGCTCCATAATGAGGCTGTTTTTCAATTGATCTATCAATTCCATTCCACACATACTTCTCAGTACTCTCTACAGCGTTAATCTTACTTTCATTGGAATTGCTGTATGACTATTATACATACATAATATAAAACATAGGTAGGATCATTATATACCTATTACTTCATAGTGGAATGGCCAAAATATTGTGGCGCGTGCCATTGATTCGCCATCCCTGTGATAGGTAGACAGTTAACAAATGTTAATCAATTTTTTTGTCGGAGCCAAGTGTCCTCTCGCCCCGTCTGCATGTTAATTGCTTAATTTTGAATAATCATGTTAAAAACATGACTGTTTTATATTTGAACGAGTTTTAACGTTATATTAGCACTGTGAAGTTGAAGAAAACAAATATAGATGGATTAATGAATGTCGGTTACACTTACATGCAACTACTACTGAATTTCAGACGCATCTTGTGGGAAATTTTGCACAGAGAGAGCTGATAACATATTATGTTTTAGGAAAAATAGCCTAATATAGGCTATAACTTCACTCAATGACCGTCTTGGAGTTTTGCAAAATAACAAAACAAACTCTGTGACGCAGCGGTATATTTCTCGTTGGCCGTGGGTCCTATTCCCGCGCCAGACAAGAAATGTTTGTGTAAATTCTATGATTTTGTTTTTAAGTATGGTACGCGTCACAAAGATGACCACGTTTAATTTTTATTTGAGAAAGCAGTATTTATCTTGATGTCAAAGCTTTTCAGGTCACGTGCTACTTTGCCAAATTCATGAGATCAACAATATAATATATCGGTCATCGCAACAACACGAGATGGATAAAATGTTGGTTTATTTTGAGTTTCCTTAGTCACAGTTCTGAAAGCATATCATTGACATTTATATACGTAGATTATATACAGTGTGTGAGTGTATATATATTACAATGTAACTAAACAGAATAAAACATTTTAACTAGTTACTTATTATGTAAAGTACACTTTTTTCGTTCACTTATTGTTTTGTCCTTTCATACAGTGGCGTAGCTATCATATGGCCAGGTGGTGCAGGGCACCAGAGCCCCGGCCCTCCACAATAGAGATCTAAAACCTTTCAAATTCTGACGAGTTCACTTTCAAACTTTTCTTTTATTTATTTTTTCGGTGTTGCCTACATACAGTATAATCATGATTAATGTGATAATTCTTAAAAAATCGAATAAAGGTTATTCATCCATACTTGGTCCTGAAAAGTAAGTACTTACATACTTCAAATTATCTACACATTTAGAGGGAAAATAATTTGTGGCCTCTTCTTCTTTGTTGCCCGGGGCCTCCGGACTTCTAAATCCAGCCCTGCCTGCTATCTAATAATTATTGTAGTTAAACGCACTACTAATGACACTTAAATCTCTTAACTCAGCAATTCTCACAATAGAAATGTATATTTTAAACAAATACCTCTGTAGTTGTTTCAAAAATCGTGATAACAATAAGCGGATGTATGAGTCACCGTAGAACAGGTTAAGGGATTTACCTGAGACTATAAATCCTGACAATTCTTAATCTAATAGGTACCTAATCAATATCTTTACTTCAATAGGTACTTATAATATTACAAAGAGAAAAAGTTTGTATTTTTATATGTTTGTTTCGAATAAACTCAAAAACAGTGAAACACAAAAGAGTAAGATACTAAACATTATCCCTTAGTAACATAGGCTGTATTTTTACTAGAAATGTGTATCCGTGCGGAGCCAGGACGGGCCGCTAGTATTAAATATTTTGCGAAAATTGCGTAGGTACATGGGTTTTTTATTGTCTCAATTGATTATTAGTGTTATGTAGTAAAGCATAAAATATTTTAAAATTATATACATACATACATAATGCCTAAGGCCTCATTCACGGAGCCGAATTACGATTACTTACCGACTACCATACTTTTACCATTATTTTTGGTCAAAAAATATGATAATTTCTGTAATTTTTTTTTTTTTTTTTTTTTTTTTTAAAAGATTACTAGCAGAGTTTTTAAATCTACTAGTATTCTTGTTAACCCCTCGTGCTAAGCTAAAATGCTTGTGTTACAAGTGGGTTCACGTCGGTAGTGCAATGGGTGGGGTTCGAACCGGCGACCTCGAGATCACAAGTCCGACGCCCTTAGCCATTGGGCTACGGCCGCTTTGCGGCCGTAGCCCAATGGCCAAATTTTGCAGAAGGCCAATGGCCCAATTTTGAAGAAGTCTTTATGTGTACAGATTTATAATTTTCGTGTAATATGCATAATAGTCATATAATGTACAGGGTTATTGGTAATGTAAATCGTAATCAGGTGAGGATGTAATGGAGGGGGTCAGAAGCAACAGATTTTGTATAATTATTGTGCCCTAAACTAAATAGTTTCCGAGTTATTTGAGATGTTACATTCTGACAGTCAGTTGTTTGAGTTGTACCATCTTACTGCGATCACCAATCCGCTTGACAAGCGCGGTGATTGGCAATATCCCTCCAGAAGTCTATCTTGCCATGGTCACTAAAGAGGACCCCATGTTCAGCCGTAGACGTAAACAGGTTTTGATGACGATAGATGATCCTATCAGTAAACCTTTATAAAAATCTAAAATTAACGAGCCATTTAATAATTAAGTTTTTGAGTGTCAACTCAAATGTCATTGACTAAAGTTTAATATCACAAAACAACACTTGACCACAGATACTCAACATACTACCCATGAATCAGCCATGTTTACAAACATAGTATTAATATCAATACTAGTGACTATAGTTCACTTTCTATAGCGTCACACTAAACCACACCTACCAGTAGTTGCACTTGTGACGTTAGATCTACTACTGGTGGTAGGACGAGACCGCAGAGGCGAGTCATCAGCTGTGAGTCAATAGAAAAACAATCTACACATGGGAAAATCTTTCTTATTTCTTATTACGCTTAGTAACAGCACTTACCCCTAGTCCTTGGTAACAGTAAGTTGAGTGAGGTTTCACAGAGACATGGAACGTCATAATAGGCATGAACACTAAACCTTTTTTTATTTAGTCGATCAGTTCATCATCATCATCAGCCCGTATAACGTCCACTGCTGAACATGGGCCTCCTCTCGAGGGAGGGTATTTGCCATAGTCACCACACTTGGCAGGCGGAATGGTGAGCGCAGTACCGCGTAACACACAAGGAAACGCTGCTGCCCGCTCCTTGATATAGTCTAGTTAGTAGCCTATATAAAAGAGACTATTTATTTTATTGTAAACTAAATACTAAATACGTGTGCAATATTTGTTAGTAATCTAACTGACGACGGAGTAAATAGATAATTATTTTAGTCTTCATGCCTATTCCTAAATCCCTCCACCATCCACCGCTCTCACCCAAGGTCCAAGTTCTAGGGATCCCCCGGAATGAAAAATAGACATTTTTTTTCTTACCTTTCTACCAAGCTTTATACATCATGTTCATGCGCTGGCCATACCTAGTAGGTACATATGCTTAATATATATAAGTGATTATATATAAGTGAACTTTTTTGCCGACAATAACATTTTAATAATACATATATACGAGGACGAGGTAGTATTAAGTATTAATTTTATTTCAATTTATTTTTTGTATGGAAAATTTACAAAATGTATTCTTTCACAAAAATTAGGTATTATTAAACCATATACATGATACTATCTACTGCTAAATGGATGGCATATATTTCGTAAGCGCCTCATATTTCATCACATATATTGTGATAGGTTAAATGATTTTTTTATTCGTGTTGTAAAGGGCACAATATTGACTATCGAAGCACGGACGGTTTTCACTCAACCAAGCAGACTCTTACATTTTATGTACGGAATGGAAATCGAATCTCCGGGATTTAAGACGAGCCTAATTACGTCACAGAAACACATATGTGTTAAAATGATTTAATACATTTATTAGTCAAAACCAAGTTCCCAGTAATCTATCATTGAGGTAAACGAAGTTCTGAGGATTGGAACACATCTCAATTATTTTAGTTTTAATTATTTCTAAGTATTTATCCTACTTAAATGTAATAATAGCTTAAGTTTATTACTCAGAATCGTTATCATTATTCTGTAATAAAAAAAGGACTTAAACAATTATATTTATTACTTAATGATGCTGTTTAGTAACAGGCTTGGAATAGGCCACCCCATGTCTTAAAGCGACTAAGGGATATACAGGTGATGGATGGGCAACAGTATCTATCAGCCCAAGGATACTCACCATCTTACTACGATGTCTGATCCGCCTGCCAAGCGAGGTGATTATGGAAATATCCCTCAACAAGCCTGACTTGCCAAATTCTTTTTACATGGGTCATTTCCAGCATTGGAAGCCGTTCGGAGTCGCAGAATAATAGGAAACTGTACCGCATTGTAAAATTTCGACCGGCCCGGACCGATGCGTGGAGGTCGGTTAAAATCGTGTCTTAAACGAGTAGGCAACGCGTAGGTTACCGATTTACTAACAAAAGTCTTTAATGTACTGAAATGCTTGTGGTCCTCCCCATTTAGGGACCATTTCCAAGTAGTATAGCTTAATAATTAATAGTTAGTATTTTATAAGTAAGTTTAAGTTAAGATTACCTACTTTTATGACGCTTCTTCCAGATCACAAAAACCTACAAATATTCCTCATTCGTATAGCTATTTTCTCAAAACCCCTGCGGTTTTAACCACAATGTAGACACGTAGTTAAGCAATTAATTATAGCTTCGGGCAAATTGTAATCACAGCAGGAAACGCGTTGACCATTCTATTTATAGCTGCTTTATGATATATTACATTATATATTAATACATCATTTTAGTATTATCATCCTTCTGGGTATTCCCGATGAGCAGGAACAGACAAATCCTTAATTAATTGGTCTATTATAATGTTAGCCATTTGCAGGGTTTTACGTGAGAAATCCCGCTGATAGTAATATTGTGGTTATTCGATAATTTTATTCTGATTTACAGGTAATGGGTTATTCTATGAATTAATAATTATAACAGATGTTAAGTTTTAATCTTTAATGGGAAGCACTTGAATGACAATTTATTTTCAGTTGTGCTTCCCGTTAAAGATATCTATGGCATGTATTAAAACCAAATACATTTTATCAACATCTAATTTTGCTGACTTTAAATAATAATTATCTTAAAGTTGAGACTTTTATTAAACTTCGTTGTCTTTCTGATGATGATGATGGAAACACACCTGACACTATAATCATTTGCTGTGTTTCCGCCTTTTATCACAATCAAATTATATTCCATTCTCTCGAAGCGATTTTGTGCCGACATAATATAAGTTGAGTATTATAGAAGAGATACATTAAACGGACATGTCATGCCGCCAAATAATGTACAGATTTATTACATTTACGATTGATAACTGCAATTACTACTATTTTTATATGTCGTTAACGACAAGGATTTTGTTTCTTCACTAGGAATAAATGCGAGCAAGGCTCCAGTATTAAGCAGTGCTCCAGTCCTTACAAAGGATGTTTTGGGCACATATAAGTATTACTTCAATTCAATTATTTTAAGAGCCTGATCATATCAATGTGAAGCATGGGCCACCGCTTGACAGACCTTGGCCAGTCAAGGTAGTCGAAAAATGACCACATTTGGCAGGCAGATTGGTGATCACAGTATGCTGATGCTGCTTTACATCCATCAGCTGTTTATCCATTAGTCGCCACTGACGAAATCTATAGGGTGGTCTATTTTAAGCCGAAAACCTAAAAAAATCGTCAGAATCCGTACAGTAAATTTTGCACGGCAGGGTTTTTTTTTCATTCTATCAAAACCCTAACACAAAGCTTACTAACCTACTGAATAATAACAATAATCTCCATAGTAACTAAATATACGTAGTATAGTCAGTCCAGCTCATGTCTAGTATCTAAATATATATTATATTACATTAATATTATTTCTATTTATAAAACAATACTTTACTGAAAATGGGTTTTCCTACACTTAATAGAACTATTTCTAATTAACAGGTACACAATTTAGTCGTATGTAATAAAATTAGTTATTATAATTTTCTAAGGACAATTCGAGCAGACAATTTAAGCTAAATATAGTTTATTGTAATACATAATTTTAACCTTTACCTAGTTATTGTTCCGTTATTCTCAATTTAATTTAATAATTGAGACACAACTCGGTAAAATTTACTTGCAATCCAAAAATTTGAAAACGCTTTACATTCTATACAAAACTATTGCTTTAAACTCGTACTTCGTATCTTCGAATCGTAATCTTATGAATTAGAAGATAGGGATCAGCAACAATAGTTTCCAAAGCGAAAAACTACGCGACTCAATGAAGAAGAAACAGTAGTAAATGTTCATCATGGAAAGAAAATATTACTAATTTTACAGACTCCTGGCTCCCGGCCACTGCCTGAACGGAGAACGAAGACAACGCCAACAGTCCTGGAGAGAACAAACGACTCCTACCCTCAAGCCTCACAGATAAACAGCAGTCGAAGCTGCAATTTGGTCTCACTCTCGGAGTACATCCTCATGGGAAGTACTACATTACACAAGACGCATAACAAAGGCAATTATGAGAAGAGGAAGGACATGATTATTTCTTTACTAAAGTGTCTCGAATCCTTTTAAAAAACTAACCGAATTTATTTTAGAAGACATATTACACACTTTTCATTAAAAAAATTAGGATAAACATACGATTTTACAGGTAAGTTTTGCATCATTATTATAAAAGTTAGTTCAGTTCTTTTGTTGGGGACTTTGTGGAGTTTTAGATAGGACGTCAAGAAAAGAGATTGTACGGTCAAATTGTATATAATTTAGATCTTGAGCATGTTGAGTCCCACAAAATCTAAAACAACGACTTTCTAGAACAATCATCATCATGATCATCATCAGCCCGTATAACGTCCACAGCTGAACATGGGCCTCCTCCCGAGGGAGGGCATTTGCCATAGTCACCACGCTTGGCAGGCGGGTTGGTGACCGCAGTAATATGTTGTACCACACAAGGAAACGCTGCTGCCCGTTCCTTGATAAGTTAGTAACTACTAAGTTCATATTTGTAAGTTCCTGTCTAGAACAATACAAAATACAAATAAATGTCAAGTTATAATTATAACTCTTCTAGCACAAATCCGCATGACATAAAGCTGACGTAAAACCACTTAACACGTCAATATTTCGGAACATAAACTGATCGCATGAAAAATTCAGATAGACAAGGCCAAGGCCCCTCACAAATAGCACATCACTTGCGTTTACGAGATAGTTACACGCGTGCGTACAGACGTATTGAGAGTTTTATGGCTTTGGTAATGCTATTGTGGCTATTTTAGCCATGTGGCGGATCTACTACTTGGGAGTCCATATGGCTAATTTATGGAACGATAAATAATTTATATATATATATATATATATATATATATATCTTTCGACTTCTCCTCTAGCAGGTCTACTAGAAGAGATTTCTTTAGAAATAAGTAGTACATTTGTACAAAGTTATCTTTTTGTGATTAAAAGATACCTACTGAATAAAATGAGATACCGAGTTTGTGACAACACGGGCATTTATAACAATGGTCAATACTCAATTAATATATTTTTTTTATTAAAAAAAAAGATTACTAGCAGAGTTTTGCCGTCTACCAGTATTCTTGTTAACCCCCCGTGCTAAGCTAAAATGCTTGTGTTACGAGTGACTTCACATAGGTACCTAGTGCAATGGGTGGGGATCGAACCGGCGACCACAAGATCACAAACCCAACGCCCTAGCCATTAGGCCAACGGCCGCTATACATATATATATATATATATATATATATATATATAGCAGTGCTATTGCACTTACAACACACTTACTGTACATTGGGTATTCCCAATCACAATAAAAAAAGTTAACAAATGGCGTTAACACGTATTTATTAATTTTAAGCCGGGAACTATGATCTCTTATAAAATAATATACCTACCTACTTACCTACGTCTAAACTTTTCATAGTGTTTTTCTCATAATCTATTTACCAAGACCATGTCCTATTTTTTGCTTGTATCCTTTATTTATTTCTTTAGTAAGTATTACTTTTTATTTTACGTAGCTATATTTAAAAAAATATTTGACATTAGTCTATAACCATATCATTCTTATCATTAAATACAGTTTTTCCTCTAACAACCTATTTCGTTAACTTAATAAGTACTAATATCAGAATATCGCTCTAAAGTCAATGTTTTTAGTACTTTTTTAAGGTTCCTATAGTGATACCAATACCAACAAGACCTCGCTAGGGAAATATTTATCAAGGCTGTACTTCGTCGTTTTAAATTTGAAATCCATATTTACAATTCTTTTTCAAGTAAATCAATTAAAATTACTTACCGAAAGAAAAGCCAGCCTGTCACTTGGGAATTATCATAATTCACTCACACTATAGGGTAGATAGCTGAGAGATACATGGGAGATATTGTTAAGAATAGTTAACCTAGTCAACATAATTTTCATAATATCCAAATCTGGCCAAAAATATCACATAGGAGATTTTAATTGCAGCGACGATATATTCAATGGTATTAGGTAAATACTTACAATGACCACTAACAACACAAAAGAAACTTATCTTTTTACAAAAGCTTAAAGGTATTTGAGCCTAAATATTATTTTTCAAAAGATAGACTATCCATACTTGTCAGCCCTACCCAATAAGGGTGAGAGTTGGTGACCCGCGTGCGTCACTGGGCACTAGAGTGCTTTGTCTTCAGGTGACCAACTTTTTGACAAAAATAGGCTTTTGAAAATAATTACACACGATAATGACGAGTTAAGATTGTAGTTCAAGTTAATTGTTGCTGAGACTAAAGGCCCTACGTCACCAGAGAACCCTTGTGAGAAACGAACTCAAAACCCCAGGTCTCAAAACTAACTACTGAGCCATCAGTGTAAACTAGCTAGCCATTCAACAATTTTGTTTTGAGTAAACTCGATCGAATCGCGCAGACAGTGAATTGTTTTCGTTTATTTTTATTATACACTTAGGCCGAGCACACAGCGCAAAAAAGCGTCTGCAAGCGGCTATGTAAAGATATATAGGGGGTCTGAATTGAGGTGGTGGCTCTAGGGTCTGTTATGAAAGGGAATACTTTTCATAGAGAGAAATGTAACGAAGTATGAATATTATATTATTCTGTTTGTGTATATTATACTTTGGTACAACATACACCGTTGAGACTGCATAGCAACAATTGGTATTATTTTCCTTTTCATTTACCTTTAAATGTGTAAAGCGCGTGGTTCAATTGAACCTCTAATTTTCGAATGCACAATATATTTAGTTACAAAATATAATAACAATAAAACATATTTTGTTACTATTGTCTAAATTAAATAAGTAATCAGTCACCATATATCGCATTTTGGAACATAATTTTAAATACATAGTTTTAATAAACATGTCAGCTGTCACGTTAACAGGATAATACTGTTGCTATGAAATTGATTATTGCATTCTGAATATCGTGCTTTTGATCACGTGTACAAATTATAAAATTTTCAATCGCTAAAAAAAGTAATATTTAAGTTAGAACAACCTGGTTTCAACCAAATGTTGTAATACGTAAACAATATTTTAACTTATAAACTTTACTAGGTTAGATCTATATCTATACAAAAACTGATTGATCGATCGACGCACAGCTGAAACTTCGGGGCCTAGAACCATAACATTTTGCACAAATATTCCTTAAGTGACGTAGGTAGTAGGTAGATCCTTAAGAAAATATTTTTGAAAATTTTCCCCCTCAAGTGATGAAAATGGGGTGACAAAGTTTGTATGATCCGCGACCTCATCCGCGATTTTTTAGATTTATCTACAAATTCGCAGATAAAGTCGCGTGCTGCACTTAGTAATCTCATATTTTTATAAAGTGTATTATTATCTTAACGGCCCGCCGATCAATACAAACAATCACGAGATAAACTAATTACCTAATTCTCTTTTCATTTAATTACAATAACGACACGTTAAAAGCCACTATTAGTAACACAAACGTACAAAAATCAAACAATAACGTTAATGAAGAAAATGAAAGTATCTTATCTATCAATTACCACTACATAGCCACCCTATTTCTGTTTATGAGTTCTGTCACCCAATTACCTATTTCAGTCGGTTGGTTTAGGGCGAGGCGCAACACGTAGTGTGGTGCGGACCGCTCCAAAACATTCATGTTTGCGAGCTAATCATAGTAAGAGGTTATTTCGTACTAATGGATATAGGATAATGGAAAACCATGGCTCTTAATTACTGTATTATTGTTTTAATGATTTGGACGTGTTGATGGTTTTTTATGGTTATAACGAGCTGACCCGACAGTGTTGTCCTGTCTTAACTAAAACTATAAAACTAATATCAAATCGAACTTTAATATTAGGGGTGTTAGCTTTAAAGTAACCATTCATTCATTCAACAAAAAAAAAAAAAACATTTTTAAAATTTTCAAACTTTCTGCGCAATTTTTTTTATATTTTTCTTACGTAAGAAACTTCCCCTGATAATACCAAATACAACAAAAAAGAATGAGCGAAATCGATTCTAACGTTCACCCACGGCATGACCGTGACCAAGGTAAATAGGGATTCATATTTATATATAATATAGATTTCTCCCTCAAGAACCGTATGAGTGTCACAGCCATTTTACGTATGTTCTACTAATAAATATGTTAATAAAAGGTGCCAAATTGTCCAATAGTAGGGGAGCCCACGAGGCTAAATGGGGATTTAAGTACTCGAGCGTCGTAGAGACCTATTGGGATGCAAAGCTTAGATGATAAGAAGAAAAAAATGTTATATGATATATACCTTTACATCGGTGGGGGAAGCGGCTATAGATTTTTAAATATGTAAAAAAAAACTGTTGCATGGACATCCTCGAGCGCGTCAGATATTGATAGCATCAATGCCCTACGTATTTTTAATAATGTACGTATGTTAATCTGATCGTTTGCATGATGTGGGTGGTTGTATTTAAGGGTTGAAAATGAAAAAAAAAAAAAAAATCGAGCGCGTCAGATTTTCTAAGGGAGTGCTAAGTGCACCAAAAAAAAGCTCTCATTCACTAATCTGACGATTTCGATGGGACGCAAACTCGCGGCCATTTTCATAATGTGCAAAAAAAATTCGCCATTTTGAAATACTCAAGCGCGTCAGATTAAGATATATATGGTTCATCTTTATGTTCTAAACGTACTGTCTCATAATCTGACGATTATCTAGAGGGATTCGCCTGATCTGACAAAAAAAAAATAGAAAAACGGTTTACCTTAAAGGCCATCCCTGCAACTTCCCGCTAATTCCATTCCTGGGCGCTTAAAATTGTACTTATGACATTTTTGAGCTCAAAATATAATTTATATGATATTTTGAGCTCGCTGAGTTCAAAGAAATAATATTTCTATGCATTTGAGCTCTCCCAGCTCGAAAGTCTGATAGAAGTTTCATAGAACACTATTTTTGGAATTTTCAAACCGCAATAACTTTTGAATGGATCAAGCAATTCTCACGCGGTTGGCGGCATTCGACGCAGTTTTATCATCCTCATAAGTAATTTTGCAATTTTAATTGATCGAACCACAAATTTCGGAGTAATCCCGAAAAAACACTTTTTCGGGTTTCTTTCGTTCACGATATCTTTCGAACGAATCAACCGCTTTTGACCAGCTTGGTGGCGATCGACGTGGTTTTTCAAGCTCAAAGGAGGGTTATAATTAAGGATTAGTTTTTGAAGTTGATCTATAAAGCGGGTTAAAAGTTATTCAAAAAAAAAAAAAACTTATTTTTTTTTTGAGATTTTTCAAAATTTCTCAAAATATATCGGTCCGAATCGGTTCAAATTCACAGGAAATCTAATTTTGAGGGAAATATTTAGAACGCCGTTTAGTAGATTCCGATCGGTTTAGTCGTTCAAAAGTTATAAGCGAGTCACACACACATACATACAGACATAGTGACAACGTCACGGAGGTAGTCAGGGAAGCTTCCTATGACCTTAAAACTTCAAGATCTGATGAAAACTCGATTTTCGCAAAACGGGGTAAAACCAATAACTTCCCGAATTGTTTAAAATTTTTAATTTTTCTTAGCGGGAATTATTTTATTAAATCATTGAACTTAATTAATTGAAAATTAATTAAGACGACGAATTTTTGTTATTTCGGCTTGCGGAAATCGTCAGATTATATATTTTTCATTATTCTTGAATTATTTCCTTCAAAATAAAAATAAATTTAGCAACGCTCGAGAATGTCGAGATGACGTTTTTTTTACAACTTTGTTGCCCTCCCCTTTTTTTACGTCACTCTCAAATTGTCAGATTAGTGGAATATACACTTATTAGGATGTAATTAACTTACCCTACCTTAATCTGACGCGCTCGAGAATTTCTGATGGTCAATTTTTTTTTACTAATCTGTTCCTGTATCCTTCACGGGCGGCCTTATATATGGGCCTCATGTTTTGTGGAGGTACTTAACCGGGTACAAGGTATCCCCCTGTATATTAATCTGCCGCGCTTTAGTAAATCCCGAAATCCCCGCTTGGGCTCCCCTACTACAATGTATTCTTCTAATTTTAAAGATTAATAATGAGCGAAAGAAACTTTTTTTCTATATGGTACTATTGCCTACAGTTACCGCTTACAGACTCATTGTTAGTTTTTCAAGATATGATAAAAAAGCCATTTTACCAAGCCATGAGTCACACACTTAGAAACATTATTTCATAGAAGTTGTTATGAAATTAGCATGCAATAATTAAGTAATAACACTTTTATGCAAATATTACTTGAACAATACATCGCGGCATCGTATACTGCATAGTAATACTGTTAATTAATTACAGCTGTATAATGTAAACATATAAGCTATATTAGGTATTACCTAACAATAATAACGATGTTAAATAATATTGCGATTTTAGAAAAAACCCCATACAATATTAATTATTATTGCATATAAATAAACATGTGTTATTATATCATGTTTGTTTACATATAGTTTCATATATTTATGATGAGTATGTACAGATTTTCATGGGGCTTTTTTTTTCGTACGGACATATGTAGTTAGCGCTTTGAGGCCTTTGCTACTTCACCGGGCATAAAGGCGAGCAGAGCTCCAGCCTAGATAAATGGTTTAAACACTACAAACTAAGCAACCTGCGCAAGAGGCCGTCCCCTGTGGGACTTGGACCTCGGCTCAGGGCGGTCGCTGACGGGGAGATTGAGGCCACTTAACCCCCCGGACACTCCTCCGTCCGCCGTTGGTGAGGGCCGGGTACTCGAGGATTTTACTTGGGGAGGGCCTGAACCTAATTTTGTTATTATTTTTTATCAAGATTATTAGCAGAATTTTGCAGTGTACTAGTATTCTTGTTAACCGCTCGTGCTAAGCTAAAATGCTTGTGTTTCGAGTGGTTTCACGTCGGTAGTGCAATGGGTGGAGATCGAACACAAGATCACAAGTCCGACGCCCTAGCCATTGGACTACGGCCGCTTGATAATAATTAGGATACCTACCCTAATTGGGTACAGTAATCTCCCATAAACTTAGGATCAAGTGGCTTTGGGATGCTTTTGGGGAGGCCTGAGCCACTTAACCACACCTAAAGCCCCTATTACTTCAAATTAATACATTTCTGACGACAAGCGTATCGCATACCTACGTTCTAATAATAACAACGTCAACATCTCTTTTAATCGCTTTTAAATAATTGGTCTAAAGGTTTTTTTCATTGTTTCACTGCCATGTGTCGAGATAAGGTTGAACTTGAGTGCATTGTGTTATCAGCCGGCTGATAAACAGCTGTGCGTGATGAGAGGTGACCGAATGGGATAAAACAACTCGCAGTTCAGTAGGTAGGTACCGATATATGATGCACAGACATTATTGGAAGATAACCAGAAACAATACGTTGTTTAATTAAATATATCAAAGTGAAGCCTTGATGTTTGGACACGATTTTTCACCTAAGAAATTCCGCACGCAGATCGCTAATTAACTACATAGATAAAACAAAGTCGCTTCCCGCTGTCTGGACGTCCTTATGAATGCTTAGTTCTTTAAAACTACGCAACGGATTTTGATGCGGTTTTTTTTAATAGATACAGTGATTCAAGAGAAAGGTTTTTATGTATAATACATCAGCATTGCACCCGTGCGGAGCCGGGTCGGGTCGCTCGTTATTTTATAGATGTGAATGTCTTTTTGTTTGTTACGCTTTCACGCGAAAACTACTCAACCGGTCATCATGAAACTTTGTACACATATTCTTGGAGTTATCAGAAGTAACATAGGATAATTTTAATGCGAGCGAAACCGCGGGTAAAAGCTATTCAAATATACATGGTGATTTTAGTCGCTCTCTAAAGAAGAGGCCCACGTTCAGCGGTGTACGTTATACGAGCTGATGATGAAATCAAATTAATCTATACTTATACATAAACCTTAAGAGTTTGTTTGTTTGTTTTCATGAACGCGTTAATCTCAGGAACTAGTGGTCCGATTTTTAAAATTATTTCAGTGTTAGATAGCCCATTTATTTAGGAAGACTACCGGCTATATTTTATTTTGAAGTTAACACGAGAACGTCATAATAAAATACGCGCTGGAAGCTATCCTAATAATATTATAAACGCGAAAGTTTGTTACTATGGGTGCATGTTTGTTACTCTTTCACGCCAATAATACTGATCGGAATTGGCTAAAATTTTGCACCGTGATAGGTTATACGCTGAATTAACACATAGGCTACAAAACAACACGCTCCGACCCACTGGAGCAGAGTAACGCGGGAACAACCGCGGGGTGCAGCTAGTAATGTTTATAAATATTGTAGTCTCTATCTGTCCAATTTGTAACTGACATTGTGTTTTTTTCTGATATCAGCAGACATTAACGTGTTAATTACGCATTTAATATGTGTACTTATCAGTTAATGGTGTAAAACGGAATGTTATTGACATTTTATTGTTTTCTTTGAATTATATTACTAGTCCGTAATTTTGACCGCGCAAAATAATGATTCTAAAAGCTATGTAACAATGAAAGTCCTTGTGGGGATATACCTTTAACATAATTATAAACTTGCATGGTAAGCAAATATGTTGGAGCTAGCGAAAGCTACCTCAGTCACCCCGCCTCAGCTCTAAAGCGCGCGGTTGTTTTATGCGACGATCGCAGCGTCAGACGCATGCGATCAACGGATGCACTGAACTCACGCTGCGCTTGGCGCTGCGTCAACCGCGTAAAACAATGGTTTGTAATTATATTACCTGATATGAAATGACGTGCGTTATTCGCATTGCGTGTAACGCAGCGTTTATCGCATAAAACAACCGCGCGCTTTAGTATACATGTGAACATAACATTACCGCGCAAATAAATTTGGTCCGAATATAGACTATTATTTCCGTCCTAGAATAGAACCTACAGTCCTGAAGTTTTGCAGACTAGACGAAATACAAGGACATCAACAGAAAGACAAAATAAAAAGTAACATTTATTATAACTTAAAAAAATAACTTTCTACCAGTAAAAGTTCCATCAAAATTGGTCCCGCTGTTACGGAGATAAGCCGAAACTAACAGAAACACAGACAGACAGTAATTTTATTTCGTTTAAATTTTTGTAACTTTTCCATTGCAGACAAACACTACAATTTTTCAATTCAATTACAAATAACCTCCACACTTCTGCTTGCTTTAGCCTTAAGGCGCACTTTATGTATTTATCGATGAATATGTCGGAATATGGCATTTTTAACTGTTACACTAATATAATTGTTTATTTTGCGAATAAAAAAATCAACGACGGGTCTATTGTTAATAAGCCTTAAAAGTTAACAGCATCAGTAGACCAAGGAATTTCAATACAATGATAAAACTATATAATTTAAATTACACATATTCACAAGGCTTTTTCTGTGTGTTTGACCTAATGATGACTTAGCATAGGTCTGTAATTGCCACTTTCTTTCGCAAATAAATAATCTTTACAATATATCAGATAAGAACTGTCTAGCTATCACGGTTCTCGAGATACAGCCTGGTGACAAACAGACAGACCGCGAAGTCTTAGTAATAGGGTCCCGTTTTTACCCTTAGGGTACGAAAGCCTAAAATACGTTAATGTTCGGTTCAAACTTGGGGATTGCAAGAATAGATAATTAGCTGATAAACATATTAAATTAGTTCGGTTAATTGATTAATTAAGTTAATTAATGGCTTTTAGATTAAACCATTTAACCTACTTTTGATATCAAAACTGAAACGAGGTTATACCTACCTAATCTATCATTTTCATCCGTTATTTGATAATAATTTCTTTAATAAATTAAAAGTATGTAGTGGACTATTATTACTAAACAAAGGCTGTCCGCGACTAATACCACTATTATTCTAAAATAAAATTTATCGTAATTGTCAATAGATGGCGCCACGCGCCAAATTATAAGTCGCAAGCATTTGCTTCACCCAATTTAATGGAGTCACTAATGTTTTATTCATTATACAGAGCTATTCTGTATTTTTGTGTCAATTCTTTCATACATATAAATAAAAGGAAATTCCCAACATCAGCTTAAACCACAATATGGATTGCGCTGGCGATCTGGCACGAAGATAGTAGGTAAATCTGATATAGGCACCCTTTACGAAAGATTTTCCAAAATTCTCCTCCTAAGGCCTCAGTTACGGAGACGTGGAACGTTTCGCGGTGCGTTGACGTTTTTTCCATTTAATTTACGACTATTTATGATGTTGTTAATAAAGATGCCAAACGTGAGAGTAGCGGTAAAATCTTCTAGAGCCGGAAAGAAATATTAGAATTCAGATATAGATTCAGATAAGATTGAACTCACGTCCTCTTAGGTGTAAAGCGAGTCTTTTACCGCTACGTCACGGAGGTTGTCAAAGTAGGTATAAATGAAAATATTCCTACAAAGATATGTAATGATTAAGTAGCCTACTATGTTCAAAATTAATAATCAATTATGCAGGTTTGAATCCTGCTGGTGTTCTAAATTTATTAAATTACATTGTTTTTTTAATAGTTATTGTTAAACTTTTCCGTAAAGTATTCAAATAATGGGTTAGTCACTATCTGGACATACGAGACTGGGCATGAGTGTGTCGAGTTGGTGAAACTCGGAATTAGGATCACTTATTATTTCGTCATCTGGACATACCGATATTTATATGTGTGTCTACTTAGTGAAACTTAAATTTAAGCTTTTTTTGTTTTCGGCCACCTCGGGAATACAAAAGAGTGTAATAAAACTAGTTCCGTGATGACGATTATATTTATTTATTTATTTATTAAACTTCATGCACAGTACATTGTACAATGGCGGACTTAATGCCAGGAGCATTATCTACCAGTCTACCTTTGGGTGATGCAGAGATATTTTTGGTAGGGTGCACATTAAGCGAAAAACTTTAATATAATAAATATTACTACTACTTATCCGTAAAATAATGAATATACCTAATAATTAAACTATATAAATAGATAAATATATATATATATATGTATATAATATATATAATAAATACATACCTACACATATTGCCAATACCAATGATAGTGAATTAATTACCTGCCCTAGTGGATTTATATATATGCTCACGTACTTTTTTTTTGAAAGAGTACTTGCTGTTTGCCATCCTAATTTCCTGTGGGAGATCATTCCAGAGGAGAACGGAGTGGACAATGAAAGAAGAGCGCATATTACGCAGACGATGAGTTGGGATGTTTAGAAGGCGATTATTAGTGGAACGAAGAAATCTGTTATGATTGGTATGAACGTATTGAAAGAGGGAAGATAAATAACTGGGGGCATTGGGAGAATCGAGTGTAGAAAAGAGAGTAGTCAATGCTCGCAAGTTTCTTCGTTCACGAATGGGCAACCATTTCAACTCATGTCTAAACGCAGACACATGATCATACTTCCTGAGATTAAATACGAATCGAATGCAGTTATTAAGAAGGCGGTCGAGCTTACTGAGAAGATCTGCATTCAGGTCGAGGTAGCACACATCACCATAGTCAATTATAGGGAATATGAGGGTCTGTACAAGCATGGTTTTAGTTTTAATGGGAAGCATAGTTCTCAATCGATACAGAGCCCTGAGGATCCCCGTAACCTTTTGACTTACATTAGCCACTTGAGTCTTCCAGCTAAGCTTATTGTCAATAAATAGACCTAGATTCTTGACATCCGTGCTAAAAGGTATAGCAGTGTTGTTGTACATAACTGGTTGAGATGATGAGAGGTCCAGCCTATCTATGTGCCATGAGCTACCTACAACAATTGCCTGACATTTAGAGGGATTCACTGCAACGCCAAATTTATATGACCACTCATTGATTACGGCTAAATCTTGATTGACCCTGGCTATGGCTTCATTTACGTTACTAACGTGTGCATGAGAGTAAATCTGCAAGTCATCAGCATACAGATGGTACGAACACTGAAGGTTATGAGTTATAAGATTAATGAAGAGAGAAAAAAGGAGTGGAGAGAGAATACCGCCTTGTGGGACGCCAGTATTTAGTTCTTCCCAAGTAGAAAATGACTGTCCTACTCGAACCATTTGCTGGCGACCCCGAAGATAAGATGAGAACCATTCCCGCGCTTCATCAGAGATCATAAAATAGGATAGGATTTCTAGGAGAATATCATGATCGACGGTATTGAAAGCATTGGAGAAATCTACCAAAGCTAGTACTGTAACCTTGGTATCCTCCATAGCTGTCCTTACGTCGTCGGTCACTTTCAGGAGCGCAGTAGTCGTGCTATGTCCAGGCCTAAAACCAGACTGCAAATGGCTGACGAGATTGTTATGGAAAACAAACCGGGACAACTGTTTGTGAACACACGCCTCCAGTACTTTCGATAAGAAAGGCAAAATGGAGATAGGTCTAAAGTTATTGGGAAGAGAAGGGTTAGGAGTTTTAGGTAAAGGATGTACGTAGGCTTTGAGCCATAAGGATGGGAAGGTCCCAGAGTGTAGAGAGAAGTTGATAATGTGGGAAAGTATTGGAAGGATAGGCTCTAGGATTGTGGTGATCATGTGCCGGCAGACGTCATCACAACCAACCGCTTTGGATCTAATGGAAAGGATTATGTTTTTGATCTCATCCAAAGGCACAGGAGAAAAGTTAAAAGGTGTTATGTTAGGTCGCTGTAAACCGGTTAAAAAAGCTAGTGTGCTATTTTTAGTATTGTCGTCCATAGAGTCAGTACAAGAAAAATGACGATTGAGTTCATCTGGACTAATCGAACAGGGAAGGGTGGATTCCCGTGCCTTACCAATACCTAGAGTCCCGAGGAATTTCCAGATATTGGCAGGGGACGAGGAAGAGATGTTGTCGAGAATATGGCGGCGTTTAGCATTTCGCACCATCTGATTACACCGATTCCTTGCAACTTTAAATAAGTCCCAGTTTTCCTCTGAGCGATCTTTCTTGAAGCGTCGAAAGGCACGATCTCTCCGTCTCATTGCCATCCTAATACCCACGCTCATCCATGGTGCAGGGGGACGTTTCAATTTAATTTCGATCACTATCGGTGTAATATCTTAGAAAATTCACAAATGGTGAATAATTTTACCATGGCATACAAAATGATCCGTGCCTAATAATGGCCAATGATGAATGTGATTCAAAAAAAATATCTGCGTGACTGTACTTTGTCATGAAATCGGGTAAAATGTGAGTGTGTGTCCAGTCGACGAAAACAAAAAAGCTTAAATTTAAGTTTCACTAAGTGGACACACAAATAAATATCGGTATGTCCACTTGACGAAATAATAAGTGATCCTAATTCCGAGTTTCACCAACTCGACACACTCATGCCCAGTCTTGTATGTCCAGATAGTGACTAACCCCAAATAATTTAATCTCAGGAAATACTGTCCAATTTCAAGTGTTAGATAGCCCATTTATCGGGAATGGCTATATTTAATGATAAAGTTGCTACGGGAACGGGAGTTACACGGGTGAAAAAATAGAAGAAGATATATTTTTAAACTACAACAAGAGATCGAACTTCAGCCAGTAGCTGAAGTTTTGGTAAAATCTCTTTATATTTGTTGTTACATTACTTGTTAAGAATACACGAATACACATTACGATACATAAAACAAACTACTTCTAATATATAAAATCACACAAAACATGGATAAATACGTGCTCATACGTTCCTACACCTTTACAAAACAATATTATTTAACAAAAAAAAAAAAAAAACAACAAACCATAAATAAACATATTATTATGTATTTACCTCAACGCTGTCGTTAATCCCATGGGTTCAATGCTACATATCACACACTAAACACTGCTATAAACCTCAATATAATATCCATTATTATAACTAATTAATGATTACTGAAATTAAACGATAGCGCGTTGTGTTCGGACGCGCGATAACACCAGACTAAGTGCAGACGAATATTTTTGTGCGAGCCATGTTTGTTAGGTTATAGACTTCTCATAGCAAGTAGTTGAAATAAACGTTGGATTAATAAAAATGTGATTTGCCTTAAAAATTATGTGTAGAAATCGGGAAAGTTTAAAGACATAATTATTTTATAACTACTTACTGTGACAAGTCCTCCTGTAAATTAAGTTATGGAAATATTTATGTTTACAGCTACTATTCATTAATCATGGTCCGATATGCTTATGTTACACATTTATTTATAAAATAAAAGAAAACATATTTTTATTTACATAAACCGCTAATAGGCAAACAGTGAAAATAATAATTTAGTATTAACTTATCTATAAAGTAAATATATAATTTTATTAATTTGCAAATTAAGCAGGATTTTGAGTTATTCCCGCCGCCTACCGCCCTAGGCTCGGCTTCGGGGAGTGGGGCACATGGGCCCGCTCCCTTCGAGGCTAACCCATGAGGAGTAGGGATGCCTCTACACGCCAGGCGTCCCTATAATTGGGCAAAGAGATCCCGCGGTGCCATACTGGCCGCGGGTGCCGTCGGGGAGCCGGATTGCTTATGCGTACCCAGCCCCCGTCAACGGCAGCGGATCGAAGGAGTGTCCGGGTGGCTTTAGTGATGTAGGGTCGTCTCCTCGTGGTATGAGTTTAGCATACCACGCTATGGAGAGGGCGAGTCCCACATATTCCACCGCCAGCGCGCGGATACACTGAAGCGGCGGTGGGAAGCCGTAAATGCATTTCCGCCCGGAAAAAAAAAGGATTTTGAGTTATTATTATTAATTATATTTTAGTTTTAAGTAACTTTATTATTAGAATACATTGTGTCCAATAGTTGGTTCTATATAATAGATTAGGACAATTGTTATTATTTGGGCGGACCATGAGTGTATATAAAGGCAAATTCGGTGTGACATGGTATATTATATAGCTCCCATACCAATTTCGCCAGCCAATTTCTAATGAGATTAGCTAGCTAGAAAATGTCAAGGTACGTTTTTTGCCCGACCCAAGGATAGAACCCGGGACCACGCTAGTTACTGCGAACATATTACTGCTAGACGAACGACCAAATACACAAATATACCATAAATAAATGTGAAGAAAAACAGTACACTCATATACATAAATAACAATTTATTTCCCAAATACCAACACGAGGATTATATATATTTTATATTTAGATATATTAAAAATTAAAAAAGAGTTATTATAGTAAATGCGCCGGTAATCTAGGTAGATCTATCGATTCACAATTTAAATCGATAGACCTACCTAGATTACCGGCTCATTTACATACAATAATACGAATGCTGACCCTGCATTTCATATGTGTAATTATGACGACGGAAATTGCAAAACATAATCGACATTATATTGCTTAATGTTACTTAAAGAGTTTTAAGTATACATGTAGATGGATGGAGAGGGAGAGGAAGGCCAAAGAAAATATGGATGGATTGTGTGAAGAGTGATATGCAAGAAAAAAGGAGTTAGCGATAGTGTGACGGGTGACAGGACAGATTGGAACAAAAAAACGTGTTGCGCCTACCCCAAGTAATATGGGATAAGGGCAGGAAGAAGAAGAAGTTATTGCTAAATGGACGTTTGCTCGTAATGTGATTTTTTTAGGCAGACGTTTCCTTGTACTTACTTAATTACTTATATAATACCACGGACCAACCCGCCTAAGTTAAGCCATTGGTCCCGATTGTTATAACATTATCTATAATAATCGTATATCAAGGAACGGGCAGCAACGTTTCTGTGTGTGGTAAGACATAATACTGCGGTCACCAACCCGTCTGCCAAGCGTGGTAACTATGACAAAAACTCTCCCTGGAGAGGAGGCCCATGTTCAGCAGTGAATGTTATACGGGCTGATTTGACAACATATGATATTATCTACCGTTAAAGGAACATCATATGTATTTACGAAGCATGTTATTTATATATTGTAAAATTATCAATAAATTATCACGCCCCTTTTTTGTCCCCTGATCATTTATCATATGATTTGCACATCTAATACTAAGCAATGTTTAGAAGATTTGTCGTTCAATTTTTATCTGTTATATTCTATTATGAGCGGAGGTAACCCTCGTGTGTTCATTTGTTGCTTTTTCGGGAATCATTGAAAAGAAGAATCCTATTTTTGTTAAAGAGAGCTCACCATGAGACTGAGCTTAATAAATGTTTTTGTTACATATTACTGCCATATAATAAAATGTAACTTGGTTAACTGTAATCGCAATTCCTCGTAGGTAATTATTTAAGAACATCAATTAAGATTACTAATACTTACAATAACATCAATAATGGTTACAATAACAAAACATAGGACATTTTTATCAATTTTCAAATTAAAATGAATCCGAGATTAAATTTAATTTATGACAGTTGCCATAGACCTGTAATCTGCCAAAACATTTTGTATAATCTCTGATCATTTTAAAGTCAGGAATAAAAATGGGCCCTCAGTAACTTTTTTTATTATTTGACTGAATTAAATAAGTTACTTTATATTTGGGTATATTTATTAAAAGAAGACAAAAGTTATAAATATAGACATAGCATTAGTTCGTCTGCGTGGAATACGTGGAATACGCGTACCTTGATGATAGCCTTCCTCTTGACGATTTATTTTTATTGGACCAGTAATTTCTGAGATTAGCGCGTGCAAACAAAGAAACAATTTTATGATATTAGTACAGATTTTAATAACGTACTAAACCTACGTTGAGTTCTCACTTTTCTGTTTATTTAAAGATTTATTCTCTCAGAGAATTCTTAGACATTCAGTCAGTTCCATTTTAGTTTCCATTGAAATGCTTACAATAGATTTTTCTTGATAAAAGTATTTATGACTTTAATGGAGTTTTGTACTACTGTCGCTCTATTATACACATTTTCGGACTTCGGACCTACAAGTGTCCTCTCAAAGCATAGGTAACTTGGATTTTGATAATAATTAAGTTAATCGTGACTGTGTGGTATACGGTTCAGAATCCTTGCTAATATTATAAATGTGAAAGTAACTCTTTCTGTCTGTCTGTCTGTTACGCAATCATGCCTTAACTACTGAAGCGATTTAAATGAAATTTGGTACAGATATAGTCTAGAGCCTGAGAAAGGACAGAGGCTATATTTTATTATGAATTTCCCACAGGAACGGGAGTTACGCGGGTGAAACCGCGCGCGGGAAGCTAGTAATAAATAAAGGAAATAATGTTTATTGCAATACAAATTTAGAATCATTGCAATTTTACAAAACATGATAAGATATGAAGATTTATTTTTTATTTTTTTATTAAATATAGGCTTACGTTTGACCATAATCTCGCTTGATGGAAGGCGAAGATAAGGCCTAAGATGATACACGCGTGCCTAGAAAGTGTCTGTTCACTTTAGCTTAAAGATGTCCAGATTATAGCGATAAAAACTGACCCCGGCAGAGAATTCCACTCCTTAGCCGTCCGCATTATGAAAGAAGAAGCAAACCGCTTCGTGCGTATTGAAGGAATGTCTACAACATAAGGGTGAAACCGCTCGCCGCGCCTGGTCGTCCGCTGATGGAAGGGTGAAGGGGGTATCAGGTTATGTAGAACCTCCGCACACTCCCCGAAATGTAACCGATAAAAGATATTAGGTGGTATAGTAATATTATTAATTTACCACCTCATATGTTCATATCTTCTCCTGGGTATGTAAGAGCCAATGGATGGGCACCAGCATCTATTAATTCAAAGTTAGATATTGTTTTACGGCGATCACCTATCCAACTGCCAAGCATAGTGATAATAGCCCTTAACAACAACTATGACTTACGGAGTTCTGTTATGAGGAGACACATGTCCAATGTTCATGTCCCATAACCAAAGTTTTATTTCAGTATTAAAGTATGTTTACATGACAATAGATAAAGCAAAACTAGAATCCCGCATTTTTCACACTCTTCATCACCCTACCCTTATGTCAATTGATTTGTGGTCGAAGCCACACGTTATTCTCTTCCATTGTGACCTATCAGACGTCACACTATTAATTACAGGCCCCTCTTTCCCACTTGGCACACTGGGCAGGTGCCCCGCGATGGTATAGGGCTCCCTAGTCCCTACTCCAAACGATAACCGATAGCCACGCTAAGGACTAATCGTAGATGCTTAATGTGGATAACGTTATGTTATCTACTTATACTTAAATATTGTAAAGCAGTGCAGGATTAGCCATATAATAAGAGTAGAAAATACTACGGGCCCCGTGTCTAAATGGGGGCCCCCGAGATGACATGGGGGGCCCGGCACTCCAATAGTCATAGGGGGGCCATTATCCTAATGTGCCCAGGGCCTCTAATATGTGACAGACGGCTATGACCACTTACTCTTTTTTCCTTCATATCACATCCCACACATTCCATTCATCTTTTCTTTGGCCTCCCACTATCTCTCCATCCATCTATAAATCCCGCATTTTATATACAAAAGTTACAAAATTTCGCTTTGCTTAAACTCGCTGTTCCTCGGTCGTTACTAGTAGTTATGACTTGTTTTCATAGATAATTATGAACATGAACCTCGTTATGGGGTTTGCTGAGGGTTCGTGAGTCGTGTTTGTGTACAATTTATGTGTATTTATCCAGGTCAGGGGTCAGGCCACTGTTCCCCATTCCAAATCTACTTTGACATGAAGTTACAGTACGTGAATAAATGATTATATACTATGGTATAAGTAGGACTGTTGTACAAAAGCATGGCTATTATCTATTCAGAAGGTTATTGATAGTACTTATTTTGTAATTATTTTAATTTTATTGTTACTTATATTGTTTATACAACCTCCGTAGCGTAGCGGTATTTGGCTCGCATTGAATCTCGGAGGTCGTGGGTTCGATCTCCACGCCGGACCGGAATTGTGTGTGTTAAATCTAAGATTTCTTTCCGGGTCTGGTTGTTTGAGGAACTACCCTCCGTGCCCCAGAAAGCACGTTAAGCCGTTGGTCCTGATTGTTATAACATAATCTATAATAATCGTATATTAAGGAACGGGCAGCAGCGTTTCCTTGTGTGGTACAACATAATACTACCTCGGGAGGAGGCCCATGTTCAGCAGTGGCCGTTATACGGGCTGATGATAATGATGATATTGTTTATATTGCATGTCATAGGTATTTAAGAAATAATACTTATTGTAACATTAAAATTGGAAAACCATGTGAATTAATGATTTCTGATTATGAAATACAGTTTTTTGTAATGTGCGCTGTCAAATAATGCACTATAAACGTTTTTTTTTTTTTTGTGCTGTAGTTTGAGTAACATTGTTGCTATAATTTTTCACAGAAACCCAAATAAAGTTGAACTTTGTCATGACACAATTGGGAATTTTTGGTAACAAATAATAAAGTTTGTTATGATATCAAGCACCTAACGCTGCGATAGAATGACATAGGTGTCGACTGACAAGGTAAGGCATAGTTTTGGTACGCATGTGTGTGTAAGGTGTGTATGTACAATCCAAGGTAGAGTTTTACCGGCTTCAGTGTGTTACTCGCAGTGCTCCGTCTTTACTTTTTATTTAATCTAGTCATTACATAGTATAAAACAAAGTCGCTTCCTACTGTCTGTCTGTCCCTATGTATGCTTAGATCTTTAAAACAATGCAACGGAACAGAAATGTTAATATTTATAATACATTAGCCTTGCGCCCGTGCGGAGAGGTACCAAATTGTATTTTTTTTAACTTATTAATGGCGTAGCAGTATTAATCTCGCTTCGGATTCGGATTGGAGATCGTGGGTTCGATCCCCACGCCGGAAAGAAATCTATATGTAAAATCGAAGTTTTCTTTCCGGGTCCGGTTGGTTAAGGGACTACGCTCCTTGCTTCGCAAAGCACGTTAATCCGTTGGTCCTGACTGTCATCTATGACATGATACACACACTATTCATAATATGGGACACAAGAACTCTACTCTTCTGTTGTTCTTCGTAAAACTGACTTGCATTAGACAGAGATACTTAGGTACATTATTACCTAATCTAAAAAATATCTCACTACAACCCACAATAGCAAAGCAAATAAAATAATCTCCGTGAAAGTCATTAAGTACAGATATAATGATTTAAACGGATAATTATCAGTTTTCAATAACTTTTGTATGATATCATTTACTTGCGATATCATTTAATACAAAGACAACACATTATCGTTACGTAACTCTGCCATTTCTGAGTTCGGTCCCTCTGAACAATGAACATACACTTATCGATTCACCCGCCAAGTTCAACGTTATCATTTATTACCAGCTTTATGCTGTGACGAATGCAAAATCTAAACGAAACGCTATCTATTATTTATCTACCTATATTTATTTGCATACTGCGACGCCTCGCGGGGTAACTCGCAACTTTCCAATGCCCTCGAAGACCAGAAGTCCGAGAGACGCGCGAAACGTGTCAAAAAACAACTAAAAGTCATAATCCCTTAACTCCTCTGTCAGCGGCCACCCTGAGCCGAGATCCTGGTGTCACAGGGGTTTCCTACTGCTTGTTATATTAATCTTGCTACGTTAATCCAGCTTGTTAACACCAACAATAACAGCCCAATTTGTAGTTTTACCGTAAAAGAGTAACTAACATCCACCCATACAAACTTTGGAGTTAAAAAAAAAATATTTGTAGGATAACATAATATCTGTCACTCATTTAACCTATTACAAATGTACTGATCGGATTTGCTTAAAATTTTAAAATAAAAAAATCTGGTGCGACACTTGTTACTCTTTTTCTTTAAATTGTGCAGTTCTCTAAAATGGAAAGTTTGCAATTAATTTTAAGATCGCTGAGTCTTTTTATAATTATCTTTATAGGTTTGTTTCAAAGGTTTATTTATTTCATGAAGGCATATAATATGTAATAATACAGTAGGTATACAAACTATCATTTAATGCGTAATCTAGTGGTTACGTGTTGACTACCTAGATTTTAACGTGCCTCTAAACATGGAAACATATCGGGCCAAGCCCTGTCTGGCCACGCAAATCCTGGCTGTCTAGTTAATCAGTTGAATAACCTTCACAACACATCTCGTGTAAAATGGTGCTTATTTTATAAGTACAAAATTCATAACATCAAGGTTGGATTACAGTTAAGGGCTTAGTATTATGAAAGTACCTACTGTTTATTATATTCACTTTAAGCAAAACCATTTTTATAGAATTTAACATCTGAAAATACAGTTTACCAAGAGATATATAAACTTTCAAATGTTCCTTAGAATATAAACATTATCTGAACGAACAACAGTTGAAATAGTTCCCGAGCCAGCAACCAAATCTCATGACCAATTTTCTCCCGGCTGATACTGCAGGTTGCAGAAGCTTCCGAAGTGTAGTAAAAAAATATGTTTGGAAACTGAAAAAAAAACCAAACCTGTCACGTCGTTCCTGATATTTGCCCGTTAAAAAACAAACAAACAAACTCTACAGCTTTATATATTAAGTATAGATAGATAATAAGGTTACCTAATATTAACACCGCATGTATATGACCGATTATGACCTACGCGAGCCCCGTATTTACTCATACCGTGTTAAGATAGTTGGAATTTGTTTATAAACTGTTCAAAGAAGATTCGCTGGTAGTTCATGGTGGTAGACAATAAGCTGATATTATTATAATGACGATGCTATTGTATTAAATATATCAGCTCTTCACATCACCTGGAATGTATTACAATTTTTTTTTCTAAATATTATCTATTGTCTTGTTGTTGTATAAGCTCACTTGCTTCGCTCGCGTGCAACAACCCGCGCGACACCCATTACCGAAAGAACTTCATAATGAAATGAACCCTTTTTCAATAAATGGAATATTTAATATTGAAAGAATTTTTTAAATCGGACCAGTAGTTCCTGAGATAACTCTTCTGAAATAAACTCTTCAGCTTGATATATTACAGATAGGGTAAAAGCCGGATAGTTGCCTCAGACGGATACATGCCTCGGTTTCGAATACTCTATGTTATAAATGTTGGAGGTGTTAGAACTTGATAATGGTTGGAAGTGCAGAAGACCTTATTTTCATTAAAGCCATTAATGTAGGGGCACGCGTTTTGTCTGTGTGAGCAAATATCTTCTTCTACTAATACACACTTTTAAAAATCTTCATATTTTTAAAAATAATTGCAGCTTTAACCAATGTTTTGTTTCTTGGCATGCGTTAGAGTTTCAATTACACTATTTATTACGTTTTATTGTTGAATAGTTTCAAATTATTTTCCATATCAAAAAAAATAGTTGCCCTTTTTACTTTGGCGGATATCTGCCCATAGAGCCACTATAGGTTTTTGAACGAGTAATAAAGATAATTAAGAAAATAAAGAGATTTTTTTTTGTTTTAGCGTTTTTCTAACTTATAGTAACTATAACTTGTTTCATTGCAATTATTCTAGGTAAATTAAATGCCTCAGCCATCAGCTAAACGGAAGAAAGTTTAAACTTGCATTAGAACCACTAGATAAATAGCAAAATGGAATTAACGAAATATCTCCAATGTACGGAAAAGGAAAGACTGATAAATTGAAATTACTTGAAACTTATCTGAAAATAAATAAATAGAGAGGCCTCTATTCTTACACGAGGCGAGTATCCCCCTAAGAATTTTTAACGTTTGGCTACTATCCGCTATAGTAGGCAACTATCCCTTTTTTCAGAGGTCCAATAAAACATGAATTATTCGAAACGAATATTAATTATGTAAACAAAAATGGGCTATTATGAAAGATCAAAGACCTATGTTTCGATATACACCTCGAAATATTATTAATAAGTACTTTTTTTTAAATAAAACAGCTTTATTGAAAAGTTGGGCAACTATCCGGCTTTTACCCTATATATTAAAATAATTTAATTAAATATATTGAAGGAAAATAGTATTCAGTAATTGAACAAAATTATTTTGCACTTACCTAATGTGCTAAATAATTTAACATTAATTAGTACCTATCATAATAATAATAAAGTTAGTAACTATAGTCTGGAAATAAGGTTTGTATGTAGGTCAATGTAATATTAGTCACATACATTATATACAGGAAAGTTCGTTTCATTGTCGCTGATCCGAAGCTTGGGTATACCTAAATTTAAATTGATTTATAATGGTCTAATTATTCTGAAATAATATTTAGACCATTATAAATCAATTTAAATTTTTACATTTTTTTTTTATATTAGCTTGAATTTCAAGATTTCTATCCGGGTCTGGTTGGTTGAGGGTCTACCCTCCGTTGCCTCGGATAGAACGTTAAGCCTATAGTCCCGATTGTTATAACATCATCTATAATAATCGTATATCAAGGAACGGGCAGCAGCGTTTCCTTGTGTTGTTCAATATATTATTTCTGCAGTATCCAACCCGCCTGCCAAGCGTGATGACTATGGAAAATACTTTCCCCGGGAGAAGGTCCATGTTCAGCAGTGGACGTTATACGGGCTGATAATTAATTTAAATGCTTACAAAAATAATTTCATGACATAAACTTTATTAATACCTTAAAATTTATAAATATGAATATATTTCGTGCAAATAACGACAGATATTAATTAGACAAGCTTCCCTTGTGCGGTAAGTTACGCAGGTGAAACCGCGTAACTCCCGTTTACGTAGGAACTTTATAATTAAATATAACCTATAGCCTTCGTCAATAAATAGGCTATCTAACACTGAAAGATTTTTTTAAATCGGACTATTAGTTTCTGAGTTTAGCGCGTTCAAGGAAATAAACATACCATCAAACTCTGCAGCTTTATATTATTAGTATAGAATAAATAATGTTAGGGAACAATTCGTGCCGTCCGACTCACACTTGGCTGACTCTCATTCCACCTCCCACTCGATACTAACACAAAGCAAACAAACAGATTGCCCCTCATGGAGTTAACATATGCCTTATTGATTTTATTTACATAAAGCGAAGCCTTTGTGAGCCAAACCGTCATAATAGTGGACCTATCGATGATTTATTAATTAAAATTGGCGCAGTAGCTTTGGTTATTATTGATTGTAACTAAATTTAAACATATTGACATGTACAGTCCACTAAAGAGATAGGTTGACACCCTCCCGACCCTTAGTTTGCTAAGAACCTTCCGATGCCCTCGTAGACCCGAAGTCCGAGAGGCCCGCGAACTGTAAAGTAGAGCGACAGTTGCACAAAACTTCTCTAAAGAAACTAAAAGCCATAATCCCTCAATCTCCCCGTCAGCGACCGCCCTGAGCTGAGGTCCAAGTCCTACAGGGGACGCCCTCTTGCGCAGGTTGCTTAGTTTGTAGTGTTTAAACCATTTATCTAGGCTGGAGCTCTGCTCGCCTTTATGCCCGGTGAAGTAGCAAAAGCTTACTGGCTAAATACATAAGTCCGTCCGAAAAAAAAAAAAGTTAGTTATACACATTGTGAAATGCATTTCATTTGATACTAGCTTAGGATAAGTCCGTCTGGAAAAACCCTACCTAAAATCTTATTTACGAGTTATCCCAGAAATTACTTGACCGATTTGAAAAATTATTTCTGTTTTGGATAGCGCATTTATGGATGAAAGCTATAGGTTATATTTTATTATAAAGTTCACACAGGAACGGGAGATACGCGGATGTAACCGAGCGCGATAAACTAGTACATATAAAACTATCCTAACCTATCTTTCGAATTAATATGATGTTCCCGTGAGTAATATTCATAGATTTGCGACTGAAAATAGTGGCACAATGGTTAAGGTGTTATCCTTTGCCGAAAACTGCATGAACTTAACAATAGACCGCTCTATCCGACCCACCGGCGAAGAATACGACATCTGAGTACGTACTTCTGATACCCATAGTTCTAGATCCGATTTATTAAAGGGACATACTATTAATAGTTATCCTGAATCTGAGTGTACTTTGTGTTCGTGAATTGTATTTTTGTAAAGACCTAAAGCAGTGTTTCAATCTGTGGGTCGCGAGCCACACTCGGGAGGTCGCCAGCAAAATGCTTTGTCAACTTATATCCAGTACGTCACAAATCTCTGGCATCTTATTAAAAAAAAAACATTAACGTTGTCTCTTAAATTATTTATTTAACTATCTATGGTCGAAGGGGTTGTATGGTCTTAAAAACTGAAAATAAATAAAATACATTAGATGCTAGGCTGTGTTGCCGATAACACTGTTTGCTCGCTTAATTTACCATAATTAAGCAAGAGACGAATGATTAAAACAAAAAATCACGATGATACCTATTAAAATAAGGTATAAGGAACATAGACATTACCTACATAGAGGGAAAACCACAAATATATCTGTTGAAAAGTATATAATGTGTTACCTAGCGAGTTACACACCACAGACGTAAATTCCGATCTAT
Organism: Nycteola revayana; assembly: GCA_947037095.2. NCBI lineage: Eukaryota > Metazoa > Arthropoda > Insecta > Lepidoptera > Nolidae > Nycteola > Nycteola revayana. The sequence goes on along the minus strand of OX344851.2, from coordinate 15,485,399 downwards.
AAAAGGTTCATATCACGTGAGGAAATATTTATTATATCATTTTATTAATTAAAATTTTAAAGCAAAGCTAATTTTTTTATGTGAAGGACAATTTCACAATAACAAGTCAATTTATGAACTAATTGGTATCGAATCCATACACGTTTTTATTTATTTTTTCGGATCGACATACGTAGGTAGCCACGAGGCTTTCGCGGTCGCTGGCGATGAGATTGAGGGATTATGACTTTTAGTATTTTAGGGGAGTTTTGTGCAACTGTCGCTCTACTTTACAGTTCGCGGGCCTCTCGGACTTCGGGTCTACGAGGGCATCGAACTGTTGAAGTGAAGAAGAACAAATCTACTAACAATGTTTTGTGCATAAATATTTAGATCTTCAACGGATGGTTCTTTGCAAACTAAGGGTCGAGAGGACGAAGGGGGAGGATCCATACACTAGTTAAGAGACAACTAAGAGATAAAATGATAATGAAGTGTTGTTATCAAAACTTATTTTGATCTATATCCATTTATTTATTTGATTTTGATGTTATTTATAACCAAGTTTATTTATCAATTGCTACTTAAAAATATAAATAGCATTGTAATTAAGGTTGCATATTATATTCAACATAGTTCAAACTGTAGGTAATTGTCACTTAATATTGTTTTGAGAAAATAAATACATATTGAATAATTGACATTATTATAATTTTTTTATGATTAAGTGATCCTGCAATGGATTTACGAATTTAATATAACATCTTTTAAAAGTGAAACGAGAAAATGCATAAAAAACTAACTTCCGCACGCGTATTTTCCCGCGTAATTCCCGTTGCTTTATTGCCTATTTCAATAAATAGGCTTTCTATCACTGAAAGATGTTTATAAATCGGACCAGTAGTTCCTGAGATTAGCGCGTTCAAGCAAACAAACAAACTTATCAGCTTGTATATTAGTATAGATGACTCGTATATATATTAATTTACTTTAGAAGGCTGTGCAGATATCAACATAATATTGCAGTTAACACACACAAAGTCACGGTGCGCTAGACTGCAGCTGTAACCCTATATAACAATAACTAGACACCATAACAGTCACACCTAACACCATAAACCAGCCCACCATCAATTATTACAACAACGATGTTCCATATATTTACTTACCACCATCTCCATTCTCGCCAGTGGCGCCCCCCGGCGTCACTTACATCACTTCACTATCACTTCGTCACTTGGTCTGTTAACTTGTTATCAATATAATATAATTGTTAGTAAATACTAGGGCGGGCGGCGCGCGCGGGGCGGCGCGACGAATGACGCAGGTCAACGTACGGGATGTTGGCGCAGGTTGCCATGGCGACGGGCGGGCGGTACAAAGACTAAGAAGCAAAGGGGATCTAGAATTGTGGTTACAATCATTTGTTAATATGCTATATATTAACATGGTACCTACATGTAAATAAAGGTGAAGTATCTGCTTGTGATGTACAAATAACAGGTTTTTACTAAATGCATATGAAGGCATACATGGTTCTAACAAAAACCATGTAAGATATAATAAATGCTATATTTTGTCTTTTGTTTGTTTCTTGTTCCGTACCCGAAGGTTAAAAATGTGACCAGGCTGTATATCAAGAACCGCGATAGTTAGACAATTGAAATTTGCACAATAATATTTGATGCAAATAAAATATTTAAGGGGGGTTCCCATACAACAAACGTGTTTTTTTTTACCTATTTTGCTCGATATCAATAGCGATAACAAGTAGGCACCTTGTTTATCTTGGCAATGGTACGCAACCCTCCGCGGCCTCATTCTGAGACAATACTCTCAATTTCGACCATCTTTGAGATGATAGTCAGCAGCGAGAGGTAGTTCCCCACCATCCACAACACCGCGCCGGACACGAATATAATCATCATCAGCCCGTAAAACGTTCCCTGTTGAACATGGGCCTCCACCCGGGGAGAGTATTTGCCATAGTCACCACGCTTGGCAGGCGGGTTGGTAACCGCAGTATTATTTTGTACCACGCAAGGAAACGTTGCTGCCCTTTCCTTGATATACAATTATTTTTATAGATGATGTTATAACAATCGGGACCAACGGCTTAACGTACTTTCAACCAACCAGACCCGGAAAGAAATCTTAGAATTTTACAAAAATATTTCCTGTACGGCACCGTGGGGTTCGAACCCACGAACTCGAGATTTAAAGCGAGCTAAATATCGCTATGCTACGGATATTTTTTTCATCATAATATTTTACTCGCACCTCTGTCTGTCTTGAAGCGTTAGGCAAAATACTTGAAATATCGAATAAAACGCCGTCCAACTTTACTCTGTGTCGTCTATGCAACATAGACTGCACTCGGTCAAGGCTGCTCGTCTGGGGCGCTCACCTGCTTATCTTTTGTTGCTACCCACACTTACGACTTTACAACATTACCTACGATAGTTTACTTGTTTTAGAAATAGTGCTAAACTTATTGTAACATCAAACATATAAAAAAATGGATTCCTCTAAGTTTCTTGCCCGTTCTTCTCAGAGTTGCAACGTCAAGAAGTCACGAAGGAATTATGTAACGACATGACTAGGTTATCGATAAAAGTGTCTTCAGTACTGTAGAGTTGTTGTCACGCATTTCCTATGTTAATGTTACAGTATTAATGATGTTTTTTTTTCGGACAGACATAATAATATGTTAGCCACGCGGTTTTTGCTACTTCACCGGGCATAAAGGCAAGCAGAGCTCCAACCTAGATAAATGGTTTAAACACTACAAACTAAGCAACCTGCATAAGAGAGCGTCCCCTGCGGGACTTGGACCTCGGCTCAGGGCTGTCGCTAGCGGGGAGATTGAGAGATTATGGCTTTTAGTTTCTTTAGGGGAGTTTTGTGCAACTGTCGCTCTCCTTTACAGTTCGCGAGCCTCTCGGACTTCGGGTCTACGAGGGTATCGGAAGGTGTATTAATGATGATTAATACCTACATTCACCTAATAAATTTATATAATTATAATATTATATAAAATATTTTTTGCATGCATAGTGACCCTGAGTAGCGAAAATATTTTATCAATAATAATTAACGTGATTAGAGCCTAGAGCACGCGCCAGAAAGATCCTTATTCAATTTTTTTTTTGTGTATTCTCTGTGTGAACAAATATAGGTAGGTATATGCTTGGCTTGACTTTTTAGAAATATGTATTTGCTTAAATTGCTGCACAGGTGGCTAGTGGTAGGTGGTAACTGTAGCTACTTTTGATTTGTGTTTTGGTTGCCATTCCCTCCTAAATCAAGTAATAGTGTGTGCCAAGGTGATGCTCGGAAAATATATGCCATACCTATAACAAGAGATAGTGTCACGCATACTGATTACATTATGTGAAGAATTTTCAGCGAAATAATACATTTTAATTTATACAAACAAAAACGTTTCTTTTGAATAAAGTTGCCCTCCAATAAGTATTATTCTGGTCACATCTCTCTATGAATATGAGGGGGGAGGCTCACCTCACGCTTTAATTATAAATGTTCATGTTAGTGTGTAATTAGTAATAAAAAATATTATAAAATATTATTTTATAAGTATTTCACTAATGTGGAAACTACAATTAAAACTATCTACAATTAAATTAATCAAATATTTTAGTTGAATAGGATTTTACAAATATCCTGGATTTAAGCAAAGTGAAAGATAAGATGGTATTAATTATTAAATATTCATCTTGATATATTATGATTGCACTGAAATTGGTCACGCTGATTAATTATTGTGCATGTTATCATGACTTTGGAGAAATCAAAATATACGCTGACGACTTCGCGGCAGAGTGCTAGTCTATAAGAATATTATAAAGAAGAAAGATTTTTTATTTTTGTGTGTATGTACCTATGTTTGTAATGAATAAACTCAAAAACTACTGTGCCGATTTCAAATTCAAATTATTTCGGAAAGCTACATTCACCCTGAGTTCCCACGGGAGCGGGAGTTACGCGGGTGAAACCGCGCGCGGGAAGCTAGTTTCTAATATGAGTTTAGCTGAAAACCTTCCACAAAACTTAACTAGTCGTATTTTGTATTCGACTTTATTAAATATTGCTTATTCTGTAATTTTCTTGTTTGAAACCTTAAACGACATCTAGTAGCTTTGCGTGACATTACTTAACTATAAACGTTGGTAAAAAGTTTTGGGTAACAAATTATAGATGGCGCTTAACAGTAGTTTCATATAGCGGCAACATAAGGAACCACTTTGATATGCCAAACACTAATAGTTTCATAAAAAAATCACTAGGTGTCACTAAGAGTGACTTAATAAAAAATAAGCGGTAGCGGAACGTACTTTTAACTGAAATATGAAACATTTTTATAAAAGAAAAGCGTTAAACTTTGCTTTATTTAGAATGAAACCATTGGTGAAAAAAAATATCTTACATTGCCAAAGGTGCCGATCCGAGGTACGAAAACAAATAAATAAAAATACGAAGTGTTTGTTTGTAATGGAACAATAACAAGTTTTTACTGAGTGCATATGAATGCATGTTATTTTTTATATATTATCAATTACTAGTAGTTTTGCAGTTTACTAGTACCTATTCTTGTTTACCCCTCGTGCTAAGCCAAAATGCTTTGTGTTACAAGTGGGTCCACGTCGGTAGTGCGATGGGTGGGGATCGAGCCGGCGGCGGCGCCCACAAGATCACAAGTCAGTCGCCCCTAGCCATTGGGCTTCTACTCATAACAAAAACACAATTAAAATATATTTGACGGTGTCTGTCTGTTAGTCTCTTTGTACCAGCTAATCTCAGTAACGGGAGGACCGACTTATACACTGGCAGATAGCTAATCTTATACCGTTTAACATACATAGTCAAAATTTCTATTTTGTCTGTTGAAATGCCCGTTTTTGGCCTACCTAGTAAATAATAAAGTACTTTCCTACATAAGCAGATATATAATAGGTATCTAGAGCATACTTTTATGTGAAATATGTTAATGTTTCCTAATTATAAGTTATGAATATATTTCTCTAATGCTCTAAGAAGATAAACATAAGAAAAATACCTATTCAGACTCCCATATACGGAACAACTATCGATAAAGGACATAACTACTTTCAGAAATTGTCATACCGTAAGTAATGGTCGTCAAAACAAAGATGATGAGAAGGCTAATACTTTTATCTATACTAATATTATAAAAAGTAAAGATTTATATGTAAGTAAGTTTGTAACGAATTGGCTCAAAAAGTACAGGACCGATTTTAACAATTCTTTCACCATTTGAATGCCGAATTATCACCGTTTAACACAGGCTATATTTAATTATGAAGTTCCCACGGGATAGGGAGTTACGCGGGTGAAACCGCGCGCGGGAAGCTTGTCTCCTATAAATGCCATAGTATCTTTAGTTCATGAAAGTTTCCATCGTTGATGCTTCAAACTAATCGTTGATTTGACTGTAATTACCGCAACGACAAAATAAAGGGATCAATGGAAATTAGGTAACATGAATCAATTTCGAAAATTTCATTTACATCGTAAATTTATCCCCGAACTGTAATTGTGTTACTTAAATATACTGGGGTTCCATTAAATTATAACTTTGTGAGTGACGAGTGACGCTTGACGAAGGCCAAACGACAAAATAAGAGCGAAAAGTAATTAAGAACGGAAATAAATTTCAAATTGCTACCTATTAGGTGTCAATTATAATGGTGATAACCAATGGAAGTAGGATATTGTGAATGGTAACCGACTAATAAACCATTGATAATATTGACAAAATTTTGTGTGGAACATTTTAACTTGACTAAACTGAATTGTTTGAAATTGTATTTAGTTTTAACCGAAAGTCATTTGAATGAGTGAATTTAGGTAATCGAATTATATCTAAGTGTCATAATCAGCCCGTATAACTTCCACTGACAATCGTTCGCCTTCCTCGAAAGTAGTTTTACCTGAAAGAGACTAGATACCGCCGTCATACTTGACAAATGCGGCAAAAATAAAATTAAAATTGGCGTAGTAACCGGAATCCGAACGATCGAATCAACCAACATTTTTTTTAAATAGAATTGGTTAAGCACGTGACATATGTGAAGTGCCGTACATTAGCGTTAGCGATTTTAATGGCCTTTTGTCTACGCTCTCAGACCCAGACACACGACGTAGGTATTTTGTTATTCCAAACTTGACATTGATCTTCTTTTAATCTGCCCGACTGCCTCTATCATTGATGGAGCATATCTGGGGAATGCCGCCTCTACACGGTCGGTAGCTCCACACAATGGCTAATAGGGCCATAACTGCGGCTGGCGAATATTCAGAGACCCATTGTTTCCTGCAGTGAGTCACTCAGTTATGTAATGTGATTGGTTTTGTTTGGATGTCGAACGATTTTTGTCTGTGGTCAGGTTTTTTGTATCAATAATTTCAATAAGGCCCACAGTTCTGTCTGCGAAACTATGAATATTGATTGATTTGATGTTTTTAATTATGCCCTTAGCCTATAAAGGGATGTCGAACAGAGCACTGCAGCCGGTTTTCTTGTGTATTAGTATGGATACAATTGTTGCAATGATTGCTAACAGAACCTCAATGTAATAAAAATAACTTGTCTTTGAGCTTTGATTTGTACACCCTTTCATGACATGATTCGGAATTTTTGTATTAACAATTATAGAACTTCGTTACGACATCCTCCGTAGCGTAGCGGTATTTGGTTCGCTTTAAATCTCGGAGGTCGTGGGTTCGATTCCCACGCCGGACAAAAAATCTTTGTGTAAACTCTAAGATTTCTTTCCGGGTCTGGTTGGTTGAGGGACTACCCTCCGTGCCTCGGAAAGCACGATAAGCCGTTGGTCACCATTGTTATAACATCATATATAACAGTCGTATACCAGGGGCAGCAGCGTTTCCTTGTATGTTACAACATAATACTGCGGTCACCAACCCCCCTGCCAAGCGTGGTGACTATGGCAAAATCCCTTCTTCGGGAGGAGGCCCATGTTCAGTGGACATTGTACGGGCTGATGATGATGATAATGATGTTACGACATCAAATACCTGACGTTGCGACAGATCGACTGATAAGGTAAGGCATACTTGCGTATGTACACACGGAGGCAGACTTTTACCGGCGTCAGTGCGTTCCTCGCTGCGCTCCATCTTTATTTAATACTAGCTTCCCGCGCGCGATTCCACCCGCGTAACTCCCGTTCCCGTGGGAACTTCATAATTAAATATAGCCTATATTAATCAGTGATTATGTAGCATTCAAATGGAGAAAATTTTTTTTAAATCGGTCCTTTACTTTTTGAGCCTACTCGTTACAAACATACATACAAATCTTTCCTTTTTATAATATTAGTATAGATTTGGTATGAGACGTAGCCTTACAGTAAGTATTTATAATTAACTATCAACTATTACATTAACTAAAATGTATTCAACTCAATTGATATTATCACGATTAAAACAAGGTTTATAATAAAGTAAAAAACCAATTGCTTGAACACCAACTTACTGTAAATGATTTATTCAAAATTAATTTAAGTAAAGTTCTTCAAGTAATTTATATTTTATTGTTCTTTAAATATTATAGGAAAGTAGAGCTAGAATTAGCTTCGATTAAAATTCTGAAGCCTCTTCTAACAGATCATTAATTAAAACCAGTTTTTATATTAATTACAAGAACAATCTACAAGGGGAAATCAATAAAGTACTAAAGAGTTTAATGTAACAGTGTGCATTGTTCTGTAATCCATCAGCTGTTCTCAATTACATGTTACAAATTGATCGGAATTCAATTGTGTTCATTCTGGCTCCGACAATTACCCGGAGTCAAGGCCGGGAGAACGGTCACGTGACTTACGTGGGAAACCACCTTTGATGGTATCACTATAAATTATGTATATTTACTGTTTTGTTCTGGTTACTACCTGGTACTGGTTGACAACCTCCGTAGCGTAGCGGTATTTGGCTCGCTTTAAGTCTCGGAGGTCGTGGGTTCGATCCCCACACCGGACAAGAAATCTTTGTGTAAATTCTAAGATTTCTTTCCTTGTCTGGTTGGTTGAGGGACTACCCTCCGTGCCTCGGAAAGCACGTTAAGCCGTTGGTCCCGATTGTTATAACATCATCTATAATATCTAGGCCCATGTTCAGCAGTGGACGTTATACGTGCTGATGATGATGATGATGATGACTGTTTTGTTACTGAAACAAAAGTCGTATACTAATAATATAAAGCTGAAAAGTTTGTTTGCTTGATCGCGGAAATCACAGAAACTACAGGTCCGATTTGAAAAATTATTTCAGTGTTAGATAGCCAGATAGATTTGTGGTAGAAACTACCGATCGTCGACTAAACTATACTACCACTGATCAATAAATTATATCATATCGACGGATCGACTAGTCGACATCGGTTGAATATAGGTAGCATAACGATATGGTTAATCGATGGGTGCTGCCGATCCATTTATTAGTCGACGTTTTTTGGAGCGGTATCCGTCGATTAATTCGTTTACCTAATCGTTTACATCTATGTCTACTCATCATCGATCTATCGATTGGTGTGGTAATACCCTAGCATCGTGTTGGTTTGTGATGACTGTCTAGGAGAATATTACGTTTGTATACGAAGCACTGGCAGAGCTTTCATATGACTTTGTCATTTGTGTCAAATAATTTAAAAGAAACAAATCACTACAGGAAACTGTACTTGTACCTATCCATTCTAAAGTTATTGTATTTCTCGGTTGTAAAATACTCATTTTATTTATCCTGAAGACACGCTAATCTATTTTTGATACACGAGGATACCCTGTCATTCACAAATCTCTCAGGAACACAATCGTTGTAAATCTCAGTTGTCGTGAACATATATTTACTTAACGAAATCATTAATTTTAATGCAAGCACATTAATATTTCTGTCTACAAACACATTGACTCCCGAGAGGTTGGGTTCTATGTTATTTTCGACGTGATCTGTAAAACAAAATTTTATGATCGCAGTTTTATTCTCCGGGGGTTATATATTTTGTTACAAGAATATATAAGGTGCTTCATAGATATGCCATCTTCTTAACCGGAGAAAATGTCACCAAAATAGAGGTAGTGATTATATTAGTAAAGAAATTTCTAAAAATAATTTATCTTATTTTTCCATACAATAAATTAAATTATTTTAAAATATGTTTTAAATAAGTCGCCCCCCAATACTAGCTGTGCTGGTGGAAGCGTATGATGTCACAGGGTGAGGGTGGCATCATCTCACATTTGTATTATGTGTCTAAATGTATTTTGTTTAAGTGAAAAAATATAATAGTAATTTTTGTATTACACACAATTTTCTTCACTAACATAACCTTCAATTATATAGTAGGTATCTCTGTTAAACGGAAGGCATATATTTTCAAAAATCCTTATATATTTCCGACGTAAGTAGATAAAATAACTTCTTACATTAACATCAAAAAGACACATAAATAACTCTCTTGCAGGTCTTTTGCGAGATTTCATCTACTGAAAAACTTTATACGAAACTTTTAGACGCACATATTAAGTTAGTCGAGGCTTTTGATGCTGCACCGAACAAAACGAAATAATGAATGAATTTATTCAGCACTTAGGTATTTACATACACTTGTACTTGTCAGAATGTTACACTATTATTTTTATTCTATGACTTGTAAATTGTAGGATATTACAGACAAAGTAGTCCGTCCATCAGCTTGTCATTAATTCCTCTACTCATAATAAGTTTTTATTCTCATTAATTATTAAAGGTTTTAGTTGATCAATATTGAAAAAAATGGTAAAAACATATAATTAAGTGACACACACCTGGGGGCACCCTTAAGGGTTTAGGACAACGACCCAGTGGTACCATTGATATTAAAGTCAGATTTCTCAACATAAGAGGAAGTGGTCGCTGGTATGACCTACAGGCGCTGGATCACAGAGCAGGGATAGGGGTGCAACGCGGTGCAACCTTTCACTTAATACCTAGATGGACGACTCGGAGAAGTAAGGAAGAAAGAAACTCCAAGCTTTTTCTTTTCCGTCATCTTTTGTGTCACAGTTTATGTATAGCTTTTTTTTAAACATAGCAAGCGTTATTAATAGGTTTAAAACTACAAACTGAATAAGCTGCGCTAGAGGGCTTTCCCTGTCTCTGTCTTGGTTCATAGCGTTTTATTTTATTTTTAGGGGAGTATTGTGCAACTGTTTCTTTTATGTAACCTTAATAAAATGTTGCCAACATCACTCAAAATATAATTGATAAACGACTATCACATTCTTCGATAAATTCAATTAGATTGATTGGCCTATTGAAAACGTTGCATAAGCAATTTAAAATACAACTTTCTCTTGTAATCTGTTCTCAATGCGAGCGATACACAATACATATTGTATACCGGCTCATTACTCATGTAATGAATTAGAAAATTGATTTAAATGACGAGACATAATTGACGAAGTGAAAGGAACCAGACTGTCTCAGTCAATGTTCTCTTGTTACACTTATTAATTCAATACTTGCGAGTAAAGCTTTACATATAGTTACCTAGATATGTTTATACTATGACAGTTTCCGAGTAGATCCCTGAGTTTAAACTAACAGGCTATTAACTTTTGCGACTTGTTCATTGTGTTTCTTGAAAGTAGTTTCAATGCCTCTTACGGCCAAACTTCATAGATATTTTGCTAACGTAAATATAATGTGTCTAATGCATTGAAAATAAAGCTCAAGTGGCTACCTATTCACTTTCGCCGGTACAACAAAGATATATTGAAAACATATGTACCTATTTCCACAATATTTTTATCTTTAGCCGATTATAAAACAAACAAAAAAATATTAATAATAATATACACACATACACAACTAAAATATTTAGTTTAAATTAAAACCAACTTATAGAATATTCAGCTATTCTGTGTCCAGCGCAGTCTGGGAAATTTTCTTTCCCATTTTATGCTGGATATAAAATATTATATCTTATTTTCGGACATTTGTTCTAGGTTCTTCGCCGGGCGATCAGAGCTCCAGTATTAATGAATGGTTTTAAAACTTGGTACTAACTAAGTAACCTGCGCAAGAGGTTGTCCCACGTGGATCTTGGACCTCGGTTTAGTACGGTGGCAACATTTTGAAAAAAAGCGCAACATTTGAACTCAAGATCTTGCAGTCCTATAAAATTCTACTAGAGTACTTATTTAAGTTTTCATTTGCAACAGTAGTTGTAGTTGATGGTCAAGTCAATATGATAGTCATTTATAGATACAATCTATATTCGCGTGTGATTTTAAATTACAACGTACAGCAGTCGATCTTAATTGCGTTTCTCAGTAACATATTCTGTATAATATACTCGCCGGTAGCTACGAAGCACATTATATCACCCTTTTATGGGGAAACAGATAAAATATCTGGTATTAATTTGTATGGACGTTGGTTTAAACTGCCGTCCATTTATGGGGTTTTAATTAATAACACCTTCGTCATAAAATGTGGAAAGGGTTGGATATCCGTTGTATATATAATGAAACATTATGCTTTTTCTTGCTGTAGCGTATTGATTAGTGTAGCTTGAATTTTAAACTATTGTGATTATAATACGATCGGTAGAAGGTTGGTAAAGGAAACAAAATAAAAATATGTGTAATTATGACAATTAAAAATGATGTTCAACTGACTACCGGAGTTGGAGAGGCGCACTATCATCATACATAACAGGAATTCTTAAAAAAAAATAATTAATATACAGTACGTTACACGTAATCATCAGAACTCACCAACGAACCCCACCCTGAGTCATCTTCATCCAGTTCTACCAGTATTATATTATGTATGCTGCAAATAAATTTTGTTCCTATAAAATTTTCATATCTCCGTAAAATTTTTTTCTGGAACGATTAAAATTTTGTTAATAAAGTATGTAAAGGTATTAAAAAGGTACTATATATTTACAAAGAAATTATTAAGTTATACTGTATCTAACTATTAAAAAAATGTGGTCCAGGCAACCTGACGTCAGAATGTCTGGCCACTTTCTTTTCATGTTTTTTCCCTATTCATAGAGGTACTAGATAATTTAATTAAGGTATCAAATAGTATCAAAATTGGGTTTAGATAGTTTCCAAACATAAAATATCACACTTGGTCCAGGGGTTCTGACGATTACCATTATACATCTCTGATGTAATGCATTGACATGGGCACTGTCATGTGTTTTAGTTTTTTTTGAGAAATACTTCAATACAGTCTACAAATATCACACTTAGATGCACTGACACCATGTCTTATAAGTACAAGTATTCCTCACTTTCCTTACCGTGGTATTTGTCAAATAAATCGGTCAAAGCCGTGAGCATCTACAACAGTGAAAAATAATAAACTATAGCTCTTAAGATATCAACAGGACAACCCAACACGCTGTTATCTTATCTATAGTTACTGATATATGCTGAAGAGTTTGTTTGTAGAACTTGAACTACAGGGCCCCGAGTCTACTATCGTAATGGCTTGTCCATGAACTGTCAATGACAGTTCTATGGTCGGTTTTTTTCCCATTTGGTAATCTACTAATCCAAATGACGCCATAATGGTGTCACTATGACGATGGCATTAGCGTAGCGTATAACAAATGATACATTTATAAGTTTTGAAAACGCCAAAATAAACATTACAATCTCCCTATCCATCTCCCCTGCTACTTCTTTTGACGGCCTTTTTCTGCGGTAGCAACACCGACTGCCATTCCAACGCCGACGCCATAGTGAGATTAGTAGATTACCGTTTTTGGCATAATGATATCATGATGGCACTACGGTGGCACAATACTTAAAAAAATAGCAGACTCGGCCCCCAGGTCTAAATTAAAAAATCCCATTAGATAGCCCATTTATCGGGGAAGGCTATATTTTATTATAAAGTTCCCACGACAACGGGTGACACTGCGAGGGGGTACTGCGGGTATAATCAATGGTACTCGACTTCGTTGCACTGGAGAGGGTGTTTAACCTAGTTTATTCCCCACTATCCCTACTTCCTTACTAATATTATAAATGCGAAAGTAACTCTGTCTTTCATTCGGCCTTTCACACCGAAACTACTGAACCGATTTTAATGAAATTTGGTACACAAACAGTGTAGAACTTAAGAAAGGACGTAAGCTTTTTTTTATAGCGAAAAAGGTTGAAGGGGGTTGAAAGGGAGGGATGAAAATTGTGTGGAAGTATCGTCATTATTGAAGTTAGAAAATTGAAACAATTTAAACTCTGCTACTTAAAGTCACTATACCATCCGGACGACGACGCCGCGACGCTACGTTGCGGTCACAGCGAGTATTTATATACCTACACGTGTAGGCAGATTTTAACAAGCTTAGTTAGCTTCGGTCATAGCTAACTGCGTTAATAAATATTGGAAGGCAGTTAAGGTTTTTTTTATTAAAACCGGATCAGGCGGTTGCCTGGAATTTAAAATTCAACTGAAATACCGACAAAAAATATACTGTCAGCAATTTTATCGATAAAACTGAAACCCAGCAGTTGATTGGTTTTAAAATAGAAGTTAGCACATAGATAAAAAATCTTTTAAAGTCTAACTTTTTTACATTGCATCATCAAAATCAGTATATAACGTTCACGGCTGAACATGGGGCTGTTCCCGAGGGAAGTTTTAGCATAGTCACTAAGCTTAGTCGGCAAGTTGGTGATCGTAGTATTATGTCGTAACACTACCACTGCTGCTCGTTCCTTGGTATAGGCACGGAAGGTTGTTCCTCGACCAATTAGAACCGCAATAAATATTTTAATAATAATTTTACGTTTTACACAAAGATTTTTTTCATTAACCCTCCACCTCCGAGACTTAGACTGCTAAGCCATGGAGGTTGTTAGATGGAAATAAAATCTTATACTAATATATAAAGCTGTAGAGTTTGTTTGTAAGCCTGAACGCGCTAATCTCAGAAACTACTGGACCGATTTGAAAATTTATTTCAGTGTAAGATAGCCCATTTTTCGAGAAATGGTATATAATTATGAAGTTCCCACGGGAACGGGAGTTACGCGGGAAATATTATGTATATTTTGTTTCTGTAGCTCAGCTTATTTTGCTATGGCTCTGTGATGTATGACGACAAGTATATTGAACACCACATGACTTGGTTTCCACTTGCAACCTAACTATTATCACTTAGCTTATAACGTAGATATAATAATTAATAATACATTTTTTTAAGTTACAATCTGTCTTTTATTTTATTCCACTCTTAAAATACTGGAAACAACCTATCTTTTACCGATGGAGCTCATCTAACTTCGTAGCTGTTAAATTAAGTTCTTGTATGAACTTTTAAATTAAGCATTCTTCAATAATTCTTCTTTATATGAACGATTTCGACACTTACACTTCTTCATATGATAAGTATATTATACCAATCATCTGTATGAACTATCATAATACCTACATAAATAAATAATGAACATAATCAATGAACATGGGCTTCGTTCCGTCACCGATTGGTTAACGCAGTATTATGTTGTAATACACAGGGAAACGCTGTTGCCCGTTCCCAGTTATACCTACGCTTGTTATAGATAATGTTATACTAATCGGGACCAACAGCTTAACGTGCTTTCCGAGGCACGGAGTGCAGTCCCTCAACCAATCAGAAACGGAAAGAAATCTTAAAATTTACACAAAGGTTTCTTGTCCGGTATAGGGTGTGAACCTACGACCTCCGAGACTCGAAGCGAGAATTATATCGCTTCGCCACGATGGTTGTCACTTATTACCATAAAATTCCTTAAATCAACATCATCACTATCCAGTATACGTATATTACACTTTTAAATAACATTTAGACGGAATGGCTTCTACAAATAATAATACAGAATTAAGGCTAAACCCAGTAAGCTGCTCGTTGGATGTTGGAGCCCACACACAATTAACTATTTATTGGCCGTATCCGAGAGTGAAGGTAATTAGTAAGTAACCAGATTACTACATCCTCGTCGTCTAATTGGTAGGATGTGGTAGTTAGCCGGCGTGGGAGCGGATAACTAACACACTAGACTAAATAATGCCGCGTCCGACCTCATGTAGTTCGGACTTATTATCACTTTATTTACGTAGACTGGTTACATTGTAAACTCTGCTAAAGCTTAGTCTATGGATGTTTGTGCCGCCGTCTGTGGTGTGAAGGCAAAGAACATGCTATACGTCTATTATATAAGGCAGATTGTATTTATATTATAATATATATTATCTTGTGACTGTAAGTACTGGTACTACATATAAAATAAATACATCAAATAATAAGTTTGGTGTGAATAAGGGAAATAACTACAAGCTGTTTTACGGCAGACATTATCATTATTCTGCTATTTGTGTTGACGGATTTTGGTCTGTCTAAACATAAATATTCGATTTATGTTCAGGCTGACCGAGGAGCAGTAGATAGTTTGTCAGACAGACGCTTACAGAACATTAAATTGTTACATCAATTAGCAGTCTAATCGAATTTCCTTTAAATATTAAAAAAAAAAATGCGATTACACCTATAGTCAGTGTCAGCTAGATATCACGAACTGCATCGATTACCTTATTAATGAGCTTTATGTCGAATATAATTTTAATAACGAATGGTGTCATAATATCATAACCTTAACAGCACGGTAACGTGTGGTTTGCATCATCTTTCAGTTTATTTGTCTGTATATGTACTTCACTGTATTCTGGTGATAATCTACCACATAATCTTAGTATTACGAAACTGGCCAATTAAATTACCGCAACCACCGGATGAGGTTCATACCTACAAGTATTTAGGAGCTGTGCTATGAAATACAGATTTTTGCAGAGTGAAATAAAAAAAGTTCAATATTAATAAAATTTGATATATAAATAAATAATAGGGGTTTTATAAGTTTACTAACGATGAAGTCCCATCCCATCTAAATCGATACCTACTACCGTTTAAGTGATTAGTCGGAATACACGGACAAAAATACAGACAGACTAAAAAAAAGGTATCCTATATGGTACTTTATAAAAGGCTTGTGTTTAAAAGCCTATCAGAAAAGTACCTATTATACAACCAAACAATTAAAAATACCTGCCAAAGTGGATTAATGCTCACCAAATTGTGTTTCGTAAAGTGCTGTACAAATGAACCTATTTTTCTTTTTTTTATGCCATAAAGAAATTATGCCTTTAGAGTTTTTTAAATGTATGGCCGCAGTTCCTGACATAACGATTGTTATTTTTCAACAATTCGGTTCTATCACTCGCCGGCCGCTGCCGGGAATTTTAAGGAAACAAGATTTGGTGAGTATTTAACCATTTTTGGTAGAAAAAAAATATATAAATACAACGTACAATTATTCTGATAAGTTTATTTTTATTTTGGCACCTCGGTATAGAGTGAGTTTTATTTTGGTGAGCATTTCAAATGTACCCTTTATAAAATGTATCAGTGATTATGTATGTACCAGTGATTGTCCTGTCTAGTCGTAGTAGTCGGCTGGACCAAATGGGTCCAGCCGTTACTGATATTCGGAACAAACAGACAGATATTTTTTTAAATTGTGTATTTAGTAATAAAATCCTGTTATTTTTCTATCGCCAACTAACAGACACTTCAATTTTATTTATTTATATAGATTGACTCAAGCATTACAAGTAAAGCGAGAATACAAACTGATCCATTGTCACAAAACACATTTTTTATAATTAAAAGCTACATTTGGTATAAAGGGTGCTTTGAACTCTCACCCTGTCTCCGATGGATGATCAAAGTTCTACAATCTCATTTGAACAACGCATACGTTAATGGAACCAATTTTCTGTATTAAAGGACGCAGATATACAAGACAAATGACAAAATCTTTGTACTTTGTGAGAAATATTTGTTGTTGACATTTATAAAATGAAAATGGTTTTGGTAAATCCCTAATTTATTGAAGTTAAAAGTCAAGGGGTAGGGAGTTTAAGAGTGTTTGGTGTTTGTCTTATCACTTTATGGTGGACAAATAACTAATACCACGGTAATGGTGACTGAACTTTGGAAATATCGCAGCCATCTATTCAAATCAGTCATTCAATGGGACTTATGGGACCGTCAATCAAACGCCGACATTTGAATGCCTAGGCCAATCGTTGATTAAACTAACATCTCTTAACGTTTAACTAGTTAGCTTATTAGTAAGTTAGCCCTTTGAGTTTGACTGACGTAAAATCAGTCAGGTGTTTTAAATTTAGTTAAGGTTTAGGTCATTTTTTTATTCACCCAATAGCAACCATGGCTAGTGGTTCGAGCCATTTCATTGAATGTCGGCGTCTCATTAACGAGATTACCGTCCTATTAAATGGCTGATCCAAGTAAGATGGCTGCGACAGACACATTTGGTTCACTGTACCTACTTAATATGCGAGCAGCGAGTTGTCACCGAGTAGTCCACCCGCCGCCACAGTGGCCTGGGATTACAAGGTTGGGTCTTAAGAGATCAAATGTATTTTTTTGGTATCTAGGCATAAATTTAAAACGTTTTTATTCTTTGACTTTTTTTATTTTACGAGTACTTTCGGAGATATAGCCATATCAAATTTGTATGAAGAGTCATGTTATTTTAGTTAAGCACTTTATTCCAATTAAATTGAAATTGAAAATAATGTATACTAAACGGCCTGAAAACCTCAATACATAATAGTTCTTTAAAAAAAAAAACAATGTTCGACATTTTCCACCACCATAGGTAGGTATGACGTAATTTGTTTTGATACTTATTTCCGGGATTCAAGGGATAAAAGTGCGCGAGCGCAACAACAAGTTATGACGTGTCGTAACGTGATTGGTGCAACGATAGGCTACCTACGGAATGTTCGGTTGCATTCAAACGTACTTCAGTGTTCTATTACCCACCATCATAGACGCACTACCCCCACACATTCATTACTTATTTATTTGTTATTTTGTATTTGTGAAAATGTTTGAAAATTTAGTGACAAACCTTGATCTTTTCGTTATTTTAAAAAACAGTGGCAGTTTGTGTAGTGAGATAAGGTCTAAATTTTTAGTCGAATTAAGTGATGATCACGAAAAGACCTCAAAGTTGTTTTGTGCAAAATTTTGTTATAATTTAAATAGAAGATGGGAAAACGCTCATCGTAAAGAAAATATATTCAGATCTAAAAATAGTGAATGGTTACAAGAAAACATAATATGGCCAGACTGTATTAAGTGTTTTATAGGCAGTAATGAAGATCAACCAGCACCGAGTACATCAACTCAGTATGTATCACCATCACAAGTTTCTGTCGGTGTCTCCACCGAACAAAGCCCAAGAAAACCTTTTTGTGAATTAGCGCCTAAACAGAAAAAAAGACGTGCAGAAAACTTTCATTTATCTTCGGACGAAATAAAATATGCATATTTTGAGCAGTTGAAAGCGGATGGGAATGAGGAGGTTGCTAAAGTACTAGAACATTTACTAAAGAATCCCCAAGATGTAAAAAAAGTTAAAAAGTGCATATCTGTTAAAGAAAACCTGTGTTTTCTCCGGATGAGGCTTTAGGGCTCCACGAATGACGGAAATACTGCTAGAAGATTTTTTCCAAATCCAAACATGACTGCTGAGATAACTGGTGTTAGTGAAGAATTAATAAGGCGATTTGCAATCATTTTAGAGGCAATTTCATTAGGTTACCACATTGACACAGCGAAATTTCACGAATATACTCAAGTGACCATGCAAATGTATTTGGAATTATATAGCTGGTATTATATGCCTTCAAGTGTTCATAAAGTTCTTATGCATGGTGCAGCTATTATTGAAAGTTTTGGTCTTATACCAATTGGACAGCTATCTGAAGAAGCTGCTGAAGCTAGAAATAAAGACTTTCGTAGGTACCGCCAACACCATTCCAGGAAATGCAGTAGAAAAACTACAAATGAAGACATTTTAAATAATTTATTGACTAGCTCTGATCCACTCATCTCAGCGAAACGTCACAAACTTCGCAGAAAACATAAAAAATTGTCAGTAGAAGCACAAAGTTTATTAGTAATTGAACAAGCGGAAACATTTGATGATGACGAATACGAAAATTTTGCATTCGTTAATGTGGATACCCTTGACAGTGATTAAATTACAACAGTGCAGTGGCCAGTAGTGATTGTGATTTTTACTTATTTATTTTATTAATCCTTAGTGGATTAGGCCTAAAGGGAAGACCACTACATAAAAAAAAACGCGCCTAGTTCTTAACCTCTATGGTGGTGTGGAATAGAGAACAAAATTTGAAATTGCGACCAAATCGCAGAAAATCGCAACCCGAGCATAGGCGTTAAAATAGGACAAATATACGTACTATGCATACGTAGAGTCAATTCTTTGAGAAAATTTGAGAATTTCGAGATTTTCATATTTTTTTCTTTTGCTTCATACAAAAATTACTTTGAATATTTATAACGGGGTTTGTCTTAGTGAGCGCATACCCATACAAGTCCGTATAAAGAAAAGTAGCCGCAGGAGGTAAGGCGGTGCGGAGTGGGTGCCGGGTGGCCCTAATGAGCTGTGACCTTTATAGCAATGATAGGAAGTAGAATATACTGTGGGCACATGAACCTCTGCTGTGCTGTTTCTCACGGAATGTTGTAATTAGGCCACCCTAATTACAACATTCGATTCGATTTGACATTAATTAATATTATTAATAATATGAATTAATATAAAATCAAATCATGTTTACATAGGTTAAGTTTAACTTAGCCATTTGTTACTTGAAATTAACGTTATATTATTATTATTATGATTACCACTTTATTTTTCAAAAGACAACCCTCCACTAGGTATAGTACTGCCCTATGTGGCAGTAACTTTAAACTAACATTTTTCAATACACTCATATGCACTACTTAGAACAACTATCACGTTTGTCAGAAATGGTAACTTTTTAGTAGAGTGAAATAACTATAGAATCAGTGAAATAACATATATAGACACCAGAACAATTTAATTGTTACTTTATTTTACGAGTTTTTAGTTTACTTGTTAATTTATTTTACAAGTTTCTACACGACGTGTGTTTCTTGTTTCTTGTTAGCGAAACAAAGTGAATTCATATTTACTAGCTCTTAGCATGATAACGTCAAAAATGTAATTAGGTACATGGTATCAGATCTTAAACAAGGATATAAATATAAAATCATTCCATTACCTCACCGTTGTTCTTGCGTTTCACTACTTACCTCGAAGAGACCCCGAGACGATCCATCAACTAAAACACATCATAATATTTAATAAGTACGACGTTTTTTTCATTTGAATTAGGGTGCCACGACCGACAATCGGTGATCGACTTTTTGTAAGAGAAAATAGAACGTACTGATAGCAATAGTATAACGCACACGTCCTACTAAAAGTTGTTCAGAAATAAAATCGGTGCATCCCGACCGATTCGATTGTCGGTGTTAATGGTACGGCCGGAAATGTATGCGTTAACGCACATTGCTCACCGACAGTCGGCCGCTTGCACTTACCAGGAGGAAAAATCTGCCCGATTATCGGCCCTACAAAATGTTTGACGTGGCGGGCACGCTAAGGTGTTACCGTATACAAATAACATAATTTTTAATTTCACAAACAATTGTACCAATTAACTCCAGGCAACAACAAAGTTTTTTAAAGATACAAATTAATAAATTTTCTTTCGCCAAAACAAGTTTTTGTGGACTTTCGTTGCCGAAAAGTTAATTATTTTCTTTCAAACAACAGAAGGTATACCAATTAAGTCATAAAACACAAGAAACCTTTCTACTAAGTTCAAGTCATTTTGAGAGTTTTAAAAGTAAATAAGGTTGAAAGATTGTAAAGTTTCGTAATGAAGTGTAAATTATATTTTCGTTAATTTCAGAGACTTTTTTCCGGACCGAGATTTTGCTGTCTTATTAAGTACCTAGTTTAAAAACCAAGCAAACTATGCAAATGGGCCCCTGTAGGACTATAGCATTCAGGGGACTTTAGTACAACTATTGCTGTATTACTTTACCGTTCTAACAGTGAGATGCCCCAACATCCAAAGGGATTAGATTTTAGCCGCGGGTTCAAAGAAGCGACGTAGATTTTATCAACCACTGCTTGATCGAAGGAGTTGGAGATCGGTTTGTGGATTCCAGAAGAATATCCGCGCGGCATAAATGGAAATGCGAACTTTTTTTTGAGAAGTAAAATGGCTAAACTATGATTCAGACTGGCCGTATCAGTCGGACCGAAATTGAAACGTATTAACAAGAATGATGGTTCATATTCCTATCAAATGATAGTTAAAGGAAAACCTTCCAAGTATCTAGAAATCTAGCTTCCGCTTAACCTTAACTATTTAACGGTTTCTTTTGTTTTGATGAAGACACATAAGACCTTTTTTTGTCTGGGGGGAAGTGCTTTAATGGTACGCATCCCCTCTGCCGAAGGGGTCTGCAAGTCATACTACTAGGAGAGGATCCTACCCACTGAAACCCCATGCGTACTCCTCCGTACGCCATTGGTCCAGGAACCCATAGCATACTGGGACAAGGCATATAAGACCTAATGCTTCTGATGTCAAGAAATATATCGCTAGTTAGTAAAAACGTTTCCTTGTATAAATTCGTGTGCACAATGTAAATATTATTGTACGTGAAACCGAACTTCCTGTGACCGCATCCTCCTCGCGCTCGGACCAACACACTTTTGAACAAACCGCTAAATTGTGTGTTAGTTTAGCGGTTTTATAATTTTAAACGGAATAGGAAATGTACAGTGGATATATAGTAACGTTTTCAATCGAGCTAATCTTGATGTTGTATTCATTTTATGATAAGCCATTAAGAAAAGTTGTAACAAATCCCCTGAAGCCGCCGCTGACTGCAGTACCTACTGGTCATAACACATGAATGGCCCGAAAGACACTTCAAGCTTTGTATAATTAATTATCTCAATGCAAATATGCTAACAAATAATTTAAATGTCTATCAAACGTTGCCATTCATGTTTTAAAATAATCAATAAAAATGTGACGGGCGCTGTGATAAATTAATATTTTTCAAGGAAAAAATCAATAGATAACACAAAATCCTAATTCAAATAAAAGAAAATTACTCAAACTAAAAAGTATTTATGTCGGCAACAACATTTTTAGTTACTTTATCCTAAAACATAATGCATTCTAAATGGATAAAGAACATAGCAACCTCTAAGGTTGCTATGCTCTTTGCAACTAACATAGAGCGTAATACCACCTCTAAAATGCTAATTTAAATATCGGGATTTTAAAATCGTTCGATTTATTCGTGATTTTTAAAAACCAATATAAAATTAATTAATATTTAGTAATGACAGTGACATTGAATCAGTGATGCAAACAGCGTTAGATATACAAAATACCCCACGCAAACGTGGCCCTGAATGAGATATAACTATGTAAGTACCTGAAACAAAATTTAAAACTGTGTATTTTAATAAGTACGTTAACCCAAATATTTGTATGTCGATCGGAAATTATAGAAAAACAGATGTACGCGCACCGAGTTTGTTTTCATACGCAAATATAAATATGTTAGTTGCGCAAATTACAAAAACACTGTTTAGTTTCGTGGTCAGTTTTAGATTAGAGGAATGTTTATATATCTTAGATATAAACAATAACATTTATCTACGTCTAGCAATCTCATTTATTTTTACGGTCGGTCATTAGGTAGATATCAATGAAGCTTTTGAAACCTCACTTGGCATAGGCAAGCAGGGTTCCAGCCCAGCCCAGCATTAAATCACATAAACGGTTTACAAAGACAAAATAATCTCGCAGACAAGCTTATTTTGTCTCTTAGAAGCTGCCTCCTGTGACGTCTTTTAAAATTTTAAGAGCAGTTGTAGGCTACTGTCGCTTTTCAGTTCGGGGGCCCCTCGAACGTCGAGTGTATGAAATCTATGAAATCGCATTTGCCAGTTAGTGGTTTCATAATATAATTTAAATTCATGTTCCCACTGTCAGTACCATTAGCAGCTAATAGTGAAAGTGTAATTAAACCTCGTCTAATGATCGACACGAGCCAACACATTGTCTATCTCAGTGTTCCCCAACCCGTGGTTCGCAGACCACTATCTCCGGCACAAGACTAGTCCATGAAGCCGCCGGAAACAAAATTGCGCTGTACCAAAGCGGCAATGAACACAGGATTGATAAGACAATTTATAGAATTTTGTTACCAATTGTAACGACTATACTTGTGGTTCAGTGGTGTACGTCGCTTCTGAAATTGATCTTCCGATCCCACGATCTGTTATTCTTGGTGTCTTATAGACACAGTCAACAGAGGAGCTAGACTAATCTGTCAACGTTTTATTCCACTAAGTAGTTGAGGTACCATTGGAGTCAGGTTAGTCGATAGGATCAAAAGCAGTCACGATATTCAGCAGTGAGGGAACGATTAGGACTCACCGTCTTTAGTCTACTTCTTTAAACATACAAAATAAACAACGGTATATATATAAATTATAGTATTATTGTTAAAAGTTGCGGTCCATGGCGTCATAGAAATATAGTAATATGGTCCCTTATCGCTTAAAGGTTGGGAACCACATGAAGCCAATAATAAGACAAAGAACATGGGGGCCGTGGGAGTATCCTGATGTAGCTCTATAGTTATTTGACAACCAATTAGTACATGTCAAGAGTGTAGTAATTACACTAACTAAGTACTTGTTTATAAAAGTTTCATATACTTCTATACTAATATTATAAACTGGAAAAGTTTGTATTTTTATATTTTTGTCTGTTTGTTTCGAATAAACTCAAAATCTTCTGAACGGATTTCGATATTTCTTTCACCATTAGAATGCTACATTGTACCTGAGTAACATAGGCTATAAAAGTCCACGCGTGCGAAGCAAGGGTGGGCTAGTATACGTATTATATTTCGAGTCCTACATTTTACATTTTGGTAATGAAAATTGATCTCCGACAAAGTTTGATATTGCAATGTTTAATAGAGCCATTTGTCATAGTTAATCCTATATGGTTGTCAGACAAACATTCAATGCGCACTTTCCAACTTTGTCTAACAGTAGGTACCTAATCAAGCCTATTTCATTTAAAGCACCGATATCTTCGAATCCACCGCAATATAGTTTTAGTTACTCCCATATACGACATCATGATAAAGCGCCGCCTAAATCGCGCATAGTATGTTTTTCAATTCAACCAATAAAACTAAAATCACCATATTATTATGTGTGAAATTTGTGGAGAAATAATGATGCCAACAGAGAGGAAAGTATCAATTCTCATTTAGCCTTTACTTTCATAGTTTTCTGATCTATTTAAGCTTAAAAGTTTACGGAAGTAACAAATTGTACCAATGATACATGGAGCGTCACTCATCGGAGCATAAACTTTCATAAGCAAACATCAACGATGTCGGTTCACAAGTCGACATTAAAAACTGCGTGAAACACAATTTCTTAAGATCAGAAGACGGTATTAATGATTGCAGTTCTTTCGAAAATAAATCGGGTTATGCTTCGTTTGATGAACAATATAACAAAATTAAATATTACGGGTAGGGTTTTTTACTGAATGCACGAATGGGAATGAAATTACACGTATTCAACTTCGTTCAATGAGATTTAGATAGCTTTTTGTTACGCATAACTTGAGAACGAATTGGCTAATTAGGTCGATTCTTTTTTTATCGTATTACTAATTATGAGGTGACGGTTTGTATAAAAGAAAATTTTGGAAAAACCCCACAGGAAGACACATTTTTGACGGGCTGTTATACCCTAACAATGTAAGGCAAAGGGTTGACTATAATCCTTTAAATGCTATAAAAGCTATTTTAAATACTATAATCCTTTAAATGCTATAAACCTGTTTAGTAAGTAGTAGTTCCTTTGTTGATCGTAGTTTCTCAGTTCATTCGAAATGTAAGTGTGAGTCGGTCGACTCTTAATTACAGCATTAACAGCTAGTTATTAATAATTAATGTCGTGTTGCGTGAGTATGGTTGCCACAAGATCCTCAGAGCTTTTACTGGCGATACGTATGGTATTTCTATCATTATTTATATGTAATGCGTCTGTTGCAAGTCAGACAGCCCGTATATTGCTTGGTAACATAATGGCAAAAAAACATAAACCCGTTGAGTGTAGTGATTAACTAACCAATACCTGGCCTAAAACACCCACCATCATTACGTCTAAGATGATTCATTGTAGTCAATGTTAATCATAAAATTTCAGTGATTACAAACGTTCAAATGAATGAAATGAATTGCCATACTTAATTAGTATAAAAATGTTATCAACATCCGCTATAATTAATAAGCTTCTAACAACAAACAAACAACGCATCGCTACAGGAAAAGTTTTCATCGCCTCCATTAAGAGGATAAGTTTAGCTCAGCTATATCTGGGACAAACGAACCATTTCCAAATTTTTACCAATCACTGAGCTTTTAAAATGAAGAGGAGAATCCAGGGCATTAGCCAAATAAGTTTTATACATTTGCCCAATGGAACGAATCTGTTTTATCTACGAATTTCCGATTCAAGATTAAGATAAAAATAAACTTGCAGGAAAAACAAGTTTTGAAGTTAATAAAAACTTCTAAACTCTCTATAAAACCAGGATTTCATTTCAGTCTAGTTGCCATGAAAAAACAGCATTATCTTGAAAGTCCAGTTCAAGACGATGATTGTGTTTGTTTACTACAAGAATCTTACAGCCCGTAAGATTTTGGACATAATTGAAGAGCTTTTTTCTTAAATTGAATACAATATTTTTAACATAAATAATGACTTAGTCAAACGTGAAACGAAATACTCAAATATCTTTTTAAAAATATTTGCTTCAAGATTCAGTTGGAGATTCGATTTGCCTTTACTTAAAATGAATATGCAGAAAAAGAAGAAGATAGAGACCAAAGAAAATATGGATGGAGTGTGTGAGAAGTAATATGAACGAAAAGGGAGTCAGTGACGGCGTGACGGCTGACAGGACATAATGGAAGAAAAAGAAAACGTGTTGCACCGCACCTAAAAAAAATGCATAAAGGCAGGATAATGATGATTAAATACATAAACATAATTTGCACATACTGGGATTTATTTTTAGATGGAATGTTAAAACATTAAACGACTTAGTATTATACACCTATATAATAAGTAAATTAATTATTATTTTGTATAAGAACAGAACATTTTATTATAAAATTGAAAACATCATAAACGAAAATCCTAAAACATATAAAGCGATAATTATAGTCAAGTGGTGATTTAAAATGTATTTTAACAAACCATCAAATGACAGCACTTCTTCGTCTCCCCAGCCTGTTTCAAACAAGTCGGCCACATCTGAAGCTGCGTCGTAAATCACTTCCACTTTAATCTCTTTACTTTTACATCTCATTCATTAGTTCATAAACAAATAAACTTTTTACAGCGGCTGATAAAAGCGTGTCTCCAGTGGATAATAAACCTATTTTTGTGGTTTTGTGACGTGCGGTAATTTGTGGGGTTATGAATATTTTGATAATTGTAAATTAAATTTGTTTGTTAAATTACCACCGGGACTTTAATTCAAAGCTGATTGAGTTATAAAATTAAAACAATTGTATACAATGAATGATGATGAATTTTGAATGATTAATTTTCTTTGTATGTATGTATGTATGTAATTTTCTTTATTACTTTTAAAAGATTACCAGGAGAGTTTTGAAGTCTACTAGTATTCTAGGTGATACGGTGGTAACGCTCATAGTTCTTGTTGACCAGATTTGGCACGTTGCGTTGACTTTTATCACGTTTATACAAAAATATGCAAATCCTTGTTAACTCCTAGTGCTAAGCTAAAATGCTTGTGTTACGATTGGGTTCACGGCGGTAGTGCAATGGGTGAGGATCGAACTGGTGACCACAAGATCACAAGTCCGACGCCTTAGCCATTAGGCTACGGCCGCTTGTAATATTAAATTGGGACTTAAATGAGTCTCAAACTTTAGTAAAGTATTAGCAAAAGAGGACAAAAACTTTCAGTCGTTATCGGTGACTTTGAAATTTTGATAGATTTTAGGCATAAGATCAATAATGGCGTAAACCTCACTTATTCTACTTTTGTTTACTTGAGCTTTCGACTTTTTTAATATTTATAGTCTATATGCTTATTCCGTAAAAAGTGAAAGGAAAAATAATAACACCCCTCCATTGGAGTTTATATATAGTCCTCTCGACTATGTCGGCCACGGCGGCTAATCTCAAAGTATGAATTTTTTAAATCCGACCGACAAGAGATCAGACAAGGCCGACAACCTACCATCTCTGAGGCACGGGTGAAACACTACCAACTTCCATACTTCGGGCTGGGACTTCACTTTAATATTTATTTTTGCTCGACCCAGGGATCGAACCCTGGAATCCGCAAGTTACGGTGAAACTTATTACCGCTAGATCAACGAAACACTCAGGTTTAATAAGTACATGCAAATAGGAGTAAGACATGTTGCATACATTTCATTCAGCTTTTAATAACATGTAGGTACATAAAAAGCTAGTTTGTGTCTTTGATGCACGGAGAATTTCAGAAGCGAAGACACTTGCTTCATTCATGAACCTATCGATGCTCATTAGTGAGCTATCTATCTAGTTAGCTAGTGTAGTTTGCATCAGGACATATTACACTTATTATTTTATGTGTTACTACTTTATTTTCCTAGGAGAGTACTTTTACTAAATGCGGGTGTATTGTAATGAAACAATTGCATGCAACAATAACTGCCGTCCGTTTTGAGCACTGTACACTATACGGGCTGTGATTACGAGGGCTTGTGTCGTATATCTCGAGTTACCGAATTGATAATAGAATCACTGATGTAGATAGATCAATATTGAGGAATACATGGATAACTTTTTTACCGTCTTGAAAATAATAAGGCGTGATATGTATATGAAACAGATGTCGAAGAAGGAAGGCATAGCTATTTTATCTTTTTTTTTTTGGCATAGACCGAAAATCGTAACCGTAAAAATGCGTCCCTAAGTAGGTAGTGTAGTAGGTAGTGTAGTCAAGTCACTATTCTTGTTACCCATGGTGATATGCTAAAATGCTTTCGATACGAGTGGGTTCACATCGGTAGTGCAATGAGTGGAGATCGAACCAGCGACCACAAGACCACAAGTCTGATGCCACTAGCTACTGGGCTACGGCCGCTTTTTGTAAAATCACAATCTATTTAGGTACGTATATCAATAAATAGAGGCAAGTTATTAGTTTAATCCTCTATCGGAACCCTTTTCTATGGTAAATTTACGTCCACTGCTGAACATGAGCCTCCTCTTAACAAACTTTGGCAAGCCGTGGTTGGAGTGGGATATATCCATAATCACCACACAGTGGCAGACGTATTGGTCTCCCCTAAAAAAACTAAAAGCCATAGTCTGTTTTCAATGAATTTGGATGAATATAATTTTCTTTTATTCAAAGGATTATTTTACCATTCGGTTTCAATCGAATTCTATTTGATTGTCAAGTCATGTCAATAACATTCTTAAAAATATATATCGACTAACCTTTATTTAGATTGTGTGTGTGCTTTCAAATTAAATCCAATTCGCAAAGCCTTTTCCAATTTGACAAACCGTAAATAATATTAAACAATGTATTGTATTCATACACGTATCAGTGACGTTCGCGCGGCGCGTGTTTTTCAATCTGACGGAACCACACAGTTCAATTAACAGGGAACCATGAATTCCATTAATTTTCGATTTTGATGGGATTGCAATTAATCATGTTTATCGTTTTGTTGCCCACCAAATGTTAATAATGTAACAATTTTTAATATCGAAATAGAAAAGAACTATTTCGTAGGTTCCAGCCACTGAATGTAACTTGTAATGTAACTGATCGTTGGCAATCTTTTTCCATATAAGAATGCCTCCGCTGTGTCTATTTCTCTGTTCGCGATACTCTCAAAAACTACTGAAAGTATTTTCATACGGTTTTATTTACTAATACAGTGAAACCTGGTTAAATGGGACCTGGATAAGTGAGAAACCTCTATTATTGAGAACTACAATGAGGTCCCGGCACTTTTTTATCGAATTACCTCTGTTAATGGGACTTTTCAAACCTGGTTAAATGAGATTTGATTTCTAGGATTTTTTCGATGTTTACCTCTATAATTGGGACTCTGGAGCTCAATTCCCTTTATAAGTGAGACAATTTATTAGGTTGGGACAGGTTTGGACACGATTGTTTACAAACATTAGAATTTCTTTCGCACATGCTTTGTTTGTCAGTACTATCTCAAATTTTGACCTCTGTAAGTGAGACAAATAATTTTAAACCTATCTAATTGGAAAACTGGATAAATGAGAACCTCTTTAAATGGTACAGACTTCTTGGTCCCTCGAGATCCCAATTAACCAGGTTCCACTGTACATAGACAGAGTGATTCATGAGGAAGATTATGTTTTATGATAACTATGCTTTGAAGCTGGCAGTGTCGCTAGCGACAAATATTCCCTTATTAAAGTTTGCGGGCACCGGCATAAAAATGATGCGCCCCATCTCTTCCCGTGGGCGCCGTGATAGCATAGATGCATTGGGTCTCTGAGTGTACTTTCCGTGTTCCTGAATGAAAATGTTGTTTGAGTTATATATACCACTGCATACTGTATTCTGTAGTAACTACACACATTTGTCGTTCCTCTGTCTTAAAAATAGCATTCCCGTTAAATTTTGCCATAGATACATTCACATCAAAATCATAGACACATAACTTTCAAATCTTTTATAAGTATAACCGAAGTCTCTTAGGAGTCATATACTTATCTTAAATCATTTTTGTTGCCAAGTCAATACCAATATAACTTGATAACCATCTCATTCATTCTGGTCAGGAAAGTAAACTAATAAATAAATAAGACAATTCCCCGAGCATTTTTGTGATAGTTGAGTTATCGCTGAGCAAATATTATTGGAGCGAAACTATCGCTTAATGAACTTAAAGTATTTAATATTGTGGGCGACTGCGAGGACCGCATAGCGTCTGCGCTCGACCCACTTCATCCACAAAATCAGCGGTCGGCAACCTTTTGGCAGGCAAGGGCCATAACGTGGCAAAATTAAACAAAGGCGGGCACTTGTGATATTAACCCTAGATTCTACCTGATACTTACGTTTAATTGGTCATATCCCATGGAAAAAAATTAAAATCTCATCCTCATTGGTTCTTTCGCAGGCAGAGCGAAGCGGATCCACGCTATATTGTGGGAATCTGTTGTTCTAGGGTTGAGGAAGACTATCCCCTCGTGATACAGTTTATACTAGTACGAGGGGATAGGGCGAATCAGTCTAAAGACAGCCAAACCAACATATTTACAGTGTACCATTTCACATCCAACGATCCATCTGAATATTTTGTGTCTATTATTAAGTTACTCTGTATGGTTGTCTCAAATTTGTGAATAAATATTTTATAATTTTTTTTTTTTTTATTAATCGTTGTTCGATCATGCATTTATTTTGATATTTATAACGTATGTATTTACAAAACATTCACGGGCCACAAGTAAGACGTCCGGAGGCCGCGTGTTGCCGACCGCTGGTCATGATATTGAAGCACTTTAGAAATGTTTAAGCGAGGACTTGTAATAACGCGTATAGTGTATTTAATGGATGCAAATGCTTCTGAGTCCGTAGCGATGCGGTACTCTCATCTTAAAAAAATAAGATTTGAGGGATTCCGTGTCTCGGAAAGCTGGGGTTAAGCTTTTATATTTTATTGTGAATGTCCCATGGCAACGGGAGCTAGTTCCTGTTATTGAAATGGAAAACTAAATCAACAAACGTTTGACTGATTACTGAAGGACGATCCATTCATGATTATCCACGAGTGAATGAATGACAACTGTTTTTGTTCGCCACAAACCGTAAAAAGTGAGAGTACTTACCTCCTACGTAGATGATATACAACAGAAAGTAATAAGCTATAGTTTAGTATAAACTGGATGGTTGGGCGGTTTTAAAGTTATTAGTTTCACTTTTTGATGTTTTCTTTAGCTAGATGCAATGAGGGTCTGTTTCAACATCATCATCCCGTAGAACATCCACTTCTGAACGGCGAGCTCCCGAGCGAGGGTTTTGCCATAGTCACCACGCTTGGCAGGCAGGTTGCTGACCGCAGGATTCACTTTAACACACAAGAAAATGCTGCTGCCCGTTCCTTGGTGTAGGATTGTTATGAATTTTAAAATGGGGAACAACGGCTTAGCGTCCTGTCTGAGGCACGGAGGATAGTCCCTCAGCCAACCAGACCCGCAAACAATACTGTCCGGCGTGGAGATCGCAACGTTTCTTTGTGTGTTACAACATAATTCTGCGGTCACCAACCCGCCTGCCAAGCGTGGTGACTATGAAAAAAACTCCCTCGAGAGGAGGCTCATGTTCAACTGTAGACGTTTTACGGGTTATGATGAATAATGTTCAACACATTTTTTTTAATAGAATTGGTCGTGAACACCATTGTTAGTCGGAGTATTATTAGAGCGGAAGTGTACGCGGTGGTCAGTGATGGTAGAAAGTGAGGATTGATCCGGAGTCAGCAGAGCGTCGCACCTCAATGCGCAGGAGTTTCACTGACATTGTATTCTAATTATATGATGTTTGTAGTGAAATTTCATGAACAAAACAAAACAAACTTTCATTTGTGTCGTCATTCAGTGACCAATCGAAATAAATCGGTTTGTTAATGTTTCGCAACAAATATGAGGGCACCTTTATGGATAGATATACCTATATCCTAAAAGCAGTATTAAATCTACACTTATATATAATGCTAAAGTTTAGTTTGTTTACTTGCTTGCACGCGCTAATCCCAGAAACTCCTAGTCCGTTCAGTGTTAGATAGCTCATTTATCAAGGGAGGCTATATGCTATATTAGGGTTCCATACCAGAAGGTTAAAAACGTATTACTAAGACTTCGCTGTCTGTCTGTCTATCTGTCTGTCTGTCTGTCACTAGGCTGCAATCTCAAGAACCGCGATGACATTCACAGATGATGTATTTCTATTGCCGCTATAACAACAAATACTAAAAATAAAATAAAATAAAATAAATATTTAAGGGGGCCTCCCATACGACAAACTTTTTTTTTTGCCCTTTTTTGCTCGATATCAATAACGGCAACAGGTAGACGCTTGAAAGTGGTACGGAACCCTTCCTGCGCGAGTCTGACTCGCACTTGATCAGTTTTTTTTATTAACAAATTCCTACGGTTAGGGGCCTTACGCGGGAGAAACCCCGCGCGGAAGCTAGTGTCCAATAAAGTACATATCTACGTACATTGTCTTGTGAATTTCGATAGTTCTTTGATGGAAATGAAGTTTTGTTAAACTTAGTAAAATATATTTCGAGGTTGAAAAAATACCTCTTCACTGGTTAACGGCTGGTTTTATTACTCTGCAGAATTATCATTTGCGCCAACTCTAAAGTTTTAATACGTACATTCTGCCAGTGTTTGTTCTCAAGGGACGAAAATATTTATGGAAACATAAAATAAGTTATTTAAGCCACGTAGTAAAGTATTGAGGTTAAAGACTGTGACCCTTGCGTCGCATAAAAAAGTCAAAATAAGGAGTTATATAACGTGAAACTGATCGGGTTACAAAACATTTTGTTTATAAAACGTAATATAATGTCCATGAAATAAATAATAAATTGAGTAGATGAAGATTTAATTGCGAGACACGGAATACTTTTGTAAAGTTGAAAATGCTTTTGTATTTTCTGAAGTTAAACAGTGTTACAAAATTTACTGATCCCTATTTATTACAAAGAACTAGCTTGCCGCATGCTTTGACGCATGCGTTACACCTGTTTTCATAAGAACTTCATTATTAAATATAGTCTATAGCCTTTCTCGATAAATGGGCTATTTAACACTGGATTGACTGGATTCAAATCGGACCAGTAGTTTCTGAGATTAGCGCGTTCAAGCTTCAGATGCGTTAGTCTTAACAAACATTAAGACAAACATCTGAATTCAACAACAAACAAACAAACTCTTCAGCTTTATATATTAGTATGGAGCATAGATTGAAGTTCAAAACGCCACAACATAGTATATATATATGAATCACAATCCACGAGAACTGCGTAAAACACAGTTTACGTAGAATAATGTTATTTACACAAATAAATAAAATCATACGGATCTTGTTATAACTTGTTTTACAGCAAACAAACTCGGGATAAAATATGACACATAATATTCCGATATCATTAGTTAATGTGGTTTATATAAATATAAGCCGATTGACGTACGCGGGGCGGTTGCCAAAACTATAAACTTTGTGTA
The DNA here is from genome assembly GCA_947037095.2 of Nycteola revayana. Classification (NCBI taxonomy): domain Eukaryota; kingdom Metazoa; phylum Arthropoda; class Insecta; order Lepidoptera; family Nolidae; genus Nycteola; species Nycteola revayana. Next base: position 15,451,986 of record OX344851.2, on the reverse strand, counting down.
TACTTCCTTTTATTTGCAGAACATATTACTTATATATTATATAAACATATTAGTCCAGAGTAGAAAATTCCTATACCTTAAATAACTTCTCAAAGAAATGAAATGAATACAACTATTAATGAAAAAATGATAATAATTTGATTGTTATTACATTCAAATTAGAATAAAGAACTTAACTTACTAATATTATAAATGCGAATGTTTGTCAGTATGAGTGGATATCTTCACGCAAAAATTACAGAACGCATTTCGCTGAACTTTTGCGCGTTAATAGTTTATAATCTGGATTAACATACATCACTCTACCTAGACGAGTCTAACACGGGTAAAACCGTGTAAAATTGTTTCTGAAGAAAATTGGTGTTAATTGGGTAACTCTAGTTTTATTCAGTAAACTTAGGTATCGGACACACTGACTACTAATCTGAGTTACGTTTTAGTCTCACTTACTTATGAGGCGCGCCTTACCGAAGGAATCTGTACCTATGCCGGTAATTCAGCAGCAATCGAATCCCGTAAGGAAGGGAATTTCATTCATCCATTTGCGCGGCGCCGCCCAGAGCCGGCGCTGATCCGGGCTTCCGAGATGATACCGCTGTGCTTAGTGCTGCGATTCAAGTTACGCGATTCAGGCGACATAATCAGAATTTAGGATTAATTGCATTTAATTAAGAAATGAAAAATCTGAAAAGTGCATGTTTAAGTACCTATTTGAAGTGATTTATTTATTTATTTATAAGCTTAAGTCAGTACGAACCTACATACATTTTTTTTCTGTACATGGGCGGACATAATGCCAGAGGCATTCTCTACCAGTCAACCTTTAGAAGGTGCAGAGACAATGATAGTAGGTCTACTAAAATAATTGCATCTATTTTACAAATTTTGAGAGAACAATAGATTAGAATTAAGTGAGACGCGAGAAGTACTAGAGTCCTCATAGTGTTCAGAAAATATAGGTGTACATCAACCGACTTATTTCAACCAGCCTCAACATATTTCCACTAATAGGCTGATAGGAATCTTCAGTTAGTTAGCAATTATGTATTTATATGGCTGCAAAATTATGTAAGTTCGAGTTAATTTTACCAGAAGTATACAAATAAAGGCTCTGATACCTAATCCTTGGTTTATTTTCGCATCGATTCTTAATATAAAATCGTGACATTTCCTTCTTTCTAAGTTAAATAGACGAACACGTGAAGATACAAATATTCTATCTTCTTTAAAACTTTAACCAAAATAATTGTTGTATTCTATATAGAGATATCTGAGGCGTATTAATTATATGCAATAACTTATTCCTATAGTGTTTTATCCAAAACATAAAACGACACATCCACAAATAAAATTGAATTGAATCAAAATAAACCTATCTGCATCCCAAATCAATATCAGATCATCTCTGATCTGATATTGATTTGGGATGCAGATAGATTTATTTTGGTTCAATTCTGTCTCTCGACAGCAGCATCAAAATCCAGTAAATGAATTATCTGGCTATATCCGTGTGTCGGCGCTCGCTTACGTCTCGCAACTTTGCGGAGCATTGCATAGCGTTGCATCTCATTGAATCGCTTTGAATTGTTTACGATCCATCGGATTCGGGAGAACTGCGACGCTGCAGTGGGCAATCCAGGGAGATCTATATAGGGATGTGGACGGATTCACCGGCACTTATCCGCGCCGAATGCGTACGTTATTTATTATGGAGAGGCGGAATTTGAAGTAGGTCGGTTTGACGCTATCTTTTAAGGCTATGTACTAGTTCTGAATTATTGATATTTAGTTATTATATTTCTAAAAACTTGGAGTCAACAATGTGCTGTAATTCTACAGATTGAGAATAAAAAGTTTTGATAATTTACTTTTAATTTATCACGTATATTAAGATCAAATAAAACATAGTTAATGTGCAATTACCTAACAAAAAATTGCTTTGACTGGTAAAAAGCGTAGCTTATTCCTAGTAGATCTTCACGAAGCATAGTAATTATAATTATCAGATAACTACATTACTTGACTAATACCGTAATATTTTTAATGATATATCTCAATGATTGCTAAAGGTGGATAAAAGCGATCGACACAACGTTTTCCAGTTGAAAACCGCCCCTTAACGATAGATTCAGATGGTTTGATTTATAATGGACTTAATTCCAACATTTGAGATGATCGCTTCCACGTGTACCATTTTGTATTTCAATGCGAATAATTTTACACGAACAACTATTTACTTACTTAGCATTAATGCTGTTTGTTTTCGTTCGGGGAAATGTTATTCACAAACGAATTTGCAGCGAATATAAGTAGGTAGATACTGAGAATTTATATAATCCGTCAGTGATATTGTACTAATAAATGGAAATGTATTTTGTATCATTTGCGATATCATTCTGCGAATATTGACTGGTTGTAAAGTAAGACCTTCTAGACGATATTTATTTTTTGTTATTGATTTGTTACTTGATGCAAGAACTAATAAGAAAAAAAAAGTTGTAAAGGAGGCCCTTGCTGAATTGGGCAATTTAGATTTGCTCAATTTGACAAAACCTTTTTGTGGAGGAAAGTGAGGTTTTTGCTACTTCTTTGGGCATTTTTGATACATTTGTTTTAAAAGAATAACGATACCTCAACAAATATAGTAATTTTCTCAGACGTTATGATAACGATCAGTTACTGTTGTTGAATGTAGTTCAGTGCACTGTGGGCGTGAACTTGAACCCTCAAGGTCACGGTAACTGTACCACGACCGTGTCACTCGTACATGGAGACAATCTTATCAGCAATTGTGATTGTTTCTTTTACGTATAGAAGTTTGATGTTAAGACCGTGTAACCATTCTAGTAGATTAACAACAATAATTTAATTTGTGTCTTAGCGTGAAATCTAATATTAGAATGATGTAGAATGTCGAAAAATACAGTGACGTTTCCATAACCTCGCACTCTTATATACATACATAATATAGGTACTTTGATGTCAATGCTGACTCTTTGGCTGAATCGGATGCAGATATATGTTACTGCTTGACTGCCACATTCGACTTCTAAAAAACCAATTTTTGTATAGAGAAATGCGCGTGAGTTCTCTATAAAAAAGATGATTCTTTTATCGCCTGAATCACCAGTACCACCTGTGACTGGAAAGGGCAAGGCGCATGGATGCCCATTATTTTCCTTCCAGGAGAAAATTCATTACGAATCCTATCCGTTCTTACGTTGGGGCCTGTCACGTTCTCCACTGAAGCTTATATGTATGTCGGACTCGACCTCCATCGCAATGGAAAGCTTCTCATACCACCAGGAGGGAGAAGTCTTACTAAAATTCCTGGAGGAACATTGGCGTTTGGAGGAGCATCCAAACACTCATGTTCCCCACCATTTGCGGTTAACCGGCTTTCAATCAACGCGATATTACGGGGAATAGTTAAGTAAGGTTATTAGAAAGGGTAAGAAAAGGTTTTTGTTTCAAAGCGAGAGACAAAAACCAAATAGTATAAGGCTAATTTATAAATAAACTACCTAGTACCTACAGGTAAAGCCAAGTTTGATGAATATAACAATTTAGTCATAATGTGATCCTCTCTTACTCGTAAACCAGATTTATCCTTAGTAACTTCTTATTTAAAATGCCAGTCTCGAGTTGACATTATGTTTGACTGGAGTGCCGTCTCACATTTCTTACATTAATAAAATATTCAAGTTTATTCGGTTACTGCGACTCGCATATAATTCATTTTGTACCTTGTGAATTACCTTACGGTACAGAAAAAATATTCTTTCCAAGGAAATGAGAACAGAAATAACATTTGTTTTATAAAATTTATCTTCTTTGCATTATGAAATAAACTTAATGATATCCGTAGGCATACCTAAGTGTGTTTAACAGTCACTGACAATAATTATAATCTGCCTACACAAGATATTTATTTCTCTCTCTTGTGTGTTGATAGAATGTTTTTCCTTTTGTATTCAACTTATCCATATTAATGTTATTATAAATAATGTGAAACTTCGGGTCTACAAAGCTATTGGACAGTTTTTTGGGAGGGAACTAATCTGGGAGATCTGAGAGAGGATGTCATATTAAATAACGACAACACAACAACACAAGTCGCTTAGTATCGGTTCATAAAAAGGTGCACAAATAAATAACTAAATCATATTTCTCATGCATTGGTCTGTATTCTGTAATATTTAAATACAAAGTAACTCAAGACTACTAATACATTCTCTATACGATATTACCTACTCCAACGAATTCATAAGATAATAATAATACAGAGCTGTGCTTCGTGTGTTGGCTATGTTTGGACGGTTTAACTAATAAACTAACTCTACTGCGGGTAAACAGTGTAAACAAGGTTTAGTTCAGTGAATAGAATCCCTAATATTCTGAGATGGATATCTCTAACTTTCATTCGCATATACACGAACTACATTTAATAAAGAAGCTGCAACAGAGAGTTCAAAGGTCATTATTCAAAAAAAAAAATGCGATACATATGTATAACCTTCGTATTGTAGCGGTATGTCTCGTTTTAAGCCGCAGAAGTTGTGGGTTCGATCACCACACCGGACAAGAAATCTTTGTGTTCATTCTTTCCGGGTCTGGTTGGTTGAGGGACTACCCTCCGTGCATCGGCACCTTAAGCCGTTGGTCTTATAACATTTTTTATAATTAAATGCCTCCCTTTTTCAGGCCATTAGGGGTTGAATTTTACAGAATCCTTTCTAAGTGGACCTATACGTCACAAAAGAAAACCACGGCCCAAATAACACGTTTCTGGCTTCAGTAGTTTTGCTTCGACGTTGATTAATCAGTCAGGACATGTTACTTAATATAATATATATATAGATAGATGAGACTCAGCGAGAGAAATTGCCACAAAAAGTATTAAATGAAACGTCTTATAAACTTAGCAACAACTCTTTCCTCAGCAACTGATTAAAATTGTGAACAGAGATGACAAAAGACGATCATTAGGATGCTTCCTTGCTCCCAACAAATGATATTTTTGAGTTAGGTTATATTGGGCGTTCCATTCAGTTATTAGAGAAATGAATTTACAACTGAAATATGAAATGCATCTTCATCCTAAACTAGCTGCACGCAACTTTGTTCGCGTAAAATAAGGATTTTATACGATAAAAGTATATCGGTACCTACTACCGTTTTGGAGATTAGGAGGAAGACACGGACAAGCAGACATTTTTAATAGAGTGTTTTGTTATTAGTGACCTATTATTAGTAAGGTGCCTTTTTATAAAGTTATTTTTCTATAACTAACAGAGACTTCAATTTTATTTATTTGTATTGATATGTTTCTTAACTAATGATATGAATCACTAATTTAATATGAGAATGAGTTTCGTAATTTTACACGTGAATATTGTATGCCTTATTATTCATCGAAGATCATGATGAGTAATTAGACACCATTTTTTCATTCTCAATGTAATGTTATTTCAAACGAACAATATTATCAAAGTATTTTATAATGAAATAATGAAATAATAATGAAATAATGAATTTATTCAGCACTTAGGTATTTACATACACTTGTACTTGTCAGAATCACAATGTTACACAATTATTCTTATTATATTAATTAAACTAGATACTTAATTAACCGGTAGCAAATTGTAGGATATTACAGACAAAGTAGTCCGTCCGTCAGCTGGTCATTAATTTCTCTACTCATAATAAGTTTGAGTTCATATTAATTATTTTAGACTTTAATGGATCAATATAGAAAAATTTGGAAATAAGAAAAACATACAATTAAGTGGCACACACCTGGGGACACCCTTAAGAGGTTAGGACCACGACCTAGTGGTACCACTATATTTAAGTATTTATTAATGTTAGTACATAGTAGTATTTTGTTCGTGCTAAGCTAGCACGCTTGTGTTACGAGTGGGTTCATGTCGGTAGTACAATGGGTAGGGATCAATTATAGCTAGTAAGCTAACCAAATGGCTAGTAATAAATATATACATACATACATTGTCTGAATTACTGTTGATTGTCAAACATGTTTTAAGCTGTCAGCTGTCAAGCATAATGGCAGAGAAAGGGTGCTGGTATTTTAACTCTCAGTTCAAGTTCACTTCATAAGCTATTAAACATTTAATATGATTACTATAACATGCGTATATAACATATAACAATAGTGGTGTCTGAGCCGAATAAGACATATTCTGAACTACAATACAATTGAATACTAAAATTATATTAGGTACTCTCTATCTACAAAATACCTACTTATCTGAGTTGGGAATGCGATACTGAATAATGCTCTTTTAACATTATTTGTATCCGGGTCGGACAGTAAGCCCATTGATAAAGAATAAGCAACACAAAGCAAAAGCGACGTAAATAAGCTCGTTGTTGCACTCATCTCTGGATCGACTTGGCTAGCTTGAGAACGGTTGCAGGTTAGCTAGGGTAGGATTTAGTGTTGCCTATCGATAGTCGACTATCGATAGACTATCGATAGTCTATCAATAGTTGACGTCATATCAATAGTATCGATAGTCTATCGATAGTATCGATATTAGTGATAGTATCGATACTATCGATGACCAATTTGTGTTTAGGAGTAATACTATCGATAGTATCGATAGTATTGCTCCTAAATATGGGTTGGTTTTAGATAGTATCGATAGTTTTACAAACTATCGATAGTATTGATAGTTTTAATCATGTAATGCAACGATACTATCGATAAAATCGATATTATTAGGTACTTTAAATAAATAAAATAAATAAATATTGTGATACTATTGCTTCAAATCAATAGTATTAGTTAATTTGTGATATCGATAGAAGCGATATTATCGATACTATCGATAGCACTATCGACATTGTTACTATTTTTCGAGGTCATCTATCGATAGCGAAACTATCGATAGATGGGCAACTCTAGAGGATTCTCGCAAGGCTAACTGAAGATCGCTATGCTTCCTCTCTCCTGACCCCTATCCGTGCCTGTAGCCCTTGCCAGCGATCAGTTGCGTTTTTATAAACTTTCAACACGAGTGGCACCCTGACCTAGGGTCAGGGTGCCACTCGAGTTGAAAGTTTAATCCTTAACCAGTCCTTAACTCCTAACCCGTATGGGTGCCCTCAGGTGGACGTCGCTAAGACGAAGTTTTATAAAGGTTGCCAGCCAAGCAAACCAGCTTTAAGCATTATGATAATATATCATAGTAAGATCCTTACTTGATTTTAAACGCGATATGGATGAATGGATGCGAAATAATGAAATAATGAATTTATTCAGCACTTAGGTATTTACATACACTTGTACTTGTCAGAATCACAATGTTAAACAATTATTCTTATTATATTAATTAAACTAGATACTTAATTAACCGGTAGCAAATTGTAGGATATTACAGACAAAGTAGTCCGTCCGTCAGCTGGTCATTAATTTCTCTACTCATAATAAGTTTAAGTTCATATTAATTATTTTAGACTTTAATGGATCAATATAGAAAAAATTGGAAAAAAACATACAATTAAGTGGCACACATCTGGGGACACCCTTAAGGGGTGAGGACCACGACCCAGTGGTACCACTGATAAAATGATGTTTAATACTTTTAACGCTAAAACTACGGGGCGCAGCTAATCTGTCATATCATCATCATCATCAGCCCGTACAACGTCCACTGCTGAACATGGGCCTCCTCCTGAGGGAGGGTTTTGCCATAGTCACCACGCTTAGCAGGGATTATAGGATTGGTGACCGCAGTATTATGTTGTAATACACAGGGAAACGCTGCTGCCCGTTCCCTGGTTTACGCTTGTTATAGATGATGTTATAACAATCGGGACCAACGGCTTAACGTGCTTTCCGAGGCACGGAGGGTAGTCCTCAACCATACCCGGAAAGAAATCTTAGAATTTACACAAATATTTCTTGTCCGGTGTGGGGATCGAACCCACGACCTCCGAGACTTAAAGCGAGCCAAATACCGCTACGCTACAGAGGAATATGTATATGTACACTAGATATTTTTCTATGTAGGTACCGAATCTAGAATGTTGTGACAAAGTTAAATAATGTTGTTCATCTAGAACATTCGCGGCTACACGCTCCTCGAACAAGGAAAGCTACATTAAAACCAGCTTACGAAGTGTGACCATATTACGAGTAAGTACATCCCATCTTCACAGGGAGACGCTTTCCCACAGTAGCTGAGAAATCCTTCAGAATACAATAGAGCCATAACTTTCCAAATTAACATATTTATTGTGCAAACTGAATGCTAGAATCCATTTAGGGCCACTGCACACAGAGCAGTGTTGCACTGGCAAATTGTTTACCATCACTTATTCACGATGCGATCAGACTTGAAACTATTTTCTTACTCGATCTGGTGGAGTGGAATTCCTTTTGTTATTTGCATGTCGCTGAAATTGGATTTAGCTCTTTTTGCTTGATGCGCCTTTAGTGATTTAGTTGCATGGTCATTTTCAATCTTTGTAACGGTTTAACAATATTTTAAACTATATTTATTACAAAACGTAACGTAAACGTATAAAAATTTCATCCAAACGTTCCCATCTGAACGTCGTCTTAAAATAAGCTATGACACCCACAAATAATGTGCTATTTGAAAAAGAATTTTCAACATTAATTTATTAGATTCATATCTTCTTCACAACTTTACGTCTTTATAATATTAGTATAGATATATAATAGTACAGCTAAGATGTGACTTACACATCAGTACAGCAATTAACTTAATTATGATTGTAAAAGAGAGGTCACAATATCTACTCTTTCAAAGAGGCTCGAGCCTTTACCTTTATCACCGGGCAGCAAAAGCCTCTGGTTAACTACATAATGTTATCAACATCATCATCATATCAGTCTATTGTGATCCACTGCTGAACAAAGGTATGTCTCATCGATTTCCAGCAAAGCTTAGTAGAAGCCTGCACCCAATGATTCCCTGCGACCTTTATGAGGTCGTCGGTCCTTCGTTCAGGCGGTCGTCTCACGCTGCGCTGGCCAGCTCGTGGCCTCCATTCGATAACCTTTTTGGGCACATCGGCCTTCGGACTCAGACCTTCGAGCCATGTGCCCTTACAGTTGATATTTTAAAACACAGAAAATTTACAATATATGTGCCTGCTACTGACACATTAGAATGCTCTTACTTTTTTAAGTAAAACATGTAGTTAGCCACGAGGCTTTTGCCAAACAAACCATTTATAGTAGTCCAGACTTAATAAATGGCAAGAGGGCGTTCTCTGTGGACCTTGGCTGGCGGGGTGATTGAGGAATAATAGCTTCACATTTTAGGGAAGTTTTGTCGCTGTAATTCCTCTTTTTTATAGGTTATTTTACACATGAGCTGGAGAATAGAAAACAATGGCTATAATCCTCAATAATAAAGACGTAGTTATTAAAGTAATCAACAGTTTGCAGCACACCTTGGACACAGGCCGCCATCACGAGTGCACTCACGGCGTGCGCGCTCCCACGGGGCAGCTGTGTTAATTGAACGCCAACTTATATCATGCGACGCACGTACTGTCCACCGTATGTACGAGGTTATTGCGGGAGCCATGTGTACTGATGACTTCAACTAGGAAGTTGTGTATAGATGCTGCAGTAGCAATGTGAAGACAAGTTATTTATTTATTTGCTTTTTATTATCTTTTTAAAACTTACCATACTAAGCATCATTTTATACCTACTTGCGTGATTGAGTTGAATCTGGGGATGAAAACTTGTGTCGGAATTCGTAAATGTCGAAGATCGTCAGGGTTTAGGCACCATTTAACGCCTATGAAATCACAGGAAAAAGCCAAGTAATAAGTAAATATTGAATGTCAGAACTTATTTAATAGGTACAATAATATAAAACAAATATTCAACTACAAACAAAATTAGATATTCACTGAATCTTTAATTCTTTACTATCTCCACTGGGACCGTTGCCCCAGTCATCCCAATACACTTTAATGAGTTTGAAAACTTTAGATAGGAACCAGAGCGCCATGAGGACCACAGCCACCACGTCTACTTGCAGCCTCTCCATCAGACTGAGCTCGACGGCTGGGGAGCGGAGATGAGGAGCCCCATGCGTGGACACCACAAGGTTAACCCAGTGCACCAGCTCTTGGGAAGGTGGAACGAGTTGTTGGTGCATGATGAATGAAGCTTCTTTAGCCTTCCTTCGGTAGCTAGAAATGAAGTGTTATAATGTAGTAATATAGTATAGTAATACGAGTAGTAGTTGTTAAGTCTTTAAACATTGATAACTAAGGGTCATCATGTAGTGTGTGTCTTCATGGCTTGGGTATTCAAATGGAGGTATATACGACAACAAAAGTAACTGTCGTTCACGACTTTTTGTAGTGACGACAAATGGTCAATACTTTTTTAAACCGACGGCACATAATGGGAGCAGCTCTAGGAATAAGAGCAGATCATCCATAATATAACTACAGTGCGAGTAGTTCCGCTGAGTCTGTAAATAAAGCTTTATCGTTGGTTACGATATAGCGGTACCGCACCATAACAAGGGTATAAAAATACATTTAATTACGTTTCGTATTCTTATGGTATTATTGTTATGAATATTATTATTATGAACTACATTAACTTAATAAATTGGCATATTTTAAACATTTTATTTTGAATGTATAGCTAACATTGCGTAGCAAAGACTTTTTAAATGTCCATCATACTAGTGGTCACCAAGCCGTTGGTAGACGGTTTGGCGTTTATGGCAACACCTTCGACTAGGGAGTCTTACAGTTGCTAAGAGTTAAGGCTTTTGAAAACACAATCAGAAAGACGAAAGAAACTTACAATATTATAATATGAACAATATTATATAACGCGAAACCAATTTTATTATATGACAAATTAATTACAAAGCAAACTAATAACTAATTAATTAAATACAAATTTACGAAGCATAGGTTACTTCGTCAAATAGTGGTTATAGCTATGCTAAATATTTATTGTTAATGATATCTCACTGAACTAAAATTCATAGAATTAGTTTACCTGTAATTAGCAAGCATCATATCAATAGCTTCTCTAATTCTTTGCGGCAGACGATTGCTGAACAACACCTTGATGCCTCTTCCCCCAGCTTGAGCAATGTCCATGGTCAGAAACTGGTCCCCGTAGAATGGGACTCCGATCAGAGGCACCCCGTAGTACATCGCCTCCATATACGATAGGAATCCACCGTGGCTAATCATCATCAGCGTTTTAGGATGTCCTAAAAAAAGTATTCACTTACAAATACTATTGTATAATCGCCTTAGAACAGAAAGGACGTTAGTTAATTAGTTGGGCAAAAAGATTTCCGCACTTGGTCTCTTGAGTGGCCTTTTGTACGTGATTGTCCTGAATTTCATTTGGACCCACCCCCTTAAATCCTCCCAAAACTCTGTCAACCCCTTGATATTTTTAAGGGCTTCACGTATTGAATTAATTTGGACTATTTAAGAGTTTAGCCCGTTCTAGACATACGCTTACTAAGAGTCAAGAATTACGTGTGCCGGTGTTTCTAGAGCCATGCATCCTCTGCAAAGTGTGCTATCGATTATTCCTAGGTTAGCCAGGTTCGTGTTTAAGCTACAGTGTCCCGTTATTATGCCAATTATTATGCTTAATTTGGGGCTTACCAGAAAGGACTTTAAGCCGATATTCCCGATTGTCATAACACTCATAACATCATCTATAACAGTCGTATACGAGGAAATGGCCAGCAGCGTTTACCCTGTGCATATGATTTACAGTCCACAACTAGCCTGCTAACACCCGCTTCGAAAGATGCTCATGTAGTTCAGTTTCATAACTAATCTATTTTAAATAAGAATAAAATTGAGTAAGTGAAACATACTGACGGTTTTATAAATAGTGCCGCCAGTCCATCGTTAGAATAGTTTCCTCAAAGATTAATCATTAACGTATTAAAGTGTAGGAAAATTCATATAACTCTCCATTTCCTCACCAATTTCACAAGACGAACACCTTCGCAGAATAAAGCAATAATTACAGTTTCAACCCAAAACTTCAAAGAGTCCCTTAATACTTCACCGTCACATCCATCACAGTAATTATATTATTATGTCAACCTTTAGATAATAGCGGATGTTACTGAGCACATCAATAATACCGGCATAATGCTTGGAAATTTATCTAAGAAACCATTTATCAGACGCTTATATTGTTGAATCTAATTTATTTGATAGCTATTATATCTTTTGAGAAATATTCTAGGTAGGATAGTGACATCTGAGGCAGTTTAACCTTATTGTGTTTCGCCGCGAAATTCCTCCCACTATTCTGTTAAATCTGTCCATGTTGATGTCCGCGATAATGCACCATTCAAAACAAAATACAGCCTTCTAGTAATAGTATATTTATGTATGTACATGGTGCCGCTCGAGGTCATGAGATTGTTTCGGGTGCTCCACAGCACGGGCAATGCCATCAAGTAAATGTAGCTTATATTTACTTTAACTTTAATTTACATATAGGAATCAAATATTTTTTGCATCCACAAATAAATCTGAGTAGCGAAGACATTTTAATGAAAGTTATATTAATTTAGTTACGTGTTGGACTCCTGGGCGAGAAGAAACAGTCAAATGATGATATAGAAATGCTACTTACTGATGACGCTCTGCTGCGGCGCCCACTTTACCAAATGCACATTAGCGGGCAGGTGCTCCAGGTGGCCATCATACTTCCAGACCACCGTCTGCTCCAGCTGCCGGAACACCTTCAGCAGCTCGGTGACCATGTCCTCGGGCAGATCCTCGCTCTTGAGGCTGGACCCGAAACTAAAGTAGATCACGCCGTGTTTGGAGTTGTCCAAAATAGTTTTTAGGTCCTGTGAGATGTTATAATATTCAAAGTTCATTCTGTATTCTATTGTTAAGGTATACTTTGTTTTATTTAAAATATCTTGATAATATCTCAGAAATTATGACGTTTACACAAATTATAATATTCTCGATCAAAACTATATACACAAAATTGTGTTACCACTTAGCGTTACAGGTGGCTTGCAAACCATAGTTACATGTTTTTAAAAATGGAATACTAATGGAATTACATACGATGATTGTCGAGTATAAAACTGTGTGCTTTTGGCCTTTTACTATTTGGTCCATACATAAAAGTTATAATAGACAAGGAAGAAATATTAAAAAATTGCGCCTTATTTTCTTCATTACGGGCTTATATGGGGCAACTTGACGCATCCGCAATGACAGTTGAAAGCTTAGCGTGCGCTGTGATACATGTCTTGAGTAGATTTTTTGATCAAAAATCTTTAACCGTGGTCGTGGTAGACATTTATCAAAAAAAAATTTTCATTCATAAATTGGCAAATTCTTTCTTTAAAAAAAAAACAATTAATTTTTAGATGCCCAGCATTTAAATTTTTATTGTAATAAAAACAATACAAATTTAAATGCTTGATATTTAAATTAATTGTTTTTTATTTTATTTACAAAACATATCTCTTATTGAAACATATAAGTTAACGATAAGTTGGCGTGTTTATACAACATTCGCAAGTAGTCACGCTTGCAGCCTCAAGTCAACTTACAGTACTTTGGTTTTTGTACTTGTAAAGACGTACTTACGCACGAGGCATTACAATTACGTACAGGTCGAAGCGTGGGGTTGGAGCTATTATGTAAATGATACTTGAATATTAATGTTTTTTTGTAACTGTAATTTTTATGGAATGGTAATAGGTATATGAACCAGTTATATTCGATTCGAATACCTATTGCCACGTATGCATTCGTTTATTGTCGTAGGTTTCTTTTCATACCATAAAACACAACCATTAAAGCATCGGACGTCTGGCGTCGGACTAGTGATCTTGTGGTCACCGGTTCGATCTCACTCGCAACACAAGGATTTTGGTTTAGCTTGCTAGTATCTTTTAAAAAGAAAAAAAAAACTCAAATTCATAAAGCCACTATCATATTACGCGTTATATTCTTTGAAGCGGTATCTGTGGAATAAATCTTACTATTATTGCAGAAAAGTATGTTATATACACGTTCTGAATTTTGAAGTAGATAAGATCTTGATAAATTGCTCATATCTCATAAGCGCGTCAAATATTAGATTATTATTATTATTCTTAGATTTTGAAGAAAATTTTATATGTGACTCTTTTTAGGGTTCCGTAGCCAAATGGCAAAAAACGGAACCCTTATAGATTCGTCATGTCTGTCTGTCTGTCTGTTCGTATGTCACAGCCACTTTTTTCCGAAACTATAAGAACTATAATGATTTTCACACAAAAAAAGCAAAAAAAATGGGGTTCCCCATAGTTAGAAATGAAACTCAATAATTTTTTTTTCATTAAACCCATACGTGTGGGGTATCTATGGATAGGTCTTCAAAAATGATATTGAGGTTTCTAATGTCATTTTTTTCTTAACTGTATAGTTTGCGCGAGAGACACTTCCAAAGTGGTAAAATGTGTGTCCCCCCCCCTCTGTAACTTCAAAAATAAGAGAATGATAAAAATAAAAAAATATATGATGTACATAACCATGCAAACTTCCACCGAAAATTAGTTTGAACGAGATCAAGTAAGTAGTTTTTTTTTAATACGTCATAAACCGTAAACCACTATTTACCTTTCATTCAATCAACTATTATTAACATCGATCAAAGTTGCAACTAGTACGGAACCCTTCGTGCGAGAGTCCGACTCGCACTTGGCCGGTTTTTTATTTTTAGTTGCTTATTTAGGTGTTAAAGATGGCTTAGGTACTTTATTCTGCTGTAGTCAATATATGTAACATTTTTAAAATGGTCAAAATAATAACCTATTTTTTTCAGAATTTTGTATTCTTCCGATATTACCCTTTTTATTAAACAAGGGTCATCTTATTTACATATGTATTTTATTATTATCGACAATCCTAATATTATAAATGCGAAAGTAATTATTCTAGTCTGTCTGTCTGTAACGATTTCACGCCAAAGTGCCAAAGTAGAAGTGTTAAATTTTGCATGGGGATTCCTTCTAGGACAGGTGCTCATTAAGATTATGAAAATTGAAGCTTTAAGAGGGTAAAAAGGGGAAAAGTTTATATAAAACTTGAATATTTTTAATAGGAGAGTTTCCAAATTACCATGAAATAGACAAGTATGTCGATATGAAGCTCTGCTCGCCTTTATGCCCGGTGAAGTAGCAAAAGCCTCGGGGCTAACTACATATGTCCGTCCGAAAATAAAAGAAAAGTATGTCGATAGGCATGGGGGAGCAGACATGGTCTTAGGAAGGAGAATGTAAATATGGGCTTAGGCATAGCCATTTAAGGCATTCAAGCAAAGGGCGTAATTCAACATGCGGGTGGAACCGCGCGAACAGTTAGTTGAATATATATTAGAGTAAACTAAAAGCTGGTGTCGGAAATATCTAAACGGTAATAGCATGGACTTACCGTAGTTTTACGATCAGTTTGTGTATTGCCACTGGGGCATAACAACATCGGATTCTGTTCTTTGGTTATGTGTAAATAAGTGTAACCCGCTTAAGAGAAAGTATTATTAATAATTGTGATTACATATATATCCATTTAAAATTACGTTGCAATACTTACGGTAGGTATATCAATAATCACAATTAACATATAAAGCATAACAGTAGACAAACATACATAGCTAGGTATAAAATATTAAAGACAAATATACTGATTATTTCAAAAATAGACATTTTTATGTTTAGGTACTTATAAAAAAAAATACAAAATCATTTTTAGTATCGACGAGCACCTCATTGAGCGTACTAACACTATGTATACATTAATGTAAAAAGTATAGGAATATAACGTTTAGGTACAAATTAATTAATAATAACTTACAATATCGTTTTGGGAAATTGTAAATGATTTTATTTTAATAAATAAATAAAAATTGCATAATATTAAAAAAAATACGTATCATCCAAAGTTTGACGTTTGGGGCCCGACTTCTAACTTCAAATTACAGAGGCACCTTGTGCGTACACTAATATTTCTTACCAAGTTTGTCCCTAGTTACCTAGACCGCAAAATGGGGTCACAGGCCCTCACCTACTCAGTTGTATTTCAGTTATGTATCTCAAAGAGTGACCTGCATTGATGGACTGCTGTCGAAATGAGGATAAATACCACTTTTATTGCTACCGATCTTATAAAAGCTGTAAAAACAGTCTTGTTAGTGATCAGGCGACTGATATAAATCAATTTCATTGCGGAGTTTACTTTGAATCATATCGTGTGATATCTAATGATACTCCTTGGATCTACAGTAAAAGTGTCACGAAACCAATAAAAATATATGTCTTGAAGTCCCATTTATAGGAGACTTGCTTCCCACGCTACTCTCGTCAACTTTAGAACATTGGAAATAAATATAGCCTTTGGGATTTCTCGATAAATGAGCTATCTTTCTCTGAAAGATTTTTTTCAAATCGGACCATTGGTTCCTGTGATTAGCGCGTTCAATCAAATAAACTAACAAATTCTTCAGCTTTATACGAGTTGATTAGCCATCTGTTTAGGACATTTATTATAGTGCATAAGTGTGTGCATACTAGTGATGCCGATCGATAATCGACTATCGATGATTAATCGATAGTCTATCGATAGTCAAACAATCGAAGCATTCGATAGACCTATCGATAGTATCGATACTATCGATAGCTCAGAATGAGGCAATACTATCAGATGAGGGAATACTATCGATACTATAGATAGTATTGTATCTCTCTAAGAATAAACTATCGATACTATCGATAGTATTATTGTTCGCCAAGAATAAACTATCGATAGTATCGATACTATTGATTGTTTAAGACTATCGATAGTTTACCAATTTACAATAGTATTGTTTACAATACTCAGTTAAATAGTCAATAATTATATACCCCTAGATGCAATTTCAAACCGCTTCGTTTATTTTTCCTGTTAAACAGTAGCAATAGCACAGCTCGGTAGAAATATATATATGTATCGTTTATTATATTACTGTTATAACACTTATAACATACTCAATACTATTGCAAAATTCGCAGACTATCGGTACTCTAAAATAATTGATACCTACTATCGATAGTCCTTTGTTTACCAGAAGCAATACTATCGATAGTATCGATAGTATTGATCCTCATTCGATAGTATCGGCTTGTTCTGATCTATCGATAGTATCGATAGGATGCCGTTTTTCAGATGAAAACTATCGATAGTAAAACAATCGATTATTCGGCAACACTAGTGCAAACACAGGTGCACTATCTATTGCTCTTTGCTCCCAAAATCTGGTGGGACGGTTATTACAGATATTTTGGCACCAAATGTACCTCAGGTCTTCGAGATGGTAATTATACTATGAGTGTTAAGCGGCTTTCCGGTGCTTAATAAGCACCGGAAACTGGAAAGCTTTTGTATGATAAGGGGAATAATTAGGATGTAATCAAAGCACCAAATCATTGAACAGCTCTTTTTAATATAAAATCCGTCGGTGACCCAACCAAACTGGGTGAATCAAACGCTTGCGACTTATAATTCGGAACTAACGCCATCTATTGCCACAAGCGGTAAACGTAGGTACTAAAACTTTAAACATTGTATTCAAATAACGAATTGGTCGTGAACAATGAGTTAGTAAAACTGTATTCGTCGTCATCTTCCTGCCCTGCTCCCATTAATTGGGGTCGTCGAAATAATAATATGTCGACCTCTTCCATTTTTCCCTATTTGGCATCTCTTCCATACACCCACCTTTCTTACACATGTCATATATCACACAGTCCATTAAATTTTTGCGCCTTCCTCTTCTAACATATGCCTCCATCTTCATATTCAGCATTATTTTCGTTACATACATGTCATCCCTACGCATAACTTGCCCATACCATCCTAAGCGATTTCCTCTCAAATTCTCTGTCACTGGCGCCACTTTCAGACTTCCTCTTATATACATACCATTTAGAATCCGATCCATTCTTGTTACTCCGCACATCCATCTCAACATTCGCATCTCCGTTGCATGCAGTTGATGCAGTCTACTTTCATCCGTCCCCTTAGTAAAACTGTATTCATCAACAGCCCGTATATCGTACACTGCTGAACATGCCCCCCCCCCCCCCTCTGGTTTTTGTCATAGTCACCACGCTTGGCAGTGTAGGTTGGTGACCGTAGTATTATGTTGTAACACACAAGGAAACGCTGCTGCCCGTTCCCTGGTATACGAATGTTATTACAGTCGGGACCAACGGCTTAACGTGCTTTTCGAGGCACGGAGGATAGTCCCTCAACCATCCAGACTCGAAAAAAAATCTTAGAATTTACACAAAGATTTTTTTGTCCGGCGTGGGGATCAAAACCACGAGCTCCGAGATTTAAAGCGAGTCAAATACCGCTACTTACTACTTAACACAATTACCTTCGGTAAGGGCCCTGGCGCCTGAATGTGATGTCCACCAACATACTTCGCGTTCTCCGGGAGCGGCAGACCCTGGCCCAGCAGCGGACTGGAGTTGATGAGCAGCATCGACGCGTTGTACACCAGCGACTCATACAGGGGAGGAGTTCTGCCGCGCTCCTGAATGGCTGCCTGGTAGATCTCGTAGTAAGCTGGAGCTTCTATGTAGTTAGTAATGTAACTGAAAAAACAAAAAACAGTAGGTACTAGCTTTTATCCGCGGCTTCGCTCGCATTAAAGCCAATGTCCCTATGTTACTTACCAAAAATGTGTGTACAAAGTTACATAATGATCAGTTAAGTAGTTTTCGCGTGAAATGCGCTTTCACGCGAAATCTCGCAAACAAACTTGCATTTACATTTATAATATTAGTTGGGATTGTACTAAGGCATTTGCCTATCGGTTGCTGTCGATTCACGGCAATAAAGACATTTAGTATTACTGTTGCAGAAATTAAGAGGACCTATGATGGGATTGCTACAACAACGTGATTTTATAATCTAAATTTTCTACACCTTATGGTTAAAAAATTGAGAAATAAACGGTATTAGGTTGGAGCCAGTGGAGTCAAATATCATTTTAGGAATAATGACTAATTCCAATTTGCAATGCGGACCACATATTGAAAAACTGTCAGGAAAACTTAGTTTTGCGGCATATTGCTGTTAAAACTACAAGATGAATCACTCACGTAGAAACAAATAAAATAGTTTACTTTCGTTATTGCCATAGCCTAATGTCTTATGGAATTCTTCTCTAGGAAAGCTGTGCACTTGCAGACATCGACAAAATCTTTAAACTGCAGAAATGAGCAGCTGTAACATAAACTTGATCCACCAGTTTCCCCTACGGGAGAAATTCAAAGACACAAGTATTCTTACAGGTACAATTACGTTAAATTGATGTTTTTGAGATTTGGCACACAAATAGAATTTAGCCTGGTTGTTCACAACCGACTACGCAATATGTTACTAGTATATTTTTATCATATTAGTCTTTATAATATCACATGCGATAACATGTTAGGGCAGAACAGACGCAACATTCCGGATCTTTGCTTCAAAATTGTAAAAGAACCTGTTACTGAGAATTCCGGTTGAGCGTCTGCAGCAGGCTTTACAAGCAATGCAAATGGCATTATGATTACATTCAGTCCGCATAATTTAAGGTAATTTAGAGCATCAGCTCTCGAACCACTTGCTACCAATTACTGCGGGTCACGGTGGAGAGTCATCGTCCTGTCTGGGGAATGCTGCGATTCTTATTAACTACGAGAATTGACTACAAATGATTTATCTCGTTGTGATGCTGCAAGTCAAGTGTTTCACTTCGCCAGACAGGAACAATTAACTAACAACTTCAATACGCTTTTTACGAGGTGGCGCCAATTACAACTGCGTCTTGGAATCGTAAAAATCTTGTTTTCTACGAGAGTTTTACCTTTTAATATCTTTAACTTTTATTGCATAAATATAAATGCTTTACTATTTATAAATGACTAGTAGATTTGTATTTAGTAAATAGCTAATAGTGCTACCTACCGGATCCAATAGTATTATCAAACCATTCAGGGATTCACCCTAGTAGACACATACACTTTCATTCAAATAGGTTCAAATTCTGTGACATACGGACGGACAGACAGACAGACAGACATGACGAATCTATAAGGGTTCCGTTTTTTGCCATTTGGCTACGGAGCCCTAAAAACTGGAGAGTTTGTTTATTTACTTGAACACGCTAATCTCAAGGACTACTAGTCCGGTTTGAAAAACAATCTTTCAGTGTTAGATAGCCCATTTATTAAGGAAAACTATATTCTGAAAAGTCTATAATCCATTTAATTATTAAGTTCTTGCCAGAACGGGAGTTACGCGGGTCAAACCGCGCGCAGGAATCTATTTGTTGGTAATTGGTTTTTCAAAAATCATCTTTAAATGCACGTTTATAGGGAAGTACACAAGTTTTCAAGATGGGGGTAATCTATGTTGGCTAAATAAACAGTCTGTTAGATCATTATTACAGTCATCAGGGTTCGTCATACGATTCGTAATGGAAAATGTCTTCACTAGCACTGTACTTCTTCATTTAGACAATTAACATCAGATGAATCAAAGTTTTCAGCCGTAGCCCAATAAGCACACCACCAACAAGCAGCTAGGGCGTCGGATTTGCGATCTTGTGGTTGCCGGTTCGATTCCCATCCAATGCACTACCGAAGTGAACCCACTCGTAACACAAGCATTTTAGCATGAGGGGTTAACGGGAATACTAGTAGTGTGCTATAATTCTGCTAGTCATCTTTTTAAAAAACAAAATAAAAGTAATTCACTTCAACCTACAAATAAAAACTTAATTATTCTCAGTATTACTTCAAATATGTACCCACTATATCCAAGCCGAGAGATAAGTCTGCCGCCAGATCCTGTGCAGCCGGTCTCCAACCGTGGTGGCTGCGGCCGCCCTGGTGAGAGCCTGCAGGTCCACTCCGTACAGAGGACTGCTGGGCTCGTGCACCAACTGTAAGTTCATCCAGGACGCGTCTACTGCGCTGTACCAGATCAGAGGACACTCGAAGACTGTAGCTAACCTAGGAAAATGAAAAATAACTAAAATTAATCTTAGTCTCATCATAATCAGCCTCGACCTACATGTCCACCATTCCACGTTCATTCAACATGACGCTATTTAATTATATAAGATGTGGTGAAATTTTCTACACATTTAATTATTTTTTATTGCCTACGTGCACTAATTCTATTCTCTAATCTCTAGGCACTATGTGTCGCACGATCAAGCTGACTTTAACAAAAAATGAAATCGTCACCCCTTCCCCGTCTGCTCTAGCGACTTTACTCACGCACAGAAACACACAATTATAATCAAGCTGTGGTACTCTGTAAAATGGAAGTATTTCCCAAGTCGAGCAGCTCATTCTAGTTTTTATATATGTTATTTGTTTTCACTTCTTTTTTCGTAGGTCTATAAGAAGATTTTATTTTAATCTGTGGCGGCATTGTATTTTGGTTGTTAGTTTGTGTTTCTTTATTTATTTCTTTTGTGTGTGTAGATAAATTTAAAAAAAATAAAGCACATCCAAAATCTGAAAAAATAAAATATAACCGCGATTATTACTATTTGGGCGACTGTCCATTGTGGGGAATGAACCAAACCATGTATTTAAACATTTATCGTCGCCACTGAGCTGCTAGTCCAGTCGAAATATTGAAGCCTAAGCTAACGTTCTAGCTACCGTCATAATGTGTAAGTTGTCGAACGTTAGCACACGCTTTTGTGGTTTTGAGCAACCGTAACTTAAGCGATTAACCTGTTGATTCAGTTAATATAGTGAAGCCGAGCAACTGTTGAGACACGACTAATTAACCCTTAAGTTAGAACATTCTCTGACCAAAATTGTTTAAGCTAGAGGTCGCCCAGTGATCGATATTAAGTCGTAATTTACTTGATTTCAAAATTATGCAGTTATAAAGGTTTTACTGTGAAATAACCCACTGAGTTAGTTTTCTCAGTTATGGTGCATTGGAGCCGGTGGGTAGCAGTAAAGCGTGTGTCGTTATACACATACTCATGGTCCGAATCCCAAACACAGACAAAAAAAAGATATATATATATAGTTAAATAATAACATACATGTATCTGTTGTGAGTGTCGACCTAGTTTTAGTGTGTATTATTTATTGTGATAAATTTAACGTAGGTATATCACACTGTTAAGGACTGTATCATAAAAACGCAGTTGGTTTTGATGGAAACAAAAGTGTAATAATAAACAATATCAAAATGACAAGTAAAAGAAAAGGTATAAAATAAACATGGACAAGATAAATACAAAAAAGTGGCGCGGTCTTGCACACAAATAAATAATAATAATATATAATATTAGCTTTCTTTTTCTCGGCTAACTTTAACTGTGCTTTATTCCACAATCCTCTATCTGGTTCTATTTCTAACATACCTCCAACTCTAACTCTAACTCCATAAAAAAATGGTAAAAATACGATGTTATTCATAATTATTATACTTGAAACTCAATTCCATCTAACAATGCTCATCCCCAACAGAAAGGCTCGATACTTGTAATCCAGACGTGAGTGATTGTTTCATTGTCATCATGTACAATCAATACATTTGTACTGAAAGTCTATTGTTAAGAAATTTCAATCTGAAATAATTGCCGGTCGGTTATATTTTTCATGAAACCGATAACAATTGCATTCAGCTATTCTTTTAGATTGAGGTATGTTTTTTTCAATGTACAAATTACCTGGGTAAATAAGAATACATATAAGTGTACTGTTGTGGAAGTACCTACATACTTCATGGTCTTCACTACATTCAACAAACTGTTTACGTCTACTGCTTATCTTGAGCCTCCTCTTTACAGACCTTGGCAAGCCATGATCGTTGGCAGGAAGATTGATGTTCCCCGTAATGAAATAATGAATTTATTCAGCACATAGGTATTTACATACACTTGTACTTGCCAAAATCACAATAAAAAAGAAATATAATTAATAGGTTATTATTCTATTACAACGCGGTCCTCGCCGGCGAGAATCCTACCCTATATAGTTAACCTGCAACCTTTCACTAGCCACCTAGGTGGACAACCCGGAGAAGAAAGGGAGAAAGAAACTCCGGGATTTCTTTTTTCGTCATCTTTTTTATCACAGTATGTCCATTTTGTTTTAATATAATTTTACTTTACAATATTTCATTTAAAGTATATAATGTGAAGCATGTGCGCCAATGCACGCTCTAGACGTTTTCATAGATGTAGCTAAATAAGTAACCTAGAGCTAATAGATACTTTTGCCCACCCATCAGGCTTATGACCCTAAAGGCCTACGCAGCAACATTGAAACGTATCGATGTAGAAATACGACATAAATTCCTATGCTTTAAAATGATGCCGTGACATCGAATAAAATCCCTTTCGATGCCACGGCCTCATTTTAAAGCATAGGAATTTATGCCGTATTTCTACATCGATACGTTTCAATGTTTATTGGTAAAAAATTAAATCCGTTGCCATGCCGTCCCGGTCTGCGTAGGCCTTAAGTCGACTCTTACGACACCCATAGGAAGACTTCCAAACCACATCACAATGTATATTAAATTAATTTGTGAAAACTAATTACTTAAAGAGCTGATCTCTTGGCAACCGCAAGGTGATTAATGAACGACAGTGAGAGCACCATCATTTGTCTTGATTCGACATTTGTTCGTCTGGTTGCGCTTCCTCCCACCGCTTCGTGTCGAACCTCGTTTTTATATGCGCATTTAACTAATATGTTCTTTTTCAAATTAGGTCAAGCCAATAATTTATATATGCACATAGACAAAATTAAAGAAAAAACATGTTTTTATGATGCGTCCATTTCTTTTCCTACCACCAGTTCAGAACGTGGCAACTATGAGAAGAGCATAACTGGCAAGAAACTTAGAGGATTACCGGATACTAATTCGGTAACCACTTACACTACTACTAAGTAGTCTAGAGATATGAAGAGGCCAAAGCAAAGATGGATGGATTGTGTGAGAACTGATTTGCAGGAAAATGGAGTAAGTGATAGCTGCCAGAATGGATGGAAAAAAACGTGATGCGCCGACCACAAATAAATTGGGATAAGCGCAGAGAGATGATTAGTAGAAGTCTTTACTTTCAAATTTCATTGACATACCTGGCCTTCCTGGGCCCCATAGAATTAGCTTGAGTTAGACGGACGGCGAAATAATACTGACGGCAGTATAATTTACTATGCAAAGAAAAGCTCCGCGGTGTTTATCTCTGTACACTATTTTCATAAATAATGTTATGCCATCCGATTTGCATAATAATGCATTATCCAAATCCTCGCCAGACTGACGAGTTTGTATTATTATTATTTATTTATTTAAATTATAACCCGGGAAAATACTCACGGAGCCAATAGACCAGAGTAGAACCACTCAGCTACCACCACGTCAAAGTGTTCGCTGCGATCGTTCAGCAAGTCCTGGACAAGATGTTGACGTAGCGCGCGTTCCGCAGACCTTAAGCCCACGAACAGAATCTTGTACGGAGCGCGAGGATTTGCTGCCCGGTCTAAAAGGTGCGGCACATCTGCATCTGAAATAATTGAAGCTGTTATATTCGGTGAGGATAACAATTATACTGACATTCAATGCTGGCTCGTTGCTGGCTGGCGTGCAATGCAATGCAACGTATGTAATGCACGGCTGGCAACTTTTGCTGCTGCCGGTTGCCAATTTGGGATAAACAAGTTTTTTGAGATTACTCTCTCAACTAAAACCGTGAAAAAATATTTTTATTTGATATGAAATCGTTCATCATCATCAGCCCGTATAATGTCCACTGCTGAACATGGGCCTCCTCCCGAGGGAGGGTATTTGCCATAGTCACCAAGCGGGTTGGTGACCGCAGTATTATGTAGTACCACACAAGGAAACGCTGCAGCTCGTACCTTGATATACGATTATTATAACAATCGGGACCAACGGCATAACGTGCTTCCCGAGGCTCAAAATTGTTCATAGCATCGCAATTACACCCAAGAACTTGATCAATCAGGTCGCGCTTGGCATCAGTCGGATGAGCAAGCAGATAACCCAAGGAAGGACTTTCAAAATAAGATGCTAGTAAGTTAATAGTCCCCTGTCACTCCTAAAGTAATGGACTTAGCAGCGGTTATGTATCGATCACCATCAGGTGTGCTACTTAGGGCCTAAGCACACCACGTTTTTCTAACGGCGCGTTTAAAAAACGTGGTGTGTTAGGCCCTTAGATGGCAATTTCAAAACGAAAAAGGTAGAAAAATTATGTAATTTACCTCTTTGCTCATAAATCCCCGGACTGATGTCGATAACTCGGAGAAAGCCACTCGGCTTCACCTCAGAATGCTGCGTTATGTATGTGACCTGGCAAAATTAATAAAAAAGGTTACATATTTATAATTTTTATAGTCGTCACGAAACATTAGTAAAATCGAAAATAACCAATACCATAATCTTTCAATATTGTTTGCAAACCGGTGGTTTCCAAATCTGCTATTACGATCAAAGTTCAGGAATATTTAAATAATAAATATTGACAGATTTGTAGCTAAATCATAAAATTTGAATACATGACAAATACAAAACTAGTTTGCATCCTACAATTAGTAGAATTACAAACATGACCCGCTGATCTAATTAAGTTTTCTCAAACTTTAACCACTTTCATATTACGTGCTATGGTGCCCGTGGGATTTAACTATAATTACCTGCACTAGGTTCTAACTAGGTTTTGATTAGGAATGCTTTATTTCCTCGCGTCATTGGACACTTAAAAGTTCATCGATTTTTAGACGTCAGAAATCTATACATACATAAGCTCACGCCTGTTTCCCAGCGGGGTAGGCAGAGACAATGGACCTCCACTTGCTACGATCCCTACACACATCTTTCGCTTCATTCACTCTCATAACATTCTTCATACAAGCACGTCGGTTTAGGGTAGATATTATTTGACCTTTTGCGAGGATGTCACCGATTTGGCCAGACAACGTTCTTTGAGGTCTTCCCGTTCCAACTGTGCCACACAAACTTAATCTATTAAGACCTATAATACAATATTTAAAGCAGCCGTAGCCCAATGGCTAGGGCGTCGGACCTGCGATCATGTGGTGCGATCGTGAACCCACTCGTAAAACAGGAATATTAGCTTAACACGAGGGGTTAACAAGAATACTAGTAGTGTGGAAAAACTCTGCTAGTAATGTTTAAAAACAAATGTCATAATTAAATTTAATTATAGTTATAACAATAATTTCATGTAGATACATCAACGTCTCTTTGTTAAATATGTAAGATTATGCTTATATACTATTTGGTTGAAGAATTACCCTTCATGCCTCATATGCCTCTATGACAATCATATACCAAGGAATAGAGAACATAGATTCCGCAAGTAGATATTAGGACTTGCATATACTGAGGCTCCTCGCCATCCACTTGCTACACGTAGTCACACCGGGCATAAAAACGAGCAGAGATTAAATTTTTATAAATTGTAAAGTTTTCTTGTATATAAATCTTTGCGCTATTGACTAAACAAAAAACCTTGATTAAATTTAGTATTTTAAAGATCATCAATCCGCCAACTGACGGTGTTCATGATAGCAATTACCCTCAACTTGGCTTGCCAAGATCTGTAAAGAAGAGGCCCATATTCAGCAGTGGACTAATATAGTGGACGCGTGACTAATATATCGTTAACAAAGTAAATTCTTCATCACTTAAGAAAACTTACATTGTGTCCGGCTGTCAGCAGCGAGCTGACGACAGAGTCTCCGAGAGACGTGTGACTCCGACTGGCCATGGGGAACACCACCAGCACATGACTACCCCCACATAAGTGCATCACCACACATAATAGTATTACACTTTTACACCACATCTTATAGTACAGATAGCAAAACGACAAAAAAGTAAACCTTCTTGACCTTCTTGTTTTTACTAAGTTAACGGTACACACAAATTAAAGTAGTACTTTAAGGTTTTCTTCAGTAATTAGTTAGTCAAATTAATATTGTTTTTATTTAATACACTAAATTTAATCATCATGATTTTATTTCAAATATTTTCTCAGTAACATACAGCTGATACTGAGGGAGTTCTCATAGATTTTGCTCCAAAGATAATGTTGAATGCGTCTCATTTATCTTATCTCTGATTTATCAGCTTGTATCTATTACCTAACCACATGGTTAAGTAGACTTTTACATTTTTAAATGCATTGACCATTTAATCTACTTACGGTTTAGTCGGTAACTTATATTTATTACACACTATAATAACGCTTGCACTCGTAACGCTTAACTAGCACAAAACCTGATAAATTATAAATAAATAGGGTGACTGGTAATTAGTGACCGATACCTAAACACATGATTGTACTCATGATAACAAAAATTTTTTACTATGGGACCAAACCTGAAATCGCGAAAAGAAATCGGTTGTTCCATACATTCATGTTCACATAACTCGTCCACGTGGTAGGGAGCAGTTGTTTTTTTTTTGCGTTTTTGCTTTGGTCCCATAGTAAAAGTTGTTTGTTATCATGAGCACAATCATGTGTTAAGGTATCGGTCACTACTTACCAGTCACCCTATATAGACAAGAAAGAAAGAAAAGGCATCTATTTACGGCACAAACAAAAAAATAAAAATTCATGATTTCTACTACCTGATTTCTTCTGGCCTGGCTTCAGTATAAAGCTAGATTAATAATCTATATATTAATCCTTCAATTTCATTCTTTTTTATTTACCCCTGAAGCTTTTGCTACTTCACCGAGCAGAGCTCCAGCCTTAATAAATGGTTTAAACACTACAAACTAAGCAATCTGCACAAGAGGGCGTCCCCTGTGGGACTTGGACCTCGGCTCGGGGCGGTTGCTGACGGGGAGATTAAGGGATTATGACTTTTAGTTTCTTTAGGGGAGTTTTGTGCAACTGTCGCCTTACTTCACTTACCTCCTTCAAGAATAAATCTATCTATGGGTGAAAATGGCTTGAAAATTCGTGCAGTAGTTTTTTAAATTTATCGCGAACAGACGGATGGACGCGGCAGAAGACTTTGTTTCATAACAATGTAGTGATTATATATATCATTAATACCTCATGTGTTCTATCAATCAACATAGTTTTATGATACTACATACTACATCGTTAAGCATATCAATTCCGAACTATGTGATATAGAAATTCCATTCTTATTGATTTTTACAATATCTGTAGTATTTTTTTATAATTATATTTGTTTCTTAAAATGTCTATTTAAGAAAAAAAAATTATTATAAAATATTACTACAGATCCCTCGCACTAACTAAATTAATCTCTGTGTCGCGGGGGACTTTACAAACACACAGTTCAAGGACACAAAGCATACACACGCAGAACATCTATCTGTGGTTCACACAAATAATTGTTCCGGGTGGGAATCGAACTCAGAACACCAGGTCCTAGAAGCAACTTCCGTAACCACTGAGCCACGGCAGTCAGTATATTATAATGTTGTAGTATTAGTAAGAACAACATTTTGATTGTGTTATCATGGCGTTAGATATGAGTTATGACAGATCACGGCCGCGGCGTAGATCACTCATTTACACCTTTATACATAGAAGCTAATATTTTAAAATGTTACGTTATTTAAAAGGTAGGTTCGTATTAAATATAAGATAAAATTTAATAGGTACGATTAATATTAAAATCGGCTTTGTTTGTGTTTCTTGGAATCAGTCTATATATTACTTGACAATCGTTATGAATCGGCAAGCTCCGTAGGGTAACTATTCGAGTCCGTTTGCTTGTCCATTGACAAGTTTTTTACTTAAATCAATGATTTTGAGGGATTGCTCTCCGTGCTTCGGACAGCACCGTTGTTGGCACGTACCTCTAAAAATACGGGCCGATGATGATGATGATAATTAAACATTTAAGAGAGAAAGAACAACTGTTTGCGTTTATATCTCAAACTAAGAATAGGGTTGTTTCAAGTTTAACTGGTAGATAGACTGCACCGGTGGCTCAGTGGTTACGGTAGTTGCTTCTGGGACCTGGTGTTCTGGGTTCGATTCCCACCCGGGACAATTATTTGTGTGAACCACAAATAATTGTTCTGAGTCTGGGTGTACTTTGTGTCCGTGAAATGTATGTTTGTAAAGTCCCCCGCGACACAGGGATTTATTTCCCTAGTGCGGGAGTTGTGTTTCTAAATAAAAAAAAAAATAAAAAAAAAATAGAACTGAGGTATGTAAAAGGTTATCTTTAAAACTTGACCTTTAAAAAATGAATGAACTCCTTAGGATTTTTGATAGGTAAGTAAAATCAACAGGATGAATTAACTTTTCAAATTCCATTAAAATTAAAATTGGCATACATCGAGGCCACGAGAGCTAAGACGTGGGTGGACAAGTACTTTCTTTCAAGGGATTTCTTCCAGAAAATAGAGTACCTTGTCGAGATAAAACATTTTCCCTTTCAACCGCCTACGTAATACCTCATTCCGCGTCTTAAAATAAATTATTCACATTTATAAATATTATGTAAAGAGACTGACCTCCACAACACAGATAATCCTAATGTGGAGGTCACTGATTATGTACCATCTCAATAAATGTTTTTTCTGATGAATAAAACATAATTATTTCACGTAAATTATTTAGTTAGAGGACAGAAAAGCCCGTAGGAGCTTTATAATAAAATGAAAATATTTCCTCCCCTTAGGGGTAGAATTTTACAAAATCCTAAAAAGCCACGGTCCAAATTTCGCGTGTCTAGATTCAGTAGTTTTGCCTCGGCGTTGTCAGGACATGTATCTTTATATTAGATCATAGTTGATGCAATGACGATCGAGACTTACGACTTAACTTTCCAAGTCGGAGCTCTTTCTCAACTATCTGAACCCTGCACAACGTACCTATATTGTGACAAATAATAAGCGACCGTAGCCCAATGGCTAGGGCGTCGGACTTGTGATCCTGAGGTCGCAGGTTCGAACCCCACCCATTGCACTACCGACGTGAACCCACTCGTAACACAAATATTTTAGCTTAACACGAGGGGTTAATAAGAATACTAGTAGACTGCAAAACTCTGCTAGTAATCTTTATAAAATAAGAAAAAATAAAAAAAATATTACTAATTAGCTTCCACGCACGGTTTCACCCCAGTAACTAGCGGACAGTCAGCGCGTTCAAGCAAACAAACAATAGAACAAATAGAACAATTTATATGATATAAGATGATTTTTTACCGATCAAAAGAAATACCTTTAATTTTATTTTGCGGAAGTACCAAGACTTTAGTAGAAAATGAGAATTCAGAAATTCGCCAACTTCATTTAAACACACTTAAATTATCGTTAAGTCAATCTCCCGTTATTAACTGGAGCAATAACATTTTATCATAATTAAATAATTACACTGTGGCCCTCAAGGTTTCCTCCTCAGGATCTCAAGTCGGTCAAGGTGACGTGGGGAGGATCTTAAGGTTGATACGGATGGAAATTAACTTATTAATGAAGGGTAGGTAGCGATTAGAACGTGTAACACATATTTCATCGTTTATTTACATAATGGCTTAAACCACTGAATCTACACATTAGAAAGAAATAAAATTAATAATAAAATAATAAAAAAAGTAAGTAAGTAATAAAAAAAAAATTGACACTTCAATTTCTTTGTAATGGAAAAATAACAGGTTTTAGCTAAATGCTTATGAATGTAGGTTTATAAGCATTTATTTTATTAGTAACCTATACAGGTTACTTATAAAATAAATGACATTGTTTCTTTTCTTTTGAACTCGTCTTAGTAACAACTGGATCGATTCAAAATCTTTAGATTTTGTTTATAAAAACACCCTCATCTACGTAAATAAACTGAAAGTATCTCCATTAAAAGCTGATCAACCCTTGAAAAACGCCGATGTCTTCCTTCACACACTTTCAGGAACCAATTCCGTTATTAAGTAAAATATCGTTTCATAACCTCAGTAACACACTATTGAGAGCTCCTTGCGATGCAGTTGTACTTGCAGTGACACAGGTATTTGATATTTTGCTAATTAAATACTAAAATATATATATCCACAACGCTTCTTGTCTCATAATAATTATATCTGAAGCAAATAAAGAACTTAAGAAATCACTCAACCCAAGAAATGGTAAGAAATGAAGTGGAAACACACAATACCTTACTGACAACCAGAATACCAAATATTCAAAAACATCGACACAATATTGTGGTTTCATTGAAGCGTTTTTGGTTAGTAGAATCGGAGTCCAGGTAAGAATTACAGTAAAAGATTCATGGCAGAGTAAATATAATCAGGGTTGAATATGTGATGTGTTCAATGGGCCACTAATGGGAGTTTATAAAAACTCGCTCGAACCGATTAAGCTCCGGGCCGTTTTGGGCGAGTAAATTTTATTTTAGGAGTTTTGCGCTTTGCCGGTTAAAAGCTAAGTGCATTTTGATGTTTTTAAACATAAATGGAACAGATGAACTAAATATAGGTATCTGACTTTATTACTCAGTGAAATATAAAAGGGTTATTAATAGTTGTAGCACGGACATAATGTATGTCACGATTTGGAGTGCTCTTTGTAAAATTTATATTAAACACAAGAAGTAAAGCATGGAGTTTATACGCTGATTATCAACTGCGGAAGCACCTCAAAAATACTATGATTGATTGATGTCGTGTCCATACACGTGTGTACCTTTTTTTTGGGTGGCAATACGTTATGCATACCCTCCCCCGCAGCAGACTGACCTCTCCATAGCGATGATATGCTACTCATACCACGAGGTTTACTCACTAAAATCCACCGGTTGCTCCAGCAAAGGCCAATAATAGTGGCGACTTTTTATATATACATACATACGTTCCTTTCGCCTCTTCCACTTTCATTAATCTCCTTATGCATGTCCTTTGGTTTTTAGTACTTTTAACCTGGCCTTTTACTAGTAAGTTTCATTTCATTCATTCTACATCTCCTTTCATACTACAACGTTCCCTCATCACTCTGCTCTTAATTTAATCACTCATATTCATTATTTTTATATGGCTGCAACAGTTGTATACGTGTGAAAAATGTAAGGCTACTCTCAAAACATCACAAAAAAATATACAAACCCAAGACGAAAAGCTTTCCCCAGTATAAGGTACGTAAAATCAACATTAGTACAGTAAATATATCCAGGACTCAAGTGTACTCGCAACCCCTAGGGAAATATTCTTGGCATCAATAGGGGCTGTTTGTGTTGAAATATACCTACTGAGGTATTACATTTATTAGGCGAGCAAAGAGAACTAGTCACTGACATTGGTAATGTATTCGAATCATAGTTAATTAAAAATATGCCTACACAAATACATTTTTTTCACTGAAAATATAGTGTGTCTGATACTCAAAGTATAGTGTCTGACACTCAAAGTGTAGTGTCTGACACTTAAAATTGAGTGTTGGACGCTCATAGTGTAGGGTCCGATACTCAAAGAGTAATGTCTGACACTCATACTGTGGTCTCTGCCCCACATATTTTTGTGTCTGTCCCTCGTAGTGTATCTGGCTCTCATAGTATAATCTCTGACATTCATAGTCCGACACTTATAGTGTAGTGTCAAGTACTCCTAGATTAGTCTCTTAGACTGATAGTGTAGTCTCGGAATAATAATAGTAATACTACACTATGAGTAGAGTGTAGTATTTGTTACTCATAGTGTAGTATCTTTCACTTGTAGTTTATGTCTGTAAAATTTAAAGACATCAAGGACATAACCATACGGGGAATTAAATAACATTACTGACAGTGTTATGTGTCATCTATGAAATCATAGTTCTAACGTCAGTCTGACACTCATAGTTTAATCTCTGACATTCATAGTGTCTCTGACACTCATAGTGTTATGTCAGACACTCATAGTATAGGGAATGACATACAAAGTGTAGTGTCTGACACTTAAAGTGTAGTGTGGTCTCTATCCCACATAATTTCTGATACTGTCATGTCATCTATATATGAAATCATAGTTCTTAAGTCAGTCTGACACTCATAGTGTAATCTCTGTCATTCATAGTGTACTCTCTGACAATCATAGTGTTGTATCTGAGGCTGATAGTGTAGACTTCAACACTCTACAACACTACTTCAACACAACACTTAAGTTGGTCCCGATTGTTATATTACATAATATTCAACAAACGTTTACCATGCAGCAGTGATACCTTTTGCGTTGCAACATAATACTGCGGTCACCAATCCACCGGCCAAGCGTGGTGACTTTGGCAGAAATCCTCCCTCGGGAGGTTCACCCTTGTTCAACAGCGGAAGTTATACAGGCTGATAATGATTCTATGTACTTGATATGCAGATATACAGCCGTTCTATTATCGGCGTATCGATCTCCCGGCAGGCTGTAATTACCAGTGAATGGAAGGAACGAGTAATTGCAATCTTTGTGCGGATGCTATCATGTGTGGCTACAATTAACTGCTATTCAAATGGTTTATAAGATTGATCTGGATTACTTTTAGTTTCTCTGTAGACGTGTATAGCCTAGCGGTATTCACACAGGTCACGAGGCCAGGTGTAGCTTCTAAGAGAATATATATATATTTATATATCATTCCTTGATTCGGTAAAACATATAATCATTTTAATTTTTTGTTAGCATGATACTAAAGCACTTATTGTCCATCAAATAAAAAAAATGCTTTAGCATCAAAAATATACATATTTTTTTATACAGATATTTCGTTTAGGATTCTTATCATTATTATCTTATTATTATACTATTAGCTTCGTTCGCGTATTTTTTTTATAAGCTTTCGAACTATTCTAAATGATGCTACCGTTTTAGAGATAGGCGGAATACACAGAAAAAGTAACAGTCATACAAAATAAAATATATTAAACCCTAATAAATTTGCTATCTACCAATGAAAGTCCCGTCAAATTCTGTCCAGCCGATACTGAGATTAATCGGAACTAACAGACAGGCTGGCAACGATGTTTTAAATTGTGTTATTCTTTATTAGTCTGTATACATACATACATAAGCTCACGCCTGTTTCCCAGCGGGGTAGGCAGAGACAATGGACCACCACTTGCTAGGATCCCTACATACATCTTTCGATTTATTCACTCTCATAACATTCTTCATACAAACAACATTCTTAGTAACGTGCATTTAATTAAACCTTTTATTTTTCCATTACATACTACAATTTTATTAATTTGTATAGATAACTCAAATAAATACTTCGAACACAATTGTGTCAAATTATTGTGCGTCCCGCTTTCTCATACGTAACTGCTATTCCACCGGATAAGGATGTAGCCTGACCTTCGCAATAGCTTAAGGAATAGCTTAAGGAAAGCAAAATATTTAAGGAATACAAAATCATTTGATTGCTAATCAAATGATCTTGTATTCCTTAAATATTTTACCCAAATAACATTTCGGCAGATTAAAAAAGTAGTAGGTATATCTTTAACGACCGTTTTAATTATTGAGTAGGATAAGCTCGCCTACACCGTCAGTCATGCTGACACAATTCCGGGTTTCCCTGACACTAGCACTGGTCTCCTTGTGGTAAAATTAGAATATAAGCTTCCCTTTATTACATTAAAATACATTTTTTTATTTAGCTGATGTAATATGTTAACCGCTAGTCTACTAAGGCTGTAGCAAGAGCTGTCATATAAACATCTGAAGGACTATTCCCACCAACTCACTCAATACCACTCCAGCGACCGCGGTCTTAGACCTACAAGGGGCGCCCTCTTGCGCAAATTGTTTCATCATCATCATCAGCCCGTATAACGTCCACTTCTGAACAAGGGCCTCCTCCCCAGGGAGGGTATTGCCGTAGTCACCATGCTTGGCAGGCGGGTTGGTGACCGCAGTATTATGTTGTAACACACAAGGAAACGCTGCTGCCCGTTTCTTGATATACGATTATTATAGATGATGTTATAACAATCGGGACCAAAGGCTTAACGTGCTTTCCGAGGCACGGAGGGTAGTCCCTCAACCAACCAAACCCGGAAAGAAATCTTAGAATTTACACAAAGATTTCTTGTCCGGTGTGGGGATCGAACCCACGACCTCCGATATTTAAAGCGAGCCAATTACCGCAACGCTACGGAGGTTGTCAGTTTAAGCAAATTGTTTAGTTTTATGATAATTAGCCCACCCGCGTAACTTCCGATCACGTATGAACTTCATAATTAAGTAAAGCGTATATCCATCCATCGCTTATATAGCCTTCCTCAATAAATGGGCTATCTAACACTCAAATCACTTTTCAATTCCGACCGGTAGGTAGTTAATGACTTTAGCGCGTCCAAGCAAATAATCAAAGCTTCATATATTAGCTAGTATCTTCAGCTTTATATACCAGTATAGACAAAAGATTCAATAAGGATGGAGCCGTGCTCGTCTGCTCGTCTTTATGTTCGGTGAAATAGCAAAACCCTCGTGGCTGACTGATATAAAAAAAAAAATCAAAAAACCCGTTCTAATCCGTAACATCCGTAAGTGAAACGAAATAGTTTATTAGTAACGTAGACGAATAAATCGCGCTTGTTATACGTCATTTATAATGCAAAACACATTTCAGTAAATTTTTTTGATTTACTTTATTAAGAACAACATTTTTAACATAATATACAGGTCTTTAGTAAATCAAACTTACTGTATGATCACTTATGTTAAACTACTATATTATTATTATAATCTTATTTTCAAAATCAATGAAAAATTGCGTTGCGTCGAACCCCGGTTCGCGACGCAGGCGTGGTTCGTCCGTGGTCCTCGCGAGGCGGGCCTCGCGATTACCACCGTCGCTATCCTAGCTTCCTACGTACGTAACATCAACACTGCCTGGCTCCCAACGAAAAGGGCGTTATGTTTTGTAAACAACATCAGCTGCAACTGTCGATTTAATATCTAGGTTAAACGAGTAACAGAACAAACAAACCGCACATAACTGTCGTGTGGTTGAATG
Organism: Nycteola revayana; assembly: GCA_947037095.2. Taxonomy (NCBI): domain Eukaryota; kingdom Metazoa; phylum Arthropoda; class Insecta; order Lepidoptera; family Nolidae; genus Nycteola; species Nycteola revayana. The sequence continues at coordinate 15,415,899 of OX344851.2, read as the reverse complement.
TTAAACAATATAATGTTGCAACTAAAATTAAATGCGTGTAACTGTCATGGCGGCGTCAGTAACGACTACGCACGGATTGATGTACCCTGCAGTTATGACAGCAAGTGAACTGGGTTGGAATGGTAACTAATATGTAAATACATAATATATAAATAGATAATTACAGTTGAATAATATCTATCATCATCAGCCCGTATAACGTCCACTGCTGAACATGGGCCTCCTCCCGAGGGAGGGTTTTTGCCATAGTCACCACGCTTGGCAGGCGGATTCGTGACCGCAGTGTTATGTTGTAATACAAAGGGAAACGCTACTGCCCGTTCCCTGGTTCGTTTGTTATAGATGATGTTATAACAATCGGGAACGGTGTAACGTACTTTCCGAGGCACGGAGGGTAGTCCCTCAACCAACCAGACCCGTAAAGAAATCTTAGAATTTACACAAAGATTTCCTGTCCGGCGTGGCGATCGAACCCTCGACCTCCGAGATTTAAAGCGAGCCAAGTACCGCTACGCTACGGAGGTTGTCAAATAATATCTATACCAATATGTAAAGCTGAAGAGTTTGTTTGTTTGTTTGCGCGCTCAACTACTGAACCGATTTGAAAAATTATTTCAGTGTTAGATAGCCCATTTATCGAGGAAGGCTATAAGCTATATATTTTGTTATGAAGTTCCAACGGGAACGGGAGCTACGTGGGTGAAACCGCGCGGAAAGCTAGTTAATAATAAGATCAAAACACACTTAGCTTTTAAGCTAAACCCGCTGATATTCTTTATCCGTTGAACTAGTGAAATGCTTCGTGACTAAAAACACATGTCGGGCAAAAAACACACAAATGTGTCCGTATTTAGACTTTTAGACGCAGGCGATACAAGGAAAGTTTACCTAAATAATAAATTCCACCTTAAATGCTCATGTTTATCTACATACAATCGAAGAGAAATACACTTAAGAAGATAATATTAACTAACTGTTTGTATCTTCGTAATTTAGAAAGACAACGTTAGCCGTGTTGTAGGTTGTTAAATCAACGAACATAATTAATTGGCTTCATCTTATGTGTATGTTTTGTGTTTGAGTAATACCTGTTATATTACACTGTCGACTCAAACACACAATATGCCGTTATTTGAAGTTCAAGCTCCTCTATACTTACCACAAATTTACTTTGAAAGGATGGGACAGGGTGAACTAAATGTTTCCTGTTCACTGAATAAGGTGGTGAAGTTAATGGTAGGGATGAAGCCGGAAAAAGAACTCAGTGTAGGGTTGTTGGTGAGTGGCCCTCCTGTACTTAGTAGTAAGTATCTATTATTACGTCATGAGTGAGTGTGTGTAAAAAAATACTGGAAGATTTTCCATAAAAATAGTGTACGCCCGACAAATTTCGGCCACGGTAGATAATCTATAGGTACTAATGTTATAAAGAGGATAGATTTGAATTTTTGTGTGTATGTTTGAATTGAATAAACTCAAAAACTACTGTGCTGATTTCAAAAATTCTTCACCATTGGAAAGCTACATTCACCCTGAGTGACATAGGCTATATTTAATTATAAAGTTCCCATGGGATCACAGCTGCACTTACTATTTTTTAATTCTCAAAAATTCTCTAAAAACGATTCTAACGACACGAGCAATGAGAGTTCAGGCGCTGATCCGAAAGCTTAACGTGCTCGCGGAGGCACGGCCAAATACCACCAACTTCCTGACTACGGCCTTCTTGGAATCATCGGGAGAAAAAAATATCTAATAATATAAAATAACCTGACCCGGGGATCGTTACGGAGACCTCTGTAGTCACGAACATATCAAAAATATTTAATTACTTACCTAAAATCAAATATTTTTTCTAACAACCTTAAAGCAGCAAAACCCATCTTGACTGAAACATAAGAGTATAAACATTATCTCGTTGGAAACTATGCATATGTTGACACACAAATCATTTATTGAGACATTCCCATGATTCCCAGCAGGTCTCCAGTTACACAGCCATTCCCAAAAATACTCCATCAGCCAGGAAACGTGCCAGATGTATTAATTCGCCTGCCAGTTGAAATAAACCCGTCGAACTGTTTGATTTCGCCTCAAATTAGCATACCTAATGTTAGTTAGTACTAAAATTTTAAAATACCCTTTTACTAGTTTTACATGTACCTACTATGGACACCGCCTTGTATACTAGTCTAGTCAGAAGCCAAAAGGTCTCAGTCAGTTTAAAACTGCTTAACACCGGGAGGGGGGGGGGGGTGAAAACCCCTGTGAGAATCTCAGTTTTGAGTTCATATCTTATACCTAGCAACCCGCCCCGGCGTCGCCCGGGTGTAATGCTGATGTATACTCTCGGATCACTCAATCTATTAAAAAAACCGCATCGAAATCCGTTGTCCGCGTGGTTCTAAAGATCTAGGCATATATAGGTACAGACAGACAGCGGGAAGTGAGTTTGTTTTATACTATGTAGTGATAAAGCTAAAGAGTTTGTTTCTCATTGTTTTCTTGAACGCGCTAATCTCAGGAACTGGTCGGATTTAAAAGCCCTTCTAGTATTAGATAGATAAATCGAGGGAGGTTTGCCTTCGATTTCAACCCACCCTCTACTGTATATTTTTCACAAAAGGATAAGGACTGTAATATATATGCTTAATAACATTCGGCATTCAATTCCACTACGCTTAACTGAGAATTCCCTCTGAAAAGATGAAAATAAACTACGCAATAACATAAAAAATGAAAACTAAACCAATTGCAATATTTCAACATGACTGCCATTAGGTATAATGAACCGCGGTGTAACACAGTGTAGCGGTTATAATAATGGCGAATGATGACAGTTGGCGGCACGCCAGCGGCGGCTCAACAGGTGATAGCATCGCTCACGGACACGCTGGAATCATTTACCTCACCATGGAACATTCATATTAATGATCAATGTGGTAAAAATAGTGTAGAATTAATACCACTGTCACTAGGTACATGTTACAAAACGAAGAACTCTGGCTGCGTCTATCTGAACACGGTAAATAGAAAACCAAAGGGCTTACAAGCAATTATTGCCAATATATGAATGAGACTTGGGCGAATAATTTAATTAATTTGTAGTATAAATTGACTAAAGGACTCGAGCTTTATAGGCATATGTCGCTAGAGCAATCGTTTCGAAAATCCCGCACTAAGAAACTAAGCTGTATGGCAATCAGTTGTACGTGGGTGGCAATCGAACCCAGAAAAACGGGTCTCAGAAGCAACTACCACAATCACTCACCCACCGATGCAGTGAATGTCAATTTTAACTTAATTAAAATAGACATAACTAGTTGTGTAGCTAGCGGTATCACTTGGATCCGCCCCTAAGACTACCCACTGACCGATCACTGTTCTGCTCCAATGAGATGATAGATGCGATGTTTCATAGTTTGTTTTAATCAACATAATAGATTATAGTGCATCAAATGTCATCTAAATCTGTTCCAATGTCTTTGGATTATTGATTTTTTGGATTAATATTAACAAGCGAAGCCGCAGTTTTTATCTGTCTGTTTGGAGTGGGTGTCTAGCCAATATTTTAAAATGATTTATGATTATCATTCCATTAAGCAAAATTATAAGTATACATCTATTATAAGTAAATAGGTATCCAACCCGTGCTACGCCGCGCCGGGAAATTTTCTAATTTACATTATTAGTAAGATTCGCAGAAATTGGATTAAACAACTCTTGTTAAGCAAAAAGTCGTAGCACTGATTAACCAAATTGTGGTTCTGGTGTTTGAACTTCATTAACGACTACTGTTAATTAAGTCTGAATTTCTTAGTTCTTTAATCTGAATTTTTAATTAATGAATTTCAATAAGATTTAACTAACTATAAAAGTTGGTTAAATCGCACCTTATGACAAATTTTTGAGAGCGTTTTAACCAAACTTATAGGGATAAATGCAATTTGTAGTTGTTTGTATGCATATAATTTTATATTGAAAACCGCTGTCTTAAATAGGTATATTAATAAACTAGTTTTTCGAGACTGTCACTGCCAGTGAAAATTATTCATAATTACAAACCTTCCTTTTGTGAACTGTGTTCACAAAAGGAACAACCAAATTGAGTAGTCCTTGTGTCAGCGCGTATACATTTCACTGTTAAACTAGCTTCTGCCCGCGGTTTCACCTGCGTGACTCTCGTTTATAATTAAAAAACCTATATAATACTAAAAGTTTTTTCAAATCGCACCAGTAGTTTCTAACATTACTGCGTTAAAACAAAAAAAACATATATTATATAAACTCACACAATGTTTGTGGTCCATCTAGATATCTTTGACTTAACAAATTCAGATAGTCTCTATAAATTGTGCATTCAACAAACAAGCATGATTTACATACTTTGCGATCCAAAATCACATTAGGTACATTTTACCTATAGCGTAATGGTTTTTATTACTTAAACTAAAAGGAGTCATTCTTATTCCTAGTAAAATCAGCTTATCTCCCAGTGAAAATCCAGTCGAATTTTATTGATAGAGTCGTAACAAGCACCTTTTAAAATATTACAAATAGTTGTATCAAAATATGTTACTATAAATCTACACTCGTATATGTATACCTAAAGCTATCCATGTTTTGTGTATTTTCGTGAACGTAAATATATATGACTAGTTGTATATTTCTGTCAAATAGCTAATTAAACAGTTTCAGGGAAAATACACAATGTAGTTGTTCATAGAACTAATAAAGTAAATAGTTCAGTTTTGTGGCCGGTCACTTTACGGCGCCGTAAATACTGCACATTGCATCTCAAATTAGGAGTCGCCTTCGAATAACAAAACCGTATTGTTGCTATTATGTTGTGCTACTATTGTTTGTTCCTTCTGTTCTTATGTTAATTATAATTATTACAGTAATACGATGGAAGTAAACATTTATGTTGAAAATAGCCGAGTCGTCATGTGCAAGTCGGAAAGGAAATATTTATAGGAAAGGACATTTTAATTTTGGTAGTATACAAAAACAAATTCATAAAGAAATATGTAATTACTAATCCTACTAATATTATAAACGCGAAAGATGGAAGGATGGATGGATGTTTGTTACTCTTTCACGCCAAAACTACTGAACGGAATTGGCTGAAATTTCGCACCGCGATAGGTTATACGCTGGATTAACATATAGGCTACGAAACATCACGCTCCGACCCAGTGGAGCAGAGTAACCGCGGGGCGCTGCTTGTAATTAAATATTTCTTTATGACTTTGTTTTTGTTATTTTAAAGCAATGGCAACATTTGAGCTTGTATTTACATACCTTTTTGTAGACATTATGTAGTTCGCTATGAGGCTTTTGGCATCACCGGACATAAAAGCGAGCAGTGCTCTAATACCTACCTACTATAGACTGTAAAAGTACCTACATATACAGGGTGTCCCAAAAGGTTAAGTAGCTGGGAAAGGGGGTGACAGGGGTGGACACAATGGTCACTAGAAAAATAAAAATAAAATCCGCACTGGGTATTTAAAAAAAATGGCATTTTTTAAAAAAAATAAAATTTTACACCTTGTTATTTTTGATGTTAATGTTGATGACCTTGTTGTTATTGAAGATTACATAACAGCATTTTTTTTAAATACAGCCATATTTGTAGGTACAGTTAGCACAAGGTGTAAAATTTTTAGTCTTTTAAAAAATGCCATTTATTTTTTTAAACACCCAGAGGGAATTTTTTATATTTTTCTGGTGACCCTTGTGACCATCCCTATCACCCCCCTTCCCAGCTACGTAATCTTTTGGGACACCCTGTATAATCTATATAATATACCACTGGTAACTATTTACTATTATACTGAAATTTAAAATAACTAAATCAAAAGTTTATTAAGCCTGTCCATCAGACTGGCTTAATAAATTTCGGCATGATTACACCGGCAGCTACACCTCTGCCACAGCGATTTTATTAGCCGTAAGTATATTTAAGTACCATATTAAAAAAAAACAGTTTCAACCTTTTATTACAATAACAAAGAAGTATCAGCAACAAATCGGTCTCGTTAAAACTACATTCAACGAAGCTTCACATCGGCCTACGTTCTCACCACACTAAGTTCTGCGACAGACCCCGATCAATCGCAACTTGGTCTGTAATATAACTAATATTGCTAATCTTCCTTAACTTTATCTCCGTCTGTATGAAATGAGAGATCGTAAGGTTCTGAAATATAGTGAGGTTTATTTTCTGGAATCATTATTTTTAATGAATGTTACACGAAATAAAACATTTGAAACCGAAAGCTCTTAAATCAATTAATTAGTTTTCATATCGGTATTAACTTCGATTACCTACTTGTGACCTTCGTAGGTAAAGATTTTAACCTTTTACAAATACAGGCAGGCAACATTTTAAAAGTCACTTTAGTGCGAACCTATTTAAAGAAATAATTGAAACTAGAAATTTTCATTTAGTCTCTAAAATAGTTTCAATTGCCGTTGGTGCTGTAAAATATAGTATTTAAATTATTTTCATAATAAAAGTTATTATAATTAAAGTGTTATCACTTTAATTATAAATATTTCTAAGAACCTGCTACAACAAGCAAAAAATACAAAACAGCAAAAAAAATGTGCAGAAATTTTCAATTCTTTAAGTTTTTATCTTATTGATATTGTCCGTTTAAGTAGGTATATATAGTACATTGTTTATGTACATACCTAAGTGTTGAATAAGTTGTATTCCAATTAGTTGGTGTGGTTTATTAAAATATTAAACATTTAAATAACAATGTTAGTCCCACTTATAACCAATTAAAAAGTAAAGACGAGCGTTGCGAGTAACGAACTGAAGCCGGTAAAACTCTGCCTTGGCGTGTACATAGTTACAGATAACTTACACACACGTACTAAAACTATGCCTTGCCTTGTCAGTCGATCTGTCGCAGGGCCAATGTCCGTCGGGGGGCCGGATTGCTCATGCGTACCCGGCTCCCGCCTACGGTGGATCGAAGGAGTGTCCGGGGGGTTTTAGTGGTGTAGGGTCCTCTCCTCGTGGTATGAGTTTAGCATACCACGGTATAGGGAGGGCGAGTCTCACATATCCCACCGCCAGCGCGCGAATATGCTACAGCGGCGGTGGGAATAAGTAAACGCAAATCCACCCGGACAACAAAAAAATATAAAAAAAATAAAATATTTATTAATAAAATGCCGAATTGTGTTATGAAAGGGTGTACAAATCAAAGCTCAACGTTATTTGTATAACATTGGGCTACTGTGCAAATCCTAGCAATAATTTTTCCCATGAACAGTAAAAAAATCCGGCCTTAGTGCATTTTTCGACTGCGTTCCGCCTTAACTTGTTTTTTGTTCTGATTTTATAACATTGAATAAGACAATGTAATTTTTATTGTGTAACACACACAAGTATGGTAGAACTTATAGACGAGTATGTAACACAATTTAAGTAAATTACATATGAATAAATAAACTGAGAGCATATTGTAGGAACTAGGATTTTAGAGAAAAGATACATATTACCTCAGTTCACTCTGCGGTGTACTGCGGTAGTGAGCATTGTTTAATATAGTAGCTAGTATTCCCTGTAGACTACAGAATTACTTTTGTACTGCGTACAGAGGCCATTTGTATTGGTAAACGGAAAATAAATGTTGGTACCTTTGAATAGATATGGCTTATTTGCAAGAAAGTCGACACTACAAGGGTTCAGATATCTAACCTTTAAAGCTGTTATTCGGGAAATATAATAATTATTAGCTGTAAGTCAAAGTGAAAGTCCAAAGAAATGCTTAATATGCTTAGGATATCAAACAAAATTAACAAGAATACTAGCAGAATGCAAAACACTGATAGTAAACTTAAAAAAAAAACATGCCAAGTGAACTAAGTGATCCGTTTTCAAGAAAGTAGGTGATCCGTCCCAATGAAAAGGTTTTCTATCTGGAAACACTCGTATAAACAAAGTTCTCAGACGATTTTTAAACTTGCCACTCGATGCTGAATAAATCTTTGATACCTATATTGGAAATAAAGTAGGTACATTTGCTAATCTACATACAACTTGTTGAATCCCGAGAAATATTCAAAATTATACAGATCATTGGTATTTTATATCCTTTAGTAACTTTTTGTTTAGACTTGTTAAAAGCTACAAGTAGGTAGGTGTCTTGTGACCTTCTCCCAACCATTCGTAAAACTCAGCTTCGAATAAAAACACCAATTAACAACTGCTTTATACATCATTAAGACTGTTTACGTTTGTTTTGCCTCAGTACATAGAATGTTTTAGCTCTTAGTAAAAATATTTGCCAAATATTTATCTCTGCTCCGTATCGTCTGTTTAACTGATCTTACTGCCTCGTCTAAACAAGGCTCAATGATATAGCACATTTACGTCTATAAGTTAAATTTGTTTATCTTTAATCTAAATACCTCAGTTGGTAATTCGTGAAAATTCGTACTTAAAACTTATTGAGTATAAAGTTTCTGGGATACCTACTGGTAGCCGTCGCCGCAAAAATCGGTCAAATTTTAATGAGATTCAGAATTTAGTTGCAAATCTTTGATAAATTGAGTTTGAGTATTTGGAAATGTTTCATTACGCCGCGCAGGTACGTCTAAGTTTTACTATGAACAAATTTAATTGATGTTATTAGACTAATTATTTTTCATAAGCAGAGACAAGAACATACATTTCGACCAGTTAAACAAAAATAATGGTTTTACAATTTTTTTCCTTGTCATTTTTTTTTCTTGTAACAGAAATTTTATTGTCTTGTTAGTCATGTGCAAATTAATTGTTGTTTTATCCAATTCAATAGATACGAAATAAGCATGTGTTCACCTATAATTGGAAGTGTAATAAGTTAAATTTATAAGTAGATTAAATATTGTCACTTCTGTTAAAGAACCTAATAATTAAACAAAATTAATATGTAAGCGCCAATTTCCGACATGTGCTTTCTCCTGGTGATTAACATTTCGGCATAACAGATTATAAGAGTAAGCAAATAAAGTGTGTTAAAATTTCTGACGCACAGAATTGTGCAATATCATGTTTATAATTATTCTAAGTAAAATAGGAACACATAGGTATATTTATAATCAGAACTGTTATTTTAGCCACTGTTATTTATACGCCGCTTCGTTACCCAATAAATATAGTAAGTAGTAGTAATATGTTAATAATTTATGACAGTTGGGATTTCAGTTGCCAAGTCGTTTAGTTATTTTTTTATTTGAGTCTCGCGATTCGAGATAAAAAAATATTTTTTCTGGGAAAACTTTTACACAAACCACATTGACACGTGAATGAACAAATATATTGTTAACAAAAAATCAAATATTCTTATAAGTATTCAATATGAAAATGCAAGATTATATTATGTAATTAATTATGTAATTAATAACATAAAACTTCCTAACAATGTTCGCATTTCTTTCGATGTCAAATAATAAACATGATTTATTTAATCTATACTTATGTAGGTACTTATATATAAAGCTGAAGAGTTTGTGTTTGCTTGAACGCACTAATCCCAGAAACTACTGGAACGATTTGAAAAAATATGTCAGTGATAGATAGCCCATTTATCGAGGAAGGCTGTAGGCTATAATTTATCATGAAGTTCCCACGGGACCGGGAGTTGCGCGGCAGAAACCGCGTGTGGAAAGCTAGCTAAACATAAATATGACTGTTATGTTTCCCCAAAGCTAGAATCAAACCCTTGACCACGCGTCGCATGCCACAAATTGCAATTTGTACACAATTAAAACGCCTAATAACGAACATCAACATTCCACAGCCTCTGTAACTCCGGAAACGAATTCTTGTATTACCATAAAGTGTAAGATTACCATATAACATTAAAGTGCAACATCAAGCACTAAATTACCATAATTAAAGGATAAAACGCAATTATCATACACGGCACGATGCGCGTACGCATAGTTGGCGCCGCTCGCTATCTCGATGGGAGAGGTGACAAAGAAAATGTAAATGTTAACTGTTTAGTAAAGAGTAAAGTCAGGAATATCTCACATTCTCTGAAAAACTTGATTTATTGTGTAATAAATTTTGTTTATGATCACGGAAGAAAACTCTGCGACTTAAATAATTAATAAGTATGGATAGTAGTACAGTAACTAGGTACCTATTCTGTTTTAAGATAAAATGGACATTTCAGTTATTATTTAATCCAATTATTATGAATATTTATGTCTCGATTGCTATAAAAACTATTAAGGTAGGTACACTATCATTTCTATTGAAATAGTTGTGTCATGTTGACACCCGCACTACGGATAGAAATCCCCGTGTCTCAGGGGACTTAACAAGCACACCATTTACGAACTTAAAGCACACCCATACCCAGAAAACTATCTATGGTTCAAACAAATAATTGTCCCAGAATCGAACCCAGACTACCAGATCTCTGAGGCAATTGCTGTAACCACTGGGACACACCGGTGCAGTCATTATAATTATAAGTGCTGGGCACAATATTGTAAACAAGGGATCTGAAGTGTTTGCTTGACGCATTCATATATAAATAAAACATACAATCAAGATGATAAAACAGCTAGTAACTATGTTAATATATCACAATTATGACGCGCACATTCTCATTAAATTCCATCGTCACTGAACATAATTCATTACAAAGCAGAATAATTAAGAACAGCGCTTAAGAATCTTGTTATTGTATGAAACCACATAATTTTGTTAATTGCATACAACATTAATTTTATTTTGCCAACTTGACAATCATTTTTTATTTGCAAATTAACGAATAAACTAATTTAATTTAACACGAGTTTGGTCCGGTTCTACATCCGTGTTTTTTGGAAGTGTTAAAAATGAAATCACTTTCTCACAAGAGTACACTAGAAAGCCACATAATTTCAAAGCGAAATGTATGGAAAGTAAACAATTTGGAGCGTATACGATTACATGTAAATTAACAAATATTAATAATAACGTTGAGATTGTCTTTTGAATTTAGTTCGCGTATATATAAAAGCGATATCCTGCAGTAAAAAATATACGTGTTATAGCTCGTTTAGATATTTATCGATGTTGAATTTCATAACTTCATAAATTTTATAATTAACCGAGCCCAACCGGTCGAACCTACCAACAACCTCCGTAGCGTAGCGGAATTCGGCTCGCTTTAAATCACGGAGGTGGTGGATTCGATCACCACGCCGCGCCGGACAGGAAATCTTTGTGTAAATTTTAAGATTTTTTTCCGGGTCTGGTTGGTTGAGGGACTACCCTTCGTGCCTCGGAAAGCACGTTAAGCCGTTTTTCATCTATAATAATCGTATACTAAGGAACGGGCAGCAGCGTTTTTGTGCAACATAATATTGCGGTCACCAACCTGATGGGCTGATGATCATGATGCCTTCATCCGAGTGTATGTCATAGTTTCGACAGTGTTTTGCCAATCTTTAAATTGTCGAATAGTGGTTTCTCCGATAAGCATTTTAATATCGAGCATTCAGCAGTAAGCTACCTGCTCTCGACGGGCCGCCCATGTTGAGCACGTTGCTGACGGGAAGATTAAGGGATTATGACTGTCTATACAAATAAAAATCAATTGCCAAAATGTATGAACGCGCATAGCTTAATAACGACTCAACCAATTTGAATTTTTGTTTGTTTGTATGGTTGTATGAACGACAATGTTGGAATTTGTATGAATTGCTATTGCCTACTACAGTAATGTTAGTTACCTAGTGGGATATTTCATAAAGAAATAATCTGTTGGTTATAGTTCTTTTTTTTATACATTGTTATGCTGACAAATATGTAAATACCTAAGTGCTGAATAAAATTCATTTATCATTTAATGTGTTAATGATTGACATATCCCAGGGGACATGTCAATGCGACGTACAGGCGACGTCAGGCGCAAACAGCTAGTCACGACACAGTATAAAACAAAGTCGCTTCCCGCTGTCTGTCTGTATCTATGTAGGTAGGTATGTTTAGATCTTTAAAACTACGCAACGGATTTTGATTCGGTTTTTTTTTTAATAGACAGAATGATTTAAGAGGATCGTTTATATGTATAATACATCAGCATTCCACCCGTGCAAAGCCGGGTCTAGTCAATAATAAATTCTACCAAAGGTATTTGTTTACACTAAGTTTTTCAATCAATCTCCAAATGGTGTAGAACTCGCAAAGTAAACTTTATAAAGTAGCTAAAATGCCAATATTATATTTATATTGAGACTTAAATCTTGCGTCGCAGTAACATACGTTACAATGTTAGTTCATGAACGACATAAGAACCATAGCACCTTTAAATTGAATCAAACATACATAGTTATAAGAATCACTTTTCAGCTGCCTTAAAGGTTAATACGACTTTATAGGTGTATAGTCTATAGCAGCGATATTAACTTTTAATGGCGGGAGGACAATGGAAAATTCTATCGTTTCCAATATTGGTGTATTGTGGAGGTATCGGCTATTGCTGAATGCCGATATAAACATAAAAGTTTTCCTCTCAAAGTTCCCCGCACTCGTCGAATCAACGCTCATGGGATCCAATCAAACATCAGCTATACGCAATACCTAAGCTACTCGATACAATTATTATTGTCTACTTCTATTTTATGGTTGAACAAATTCCATCCCTATGGTCCTCAATTAAAATAACCACTTCAGCCCTCAATACACTAATGAATTACATTTCTGGTCACAATTTACAAATTAGTGTGTTAAATTATATGTCCGGAATGCTTGAAGTTAATAATTAATAAAACAATTGACATTCAAAATCTATGGAATTCATATTTAAAAAGAATAAATTACAAATTTAGAATTAAACCTCTTCCAGCATCTTATAAGGTTTTTCTTAACCGGGGAGAAATACATTACGCGCAGACGCCATTCGTCAGAAGCGTCACGGATCCTACATCGCGCAAGAGAAGTTCGCACGCCGCTTGAGGCTATGTATAAGATCTCAACACAAACAATAATACCGCGGTCACTGGGCATACTATCTCGCACAACCAGGAAGATATTCCCTTTATGTGGAGGAACACCAACACCCCGTTCCTCATCAATTCATTTACAGGTAGCCCAGAGCACCAAGACATCCATGAAGCCCATATAAAACTTCCACTAATTGGCCACGTGATCTGGCCGACATAACACACTCTAAATAACAGTCTGGTTACAGCGGTTGATCCGCAAACACGAGACCACAGATAATCCGGCACACAGCTCGGGTAAACCGGATTCATTATCCTAATGTACCTGCGTTTGACGTGCACTACATTCAACTATGACATTCATTTAACTATGTACAGTAACACATAGGATTTACGGGATGAAACCAGTGGATTAGTTAAGAGTAACTTGAGTGTACATGCGACACAACAGTCAAGGTGTTTTTTTTCCTAAATAAGCCTGAAACTCAGAATTACCTAGTTCAGGCACAAAAGTAAGTTATTTAATGTGCCTACTAGATAAGTTACACTGTATACTTAAAATATTAATGTCATGTTCGCTGTAATAAAACGTTGGTGAAATAAATTTATTACTAGCAGAGTTTTTGCACAGTATTAATATTCTTGTTTACCCCTGGTGCTACGCTAAAGTGCTAGAGTTTCGAGTGGGTTCACGTCGGTTGTACAATGGGTGGGGATCGAACCAACGACCACATTTTCACAAGTCTACGTAGTCCAACGACTACTACTAAGATAAATTAAAACTTTACTGAAAATTTATAGGAGCTATTTGTTTAAATAAATTTGTCTTTCTTTTAAGTTAACTTAAGGGTAGCTTTGATAAAAAAATGTGATGGAAAGTTTAACAAATCGTGGTACTGTATCTTAATTTGTCTTGTTTATATACTTTCGCGTTGCAAGTTTTCAATCTAAATTGTTAAGGTAACTTAAAATAATATTGTTATAATTAAAGTAAGTAAATAAATATTTTCGTTATATGTATAGTTATAAGTAAATATTTTCCATTCCATTTCCAAATTTCCCTACAAATGCATAGTTCGTAATGCCGCTGAGATATCTTTTTATTAATGGTTTAAGGTGTGACCAACTGTAGAAACGAAACTTATTAAAATATCGACTAATATATAAAATTAGAGTTTGTTTGTTTGCTTGAACGGATTATCTCAGGAACTACGGGTCCGGATTCTTTCACTTATAGATAGCCTATTTATCGAGGAAGGTTATATGCTATACAAAATTATTAAGTTCTTACGGGAACGGGAGTTACGCGGGTGAAACCGCGCGCGGGAAACTAGTTGATTATAAAATGGATGTTTTGCGCTTTCATGTGACATATTTTAAAGATGAACGTAATGTAATGTGATGGATGTGCGCCCTGTCGAAATCTAATTAAGAACAATGTTTACTGGCCCCATTACTACAAAAAACCGTGGGATTCGTGTACGAAGCATCTCTTACTGTTATTTATTCAACAATAGGCACTATATTATTTTAATATTTTGATATTAAGTAACCACTTCAAGTGTCTACTTGTACGGAAGCCCTCATCAAATATTTAATTTATTTATGTTATAGAGGCAACAAAAATACATCATTTCTGAAAATGTAATCAGCCTGGTGACGGACAGACGGACAAACGGACAGACAGCGGGTCTTAATATAAGGTCAAGGTAAGGTTATTTCCCTCTAGGGACGCAACTCTAATAATGACCAGACATTATGTAAAACTGATAGTTTTACTATTTGCCATCAATGTTATTTTATATACAGGTTATGTACCATCCATCAAAGAAAAGATTGCGATCGACGTTATGATGAGCAGGTACTTGTGTGCACGTTATAACTGTAGTGTGCACTTTAATGATCTGTCGCAGGAAGCTGTCGCGCCTGCTTTGTGCCGTTACGCCGGAGAGGATAAGCAGACAACTCGCGATCTAATTTACTGATAGGCTTACTGCTCCGCTTGTCACTCATTTCATAACACACTTTTAAATTACTTCTGCGAAATATTGCTACTCTTGTGAAGTTTGCTAAATTACTACGCTCAATACTTCCTGATGCGGGGGCATCGAAAAAAGAATGTCTCTCGGACTTCGGGTTTACGGGGGTAAACCCGAAGTCCGAGAGACACTCTTTTTTCGTTTTCGTTTGCTACTTCACCGGACATTAAGGCGAGCAGATCTCCAGCCTCAATAAATCCCGAGAGGCGCACGAACTGTAAGGTAGAGCGACTAAGCCCCTTAAAAAAACTAAAAGTCTTAATTCCTCGGTTAGCGACCGCCTTGAGACGAGGTCCAAGTCCAACAGGGGGCGCCCTCCCACACAGCCGTAAGGAGTCAAAAGTGTCCAAGAGTTGGTACTTTTGGACACTTTTGACGCTTTAATACTTAATACAGAGTTTGCAAGTTAATATCACTCCACCATATATCACATCGAGATTACTTATCGTGCACCATAAATCGTTTTCTACTAAGTTATTGCTTCGAATGTCCATTATTTTTCCTTGACACATTGATCCTTCTTGTCTTATCCAACTGTTTAATATATTAAGATGGAGGAATAAATCGAGACTATAAATAACTGGTATTGTTAACAAAGACGCGTTAGTTTCCATCTACGTTCAATCTCTATGAATATTACATGAACTAAAGCATAAAGTGAGCTCCGTAATTTGTAGATTAAATATTTATTACTGAACAGATATGGAAATGGGGAAAGAACAGGAAAGAAGTCTCGCTTTAAGTCTTGGAAGTCGTGGGTTCGATCCCGACGCCGGACAAGAAATCTTTGTGTATCTAAGATTTTTATCCGGGTCTGGTTGGTTGAGGAATTACCCTCCGTGCCTCGAAAAGTACGTTAAGCAGTGGTAGTGCAGTGCAGATTGTTATAAAATTATCTAAAATAAAGAACAATTGTATACCAAGGAACGGGCAGCAGCGTTACGACATAATACTGCGGTCACCAACCCCCCTGCCACGCGTGGTGACTATGGCAAAACCCTCTCAGGAGGACAATCATGTTCAGCAGTGGACGTTATACGGGTTGATGATGATGATGATGAAGTAATTACTCATTTTTAATAAAATTTGTATTAGTTAAGTCCCTCTTACATTCATGACAGAATCAGCGTCGTTCTATCAAAAAAATCCTAAAAGTAGATCAAGAAACAACAAATATTTATAAAATAATAAGTTTTAGATGACAATCTCCGTAACGTAGCGGTATTTGGCTCGCTTTAAATCTCGGAGATCGTGGGTTCGATCCCCACGCCGGACAGGAAATCTTTGTTCAAATTATAAGATTTATTTCCGGATCTGGTTGATTGTTATAACATCATCTATAATAATCGTATTTGAAGGAATGGGCAGCAGCGTTTCCTTGTGTGGTACAACATTATACTGCGGTCACCAACCCGCCTGTCAAGCGTGGCGACTATGGCAAATACCCCCAGCAGTGGACGTTATACGAGCTGACGATGATGCTGATGAACAAGTTTTAAGCGCGACGGCACGGCCGGTACATTCCAACTTCAACCTATTAGAGCATTATGCCCGGTGAAATAGCAAAAGCCTCATAGTTAAAAACATATGTTGGTCCGAAACAAAAAAAAAGCGCAATAATCATTATAATTATTATCACGTTAGTTTATAGTTTAACAACCACAAACAAGCTGTCAACTTCAATAAAACCAACTGATTCAAATGACTAACAAGTGCGTGCAGTAAAAGATTAAGGTTTAAAGCTATTAGTAAACTGGCAAACGACCATCAAGAACCTAAGCCATTTATGGCTAATAGCTAAACACTTGACTTCCTCGAACTACAGATAATAGTAGTTGAGTAAGTGGACCGTAAGGAGTACAGATATAACCGTAGGGTCAGAAGGACCGGTCCACGACACGATCAAGTATTGGTTCACACAGAACGAGCGATGTAACGGTCGGGCCATTTGCGTCCACCGGTGCGTACGCGCACAGTAATCAGTAATCAGACCTTATTAGGGGTCCGTGGAGGTATTAATATTATAGGTACCATGTTTAGTCTTATAATCAGGAAAATTACAAAAACATTGAGCAGAGAGAAGACAGTCGGCTCAATGTGCTTATTAAGTGTAGAGAATATACACGTCTGCCTTTCTGTCACGTTTGTCTTTCTGAAAAACAGTCGTAACGTTAAGTTATCGCCTAAGTTTTTACCGTTATCATTACTTATCATACAATTATATCAGCATCCAAATAGGTTTATTTCCAATCGCTTCCATGTCGCGCAGGAAAAACGAGATATACTTACATTAAAAATACAGTGATTTTTGTACAATGTTTGAGTAGGAACATGACATGACATATTGCTATTCATACATACATACATAAGCTCACGCCTGTTTCCCAGCGGGGTAGGCAGAGACAATGGACCTCCACTTGCTACGATCCCTACACACATCTTTCGCTTCATTCACTCTCATAACATTCTTCATAAAAGCACGTCGGTTTAGGGTGGATCTTATTTGACCTTTTGCGAGGATGTCTCCGATTTGGTCAGAGAACGTTCGTCGAGGTATTCCCCTTCCGATTGCTATTCAGAATATTATTATCTTGATTTTGTAAACGTTGCTAAACTACTAATACTCAGCGACATTATTTATTCTTGGTACTAGAAAGATAGATCGATTGTACTACCAAAAATAAATAACGATATAAAAATTCAATCTCTTTCAATAACAATAAAAATACAGATTAAAATTACTTCACAACCACAACTAACACTTAGTTGCGCCCGTTCGTACATCCTAGATTATTCCATATGTACATTTATTGCTGCGGCCAACAGTTTTTGTATAATATATGTTTTATTTTTATTTAAATGCTATATTTCTATAGGAATACTGATAGCAAATCGTCCTACCAACTGTTAGCAACAACTAAAAAGACTGTGTAAAATAGCAATCAATCACATTAGCTACTTTAAATGTTTTTATTCAAAGTCATTACTCTAGGTTTATTCCTACAGTTAAGGCTATATGACATTGATGTTATGCGACATCCTAACGTTTCTGTACACGTTAGGACGTCGCATAACATCAATGTCGCCCTTATTGGGTTCCGTACTCGAATATTTTTTTCTCCTTTATAGCTATGAACGAGTGTTCGAACCGCCAATGACTCACTTTTTGCGTAACGTGACCATGCGTCAGGTTATAATTAGGATAGTCTTAAAAATATTTATACGTAACTTAAATTATAAGAAAAAAGCGATGAGTTACGTTACGTAAATTTTATGGTGCATATTGGTCACACCGTAACTTGAAGAGGGAAATAATGACCTTACAGATTTAAATTATTCTCTTTATAGGTAAGATTCGTTGAAAAATGACACATTAGTTTGACGAACGGCATCGGGCATGAACAGTTAGTACTTTTAGAGTCATCTGAAAGTACTAACTTCCATTGCTACTAAGTGAGGTGTTAACCTCACTTAGTAGCGATGGAACCCCATAACATTATATTTTCTTTGAGATCTGTATTAAGTTCTATCAGTGCAATTGGCTTACCCAATTGTAAATATATGTATCCGGCTCTGCGCTGGAGGGAAGTGGAATTTACTTTCATGAACTCATTTTATAAACTTTCAAATTAAATCTAATGCATGGATCAATGGATCCAAAACACTTATCTGTCCCGGGACCTGACTGAGTCGAGTAGTTCAGAGCCTCTTCTGTGTGTGCCGCTGTTGATCCTGGTGATCAGGAATTGCAGTGGCGGGAGTGTGGGAGGGAATAGTCCTTATAAAAAAAAAGTTCAATTAATGTCAAGGCTACAAGTAAGAGAGAGCATCAGAGCACTTTAGCGGGCTATGAACCGTCAAGCTCGATGGGTAGCCAAACGTTACGCAGAACTTTTTTTTTTTTTGTTTTTCTACTGGCATATATAGTTAGGGCCGGATTGCTCATGCGTACCCGACCCCCGCCAACGACGGATCGAAGGAGTGTCCGGGAGGTTTTAGTGGTGTAGGGTCCTCTCCTCGTGGTATGACTTTAGCATACCACGCTATGGAGAGGGCGAGTCCCACATATCCCACCGCCAGCGCGCAAATACGCTGCAACGGTGGTGGGAATGCGTCAATGCATTTCCCCCCGGACAACAAAAAAAAAAAAAAAAAAAAAGGCATATATAGTTAGCCTCGAGGCTTTTGCTACTTCACCGGCCATAAAGGCAAGCAGAGCTCCAGCCTAGGTTTAAACACTACAAACTAAGCAACCTGCGCAAGAGGGCGTCCCCTGTGGGACTTGGACCTCGGCTCAGGGCGGTCGCTGACGGGGAGATTGAGGGATTATGGCTTTTAGTTTAAGGGAGTTTTGTGCAACTGTCGCTCTACTTTACAGTCCGCGGGCCTCTCGGACTTCGGGTCTACGAGGGCATCGGAAGATTCTTAGCAAACTAAGGGTCGGGAGGGTAAGGGGGGACGCGTCGCGTTCGCGGGCGCACTCTTCTTCGGCGGGTCGGATAGAGTGGTCTCTGTGTTGTGGGCAGAAGCTTTGACTGACGACGGTTTAACTCCCTTTAGCACCAGGCCACAAGAACTACAGTGTAGCAACACAATAAAAGGTATATATGTATATGAATGTTATAATAAAAATATTCTATTTTCCTGTGTATTTCAAGACATGGTCACAGTAGTTATCGACCAGTTACTCGTTTAACTAGTTTTTGCGATCCTTCGTTAGCCTGAAAGGTACAAGGTTCAATCCCCTGTTGGAATGTAGTCATAGAATATCGTTACTCTTTTAGGCTGCACTCTAACGGTTCTTTATATTTATTGCAGAATCCTGATATCGAGGTCCTTCCAGCAGTGCCTCTGGATACTTTATAGTAGGTAAATTGGTAAACTTACTCGTTCACTTGGTAAAGTAAAAACCTCTAATGAAACTTAGTAAAAGCGCTTAGAACTAAGACAGTGCTGTAGCTAGTTAAGTTGTTTGCTGGACGAACTAATAAATCTTAGGACCGAGGGAAGCAATTTTAGATTGCTTTCTTGGGTAGTGTGAGTACCTACTTTATCAACAAATTTACTGCTACTGCTGAGCATTTTTTTTTTCGAAAGGACCTACTTAGTTAGCCTCGCGGCTTTTTCTACTTCACCGGGCATAAAGGCGAGCAGAGCTCCAGCCTTAATAAATGGTTTAAAAACTACAAACTAAGCAACCTGCGCAAGAGGGCGCCTCCTGTGGGGCTTGGAACTCGGCTCTGGGCGGTCGCTGACGATGAGATTGAAGGATTATGACTTTTAGTATTTTAGGGCTTATATGCAACTGTCGCTCTACTTTACAGTTCACGGGCCTCTCGGATCTACGAGGGCATCGGACTGTTCTTTGCAAACTAAGATACTGCTGAACATGGGGCTACTCTTAACATTGTTAAGCCAGGGCCGTAAGTTGAGGGATATTGCCATGATCACCACGCATGGCAGGTGGATTGGTGGTCGCAGTAAGATAGTGATAGATGCTGCTGCTCATCCTTCAGTTGTATGTCCTTTAGTCGCCTCTAACGACATCCATGGAGACACATGTGATGGTCTAAGTATTCTAACCCGGAAAACACACTGATGTTAATGTCAGGTAGGTATCAACCTTACATTAAAGCGATTTAGAGACGCTTCTTACACTTGTGGCCATTGTTGTGATAAAGGGTATACACATAAATAGGGTAAAAAGCTTCTAGAAGCAGCCGAATGTTGCTGGTATTTCAAAAAACAGTACATCGACTACCATCTTGCTGGATGTGGAAACTACCCGCTGAGAACAATGGCCAAAAAAGTACATATTAATTGAAACGATTACGATAATATCTAAATTCGCAAAACAAATTGTTCAAATTAATTTTATTCTTTATTTAAAAAAAAAAAACTTGCATAATTACGATTGCATGATTGCAATAAATTTAGCTAACCTTAGAGTACACAACTTAGCCTAGTTATTAGTAAAATAACGCTGACAAAGATTTAAACCGTTTTTTTTATTACACACACACATACACACACAATAATTGTAAACCGGGGGTGAGTGTTCTGGAGTACTGAAGAGTACAGCACATGTTATTTCTCAAGCAAGGCAATAATGAAATTAACGCCAGTTTTGTACGGGATGCGTACGCGTCGGTTCAGCTGAACGCGTGCGTACGCGTGGGGACGCGTACGGGTCGTTTGTAGGGGTACAAAACTGGCGTTTTCTATGGACATAAGCTGAATTGAGCTGAATAAGTGTAATTAGTCTCTAATTCGGCAAAGGGCATTACGCGCGGCACGCTATGTGTAAAATATGCATAGTACTTAAAGCCCGCTACTTTTCTAAGCATATTAAGAACCAGATTGGCAACTGATATTCTTTGGCATATGTAATTAGCCATGAGGCTTTTCCTATTTCACCCGGCAACATTACCGAGTTCTCAAAAATAAAGGTAAATGAATCAATGGAACTGTAATAATACTCAACTATTACACATATTAAAGAGAAAATTATCGATATCGACATAATAATAAATTATCTTATTGAGAGGTATTAATTAGGCAGAGTTTTATTAAGCTGTAAACCTAATGACGTAACATAAGTACCGACCACTGGACATCACCAGTACTAATAGCATAACCCATTAAACTATGGCTCGTAAAACTAAATACATGCGCACTAAACTAACTGTTAGTGTCTCTTTAATACTGATGTTTCTGTAATCATTGATATAGCAAATAATCATTGTAAGCTGATATTAAAACGAAATCTCGGAGGTCGTGGGTTATATTCGCACTCCAAAATATGTCAGAGTAATATCAAAGATTTCTTTCCGGGTCTAGTTGGTTGAGGATCTAAATCTTTTTGAAATATTTTATATTTAGAGACTATTTAATCATCGGATTAAATTGTCTATGTTCTGTCCTTTGAGTATGTTATTATTTAGACGGACCATAAGTATCTCGACGAATACGCTTTAGTGCTAACACCGAATCCAATACGCCCCAACTGAGAAGAGCCGGCGAAACAAAGTCAGTGGGGTTATTCTACTGCCGGTTTCAGCGCGGCCTCATCGAAAAAGTTGAAATCACGTTCAGTCATTATCTATGTCAATCATATACCAGGTAACGGGCAGCAGAGTTTACCTGTGTTTATATCTTACTGTACATAATACTGCGGCCAACAATCCACCTACTAAGTGTGGTGACTATAGCAATACTTCGAGGAAGGCCCATGTTCAGTTGTAGACACCATACAGGCTGATGATGATGATGAGATATTAAAAACCTATCTTGATTGGTTACAAGCTTTCGGAATTACCTGACGCAATCAATTGGTTTTATTTTTATTATGCACATGAATTTCAGAGATGATGATGTAAGTACTATGTCGAGCTTAACTTATTGATAAGTTTTCCTCTCCAGCAACCCACAACATAAATAAGAGAATAAATATATATCGAATGAAGAGAGAATTTAAGCATTTTATTATATTTTTTAGGTAATACATCAATGTTATAGGTATAACTGTAATAAATTGTAGGACAGACAGACGGATGTATTTATGATGTTGTGATTAGCTACTTAAGTGATGATTTGTTAGTTTTAGTCTTAAACATTGTGATTATCACAAGTACAAGTATATGTAAATACCCAAGTGCTGAATAAACTTCATTATTTCAGAATATCCAATAATATAAAAACACATAAAATATGTTATTGCTAAAGAAAATGCAAATATCATGTAGATATTGATAAAATACCTAGGCACTGAAGTGTTATCAATAGTAATATTTTACATTCTGTTTTTATTTTCCCAAGTTTTTTATTTTATTTGAGAAAATGAAATTATTTATTCTTTTTAGACATAATACACAATAATACAATATGTTTACGCGTTATTGGTAATTTTATACATCACTGACTTCACGCGCGAGGTTTCATCCGCGTTACTCCCATTCCCGTAGGAACTCCATAATTAATATTATTATTTATCATTATAGTCTATAACCTTCCTCGATAAATGGGCTATCTAACACTGAAATAATGTTTCATATCGGTCCAGCAGTTGCTAAGATTAGCGTAAGCTCAAGCAAATAAACATATTAGTATAGATAAGGTAACGTATAAATTTTAAACCATATAAGATATTTAGAAAATTTATAACATATTTTAGACAGTAATTAGTCTAATTTATAGTGATTATAAATAGATACATAGAGAACATTACATATTTTATGACAATATATGTATCATAACCATCATCAGCCCGTATAACGTCCACTGCTGAACATGGGCCTCCTCCCGAGGCAGGGTATTGCCATAGTCACCACGCTTGGCAGGCGGGTTGGTGACCGCATATTATGTTAAGTATGTTGTAACACACAAGGAAACGCTGCTGCCCGTTCCTTGATATACGATAATTATAGATAATGTTATAACAATCGGGACCAACGGCTTAACGTGCTTTCCGAGGCACGGAGGGTAGTCCCTCAACCAACCAGACCCGGAAAGAAATCTTTGATTTAACTCAAAGATTGTATCGCTATGATACGGAGATTTTATTGCAATAGGTATATAATCAAAGAAATTCTAAAAGCACTCAGTAAAATGTTGTAGTAGGTAGATATACAAGTATGTTTGGTTCAACGTTTAATGCATGTGTTATAGGCCACGCCACAATTATAGGGCACAGCGTAATTGTCGCGATTATCTACAAATAGAAATAATTCAAGCTAATCGAGGCCAACATTAACAATAAAATTATATATTTCCATGAATTTATCCTTGATAATAAATAAAGATAATTTTGTTGATATTATTATAGATTTTGTAAAAATTAGCCGCGTAGCTCCCGTTCCCGTGGTAACTTCGTAATAAAATGTAATCTGTCATCCGAGGACAGTGTAGCTTCCCAACGGTGAAAGAATATTTCAAATCGGTCAAGGAGTTTCGGAGCTTATTCGATACAAACAAACAATCAAATCTTCCTCTTTATAGGTAATATTAGAATAGATATAACGAAATGAGAATTGGAATAAAAGATTGATTTAACAAAAAAAATTGGTTTTATGACAAGTAGGTATGTATTTATATTATACTAATAAGAAAAATCAATAGAGGAATAATTTGATTGTTTGTTTGTATTGAATAGGCTCCGAAACTACTGGACCGATTTGAAAAATTCCTTCACTGTTGGATAACTACACTATCCCCGGATGACATAGGCTATATTTAATTATGAAGTTTCCACGGGAACGGGAGTTACGCGGGTGAAACCGCGCGCGGAAAGCTAGTATATAATATATATCTCGCTCATTCGCAACTTCAACACTACTTTCCCAATGTTTTCTTAACGAGAAACGAATGCTTTCTCCTAATTACGTTAGCCTAACTTTTGTGTCTAGTGTCTATCCAGTAAGAGCAGAAGCCGAGTGTCGCCGCGGCGCAGGACAAGTGTAAGTTCCAAACTTTCCCGCCGGTTTGTTTTCGAGACGAGATTTACGCGGCTTCACTTGATTAAGTCCCCCCCCCCCCCCTGGACTCATTACCTTGCCAACAAACAACGGGAAATATCGCTTTCACAGGAAAACTTTTAACAAGACTGAAGGACAGAAGTAGTTATCTCGGTGAAACTTCGATTCTTCAATAAGACATCCCATCAAAGTGGATCATCAACCGTGATAAAATACTGAAAGGGGTTCCGAAAACTGGTGTAGATACCTATTAGTTACTTGAGACTTAGCTTATGTCTGTTGTAATAGCTAAATCCTTCTACTTTAACTACTTTACTGCATATATTAATCACTTTAATCACCCGCGGTTTTACCCGCGTTACTCTGCTCCAGTGGGTCGGATCGTTATTTTTTGTAGCCTATATGTTAATCGAGCTTATTTACTATCCCAGTGCCAAGTTTCAGCCAAATCTATTCAGGAGATTTTGCGTAAAAGAGTAACAAACATCCATCCATCTATCCATACTTACAAACTTACGCGTTTAAAATATTAGTAAGATGACCGTCTAAATAAAAGACTACCTACTAACTTTTCATGAGAATAGGAAATTAACAATCCAGTTCTGGGAAAATTTATTTTTTAATTAAAAACTTCATCACTATAAAAGTACATAGGCGGACTTCATGCCAGAGGCATTCTCTACCAGACGACCATAGGGAGGTGCAGAAACAATGTGGTAGGTGCACTAAAGAGAGACTGTATCTGAGGAGCACATACCACTAAGGTTAGCAAAAATAGAGTAATAGTGTAAGAGTGTAAGAGAGTAAGATTTCTTTCCGGGTCTAGTTGCTTCAGGTTTGGTTGCCTTTTTTTTATAAGATTTGGTTGCCCTCCGTTCCTCTGAAAGCATGTTAAGCTGTTTGGCCCGACTGTTATAACATCATTTGTAACAAGCGTATACCAGGGAACGGGCAGCAGCGTTTCCCTGTGTATTACAACATAACATTGCGGTCACCAATCCGCCTGCCAAGTGTGGTGACTATGGTAAAACCCTCCCTTGGGAAGAGGCCCATGTTCAGCAGTGGACGTTGTACGGGCTGATGATGAATGAATGATGATGAATACTTACTATACTTACCTATATCTGATCTTTCTTATTATAAATCACCATTCCTATCGATTTATAAATATCTATTCGAAATTAACAACACAATATTATCGTTATATAATTGTACCCATTTGTCAATATTAGGCAACCATCTATTAAATTTAGCTTCCATGTATTATTCAAACATCAATCAGCGTTGCTTATTAATATATTTTATACTAGCTTCCCGCTCACGGTTTCACACGCGTAACTCCCGTTCCCGTGGGAACTTGATAATTAAATATAGCCTATATTAATCAGTGATCGGTCCAGTTCTTTTTGAGCCAATTTCCTCTTTTTAATATTCGTATATATTAGTTAGATACGCCACGTCACAATGCGTCACACTCAATAATAATGGAAAGCAAAATCAGTATTAAAATAAAAAACGAATGGTGCAAACCATTCGTATTTAACGCTTTGAATTATCAAAGCGTTAAATACGAATGGTAGTAATTATACTAGCACTACGTTTATTGCCAGCTGTTTGCCGAAAACCGCTTATTAACCTCCATCCAATAGACATTGGGTCAGAACATTAAATATCGTTTTATTGCGACACCAACACTTTCGCACAAATCATTAACGAAATGATTATATTACCGACACTCAAATAATCAATATACTGATATAGCGATGAATAAATCTATATCAATACTATAATATTATAAGGAGGAAAAGTTTGTATTTTGGTATGTGTTTTTCAAATAAACTCAAAAACGGACGGATTTCAATAATTCTTTCACCATTAAAATGCCACATTATCCCTAAGTTAACATAGGCTACATATTTTACTTCAAAAATTAGGGATCCCACTTAAAACTTCAAAAATAGTTATGAACCAAGGTATGAATGCCATAAAATGTCTTTTTACGCATGCGCTGCGGAAACTATGTATGATAGAATAACATAACATACTATTATATTATATTAGTTATGTGACTATAACTAAGTTTTTTAAAGAAAAGTTAATAAAAACCAGATCATATCTAAAAGAACAAGATTATCATATTTTCGTTTTATTCATTATCCAATTAAATTATTTCTTATTAAAGACTGTTTACAATTACGAGTTTAAAAATAGGAATCTAAATAAAATATTTATATAAGCCGTGACACTCCAAAAGAAGACATTTCTTTCTGTAAGATTTACGATTTCGGGTTGGATCGTGTCTACAAGATTTTAAAGATCATGATTAGTTTGAGCCAATTCATATATGACTCTGTTTAACCCAAAATGTTCAAAATAAATCTCCACCAGTGCGAAGTCGGGACTGCTGCTAGTAATAAATATATGAATAAAGGAATATCATAACGCCGAATACAATTGACTACAAGAGAGCAACCCAATCGTGATGGCAATTAGAGCCCCATTGATCAAATTACCTCCATTAAAATGAACCGCGTGGGCTGAATGTGACATTTTCAGCAACTTGTATCTTTACACTTAGAAGAATAATTGACCTTTTAAGCTTCCATAAATGGAGTTGAACCCAGGAAACATGATAACGTACGCAAACAAGCGAATTTTTGTTTGTTTCGTTCCATTTTCATGTATTGTTTTGTCTCGTTTGCTTATGTGTACAATAAAGAGTATTCTATTCTATTTTAGCAATACACTAACTTGTGTGTGACGCAGATACTCTGGGTTAAGTTTTAATAATCATATACATTTTACGGAAATATCCGTCTCATGTTTTTCACATCCTTCGCCTACACTACGTATCTACTGATTGTAGACACATTGCAGGCGACAGTATAGCTAGAAATACGAAATTTTGCTAGCTTATACATTTATCTTTAATAACATATTTTTAATATATTATTCCATTTTTAAACTATAACCACCGTTGTTATCTCTTAATAAATATCACGTAAGAAACCACACATCATTTAACAAAAAAAAATCGGAAGAACATAAAAAAAAAGAATTGAAGATAAGTTGTTTATTATAAATAAAAATACTACTTACATTTATTTGTGTAACAATGTTGTCCTACCGCTAATACGTTACATTATTATAACAAATATTATAATGAATTAAAAACCAAGTTGTCGCCTCAAACCATTAATTCACATACATTTGTTATTATTGATAAGTATGTTAACGAGCGGATATACTACCAGTTTTTTGTTAATCCGCAGCGTCTCGACCGGTAATGGCGGATGGAAAGGCATACAAATAAAATATAAATGTTCTGTTTTTAATTATGGGAACACTAGGTGGAATGTCGTTAGTATATCGTATTGTGAATAGCAATGTAGTGCCTTATACTGATATCATTTAATTGACTGGCGGATATTACAAATTTGTCTGATAGACGTTTATATCCGAATGCTGTTTGTAATTAATGTCATTAACCCAGCTCTCCTGTAAGCACTTGCTCCTTAAATCTGTTAAAAATATACTTTCATGACGAGATTGTATTTGTCTGGAAGATGCCGTCATGCCTGCAAAATTCCGAGGTTAGACTTTTAGAGACGTGAAATGTATATAAACACACAATTTATAGTTCAATACCTCGATTTTTTTATCAAACGGAAGGATTAAGGTACTCTGATTGTACAATTTTATAAAAAATCTGGCTGTTGCCCGTAACTTTGTCCACGTCGATTTTGCTTTTTTCATACACACTTTGACAACCCGTTCATACTTATTTTTTTAAAAGCCTGATTCCTGTGTACTTTGCAGCCTGAATACTTACCTTGATTATATTATTGTAAAATACCTAACTTACAATATAAGCGTAATATATTTATCATTTCACAACTAAAACCCTTGAGATTTAACCTAAATTACATTTCTTACGCAGTGGGAGCCATAAACCAAGCGTCTACAAAATAAAGCATGTACCATTTCACATTCATCCATTTTCCCTGAATCGCGATTGTTTATTCATGAGCGCTCGGCGTCGCGAAGGCCGGGGTTTGGTCCTGCTTCGTGTATTCCGGCCAGTTCCGTGCAATCTGTCCAATATACTCGTTTGTATTCACGCGGCGCCTGCGACCCTTTGTATCACCTATTTATGCGACATTCAGCGACGACCCATCCATACTTATTGTAGGCAAGTGAAACTGATATCTTAGTTAATATCCTTATTCCGCATAGTTAATAGCTTAAGATAATGTACATCCAGTCAGTAGATATTTACAGCTTACAATACCCTTGCAATACTACACCATAATGTTCTTTTAAAGAGTTATACGCGTTCAATTTCCTCATAGTTTACAAGAATGGAACATAATTTATGAGCTAGTTAGTGGTTAATTGAGAGGAACAGGTTATTTACAGAGCAGCAATGCAGTAGTCGGTGGCGGCAGGAATTTGTCTTCATTTACGCACTGCAGGACATTTATAACGAGTACGCACCAACTTTACAAGATTTACAAGCACAGCATATTGTTGCACAACCGGTTAAAGGCTATTAAAATGTTTGTAGTCCATAGTAACACTTGTTTTAGTTAGGGACACTAAAAATGTAATAGAGTTTATACTAAAGCTGAAGAGAAAAAGCGTTATCGCTTTTTACTCTTAAGCTGTTTTGTCACCAAAGGTTCTATCTACAATATTAGCTATACGATTTTCTTTAAGGGAGTTGAATGGTAAATGCAGCCCGGTGCCAATAGGCATACATTATCATAGTGGATATCATGTCCCTAAGCGACGACTTTTAATTTTACACAAATAATCCTAGCGATTCCGCTACCGAACACTAGGTATTCACGGAGATGCGGCGCGTTGTGCGTCGTGCGTCGCGCGTGGTGATGGGCGGTGCGGTGCGGCTTGCACTTACATTCATTCATTCAAACATATAGATAGCGTTGTTTCGAGTATGAGAGCGTTTACGGTAATAACTTCTCATTTTATTTGCATTGCAAATTAAGATGCAGGTCGCAAAGCCTCCCTTCTCCTTAGGCATTAGGCTTTACGAGACAGCTTATATTGCTGAACTACGAACGATCAAAGTTTGGAAATGGAATGTTTATACTTAAAGTAACAAAGAGATAATACCTATACTGGGTTTTTAATTTATTAATGTCAATGTTTTTGATAACAATATCAATTCAGAAGCTTTTTACTGAGCATTAAGTAATGAGAAAGTAAATTGAAATTGAAGAATGCTCAGGTTTCGGTTACGTTTGAAGTCCATTGACTACAAACGTACCCGAAACCTGATAATTCTTAATGTGTGTTGAGTCGAGTAAACACGTGAGTTTTCCCTTTTCATTAAGACTGCTTCTTTATAAAGCCCTTTAAGCGCTTTTAAGTGAACCGCACCTTCAATGCCAGCCCTATAAGGGAATACAATAACACTCTCGAAAGATTTCCAAGACTTTAAACCTTGGAGTTTCAAGATATCTCCAATACGAAATACTTTTCATCGTTTAAAGTTAAAACGTCCGACCAACGTTAATTACTCTGACGTCCAATTTGATTCATCGCCGATAGTTCAGGAATGCGATAAATTCGTTTGATAATTTTGAATTCGTAAAATATTTTTGATGTGAAAACGTCCGATCGTTACAAGCTAACAACTTTATGACAGATGGACAGACGACTAATGGTGTCTAAAAGTGTCGCGACAGAAATATGTGGCAGTGAATATGTGTCCCTTCGAGCTCAGTGGCAAGGTCTGCGACCACACGGCGGCCGGCGCTCAGGGTCGCGGAGGAACGAAAATAAAGAGGAAAGCTGCTAATAATTTATCAACAACATCGTCTAATTATGCATGTAAATTGATGTCGTTACGTACGCATTATTCTTGGTGAAACCATCTACAATGCTTGCATTGAAAACGCGATTCGCAACAGTGTGGGATGCATGGAGTAGTACCTAATGCTTTATTGTATAACGTTGGTATAAAGGCAGTACTCCACGGGCAGAGGGAATATAGAACCCCCCATATTTTGAACTTTATGTACTTGTAATAAAGATCAAAACCAATCAATTTTAAACATACCTACTGCCCGTTTAGGGGTTAACAATAAATGTAGTATATTATAAGTTAACGTGAATGTAGTTATAAACTAATCGTTTACTAATATACCTATAAAACAGTAAAGTTTGCTTGAACACGCTAATCTCAAGAACTACTGTACCGATTAGAAAAATCTTTTAGTGTTAGATAGCCCTTTCATCGAGGAAAGCTATAGACTACATTTAAATATGAAGAACGGGAAGCTATTGATTAATATATTATAAATGCAATTACAACGGAACACAACTTTACTTAAACAAAAATTACCTTAACATTAATTTCTAACAAACTTACCTACAGGAGCAATTTGACATGTTTAATGTACTTATCTATAATTTGTTTTTCTTCATCTGTATCTTTATCAGTGTTCGTTGAAGAGGCGATCACTTTCGTCGGTGGGCGTCAGCACATTTTGCAACGCAAATGAGGATGAGTCATGAAATCCGATACCATTGACCCCGATCTGTAGGAGACGGACCCGAACAGCTAACATGTTGTATAAGGATCAGTTTAATGAGATCTTGTTGACTGACTTATGGTGTCCATGAGAAACGAAACGGCGGTTATTTTCCGCTCATCTGTGTCCGACACAATTATTTCTTACAAGTCTCGTTTGCATGACGCGGTTCGATGATTGACCTATCGGTTCTCTTTTCGTAATTTGTAAACATATTTATATAAGTAAGGAAACCTCATCTAATTATTGTAAAATTGCAAATAGATCCAGAACGGAAGCTAGCCACACCCGCCTCATACCGTAGCCTAATAATAATCTGATAGATTTATAATTCTCTTATAATAAGTAGTTATATTTTATTTTACATTAGATTCTTATCCTTATTTTACGCTGAATCCACTAAATCCTTAAGGATTTTATAAACTATTTCATAACTCCCGTTTAATCAGTAGTACCGGACACGCACCAAACATACAGACTATTTTTATTGCGTTTTTGTTGTACATTCTACATTTAGTAAAAACCTGTTTTTTTACCATTACAAACAGACACCACAATTTGATTTGTTAGTATAGATTTCTCTTTAATATTTTCTTTTGAATATCTATTCCTTGTTTGAGGTATGGTTATATTATGTTATGACATACCTACCTATAACATAATGCAACCATAACTACTTATAACGGTGCTTTAATGATTCGCAGGTTGCTTAGTTTGTAGTTTTTAAACCATTTACTAAGGCTTGAGCTCTGCTCGCCTTTATGCCCGGTGAAGTTGCAAAAGCCTCGTGGCTACCGAGGTATGTGCATCCGAAAAAAAAAATACCATTCTATGCAATCTTTTTATCTATATATATAAAAGAAAGTCGTGTTTGTTACAACACTTATAACTCGAGAACGGCTGGACCGATTGCCATGGTTTTTGATTTGTTGGATTTGTTTCCGTCCCGAATAGCAGAATACATTTTAAAAACAAAAGAAAGTCGTGTTAGTTACACTATTTATAACACAAGAACGGCTGAACCGATTTGGCTGAAAATTGGTAGGGAGGTAGTTAAGAACTGGGAGAAGGACATAGGATACTTTTGGGTAGGGTTAGGGTAGGGTAGGGTAGGGTAGAGTAGGGGTAGGGTAGGGTAGGGGTAGGGTAGGGGTAGGGTAGGGTAGGGTAGGGGTATGGTAGGGGTAGGGTAGGGTAGGGGTAGGGTAGGGTAGGAGTAGGGTAGGGTTAGGGTAGGGGTAGGGTATAAAAGTCCACCCGTGCGAAGCCGGGGCGGGCCGCTAGTTTTTAATAAGTGAACTACTAAATACTATATATATTATACTATAAGATTTTATTAGCTTAAATACAGCTAATAAAATGACGATCGACCTGAAGAGTGATCTTATTAGTTTTTTAGGACTTCTGACCAGAGTCAGTGAGTCGGTAGCACATAATTGATAAAAACCGTACGATTTTCTAAAACTATGGAATCTCCCACTATAAATCGAGAGTACATTTCTCGAGTGTTAATGTCTGACTTTGTGTCCATGGCTGACATTAGACGGACAACACAATAAAATAGTGTAAATTATATCAATAAATTTCTCACGTTCACCCTACAGTATTAAATGGCTCCTAAATACTAAAAGTATCAACACACCGACATCCAGCGAGGATTTACGATGAAGCGCCGAGAGCAGAAATCGTCGATATTCTAAAAAAAACTGTTGCTCTTGAAATCGTAAATGAGCGATCACGTTTTCTGTGTGTTTACAAATTAATTTAGGGCTGCCCTCCAAAACTGCTCTATTGATTTATATCGACAAACAAAAAGCTGTTAATTATATGATGGGAGTAAAGACAAAGGTAACTCAGTTATGTTTTATTTACCTACTAGCTTTTGCGCGCGGTTTCGTCCATCTAACTCTTGTTATCGTAGGAACTGCGTAATAAAATATAGACTAAAGCCTTCCTCGATAAACGGGCTATCTAACACCGGTTTTTTTTCTTTCAAAACGGACCAGTGGTTCCTGAGTATAGCGCGTTTAAACAAACAAACAGACTCTTCAGCTTTATATAAGATATCATGAGTTCATAGAAGTAGGTATATACAACTCGCCAAATAGTACGCAACTGAATATCGACCTAGGCTATAAACGCTTATGACCCAATTAAAACTTATACGCATTACGTACCCTAAAGCCTACTAAAAAATAAAATAATACATAAACATATTATATTAATACACTAGTTTCCTGCGCGTGGTTTTACCCGTGTAGCTCCCGTGCCCGAGGGAACTTCGTAATAAAATAGCCTATAACCTTCCTCAATAAATGGACTATCTAACACTGAAAGATTTTTTGAAATCGGACTAGTAGTTCCTGAGATTAGCGCGTTCAAACAAACAAACTCTGCAGCTTTATAATATTAGTATAGATAAAGCTGTTGATAAAGCTGCTTTGCTTGAACGCGCTAATCTCAGGATCTTCAAGTCCGATTTGAAAAATTATTTCAGTGTTGGATAGCTATCGATAAAGGCTATGGCTATGTTTAACTATGAAGTTTCTATGAGAACAGAAGTAACGCGGGTAAAACCGCGAGCGAAAAGCTAGTTATAATATGGGTACGAAGAGCAACTTCCAGATTCTATATTCTAAACGTTTAACTCAACCCTACATCGGAAAAATAGACTACATTTATTCAGTGACAAGCAGTAGACCGGGACACATCAATTTGTCAACACACACACACACAACTGATACGTGTAAAAGCACGGAAAATATAAATTCTATGAATATAATTGTAAATTAGTTGAAACATCTCGGTCCAAGATTAGCATTAACTAATGCTTTACAACATTATACGGATTACCCTACATTTTATACGAGACTGAAGTATTACATTTGTTACATTGAATAAATTTACTACATATAATTAAATGTGCAATTACAATGATTAATCTGCAAGCGTCGGTCTTCGAGCAAAATTTAAACATTTCATATTATAACAGAACATAGATTTCACCGGCCATATTTTCTACTTAACCTAGTGACATGTTTAAGGCTGATAAACTGATGTCTGAACCAGACTAAACGAAGCAGTATCTGATGCTCTTCTAGTAGGTGGATTACCTGTTAATAGCCTCAGGAAACTGCCGAATGCATCTGGCTCCCCCCTCGTCTTCCCGACCCTTAGTTTGCAGAGAACCCTCCGATGCCCTCGTAGACCCGAAGTCCGAGAAGCCCACGAACTGTAAAGTAGTGCGAAAGTTGCACGAAACTCCCCTAAAAAAACGAAAACTATAGTTTTTAATACATTTATTAAGGTTGGAGCTCTGCTCGACTTGCAGATAAAAGCCAAGCAAAAGCCTCGTGGCTAACGACATATGTATGTCCGTCCGCTAAAAAAATCAAGATCGTTTTTGGTAAAAAAAAAACGTTTTTTCGCTACCAAAAAAAGCTCTACCTATGTACTTGGTTTTCATATAGGTATATATTCTAAGGTTATGTTGAATATTTAATAGGCAGGTACGTCGGTAACGCTCTGTGCCTGGTTAACCATGTATTTAATGAATATCGTACGTAGACATTATAGTTACATTTTATGTTTCTTTCAATTATATTGTAGGTCCTAATTTATATCCTATTATTTAATCTACTTCCTAATTTATATTTGACCGCTTTGAACTCGTTTCTCGTTGATTGACTATTTTCCATTGGGTTATACAACGCTGATTGCTTATTTGAAATCGGCTATTATAATAATTTCTTATAATTAATTTAGTGATGCGTGGTTAATGGAGAAGGAGGCCCGACAGGCAGATTTTTGATTGTGTTTTAGTTCAAACAATTTAAAATTAGTACTGTTAATTAATATCTCATGACAAAACGGACCAGTTCTTCAACACAAGTGCATTAATCAAAGCGCCATTTAAAAGCACATGTCACAACAACTCAAGTACACGCGTCTCATGTTCAAGGCGTACTTCCGTAAAGTTCCAGGAATGCCCTGAAATAACCCTGGAAAAAAAGCTCTTCGAAAAATTATGTTTTGAAGATATGGTCTGAAAACATGTCAGTCAGGAACATGTGTTTAATAAACAAGATAATGACAAGTGACATATGAGTTTCGCACATGCATCTTGTTTCCAAAATTGGACTTAAGGCCAAGACATTCAGATCTTGGTGACTGGCTTCAAAGCCAACTCCATGGTAAGCAAATATACTTTGCAAATGTAAACATTACTAAGTAAGCTATAGTAATTATTATGTAAGGTATATACATTATATAATAATCAATTTTATATAATACGGTCACAAATAATTAGTAGGGTACAACAAGTAAAAGAAAAATAGTGAGTATAGCTTTTTGTTATATTAAACTATTTGTTTAGAGATAAAAACCTAATAAGTACTGTTTCGTGGAATTCAAAGTAACTACTATCCAGAATCCTCTAGAACTTATTCTAATATGTTGGTTAAAGGTTTCAGTGAAAAAAGACAACAGCAACTATTGTAATGTATCTATACCTCATGACCTCAACGGACCCGTATAGATGATATTGACCCCTTCCATTTCTTCTAAGATTCAGCCTCACAATACTGTGGATCCATAAGTTATAAGCACGAAGAATACCGGACCTTTCTCAGTCTCAAGACTGTAAAATGAAGACGCCGGATAAACGAACGATGCACAATTAACTAATAAATCTTCGCATAAGTCTCCTAAGAGGCGACTGAGGGACATACACCTGATGGATGGGTAGCAGCATCTATTAGCTGAAGGATACTCACCTACCGACCAACCAAGCGTGGTGATTAAGGCTCTCAACGACTCTGACGTGCCAGGATCTGGGCCTGGGTCAAGAAGAGGCCCATGTTTAGCAGTGGACGCAAACGGAATGACGTTAGTGGTGACGCTAATGAGCTGTCAATGAGATACTGCGGGTCTTCGAGATATTAATATCTCCAAGTGTCTCCAACTAATTATGTCATGTGGGACATTATCACCCATTACATACAAATACAAAATGCATTTATGTGATCAATTAGTGTGTAGATTAAATATCTAAGTACTAAAAGAATTCAATTTTACTTATTTTACTGTATTATCCCATAAATGTCCAGTATTGAACATGAGCCTCCTATTTAACAAACCTTGGCAAGCAGGGTCGTTGAGGGATATTGCCGATCACCACGCTCGGCAGGCGCATTAGTGATCGCAGTAAGATGGGAGTTTTTATAAGCTGATAGATTCTACTAGGTCCCCTAGGACCTAGGAGAATCCTAGGTCTCTTAGTCGCGTTTTACGATAGACATTTACGATACACAGAAAGATATGGTGTGTCTGGTTTGGTCTAATCTAAGCTGGAACCACACGTTATAAATAATTAACTTTTATTTCTTTGATCTTAGAAAGAAAGATGTTTTAGTTTCATGTTGTCCATTAATAATAATCTTACTATATATAGGTCCCTACTTTTTACGTTCTAAAAGTAAAGATAGTTTATTTTAATTAGCACGCAAATTTCTAGACTACCTGATTAAACAAATATTACTGCTTTTAAAAGCATTTTAGTGGAAAGTTATAAACTCAGGGCTTAACGGGACCATGCGCTTAAATCAGTACTTACATAAGTTAAATACTTATTTAAATAAGTACTTACACAGGGCGATGCTATATTCAATACGTGTATGCTTACATTTTTGTTAATTGTGTTCTGAAATTTTTACTGTAATCTTTTCAATCTATTCGTTAGAACACAATTAATTTTAATTGAAGTTCGTTCGAGATCCAATTTCTTGGCGCGAGCTATAAAGCTATCTACCATGAAGTTATTACCGCCGTCAATTCCTTTATCAACATAAACACTAACGTAAAACATTATGAACTTTCGTTACCTATCAGTTGAGCAAGTCAACATGGCGGCAGTCAGAGACAATCGCGTGATTAAAATATTGTTTTCATTAGCAACTCTTTTTAGGGTACCATACCTGAAGGGTAAAACGGGACCCTATTACTAAAACTTCACTGTCTGTCACCAGGCTATCCCTCAGAACCGCGATAGTTAGACAGTTGAAATTTCACAAATTATCACACGCCAAAATGTCACACCGCTACACCCACTATCAACAGATCCCAAACAAAAAAACCATGTTTTTTTGCGGCAACAGGTACGCACTTGAAAATGGGACGGACCCCTTCGTGCCGGGTCCGACTCGCGCTTGGCCAGTTTTTCTTGTTACTTTCGACCCACAACATGTTATTTTTGACCTGCCTACGTGCTCGAAAGTAACAACTGACGATTTGAACTCTTTATATATTCATATAAAATAAATAAGTATGTGGTTACATTCATTTAATGAAAATAATAAAACCGAGCCAGAAATCAAGGTAAAATTGCAAAGTGTTATACTTTAGTACCCGGTCTCCTCTACTATAATAAGGTACCTACCTATGTAAATACGAGTTCCTTGTGTTATCATAACACGTCAATCAGTCGCTGAGCCAATTGATCCGTTGAGTGTAATTCAATATTTATTTGCTTAAATTGCCTCGAGCTTTCTCCAATGAATTTACTTATAGTATCTTATTACTCGTATAGAATGTTCATTTTGTGTCTTTCTGGAGGCTCATTAGTAATAAATGCCTTTAATGCTAAATCCGATCGATGTTGGATTAAAGACAGTTGTGCCTGATAAGATTTTTTGTATCGTAAAGTTTTATTTATACAGAAATTTAAATATTTAGGTGATACATGATGATAATTGTCGACCGATAGATGATGCGTTGACTGCATCGGTTAAAAATATTATTAGACCAACGTAGTCAACAAAACATAGACAAAAAAGTAAACAAAAACATAATAATTATAGCCTTGTAAGGTATAATAACAATTTTAAAATTAATTAATTTATAAATACCTCGCAGCGGCCCTCTTAAGTGCGGCACGTTCTCCGAGTGCTGGTTTCTACTTTGCACAGCAGGTAAGCGTTGCCATTCAACGTGGTAATGCTGCCAGCATTCTGGGAACCTTGCCAAGTAGAATAGATTTAGAATAGTAGTATATAAGTTAGTTGTATTTTTAATTAGTTACTTTTAGTTTGTATTTTATTCATGTTTGTTAATTTTAAAATGTTTTCGAATTCAAGTGAATTGTTATTTTTTTTAAATGTAGTTATGATGATGATGATTTAATTATTTATTTTAATGTTACAATTACATTGTGTGTAATATAATCCGACTGACAAACAAATAGAATATGCAGTAACAGGAAACGGCATGGCGCCGTATAATTCTACGAGTAATGTCGGTCCACATTAACTGCGCATCTGTTCCGTAAGAAATATTTATAAGTATTACATTTATCGAGTGTTAAACAGATACAGTGTCTGAGAGATATTTAGTGGTGCGGTGTCGGATCATTGGAAAGAGGTCAATATCCAATAGAAGCTCGATCATGCCACAGATGGGAGTCTTCCGCTGGACACTTTAATTACCTACCTACGTCTTATATTTAGCCCGTATAACGTCCACAGTTCTACGTAGGCCTCCCCCACATGGGTACATAGGTTTTGCCATAGTCACCACACTCAGCAGGCGGGTTAATGACACAACAGCTTTAACATGGTTCCCGAGGTTTAGTAAGAGGATAAACTTAACTTAACTAATCATCTCCGGAAATTAATCTTAGATTTTAAACAAGATGCCATGTCTGACACGGGGAACGAACGTGCGACTGTCGAGAATTAAGCGCTTGGCCACAAAGTATAAAAAGTCTATTTTATACAAACTCAATAATTTCATGATAATTTGTTTCGGTTGTGTTGGGCGACTAATTCATCTGTACTGTGATGGTAATGCGTATGCGCATTATCGCGTGTCTGTCGGCGGCTCCACGCGGCGGCGCCACTGACGCATGCGCCATCACACCGACATCCATCTCACCAATATTTTTCATTTAATTATACTTCGGAAATATTTTCTATACATCTGACTTCGATTGCCACTGAATCATTCGCCACGAAGCTATTTCTAGTTTAACTGTATGTCAGTAAATAGGTTTGAAGATTAATTGCATGTTTTTATATATGTAGGTATCGTAGTTTATTTATATTAAAGAAATATAGCATATATGCATGTTTTATCAGCAGAGGAAATGAAAGAAATTAACTATAGGTACATTATATGATTAAATTTGTTACTGAATAAATCATATACATTAAAATAAGATAGATCGTTGATTTAGTGACGAAACCGCGTTTAATTATTAGAGGACATACAACATTTCATATTTAATTAGGTACTCGTATCCAAGGGATTTTCAATAATCGTAAAAACATATGTTTTTTGTACATGAAGTTTTGAGAGGATATTTTTTAATAGATAAATAAAGAATTTGCTTACGGTCTAAACTCCCATGACTCTTTGCAAAGAACCTTCCAATACATTCGTAGAAAAATCGGAGAAGGCCGCGGACTAAAAACTAAACGTTATAATCCCTCAATCCCCGTGCCAGCGACCGCCTTGAGCTTATTTGGGCTGGAGCTCTGCTCGCTTTGACGCCCCATGAAGTAGCATAAGCTTTCTGGATAACCACATAATTTTCGTCCAAAAAAAATAAGACTCACTCTCTGGAGCACTGATACTAGTTTCACGAAAGAAAATGCAATATAAACTGAACATAAAATGACAATACAATGATAGTATAATGAAAGTGACATTATTAGCGTGGCTTTGTGAAAGTGGAAGCTGAAGGGAACACAATACCTATTATATTATTACTGGCTAATAAACTAAAGGTTTGAAGGCTGTGCGTAACTCAATAGCAACTAATTACTATGAGAGGCTATTCAATGCTTGGTTATCAACAGGACTATCAGGATGACGCAATGTTGTCTTTTTAGTTTCTTATTTAATTGAAAAGCCTCTTATTGTTTCTATAATAATGTAGTTGAATACGCAACTTGCTAGTATTTATAATTTATTCGCATAAAAATCTGGCTTTATTAATGAACGAGCCAATTACAGACGAATGGTGATCTTCAAGTAAAATTTAAATTTTGCGCAGTATTATTATCGACAGATAGCGCTCTCGTTAGACATTAGATACGCGAACTAGCCCGAGTATTTATGGCTTCACCTAAGCATACATATTCAAATTGAATTCTGTCGGTGGTGTTATTATTTCCTAAAATTTAATAAACATACCTACCTAAAAAATTGTGAGTAGGAAAAAATACCAGATCTCTGTTATTCTTCTTGCATACTACATACTTGGTTTTTAATTATACTTTATTAACACTCCCAACCCAACATAACGGGTTTATTTTTTTATTTTTGAGCAAGCATTATAAGCATATTTCAACTATAATTAAATAATGAAATAAAATAATGAATTTTATTGAGCACTTAAGTATTTACATACACTTGTACTTGTTAGAATTACAATGTAAGAAGATAATTTAATAAAAAATAAAAATAAAACTACATATAACTAACAGATAATTCTTACTCTATAAAATATCCGACTAGGTAACTAACAGTAGTAGGTAGGCAATAGCAAATCATACAAATCTACAGCATAGTCCGTCCGTTTGTCTAGTGACATTTTTTGCAATTAACCAATTATTATTATATATAAGAAGAAATTAAAACCGCATCCAAATTGCAAGTGATCACACTATATCTAAGTATAAGACCGGCTTTCACATCCTTTTATAAAGCCGTGAAATAAGTAAAAATGGATATAAAGTTTCTTAATATTTTTATTACAACTATCACCACCATTCATAATATAGGCACCGACAACATCGAATGCAATTATTTCTACGAATAGCACCAACAAAAGCTTGCAGCTTTCCCCCATAAATATAAGGACAGTGAATGTCTCCTCCAAGACGTGTTTTCGCTGCTGCTTTGAAAGCGCTTTCATAAGCTGTGAGGATCATAAGCAAGCAACTTCCACGACGGAAACCACCCTCAATGGAAAAAATACAAAGATCTCCAGTCTACGAGACGGTAGGCTCTTCACCTCAGGTTCTCATTAAGGGCCTTGTTAAAGATCTATAGGGTGAAAGAGACAAAATACCGTTTATCCATTTGCTACATACTGTTTGTGATATACATTATTTTTTCTACGTGACCAAGGCATATTTCCTTAGTGTTAACTGGTAAGTATTTCTTGCAATAATATTAATAGTTATGACGTAGATATTTCGTATGAAATATGCATATAAAATTCCTGATTTATTATAAGCTTAAAATTGCTAATATGGCTTCAAGTTGTCTTTAGAAAAAACAAACAAATGTGTTGTATCTCTGAGTCATTGGCTAATTTTTTATACTTCATCTTTAATAAATAAAAATATTAAATAAACAGTTTGTAAAGTTTAGCCCAAGCTCATTAACGCAATCAGTCATTTAACAATATATCTAGTCAAACATAATGCAACACACAAATTGTATTATAGTATGTAAAATAAATATTAGATGTAACATTACCTATGGACTCTGAAGTGCTCCTGTCATCGTCACAAAATATTAGTTTTGCTAAATAATTTATTAGTTAAATTAACATTAATTATAAATTAATTTAAGTTAACTTGTTTATCAAGTTGACGTTTCTAAAATTAGTCGATAATTACATAATAATCATAATTAAGTAAAAAAAACCGGCCAAGTGCGAGTCGGACTCGCGCACGAAGGGTTCCGTTTCAGTTACAAGTGCGTACCTATTTTTGATATCAAGAATAAATAAAAAAGCGTATGTTTATGAAATGAAATGTTATTTTATAATTTTATATTCGAGTTGATTGAATGAAAGCTAAATTGCGGTTTACGATTTTTGACGTATTAAAAAAAAACTACTTACAAGATCTCGTTCAAACCAATTTTCGGTGGAAGTTTACATGGTAATGTACATCATATATTTTTTTTAGATTTATCATTCTCTTATTTTAGAAGTTACAGGGGGGGGGACACACATTTTACCACTTTGGAAGTGTGTCTCGCGCAAACTATTCAGTTTAGAAAAAAAATACATTAGAAACCTCAACATCATTTTTGAAGACCTATTCATAGATAGAATACACGTATGGGTTCGATGAAAAAAATTTTTTTGAGTTTCAGTTCTATGTATGGGTAACCCCAAAATTTATTGTTTTTTTTTCTATTTTTGTGTGAAAATCTTAATGCGGTTCACAACATACATCTACTTGCCAAGTTTCAACATTATAGTTCTTATAGTTTCGGAAAAAAGTGGCTGTGACATACGGACGGACAGACAGACAGACAGACAGACAGA
Source organism: Nycteola revayana (assembly GCA_947037095.2). Classification (NCBI taxonomy): domain Eukaryota; kingdom Metazoa; phylum Arthropoda; class Insecta; order Lepidoptera; family Nolidae; genus Nycteola; species Nycteola revayana. The sequence continues at coordinate 15,373,583 of OX344851.2, read as the reverse complement.
CAGACAGACAGACAGACAGACAGACAGACAGACAGACAGACAGACAGACATGACGAATCTATAAGGGTTCCGTTTTTTGCCATTTGGCTACGGAACCCTAATAAAAACGACTTTTAAGATTTTTCCCAACTTTTTTCTTTTATTCGTTTGATTAATAAGTACATTGCGGTGGAGGTCCGAGTCCACGGCCTTTGCCCTTTGGTAACGGAACACCTACGTTATCTCGGCGCGAGCCGACACAGCATTTCATTAGAACGTGCGGGAGATACATACCTACGGATTATTGATAAGAGTAATGATGCAGCTGCATGCTGTCCATCGATTATCGTTAACATTACAAAGAGGTGCGTGGGTGGGCAGCGGTACAACATGCATATCAATACATTATTATTAAAGCCCAATAATGTAAACAGGGTTTTGTAAAACTTTAGGCCATGTTAATTAAATAATTCTTTAGATGAAGACTTGGTCACATAAATCTTTTTAAACATTTTGAAGGTTGTGACCGCTTTGTTGATGTTCAATAGAGAAAACCATTTGTCGGGGTAGTTGCTCCGTGTTTACTCACGTCTTATGGTTTACACAAATGCCTAATTAGACAAATTGGGGATCAATCTCAGAACAAACAATTTTATTTATTTGCTATTATTTGCTGGCAACCTGTATTGCTGTAGTTTTATGGATTTGGCTTTGCTACTTCACCGGACATAAAGGTGAGCAGAGCTCCATTCTAAATAAATTATTTGAAAACTACATACTAAGCAACCTGCGTAAGAGGGCCTCCCCTGAGGGAATTGGAACTCTGCTCAGGGCGGTTGCTAGCGGGGAATTGATGAATGATGAGTTTAGATTTTTAGGGGTATTTTGTGCAACTGTCGCTCTACTTTACCCAGACTTCGGGTCTACGAGGGCATCGGAAGGGTCTATGCAAACTGCAGAGTCGGGTGGGCGTTGGGAACGACTACGGGTGGGTTAGAGTGGTGTCTGATTTGGTTTATTAGCACGTGACACTAAAATAATAGTAAAAAAGCATATAACGTATAAAAAATTAATTTCATTCCAGGGTAATATAATTTAGTCTCAACTGCTTTAGCTTATATTTAGGTAGCCAACATAAAATGTATGTTGAAAAATGGGTGCCCTTAGACAAGGATTCAATCTATCCATTTGCTGAAGTTGAACGCTTAGTCATCAGAACGCTAACTCGATTAAGTTTCAATGTCGTTTACGTAGAATATGTAAATTTTCTCAGTTCGCAAATATACCTACAACATAATAAAAATTAAACATTGATTAACAAATTGGAATTCCTAATTACTACTTAATTAACTTGAGTTATTATTTTTTTTTTCCTTTTATGAATCATAATTAGTACAAAATCCTAACATCTGTGATTCCTTATGAATGTTCGTTACTCTTTCTACTCAACAGATTTGCATTTTAAAGTCTTGCTTAAAACAAAGATAAACACTTTACGCTATGCACCTGAAACAGTGCCCACAGCTATCAGCTACGAGCCCATACATACGCCACACACACTCTATATTAGGGGTAACACAACCCTTACGCAAATAAAAATATCATAAATTAACATTTATATCTCGACGAGGCAAATCTTGCGGCGCATATCGGTTCATCAGGACTCGCGGGTGCATGAAGCTCTCGATACAACGTCTCTATTACCATAAAAGTAATGGAAAAGCTTTAAGTTATAAAAAAGTAGAAAAACATAGTTAATACAGCTATTTGGAATGATTGTTCATTAATAATAATGAATAATTCCCGGTGCGCGTGTGGGCTATGATTAAGGTACGTATCCATGGGCACGGACGGTCGACTCCATAGAAGCGGTGCATAATTGGCCAGTCGCTGACCATCCCGGAAGAGCCGAGAGGTGAATGCGAACTAAGCACGTATAACAGGGTTCACACTGCAATTTGTACCGGATGTATAGTTTTTACCATAAATATATATTTAATTGTACCGCTAAAGTTTGTTTGTTTGGCTGAACGTGCAAATCTCAGGTATTACAGGACCGATTTGAAAAATTCTTTCGTTGTTACATAGCCCATTTATCAAGGAAGGCTTTATTTAGGCTTTATTTTATTTTCATTATCAAATGAAAGCGGCCGTAGCCCAATGGCTAGGGCGTCGGACTTGTGGGCTTGTGGTCGCCGGTTCGATCCCCCCCATTGCACTACCGACGTGAACCCACTCGTAACACCAGCACTTTAGCTTCGCTCGAGGGGTTAACGCTCGAGTATTAAAAAAAAATTAAGAACCCACGGGAACGGGAGTTAGGGAAGGACGGGAAGCTAGTATCTTATATTTATTTATTCATTTCAATATTTCACAATCTCACACAACAATAGTAAGTAATTAATTTGTTACGAGAAGTGAACGAAAAATGAATTTAAAGTTATATCTTCTATTTTTATTTCTGTGTATAATATTATGTAAAATAACGCACATATTTGTTAACATATATGTACCTACACAAGATTTCATAGAGCCTTCTGCAAATAACAAAAATCTTCGGAAACACAGACACATTATTATTTTAATAGCGCTATCTATACTACTTAATCATCATCATCAGCCCGTACAACGTCCACTGCTGAACATGGGCCTCCTCCCAAGGGAGGGTTTTTGCCATAGTCACCACGCTTGGCAGGCGGATTGGTGACCGCAGTATTATGTTGTGATGCACAGGTTAACGCTGCTGCCCGTTCCCTGGTATACGCTTGTTATTAGATGATGTTATAACAATCGGGACCAACGGCTTAACGTGCTTTCCGAGGCACGGAGGGTAGTCCCTCAACCACCCAGACCCGGAAAGAAATCTTAGAATTTACACAAAGATTTCTTGTCCGGCGAGGGACCACCCAACCCACGACCTCCGAGATTTAAAGCGAGAAAAATACCAAGTTCAGTTTTATTTATGTAATACTAGCGGCCCGCCCCGGCTTCGCACGGGTGGACTTTTATACCCTACCCCTGCCCTACCCTACCCCTACCCTAACCCTACCCTACCCCTACCCTACCCCTACCACTACCCTACCCCTACCCCTACCCTACCCCTACCCTACCCCTACCCCTACCCTACCCCTACCCTACCCTACCCTACCTCTACCCTACCCCTACCCCTACCCTACCCCTACCCTACCCTACCCCTACCCTACCCTACCCTACCCTACCCTACCCTACCCCTACCCAAAAGTATCCTATGTCCTTCTCCCAGTTCTTAGCTACCTCCCTACCAATTTTCAGCCAAATCGGTTCAGCCGTTCTTGAGTTATAAATAGTGTAACTAACACGACTTTCTTTTGTTTTTAAAATGTATTCTGCTATTCAGGGCGGAGACAAATCCAACGAAACAAAAACCATGAAAATTGATCCAGCCGATCTCGAGTTATAAGTGTTGTAACAAACCCGTCTTTGTTTTATATATATAGATACTTAATACATAAATAAAACTGAAGAGTTTGCCAGTTTGATCGTTTGCTTGAACGCGCTTATCTATCTCGTGAACTACAAGTCCAATTTGAAAAAATATTTCAGTGTTAGATAGTACTTTTATCGAGAAGATAGATTAATTATTAAGTACTTATCTTACGGGAACAGGAGTTACGCTTGTGACGCCGATCCTAGTACTAGTATATTTAATGTATCTACGTAAGATTTCATAGTGTGTTCTGCAAATTTCGATAATCTTCGATGCTTAATAACTAATAATAACATATTATGCTTGTGTGTTAACAAAGCCCTTAATCCTATTTTATTGAACTTTTATAGTTCTATCATTAATATATTATTGTTCAGTGTCAGCCCTGTGCATAGTTGATGCACTCGCGATATCCGCTAGGTGGGCACTGACCTGCGATGCTTCAGGTACCGGGAACAACTTTATAAAATGCTCGTCGTTAACAACAGGTGGAGGTGAGTGGTCAGCTTGATGGTCAGTCGATGGTGACCTTTACGTGCGGAACTAATTAAATAAAACGTATCTACTAACGAGAAGAAATTCTTGATTTTTAGAGAGTTTCTTAGGTATGTACCAGAGATCTTATGTTTAGGTAGAACAGCATTCTCGCACACTTTTACCCGCTTTTCTATCGGTTTGGTAAGAATTTCATTAGGTATAAAATAAAGCCTAAGTTCTCCTATATAAATTAGTTTTTCGATCACAAAATATTTTTGAAATTAGTCTAATAGTTTTTTAACGTATTATTTTATGATTATGATTACAAATATGATTAAGAATACAAATATATATAAAATAGGTTTTATAATTTTTCCTTGCGTAATTTTATGTACTATACTAATACAGCATTATACTAATTTGATTGATGTAGTTACCGCCATCAATTAATGTCTTTTACAAATACGATGTGCTACCTCCATCAACAATTCATTAATTTATTAGAATACAATTTTTTACATTTTGTTCTCTCTCTGACACAACAACGATACATAGGTACACTATTTATGTATAATATATATACTTTCTAAAGTTACATTTCTTATACGATTTCTTAACCATCCACATTTATTACTTCATTTATCAGATAGACTACAAAAGCCGATCTACATTAAAAGAGCTATCGTAATGGAAATAATAATATCTTGTACAACAATATTACGATCGAGAGACAACCGAGACGTAACGGACCGTTCTCTAACAGAAAGTCAACTTGATTGTAAGATTATATGATTCTCAGACAATTATATAACAAGCTTTAACATTATAGTTACTTAATTATTGATATATTTGTATTCGTTTATCTATTTTGATGCTCATATTCGAAAACTAGCGTTTTTTTTCTTCGTTTTGGCCGTCATCATCTTCCTATTTTTTAAATAGAATTAACTTCAATTACGTTTGGTTGCAGTGCTTAGCTTGTTGTTCTTTCATTATGTACTCGATTAGCAAGATTAAAGGTGACTGGGGTTAAAGTACTCAATCTATTCTTAATAATTAATGTGAAGAATTTGTTTGTTGATGGCTTGATTTAAAAAAGTCTTTCAAGGCTAGATAGCCCATTTATCGAGAAACGGTTGCTACCGCGCACCGGCATTACAATATTTTTGAAAAACTTCATGGATACTAATCTTTTAACGTGATTGTACCACTGCCCATAAAAATAAACATCATCAGTGGTTTTCCAGCAATTTATCGCTTCCACAGCATGGCGGCTTACGTCTGTCGGCTATCGGGGCTCGGAAGATGTAGGGTTCGATTGCCGAGACCAGCCAATCTTTGTGTGAAATCAAATATTTATTTCCGTGTCTGGTGAGTTACGGAAGGTTAGCCCTAAAGTAGGCCTTGGAAAACCGTAAACCTTCCGTACTACGGCCTTGGACTTGTTTCGAACGAATGGAGAATTCATGATCATGAATTCACGCTATATCGCTTTTATGCATGATTTTCCTCATTCTGGATTTCATGACACTATCAAAGCTGTATGACGGTTCAGTGGGGTGCCCCGGGGACTGATCAAGTCCCCGGGGCACCCCTTTACGAAACGCGGCAACGGGGCAGCGAACGGGGCACACTTTACGAAAATATATTAGATATTTTCGATACATTTTTTGTTGCCAAGCTATGGACCTTATTCTCTTTCAAACATATAACAGTAAACTTTTGCACTAAAATTTAAAAAAAATCAATAGACGCAATAGCATAATAACTACTGTAGAGATTTACATTAAATTCGAAACGCGATAATTTATACTTAATACTAAATACAGCATTGGAATAAGTAGATGTATTGCTACCTGTTCAGTGTGGGTATAGTATAGATGTAAATGTAGTAGCACTCATACGGACAGCTGCAGAAGACGGAGGCGGAAGAGCCGCTCAGGTCGGTGGACCGAACCCGCACCCGCAGAAGCTAATGAGCCCCAGACCGCACCGCGCGGTACCTAGAGATCGCTCCTCTGTACCGACAGAATAACAATACCAAGTACAGCTAGCTTAAATTAATCTTGGTATATACCTTCCTTCTAAAATTTAATTTTCCTTTAAAATATTGATATATTAACCAAATTATTTTTATTTATTTATTAGAAAATTAAATGAGAAAACCAGTGTCAAGTTAAAACCGTTATACAATCTATTATTTTTTGCCACCGCTGACTTTTTATGGTGATTCCCAATATGTTCCACACTTGTGTTAATTTAATTTCTGCATCGTATAAAAAGCTACATTATCAACAAATTATATAAACTATACTTTATTAAGACTCGAATGGGAATGGGAATGGCGCGGAGGGAACCGCGCTAGTGTACTAGTGTTAATATATCTATATAAAATATAACTAGCTGTGCCCCGTGGTTTTACCCGCGTTACTCTGCTCCAGTAGCCTCCTTGTAGCCTATATGTTATTATCCAGCGTATAACCTATCTCGGTGCAAAATTTCAGCCAATTCCGTTACGTAGTTTTAGAAAGAGTTACAAACATCCATCCATCCATCCATACTTACTTATAATTTTAGTAGGATTACTAGATTCCACGCGCGGTTTCATCCGCGCAGCTCACGTTCTCGTAGAAATGTCATAATTAAATATAATATAACATTATATAGCCTTACGGGATAAATGGGCTACCTAACAAATCGGACCAGTAGTTCCTGAGATTAACGCGTTCAAGCAAACAAACAAATAAACTCTTCAGCTTTATATATTAGTAAAGATGTTCGCTACTTACAAAACTTGCCAAATCCAACAAAGCTTGCAAAGTTGGTGTTCGATCTAAAGATCTGTCTCACCGTTGGCCGATGTCCACATCGATCATATTATAACTATCTCCAAATGTCAAACTAACTCTCCACAGAACTGACACGTTAGGAGATAGTCGTCAACATGTACTTATATGTGAGCGAGTCCAATCACTTTCAGTAATATATACTCCTTCGTACGTTCTTCGTACCTATAACTTCCGTATAGAGACACACAATATCGTTAGTATATTTACTCGGAGATTACTACCAGATATTAAGAAAATAATTTTAATTAAGAACATACCTTCAAGAAAATTACACTGTCAACTTGTTAATCTGTGAAGGGATGTACAGAATTACTCTTACCACAATAATAAAAAATGCCGCAATAATATATATGTAAGTAAAGCTGAAAAGTTTATTTGTTTAATGAACCTTCTTCGAGTTGAAAAAAATGTTCAGTGCAGATAAATATAGCATATAGCATAGCTATAGGCTATATTTAATTATGACGTTCTTACGGGAACGAGTTTACGCAGGTGAAACCGCACGCGGGAAGCTAGTATAATGATAATTAAGATACTCAACAATTTTAAACTTTACACGATCACATAGATCATCTTTGCTGCATGATTTTTTCCACGCTTGGTTGCGGCGCGGTGATAGCATAAGTATGTAGAGTATTCAATGCAATAAAAATATTTAAATGAAAGGAAGAAAGTAGTATCAAGGTATTTATACATATAAAAGTCAACAGTTTAAAGTACTTCTCGAGACACGAATCATCGACGGCACGGAACACGGAGCCTTGGAGAACAAACCTTCAACTAACCGAACCAATTGAAAAATAAAATCTTATAAAAAAAATTGTCATCATTGGAACTTTTTGCGGACAGTACTCTACAGAGTTGCTTATTGTAATACGTACACACTGTCAGTCATTTCTCGTAAAATAACAGAGCAGCTAGCGCGGCAGGGCGTCAGCGAACAATTCCTGGTAATGAGCGTATATCGGATGTAGATTCATGGAATGCCAGCTCCATTTGGAATCTCTATGTAAAGTTTGTATATAGGCCATTTTCTGCAAAAAGAAAAATCTGCAAAAGTTTATTGAATTATGAAAATTACTTACTTACAAATTACTATTTTTGCCACTTTATGCTATTTAATGGCTCATGTAACGCTTTACTCTTTTCATTGTTTGAAATCGGCCTTTTTAGGGTTAGTGTATTTGGGTGGCGATCGAGCTAATATTTGTTCATCTTAGTTACAATAATATGTATTTCCGCCCTCACATCTTGCCTAAATACGTAGGTAGGTATTTTGTTACCGCCCCTGCTATTTCATTTTATCATAATATAGATTCAGACCATCTGAACATAACTTATATATTTAGGATTAGCCTCATTCCTCAGCGCCCTAGTTTGAGATTACAGTTGGAACTGAAACTGATGATTGTAGTAACTAAAACAATATTTGGAATAATACATTTTTTTTTTCGTTAAAACGAAATAATTAACTTCTTACGATGATCATTATACTACAAAATGGGTATTAATAAAACCCTACATCATTGTTTAGTTTTGATACAACTAAAATAAGTACCTAAATATAGCAACTTATAAAACAACAACCACAATATCAATTGCAAATAAGACTTGTTGGTTCTGTGCCGTTGTTATTTTGTGGAAACTATAAAAATAAATTAATGTTTCGTTTTACAATTAAAATGGACAACGCTTTATATTTCAACCATTCATGTATACCTACATCACAGCGAAGTGTTCAACATTTCATTTTCTGAATATATTTTTCAGAAACCTTATTTTGTTAAAAGTAATTTCATAATGCGATTCATGTTTTATAAACAAATTTATCTATTCTGAAAAACACTCCATCATGAGATTAGTTGACTCTATCAACAACAACACTAACACACAACTATATGTTGTTTGTCCCAATGCTATGAAAACAACTCATAATGAATGCTCGCTATTTGTCAGAGGAATTCAAAAGAAGGAAAAATAATCGCATTTTATTATTGTAACAATACACAATTCTTTGCGTAACATTATGTAACGTATTCCAAATCAGAAGAATATAATGATCGAACATTTGTGTTAGATCATTATTATTCAAATGACAAGCATTGTTGTAAGGCGAATCATATTGTTCTGAAACATCAAACATTTCTTTATCAATGCAAAAATACTCCAATTGAATTTGGTTTCTAGATATTTTATATAAATATCGCAGTCATTAAATGAAACGATCAGCTCGCCAATCAAACGCCGGTATTTAATTGAATGCCTAGGCCAATCTTTGATTGAACTTACTTACATCATTTAACATTTAACTAGTTGGCTTATAGCTAGCATACCTTTAAGTTCCAAAATCAGGCAGGTGATTCAAATTTCGTTTTTTTTGAACAACTTACAGTCAACGATTTGGCTAGTTGTCCTTTGGTTATTTCATTGACTGTCGGCGTCCAATTAACAGGTTAGCCCTCGTATTGATTGGCCGATCCAACTAAATGGTTGCGACGTGTTTACTGTAAGGAAATCAATAAGCTCATTTGGTTTAGACTAGACAGGTTGACTTCACGTAGTTCTAAGTAAAAACAGAAGTCTTTTAAGACTTCCAAAACAATCATAATAATATGAAATCGTTTAGTATCTTCTTTGGTAATTGTCATTATTCGCCTAGTACCAGTAGTACGTGATATCAGTCTGTAGGAACCTCAGTGCGCCATTTGTGACCATCCTCGGCTAACGTCTGCGATGTCAACAAGCTCATTAGCTTTAACGTTAAAAGCTTGCTCCTCGGGTTGCCGCGCTCGTACACTCGGACTGAACTTCCGATAATCTACTGATATTTTCAACAAACATGTCATTATTAATATGTCGTGGAAAAATGGCATATTTTGTAGCAGGAGAAAAAAATAGACAAGACAATGTTATTTTATTTTTTTTCAATTCTATTTTGATATACGGATGACTTTTTTTACCGCCTTGAAAAGAATAGGGCTTCATATGTATATGTAATAGATGTGTAAGGCATAGTTATTTTATCTTTTTTTTAACTCGCATAGGGTGAAAATCGTAAGAATAAAAATACGTACCTAAGTAGGTAGGTAGTACGGCACGCACTGCCATAACCGCCAATGGTAGAGTGTTAAATCTTTACAGTTATTTAAATTTGAAATGCAGACGCACACTAAGAAAGGATTTTGAAAACTTTTAACCCTAAAGAGATGAAATAAGCGTAGCAAGTTTGTATGGAAAATCTTTAAATTAGCAACAATTTTGATAAAACTTGAGATTCATGCTCTTAAAATCATTTAATTGAATACAAGAAATAAATATTTAACAATATTAATAGAAAACATAATCTGGGAAAACTAGTAGATGTCACGCACAGTTTACTGACACACATTTCACATCTCCGACTGACATATTACACTCAATTAACTAATATGACACGAACGACAAGTCCAACGTATTTGAGACGCTACGCCTCATTTCTTTTAAGAGGCAAACAAGGTTCTTCGCTAACGTAGGGATTTATCGGCCCATTTGTAAGGCAATTATTATCCTTTGTTCGCAAACAAAGAAACAATAAACGAAGATGTTATTACTGTCCGTTCTCGCAGTGACCTTCCCAGTTTTGTACAATATTTATTCATTAGCAAGAAAGTGTGACGTAAGGTAGTTAATACATTGCCCTAACCTATATGTTACGTCACACTATTCATGTAAAGTATTAACCTATGTGGCAATATTAACGAGCATTTTTATTATCAAACTATCCTCCCAAGGGAACTTCATATTAAATATACATAGATATGTCATCCGGGGATAATGTCCCATTTGAAAAAAAAAATTAAATGGGTCAATTATTTTCGGAGTCTACTCAATACAAACAAACAATCAAATCTTTCGTCTTTATAATATTAATCTAGATATTCTACTCGTAACAACGGCAATTACCACGATTTGACGTAGCTCTCAGAAGAATTTTCAATATTGTGCTAGCTTTTCTTCATATTTTCCAGTTACTCTTTTAGAATGATGAGTTTATTGAGTTTCGGAGAAGTTATAGTCAGGCTTAAAAGAGTTCACTCTTTGAAGCCTGACTAGTGACTATGAATTTGGTGTATACTCTTCGTCATTTCGATTCGATTATTTGTAACCGCTTAAAAAAATTATAAGTTTTATCAATTCAAAAAAGGCTAAAGCAGCCTTTTTATAATCATTAAAAACTTATTAAATTTGTTAACCACATGTAAAGATTTTACAAATATTGTTTCAATTCATTCAAATTGTTTAAATTCATTAGGATGTTCGTTAAAGGCTGTACTTTACGTCAATTAAGTTTCATTATTGGTCGTATGAATATTTTATATGTACCAGCAAATGTTATCTACATTAAGAATATAATATCTTTTATTCTTGTGAAATCCAGGAAGATGAAAAGTGTGGAGAATAATGATAGTTGACGGTAGTTTAGTCAGGGCTGGAGACGGCCGGCCACATCATTCATCACGTTGCCGCGGCGGCACGCGGAAGGCCAGCTTGTGTAAATATTGTCGATCTGCTTAATTTATTGTCTCTTCGAGACGAGGAGACGGTGCTGAGGCTTGGATGTGTAATTGTCGTTGTTAAACTTATTACAATTCTTTTATCTGATATTGTAAGAGCCGTGGAAGATCAACCTTCACCCATATGACCCGTGGAAGATCAACCTTCACCCATATGACCCGTGGAAGATCAACCTTTACCCATTTGATAGCCAGATGGTGGATAGCTACATACTTTTTGTCAAATGCCATTTACAAACATGATAACTTGCCTATCGAAAGGATTCATGGCTAATTTTCATGTAATCAATTTAGAGAAAGTAGAGGTTGGAGGTCGATGTAATAGAATAGGACCTCCAGGATCCTGAATATCCTCTACTATATCATGAATAGTTTAGTTAAGGAAGTGACCTGTTTATTTCTTTTAAATGAATAGAATACGCTAATCTTTTGGGATTAGGAACAATTTAAGCGCTTTTTTACCCATTTTTTACCCAAGTCGGCTATTTTATAGAAATGAGCAGATAATCAGAGCAGAATAATAGAAAACTGCAAACACAGCCCTAGAGCTTGGGAGTTAGCACACACACATTCTGTATCTACTATTGAGCTTAGATTCTGTTATGTCTTAGTAACATTCAAGTTGGCAGTATCGACCAACTTGTCTAACTTACATTTTATGTTTTTCAGCGTCATTCATTATGTATTCTAAGATTGTTTGTACTGACTGAATGTTCACAAACAGATTAACTCGCAATAAATAAAATAAGAAAACGAGGAAGCGCCGCCATGTCTTCTACATTATAAATTACTTGTAGATTTATTTGTACAGTTGGAGGACTTCACGAGAACCTTGCTACATGCTACGTGCCGAAGAAAATTATTCATACAATAATAAAAACTGGAGGCAATTTACTTACTAATTAACTTGTGTTAACTGTAATTCAACATTAATATACAGGTAATACGGTTCAGATACACAAATATAAATCATGTATTCTACAAAGATTATTATTTGAACACTATCCGCTCGTTTATAACGATTATCTCATTACATATTCGGACCGATTTTGGCCATGGCAGCAGCTAGTCTCTAAGGAGATTACGCAGAACATATTCGTGTTTAGATGTCTGCGCAAACACAGGTGCACTGTCTATTCCTTAACCTTAATAAGACTATGAGACATTTCTACCGACCCGACCAGCGCGAGAGATAGGGCCGACAGCTTAGCTAATGTGCTTTCGAGCTTGGGATGGTGAAAACCGACCAACTTCCTGTCTTAGAGCATTTTCTTTAAGAAACCAAACCCGAGACCTCGCTAGTTACGGTCGAGCATGCCGCTAAAGCAACAAGGCAGTCAATTATCTCACTATAAAAATGGCACATAACAACGTCTTTTAATTCTTCCAACGTCAAAATTGGTAGTCGAAGCACAGAATACATAAAGTGTCAAAGTAAGATTTTCTTCGACTTCTATCTAAACAAAGCTAAACAATGACTGTGATCGATTTTAAGATAAACACAAACGATAACACCTTCGATGGTTTCAATTATTTCTTGTCTGACGACATTAAACCAATGTGCTGTTTTCGGACGATTTTTTCAAACTTTTCTTTTAAAAATCTGTATTCTAAATTACGCCTACATCAAATAATCTGCTAAATCGGAGCAGTAGTTAACTTTTTGTGTGACGAACGGTAAAAGGGACTGAAATTAATCCCCACCTTCACATGTTTGCGTAAAATAAATAAAATGGCGGAAATTAGACACGAAACTATACACAATTACACCGTAAATAGTTACCAATATATGATAACTTTCTAGTGATACATTATCTTAACGAACCTTTATCTACTAATAACAAGTAAAATGATTGCATAGGATCCCTTGGTAACTGCGAATCATATTTGGGTATATTTCTTTGATATTACTTTCTTATCATTGGCAGTGATGCGTATCAGCTCCGTCCTCCGCCCGGTTTCTATACTAAGCTGACTCATCTCAGATTACGAGATCGAATCATCGACTCATTGAATTAATTTGGATAAAGATTTATGATTTATTCATAACCAATTGGCCAATATTACTTAAATATTTGTTATTAATAGACAGTTCCTAAGCTATGAATATGTCATAGGTATTTTTATTAGACAACTATTTGTGTGAATCATAGATAGTTATTCTGTATCTGGGTGTATTTTATTTTCATAAATTATTTATTAGTAAATTTCCTTTCGACACAGGGATTTATTTTCCTTGTGCGGGAGTTGTCTTTCTTTTATATAAAAGAAAAACAAAATAAATGTAGCAAACGTTTAATCTTAACTTTTTAATACACATTAACAATACAAAACAAAATATCGTACACAGTTTGCTAATTACAAGCTGACCAGCCAGATGTCCGAGAGTCCGCGAACTGTTAAGTAGAGCGACAGTTGCACAAAACTCCTCTGGACATCTAAAATCATGATTTATTAATGATTAATATTATTACATAAAACTGAAGTGATTGTTTGTTAGCTTGAACGCGCTAATCTCAGGAACTACTGGTCCGATTTGAAAGATTCTGTCAGTGTTAGATAGCCCATATTTCGAAGAAGGATTTTTAAGAAGAGGATGGATTTTTATTATGACGTTCTTAAGGGAACAAGATTTACGCGTTTGAAATAGCGGGAGAAGGAAGTGCAACTATTTTACATAAGTTAAAATCAACTAGTGTCGGTAGCATTACCTAATTTAAATATACATGAATGTAGCCAAATTATTTAAAACTGTAACCCTTTGATAGAAGGCCATTGGCTTTAGCCTTACCTTTTGTGGGTTTACGAGGCATTGTACTCGCCATAAGGATTGACATAACTTATTGATTGTAGTAATCATTATTACCACAGTTACCCAATATATTATTACTTACTTATTTGGATAAAAAAGTTTCCTTCAAAGGTACGTTAATCGTTGATCTTTACTGAAAAGGTAACATCTCTTAAACATGTATTGTATAGCTACATCTAAAGTAAGAGGCAATACTGCGATGCAATCGTCATTCCTCAATCCCCCCGCCAGCGACCGCCCTGAGCTCCAAGTCCCAGAGGGGGCACCCTCTTGCGCAGGTTGCTTAATTTGTAGTTTTTAAACCATTTATGTACTCACCACTTTAGTAGGTATTTAACTGACAATTTAACAGAATATAGTTTCCCTAATCTCTTGAATTAATAGATTATAATTATTGCGAATGTATACGGCAATTATAGCCCTAATTAAAATTAAAATTCGTTTAATTCTAATTATTGAACAACGATCCGCTATTGCCTGTCACTTTCGCAAAATAAAAATAATTCTTAAATATATATAATATATATATATAAATCTATTAACACATTACTTTTATGTCAAATTTTGCTTTAATTACCTAAAATGCGAACGTTACACGTTAAACACTATTTATCACAATAAGAAAGTCATACGTAGTTAATGACAGACGATATCTCGGCGACTTGACGCCTGACGCCTGCCGCCTGCCGCCGAACTAGCGACATAATTTATGGTCATTGAACGTAAGCACACGCTACTTAAACTTAAACGATGCACATTTGGAGTGATGAATAGCTTACAAGTT